>JANBXA010000651.1:111995000-113207500 GCA_030556225.1 Cricetiscus sungorus | reverse complement strand
CCAGACATCAACATTTTTTAAAGCAAGATGCTAAAACACGATTTGTGGGTGTCAGTCACAGTATAACTACAGTATAGCTGTGCTTCCTACACAACTACAGCAAAGGTATGGACAACACACTCATACCTGAAGACTCCTGGCAGCAATGGGTGGGGCACGGGAGCTACTCTAGCAACTGCTATTTTCCGAGTGATAGTCACAGTAGCTGTTCCAGCACTTCTGAGTGACTTTGTCCTGGCAGCTACAACGACGTGACAAAGTGGATAGTGCACGAACATTTATGCCATGAGGCTCTGAAGACTGGGAATTTGAGATCAAGAAGCATCATGGCCAGTCAGGTTCTGACACAGGGCTTCTTTTGGCTGAGACACCCCAGCCTATCAACCTGCTGCACTGACTACAAACTGAAATACGGAATTCATTCATCCACACACAATGAGCTGATGTTTCCATTGTCCACTTTTTTTTTTTTTTTTATCTTTTTTGGATACAGGGTTTTCTGTGTAGCCCTGGCTGTCCTGGAACTCACTATGTATGCCATGCTGGCCTGGAATTCAGAAATTCAGAGGTCCACTGGCCTCTGCCTCCTGAATAATAGGATTAAAGGTGTGCACCACCACACCCAGCTGCTACCTTCTACTTTTTACCTAGACCCTGCTACAGTGAGTGAAACCGTTATGACTTACAGCAAGTAGATTTTTTTTTAACCTTGATCCATGACACAATTCATCAGCCTCAGACTTCCAGCAGCAGACACCAGCTACTCAATGACTGAAACAGATAAGAACAAAATGACCAAAGAAGACCCCAAAACAGCATAGGGACCTCAGCAAGAATTAGCCCCTTGAGCTGATCTCTTGGAAGATGTTCTTTATGGTTTCCACATGGCACCACAGAGAGCAGAATGTGGAAGAACAAATCTTTTCAAGGAAAGAATTGTCCTTGCCCAGTAAAAACTTTGAATCTTGAATCTGAATGAATATTCATCCAAAATATTAAAGTTACCCTAACATGGGCCATTTCAAAACAGAAGAGTCCTCTGTACTAAAATGCCAAGGCCTGGCATGTTTTAGATTTTATTTTTCTGTTTCCAGACAGAATATGGTATTGGCAATATGGTACCACTTAGGAGACTTAAAAAAAAAAAAATACTTGGTCAGACATGGTAGCATGTGCCTGCAAAGGACTAGTATTAAGGAGGCTGAAACAGGAGATTGCCATGAATCTGAGGCCAGCTGCAACTATTTAGTGAGTTCTAAGCCAGCCTGAACTACATAATGGAACCTTGTCACCAAAGAAAAGGGAGGAAGGGAAGAAGGGAGGAAGGGAGTGAGGGAGGGAGGCATATAAAACATATATAAAAAAGAAAACACATGAAAGAAAGAAAATACGTAATTATTTTCACATATAAGTTGTGATGTGGAAATGCAGCCCAGGTGTACCTGTGCTGGCTGCATTAAATGTAACCTTGACGCAGTCTATAGTCATCTGAGAGGAGGGAAACTCAATGTCACCAGATCAGGCTGCAGGAAGGCCTATAGGGCCTTTTCTTAATACTGATCAGTGGGGAGGGGCGAGGGGGACAACTATTGTGGGTGCTGCCACCCCTGGCCTGGTGGTCCTTTCTTCTATAAGAAAGCAGGGTGAGCAAGCCATGATGAGTAAGCTGGTAGCAGCACACCTCCACAGCCTCCGCATCCGCTCCTGCCTCCAGGATTCTGCCATGTTTGAGTTCTTGTCCTAACTTCCTTTGATGATAACCAGTGCTGTGGTACAGTAAGTCAAATAAGCCCTTTCCTCCCCAAGTTGCTTTGGTCATGGTGTTTCACTTCAGCAATAGAAACCCTAACTAAGATAGTACTCTTTACAAGTTTTAAGTCGGACAGACTCATTTCCTTCACACTTAAGTACAGCATTGTTAGAATGTCTCACAAGACAGCTTTGGTGACAAGATGACAAGATGAAGAGCAGGGCAGATGATGGGACACTTATGTGAACTCTTGGGTTGCCTTTGTTTTTGTTTTTGTTTTTTTGTTTTTGTTTTTTGGATACCAGATTTTCAGGGAGACATTAATAAAATGGGTTTCCTTGTAAGAGAATTACCCAGGATGGTAAAGAGGCTGTAATTCTATCCTAGGAGGGGTGGATTATAATCTAAGAAAAGTGAAGACACTGAGTGAAGGGGCAAGGATGTATATTTATACTGGAGTGGGATGAGCATGTCTTGAGGTAACCAAGGTCCACACCATATTCTTCCTTTCCTGAAGAACATGCTTTTTTGTAGTCTATTCACTTGGTCTGCTCTATATCCCAGTTCTACTACACAGAGCATCTATTGAGCAGTGCAGGTGCTAAAGGCTTTCCACTGGGAGGTGGAAAGCTGGAGCCAGCGTAAAGGAAGTAACAAAACTAGGAATCCTGGGAGAAGAATGGGTGGCCCTGGGAAAAGTTAACACTCACATTAGTCCATAGTCCAGACATACCATTTCTGGTGCAAGTCCAAATGAAATGCAAAAGCTTGTTTTGTCCCAAACAAGCTGGGAAAATACAGCTTTAAGATGGTCAAGAAGACAAAGACAATAAAAGAACCAAATCAGAAGCAGGTCTGTGTTCCAAAGAAATCATTCCAGGAACTAGTGGCAACTGTGAATTCAGCCAAGGTCTGAATACATACCCAGCAGGACCAGAGCTAAAAAGAAACATCCAGCCACCCTGACTATAAGGAGGGTTTCCCACACACTAGTACAAGAGTAAGAAAAATGTACAGAAAAAAAAAAACAGGAAAAAATTAGGTCTTCCTGGAGGAGAAGCATGCTGCCTCACTACTAACCCTACCACACAACACACTTGCCTAAAATGTCACCTTAGGATGACCACTTCTTTGCCTTAAATCTAAGTGGTCCTTCAGTGTTTCCTTTCAAGCTGCTTACATCCTTGGGGAAAACTAATGTAATGGACTATTTAAACATATTGATTCATTGATTTTTAAAAAAAAAAAAAAGGCATAAACTCCAGAAACAGCATTCATTTCCAGGAGTGCCAGTTAGCTGTGGTCCATGCATGGCACGAGATCAGAAACAACATTGCTTCCTTTAAATGGCTGACTGCTTCAAAGTCTTCGCGAATTCAAATTAAAGTCAAAAGCTCACAATCAAGGCTTGGTTGCTAAGAAAGAAGGAAAATTAATGAATGATTTAGGCAAATTTAACTTCAGCTAAGTCCCATTCTTCTAGTAGCTGAATTTATTTAAATATTTCCATTTAGACCTGGGCACATCAGTTGGTACATGTTAAACAGTGAAATCGAGTTTCACACTGGTCCCATGG
Source organism: Cricetiscus sungorus (assembly GCA_030556225.1). NCBI lineage: Eukaryota > Metazoa > Chordata > Mammalia > Rodentia > Cricetidae > Cricetiscus > Cricetiscus sungorus. The sequence continues at coordinate 113,204,174 of JANBXA010000651.1, read as the reverse complement.
TTTGCTAGTAAAAAATGTAGAAAGACTTAATGTGCCTTTATAGTCATAAAATGCATTTATGACTATATCTCACAGCAAATAAATAAAAAGAATTTGTAGTGGTAATAACACGGGTTGCTGTTACAGAAAGTTTTCTGTCCCAGCCAAGTCCCACCTCTGCTTCAGCCCCAAATGAATACACAGAGACTTGTATTATGTAACCGTTAGCTAGCGGCTTGGGCTTCTTATTGGCCAGTTCTGCCTTAATTATTAACCCATTTCTATTAATCTATGTATTTCCACATAATCTTGGTTTACCAGAGAACACCTGGCTCATCCTCTCTTCCCAGGCTTTACATGACAACTCCATCTGCCTATATTTCCCAGAATTCTCTTCTTCTCCTAGCTCTGCCTATACTTCCTGCCTGGGAAATCAGCCAATCAGAGTTTTATTCATTAACCAATAAGAGAAACATATATACAGAAGGATGTCTCCCATCAGGTTGCTGGTATGTTGACTAAGGTCCTTAATTCTACCACTTGAGAGGTATAGGCAGAAGAACCCAGTGTTCATGGTCACCCTCAATTACACAGAAAATTCAGAACCATTATAGGATACATGAGATCCTGTCTTACAAACAAACAAATAAGCAACACCACCAACACACACACACACACACACACACGCACACACACACACACACACACACACACACACACACACACACACACACGGACAGAGAGAGGGTTTATCAGGTAATGGTGCTTACCTCCATGTCTGACAACCTGAGTTCAACAGGGACCCACAAGTTGACCTCTCAGTCCCATGCTATGGTCACCATTGTGTGAGGGCAGGCATACAGAGGGGGGTGGGGGTGAGAGAGAGACAGAGAGAAAATAAATGAAGTATTAAATACTGTGGTTCAATGACAGTGGCAAAAGATTAGAAAATCACCCATCTAATAAATGTCTATCATGGTCCCCTCAGGTATAAAGCCAAGAGGATCCTCCCCAAACAAATGAGGTGGTCATAAGGGTTATTGGGCAAGGTCTTCTCATCCCATCTCACTTCCCAGAACCTGACCCTGTCTTAGTTACTCCTGAAGAAGTTATTGCCTGAATACTTGCTAATTCCCCAAACATTGAATGGTAACATCCAAGGCAGTGGCATAAGGTGATAGGTCTTCTCAAACACAATTAGATCATGAGGGGTGGGCCTTCATACAAGGGACTAGTGTTCTCATAAAATAAGTCCCAGTAGGTCCCTTCATCTGTCCCACGAGTGAGGACACAGCCAGATGTCACATATGAGCAAGAAATTGTGCCCTCGCCAGACAGGAAGCTACCCTTGCCTTGATCTTGAGTTTCCAACCTTCCAAAACTATAACAAAAGTATGTTGCTTGCAACCACATCAGCTTGTGGAGTGTTGCATTTTATAGCATCCTTGATGGATTCAGGTAGTATAATCTGCCACCAATATAAAGGTCATTGCATTGCATTTAGTGTGCTCACACCAAAAGCACGGCAAAGTGAGGACTGCCTGTGAGATATATACTGCAGTCTTCTATGGGGAGATGAACTTCCTAATTAATATGCTCCAGCTTACATACATTTTTAGAAAATGCTGTATGCAGAAGAGGATAAATATGATTACCTTCACAGAGGTCAGCATAGAAATTTGAGAATCTGTAAGTATTAAGAATGTTAACTTGTATTGAGCCTTCTATACTGAGTCAATAATAAAATATTGATCCCTTCTTAATAATGTGTTTTAAAAGACAGGGTAATTAGCAAGGCCAAGGGGATGTGGGTATGCCTCTATTCTCATCATTCTAAAGCAATACCCTATCTCTCTCTCTCTCTCTCTCTCTCTCTCTCTCTCTCTCTCTCTCTCTCTCTCTCTCTCTCTCTCTCTCTCTCCACACACACACACACACACACACACACACACACACACACACAAAGGTATGTTTTTAAGTATGTGGCAGACAGTGGTAGATATTGTTAATTCTTTTCTCTTTCCACTATGACTTCTTGTTTTCAGGGCTAGAAACTGAGCCCAGAGCCTTACATGTGGTCAGCAATTACTGTGCCACAGAGATACAAACCTAACCTAACCTTCTTCTTTCATTATCATTTTATTTTGAGACAGAGTCTCACAAAATTACCCAGGCTAGCCTTGAACTTGTCATATACCACCAAGCCCCAACACCTTTATGACTAGCCCCAACACCTTTATGACTTCTTATTCCTTTGAATTTCATCTGATATGCTTCTCTTTCCTTGGGTGTTTTAGAGGACCTCTATCCTACCACTTAGAGCAGTCAATGGTCTAGGCTTAATTCAGTCAATGCCTAGCATTTCTCTGCATCACAGTTAATGTTCTAGGTGAATGTAGCCCTAAGAAGTTCAAGATAAATCCCACAAGTGTCACGGATAACCTGAAAAGGAGGCAGAGACTAGTGTGGTTGTATGACAGGAACTGCTACTGACCATGGAGAAGTCAAGCAGAAGATGCAGGAGTGAGAGAAGAGAATACCCCAGAGCCGGGTGATTCCACTGAACCCCTTAGTCAAACAGCCCTATTTGTACCTTTTCCTGCAACTGTCATGACAACTTCCTCCTGCTCAGTTACCTTGGGAGGGTTTTCTGTTACTACTAAAATCTCAATTTGTAATGATTTTAGGTAAGTGAGACGTGACCTGTAAATAAGCACTAAATGTAATTATTCACTGGGAATACTTTTTACTTGTTCCTCAATATCCACTTTCTCTGTATGCTAAACCTCAGGAACTACAGATCCTTCCTGCAGCTCGGACTTCTGCAGCTGCAAACTGGGACAGAGTAGGATTTTTCATCAAGTCCTCTTTTAACCCCAACACCCTCACTGAATTTGCCTTACTTTTTTTCTCCCTTAAATTCTCAATTTTTTTGTTAAAAATATCATATGTTACGTGCAGGTTTTTCCTGCCAGCCGCCTGGTCCCACTCTTTGTTCCTCCCTGCTGGCCACCTGGTCCCATCGCCACACCAGCCCCAAATAACATGCAGAGACTCTGTATTTGATACAATGCTGTTGGCCAGTTACTATTATTGTTTATCAGCTAGCTCTGTCTTAATAATTAACCGATTTCTACTATTCTAAGTATTTCCACATGGCACATCTTACCGGCCCAAGCGTCGCTGGCATGTTACCTCTCCAACTCTCCAAGTTGACTCCTCCTTTCTACTTCCTCTTTCCTCCTTGTCTCCTATCCCATGCCTATCTTGCTTTCCCATTGGCCCAACAGTGTTTTATTCATTAACCAGTATAAGAAACATGTTTACAGAATAACGTCTCCCATCATCTCCTCTTTTCTGTCTAAAATAAAGAGAAGGGTTTTAACCTTAACATAGCAAAATATATCACACAACAGATATCGAATAAGAATCACAATTAACATTTAGTCCATTCACATATTGTAAGACTTAAAGAAAATATCATCTTTCCTATCTTTGTGAGTCCAAAGTCTTATATGTAACTTATCTTTAATCCTAACTAAGGAACACTGTAACCATAACTCTCTGTCTTCAACTACTTCAAAGACCACAGAAGGATTATATATAAACTCTAGAATAACAGAGACAACTCATTGCCTGGTCAGTCACCCGAAATTCTTCTGTAATGTTCCATCTTCAGCCCATAGGCCATAGTGTGTCTAGCAGACTCTTTCATGAAGCAGGAACCCTGTAGTATTGTCCATCTTGCTTCAGAGTCACCTTTTTGTGGGTCCTGCATGTCCAGTTTTTACAGCATAAAATCAAACAGTCTAGACAAGAGAAGTACATTGCTCAAATGGCTAGTCTTGCCATATTAGGAGCAAACTTCATAATGTGTTTCTTCGATGTCCATCTTTCTTTCTGATGAAGGTAGTGTTACCAGGAGCAGCTGTGCCTCACTGTCAAGAAAAACCCTAAACCATTTTAAATGCCATATTCTGTAGGTCTTTGAAAGGTTTGAAGAATGCCTATTCATCTCAAATACACCTCTGTATATCTAGAAATCCTAACTAACTTAAATCTAAGTTTTAACTATCATAGGTAACTTTCTATAATCTGTACTAAATTATACATTACATTTTTCAATGAGCTATATAAACATAATACCTAAACAAGAGAAGAAATATACATATCACAAAATTGACCTTAAATTTGTATCAATAAATGAAAATCCATTCCAAAACAAAACATTCATCTCTCTATCATAATCCCCTTTTTACCTTTAAAAAGATTGCTTGTGGTCATTAACCATTTATAACCAACCCCACTTAAATGAAAGCAAACATTTATAAACAATATTTGGAAATTTGGGCGTCATTCTTTCCAAACTACTTCCTGCTGGTAGGGGACACTGTCATAGGGATCCTTAGAAGACTCAGAAATCTTGGCTGTAGTCTGTAAGGCTACTTTGTCCCTGGGATAATGCTTCAGGGGGTCTTGCTTGATCAAAACACATTAGTCTGGAAAAAATCCATAGCTTTTCATTTTCTGTGGAAACAAAATTAGAAATCCTTTTCCCCAGTAACTTGTCCTTGGACTTAAATTTTTTAGTCAAAGCATTTTTAAAATATATAAATTGAATTAATTCAGCTGCATTTCTTTTATTAGTTGTTATTTCCTCAGCAGTCAAACAATTTAAAGATAAAAGAACAGCATACAATATCCAAAGTTTCTCTGTGCTTTCCATCTTTATGTGGCTTTTTTATTACTCTATTTCTTCTACTTCTATTTTTACATATTTTGAGATAGGGTTTCTCTGTGTAACTTTTATCTGTCCTGGAATTTAATTTGCATACCAGGTTTACTTTGAAATCACAGAGATCTGCTTGCCTCTGTCTCCCAAGTGCTAGGATTAAAGGTGTGTACCACCACACCCAGTTACTCTACTTCCTGTTTCTTTTTTAAACCATTGTATCCTGTTTCTTTTTGTCTCCCAAGCCAACGTATATTATAAAACACACTGTAAACTTTCATTGCCAGTTCTCATACACGCCAATGAATTGTTAGCAGAGCTCTTTAAAAGCAAGGTGGGTTTTTTTTTTTTTTTGCCGCTTATGCTAATTTTGGAAACCTCCCTTAAAGGAGCCGCACAAATCTTTGTCCCTAGCAAAACAGAATCCAACCCAGAAAAATGCTGCTACCAAGAAGCCTTGCTTGTCTCTGTTCTTTTGTTTCTAAAACATTTCTTAAGCTTTTATTAGTTTTAAGTGAAAGTTCTTATAGCCACGTTGGGTGCCAACTGTAGTGTGTATGTTTTCCTCCAGCCCCCAATAACACACAGAGTCTCTGTATTTGATACAATGCTGTGGCCAGTTACTATTATTGTTTATCGGCTAGCTCTGTCTTAATTATTAACCCATTTCTACTAATCTAAGTATTTCCACATGGCTCATCTTACCGGCCAGCACCGGCTGGCTTTCTACGTCCATGTTGACTCCTCCTTTCTACTTCCTCTTTCCTCCTTGTCTCCTAGCCCCGCCACATCTCCCATCAATCATAGTTTGTTTTTTTTTTTTTTTCTGAATTCCACTACATTTGCAATATTTCTTCTAGAATAAAAACTTTACCTGGTGGGGGGAGGGGTGGGCAGTCTCAGTGGTAAAGAGCATTTGCTGCTCTTGCAGAAAACCAGAGTTCAATTCCTAACAGCCACATTGGTCAGCTTACAGCCACCATTAACTCCAGCTCCGGGAGACCTCATGCCCCCCTGTGATCTCTTTGGGCATCTTCACACACATGGCATACATTCACACAGAAAAACGCACATACACATAAGTAAAAGTAAAACTACATCTCTTTCTAGAATTCCTGAAAATTGCAGTGAATTAAAACAGTAGAATAGTAGATGATTAACAAATTATTTTTGGGACTTTCTATGGATAAATCTAAGAGATTATTAACATTACATTTTGGTATATATTACATTAAGTAAACTATGTGTTAACTATATAGATATAATTTTAAAATGATGATGAACTCAAGCAAAAGAAATATTACTACCCATGATAAAACAATGCAATACATCTACCAATGTGCGTCGAGTACAAATGGTCACTGTGAAATGGCCACATTTTAGGTTGCCATCTGTTCACACAAGCAGTTGAAGTTATCTACAAGGTCAGCCTCACTTCCCTTGGACCAGCCAGGGCAGAGTCTTCTCTCTGCACACACCCTGAGAAAGAAAAATATTTCAGAATTTTTCCTTTAGAATGAGCATCAAGTACCTACCACAGTCAAGAATGTCTCCTTGTTTTAGTGCTGACCTGGCCAGTTACCCCATTCCCAAGAGGTAGAAACAGTAGCTGAAGCTGAGGAAATATCACTCAGCAGTGTTAAGAAAATAAAATTTGAGTGATGTGCACAATTCACATGGAAGCCATCATTTGTATCTAAGCTGATTAGATGTTTTCCCCTTGAGGGCACAGAACTGTTGCTAGAAGGAAACCCGGGTCTATCCATCCAAGGAAGGGAAAACCTGAGGGGCTCCCAGAGGACTCTGCTGTAAGCCTCATTTCATTCCCAATGACTTCACAGATGCCAGGTTAAAGGAGGTCACAGGTATTTACCTTTCTTCCCCATCTGTTTCAATCTGGTTTATGAAGGAGAGAAAATGCCAATGCCTGTGCTCCTTAGAGCCCACAACACATTCATTGTGAAGATATTTTTATGGTAGGGTAAACATTATCCCAGTAGGAAATGTCACTGGGATAGATATAAGGTTTACATAGATAAACCAATTCCTTCCCTCAGCAATGATGGGTTAGACCCACCCAATACTAACATGTCTCATGTGTGACAAACAGGGCACCAACACATCTCTCTCTCTCTCTCTCTCTCTCTCTCTCTCTCTCTCTCTCTCTCTCTCTCTCTCTCTCCTCGTGTGTGTGTGTGTGTGTGTGTGTGTGTGTGTGAGAGAGAGAGAGAGAGAGAGAGAGAGAGAGAGAGAGAGAGAGAGAGAGAGAGAGAGAGACTCGGGCTGGCCTTGAAGTCCATATGTAGTTGAGGATGGCCTTAAACTTTAATTCTCCTGCCTCTACCTCCCAAGTGCTAGGATTACAAGTGTGAATAGGATTACAAGTGTGAACCAGCCATGCCCAGTTTCTGTGCTTCTGGTGATAGAACCCAGAGCTTCAGGCATGTTAGTCAAGCAGGTACTCCATAAACGGAGCCTAACACATTGTTAGACAAGATGCATCCATGCCTTATTGTAACACTACTCAACAACTACCTAGGGATGAGAAGACTAAACTGGATTTAATAAAAAATAGTTACTTAATTATTAGAAAACTATGTACAGGGTATAAATAATCCTAAGGAGCAGATGTTCCAAAATCTATTTATACTTGCCCTTGTTTATATGTTGAAATGTGGTGGATAGGACATTAAGGTATATATTTGTAATAAATATCAAGTGTATACACTGTGTTGGCACTGAGCTGGGTGCTATCTATAAAAAAATGAAAAAGGTATAACTGCCTTCAAAGGTTTCTCCCTTTACTGAGAAAAATACAAAAGTGGAAAAGATTCTATAAAATCAATATCATAGATTTCTTAGGAAAATGTAACATGCCCATACATTCAAGTGTGCATGCTACCAAAATGTGTCATACAACCAAGTACCAGGAGGCTCCTCAAGCAAGCCTTCATGAACCACATGAGTGGCTTATGCTTCTTGGGAAAAGTAATAGGCCTTGGTAGAACCCAGCATGAATCTATGCCCAGATCATTGCTTAGGTTAGCTTACCAACACTAAAGCATGGTAAAGAATTCTAATGAACTAGTTCTTGTCTTATAGGTCATAGAGAGTTGAGATAACACAGCCAACTCTTTCTGAAAAGCTAGCTACCTATCCCAATGTACTCAGAAGAGTGTGTAGGATAAAAACTTAGAAGAATCATTTGAATACAAACATATCTCTGGTGAGTTCAAGCTATGGTGACCTAGGGCATTAATCTCCACACTGGAGACACCTGGTGAAGACACTTGAGTAATTAACACTATAGTTATCCTGGCCCTAGCCAAGACAGCAGAGCACTTTCTCTGTGACAAACTATTTTGTTGTTAATATTCTAACATTTTAAGGTGTCTCTTTTTGTATGTGCAAGTATTTTTCTAACTGCAGGCAAACTAATAACAAAAAACTCTTACAATTCTCATATTTTAATTTTATTTCCCCCAATCTTTACCAATCTTTAATACAGTTCTAAAACACTAAAGGGTGTGTGTGTGTGTGTGTGTGTGTGTGTGTGTGTGTGTGTGTGTTTAAAATAAATAAGGAGAAGACTGTCTGCATACTTTCAGTTTCTACAAAACAAGCCACAACCTTGCTTAAGAGTTGTAAGAAATAGGTGATTTTCAGGCAATCCATCTTACCAAACCAAACACATAGCTGTCTGGTTCCCTGAGCTCAGGTTCATGCTGCTGAACTGACCTCTCTGAAATTTCCAGGCATGAGCGCTGCCTGATTCACAAGCCTCTCCTTGCTCCAATAACATTATGCTAAATTTAATTTCTTGAAAATCACATACAGGCATATTTATGACTCTGACAACCATGTTTTGTATCAACACCATGTCAGATTCAAAGATATTTCAGACTAACATTTAAAATAATTACAAGATACTTCCATAGTTCTAACAGTCTTTTGTGGGGATGTGTTAGCTCCACAAAATCTTAGAGCCCTTTAACTTTGACTTATTCCCTCTACTGTCAGACCTATAATTATCCACCAGTAAAACACTCCTCCTCCCACTCAGTCCATTCAAGTGACAATCTTTTATACTTGGTTTTCTTCTTAGTCTTGATCCAAGGAAAATCTGCCCATTGTCCCAGTTGGAGTCAGCACTGACCCTTCCTCGACAATTGGTCAGTAACCTGAGGGAAACAACTGAGTCTTTCTTCCTTTCCACTGAGTCCCGGGATCAAACAGAATTTTCCCTGCAGGATTGTTGGTCATTGAAAATACACACACACACACACACACACACACACACACACACACACATACACACACACCTGCCCACACTAAAAGTTTTACAGAACTGAATTAATCTCTTTATATTTTTGAGCCACTCATATTTTCCACTATGAACAATTTTAAAGTCATTATACTTCAACCCATAGAGTACTGATTGATTGTATAATATTCCATTATAGAACTACTCCATATCCCTATCTGTATACTTTTTCACTTTTGTCTGTGTAAACACTGTCACTTTAAACATCATCGTCCATGATGTGCTCTTATTATTTCTTTCAAATGATCCTCTAGAGCTGGAATTGTAGGATTTGACTCTATGTGAACTTGCTGAGATTTCAATACACACCGCCAAATTACTTTACAGAGCAGTTGCAGCCATCCCATTTTTACTGCCTGTAAGGATGTCCTCCCTGAACCCATCCCAGCACACAACACTGGAGTTTTTGTTTTTATCTTTTCCGAATTGGAATTTGTAAAGCAATGTATTCGTCTTTGATATATTAGTACTGTGAATACGCACAGACCTGAGGCAGGAAGCAGCATGTATTAAACCCTGTATGTCATTCAGTTAAAGGTTCCAAGGTGACCCTATGCTCCCTATTTCCAAGTTGTGCCTTGAAATCTCTTGGAACAAGATAGAGTATAAATGAATATATTGTTCAAGTTCTTGATGAGACTAGCAAAGGCAATGGATTCCTCCAAGTACAATAAAAACTATAGAGAGAAATGGAAAACTTTCTGGAGAAAAAAAAATATTTTGAACAAACATTTTATAAAAGCTGAATGAGCCAGTCCATGAACCACACCAGTAGCCTTGAAATGAATGCTGTCATCTAACCCCCCACATAGTCCCTGTCACATTGAATCTGAGCCTGACCAACATGACCTGCTTTGGCCATGGAAACATCAGCAAGCTTGACACAGTAGAAACTTTATGAACAACTGTCCTCAGGGATGTGTCCACCCCTGTGTGAAGACCAGTGAAAGAGCACACGGAGAGAAAAGTGTCATCATCCCAACTGTTCTAATTGGGCTGAGACATCAGACACATGGGTAAGGTCCCATCAAGCCCCAAATGAGCTCCTGAAGATGAACTGAGACTGGCAGAAACAAAATTGTCTCACACATACATTTATGTGGTTTGTTATGCAGAAATCGATAACTGATCTCACAGTGTGTGTGCTGGTCTAAATAGGAATGGCCCCCATAGCCTCATGCATTTGAATGCTTAGTCATCAGGGAGTGGCACTACTTAAGAAGAATAGGAAAGTATGGCCTTATTGGAATAGATATGAACTTTCAGAGAAAGTGTGCCGCTGTGGGTGGGCTTTGGGGTTTCAGAAGCCCAAGCCAATCCCAGGGTCTCTTCCTGTAGCCTGTGGATCTAGATATAGCACTCTCAACTACTTCTCTAGCACCATGTCTGCCTGCATGCTGCCACTCTCCCTGCTACAGGATAACATACTAAAACTCTGCAACTGTAAGCCAGCCCCTGTTAAACACTTTCTAAGAATTGCCGTGTTCATGTTGTCTCTGTACAGCTACAGAACACTGACTGAGACAAACACATTCTAGGCTTTCCTTTATTGGGTACTTAGTGTCCAAAATCCTGAGCAAAAACCTTGCATGTTAGTGAAAGTAACTGCATAGTATGATAAGACATCTGACATGACCTACTGTCTGACAGCAAGCCAGAGCTAGAACTTTCCAACTTCGGTTATTCAGAGGCTACACAGAAAAGAAAATACATGAGTTTTGTCTTGAAAGATAACCCAATAAACTAAGAAGAAAGAGTCTAGGAAGTGGAAAGTATAGAGGTTGAGAAGTCAGACAGACTGATTAGGGGCTGGCAAAGGAGTTACTCAGTAAGAGGAGGTAGGTACTGAAGATAAACAAGAGTTAAGCTGCTTAGGATTGGATAAGATGAAATAAGTTCTTAGTTTCCCATTTTAGAGACATTTCAAGGGAGACTCAGGAAGGAGTCTGTGGCGCTCTCACACACACTAACTATTCTGCCTCCTTTGAAAGTCTAATACATTTGTATAGTTCCATTAAACTTCCTGGCGCCCCTTTTCTCCTCAAACTGTACATTTTGTATTTGCCCTTGCTCAGCTTGTTCCTTTTCATTATAGAATGCATTAGGCTGGCCACTAATAACCACATGACAAAGCCAATGCTAGGCTGTTTTGAACTGTCCTCTGTCAAAGCTGTTAATCTATAATTTTTCAATTTAACCTCTGGCAGATTGTTTGGACAAGGGTAAAAAGCAGTCACATTCTTCTCCAAAATATCACAAAAACAGTCTCTAGGATACATACTAATATTATTCTCCTCTGAAATCTTTTGAGCCAGGCCCCCACAGTTCAAATCACTCTCAGCACCACTAGTAGGGCCATGCTTCTACTAGTATGACCCATTAAGCCCTGCTGAAAGTGTCCAGTTGCTTTTCTAGTCCAAAGTCCCAAAGTGTTCCATATTCCTCCAAACAAAAGCATGGTCTTGCCTATCTCAGAAATACCCCACTCCTGGTACCAACTTCTGTATTAGTCAGGGTTTCTGTTGTTGTGAAGAAATCACAGCAGCTCTTGTAAAGATAAGCATATAATTAGGGCTTGTTTACAGGTTCAGGGGTTTAGTTCACTGTCATCATGGCAGGAAGAATGGTGGTACGTAGGCAGACATGGTGCTGGAGAAGTAACTGAGAGTTCTACATCTGGACTGACAGGCAGCAAGAAGAGAATAAGACACTGGACCTGACTTGAGCATCTGAGAACTCAAAGCCCCCCAGTGACACACCTTCTCTAACAAAGCCACACCTATTCCAAGAAGGTCACACTTCCTAGTAGTACCACTCTCATTAGTGCCATTTTCATCCAAACCACCAAAACACTATATATACAAATACTAAGAGTAAGCCAAGGCAGTATCATCTGATCCTTATCTTGCAAGATCAATTATCCTATCAATCTCCATTTTCACATAGTGGCAATATTCTACATTCACAAATACATGATGATATAAATAAAAGAATCATGGAGAGACCAAAATCAAGTTTTAATTTGCAGATATCTGAACTACTATAAATAGCTATGAAACTATGCTGGGTATAAAAGGGACGGGCACAACTTACAGTCTTGGTTTGGAAAACATATAATCTAGCAAGCCCCAGACCTGGCCCTGAATACGAGACACATTATGAACTGGCCCCAGAAGAGATAGAGACCCCTTCAAAAATACCAGGTGTTGATATTTACAATGGTCTCTCTCTTGTTTCAGATAAAGAATGACAGACCAGCTCACAAAATTTGTTCTGAGAGTCAACAAAACAAGAGGTTGCACCCTATCATTTACAGAAGAAAAGCATCAGTAAGAGAAGACAGGCCCAGTTTTTTTCAAGGCAGTCTTATATAAACTCAGTAAGTTGGCTTTCCCCCTGAGCCTAACTGACTAATGCTCCTGTGTTTATAAACCTAAAGTGTCCCCTAAAGTGTCTACCAAAGCCAGATGTCTTAAGTTCTTTCATTCCACTTGAGAGATAGCCAGTGAAATGGATTGATTTGTTCTCACCACTTATAACTCCTTTTGCCCAAGAAATTTTTATACAATCCTAGGTATATGAATATATAAAATAGACCTAAAAATCAAAAACTTATTGATGAGAGGTCATAAAGAAATTAATTTTAAAACAATTCTGTGAAATATAAATTTGTCATCTATTAAATGTTAAAATAAAATTGCATATTAATGAAATGAATGTGCTTCCTTATTTTTATAGACAAATTAAGTCTTGGCTGATTATTTCATACTGGGATGTACAGCATCTTCAACAATTTTCAGACTGGCATTTATATTTCATAATCATCAATTCTGAGAATATTTCTTCACAAAAAGTATCTGGTTCAGGATGTATCCCTGACACACAAAAGGACTTTGGGAGTACATTCCCCATGGAGGGATACTCCCTTAACCTAGAGACAGGAGGGAGGGCCTAGTCCCTACTCCAAATGACTTGACAGATTTTGTTGATCCCTCCTGGAAGGCATAACCCTCCCTGTGGAGTGGGAGAGGGGTGGGATGGGAGTGGAGTAGAAAGGAAGGGAGGGAAGGAAAGTGAACTGGGATCGATATGTAAAATAAGAAAAATAAATAAACAAAAAAATAGCTGGTTCAAAACAACAGAAGCATGCTTAGGATTATTTCAGAACCTGATGGAAATTTTTTCCTAATTTCAAGCCAAAACTAATTTAATAAATTTTTATGAAACTGAAATAGCATTTGTATGTTTTTATTTATTCTTTGAAAACTTTATACAGTGTATTTTAATCTGTCTATCACAACACCTCCCTTCAACTCCTCCTACTGCCTCAACTCTAACTCCCTCCCAACTTCATGCCTTTTTTATTGCCATTAGTAATCCCCTGTGTCCAATTACTGTTGTTCATATGGGCACAGTGTGAGGACATCCACAGGGCATGGGCAACCTACTATTAGCCGCATACCGCCCTCTTCAGCCACCAACTTCCAATAGCTCCTCAGCTACAGGTGGGGCTTCTGGAACCCCTCCAGCTTCCATTCTTGGATTGTGCAGGTCTCATTCTGGTGACACAGCTACTGTGAATATCCTGTGTTCTGATTAAAGACTGCACTGTAATTACTTAATGGAGCATGAGGGTGCACTGGCAGAACCATCTCAGAATCTTTACATGCTTGGTTGTGTATTAATTTTTTATACTACACATAAAGATTTACTATTGCAAACTTTTTCTTGACCTAAGATTCATTTACAAGTCCATGTGAAGTTCAACCTATGGTTAAGAAGCTGGGTTTGACAGCCACACAGGCTCTTAACTTTTATATAAGTCCCAGTGAGGAATCATCTGTACTAGTGTTGATGAGAGAAAAAAGTATCTATCTTCAGTAAGGAAGCTACTGCTATTAACCCATTGCACACATAACTGCCATTCTAAGACCTAGCTTACATATTCAAAATTATTTTTCTATGATATTTATGCATTTAGTTATACATCAAATGTTAGAACACTAGATTTAGGAAGGAATTAAAACTATTTACTCCAATATATCACCCTGAAGAGTAATGTCTGGAATTTTTCAAAACCAAACATTTAAACAGTGCAAGAAACAGAGTAAAAACACTGCTAAAGGTTTAAAAACTCAAAGTAGCACATTTTAATTTGAAATATTTCTAATCATAAGAAATTCTCCTCGAGGTTACCTTTAATGCCCTTCCAATGATAATGATTGATGACTACCTTATATGCTGTCCTAGAGCCTTCATATAGTAGCTGATGGAAGCAGAAGCAGACATCCACAGCTAAACACTGAGTTGAACTCCTGGAATCCAATTACAGAGAGGAGTGATGAGCAAAGGGGTCAAGACCAGGCTGGAGAAAACCACAGAACCAGCTGACTTGAACAAGGGAGAGCTTATGCACACCAGTCTGATAGCTGGGAAACCAGCATAGGACTAACCCAGACCTCCTGAATGTGGGTGTTAGTTAGGAGGACCTGGCAGTCTATGGAGCCTGTAAAAATGGATCAGTATTTATACCTAGTATAAGAATGAACTTTGGGAGCCTATCCCATATAAACGGATACTTTCTCAGCCTAGACACATGGGGAAGGGCCTAGACACTGCCCCAAGTGATATGATAGACTTTGAAGACTCCCCATGGAAGGCCACACTTTCCCTGGGGAGCAGGAAGGGGATGGGATGGGGGTTGGTGGGGGTGATAGGGGAGGATGGGAGGGTGAGGGAACTGGGATTGACATGTAAAACAACCTTGTTTCAAATTTAAATTAAAAAGGAAAACAAAAAAAATAAAAACTGAAAAAAGGATTTTTTCTCAAAATTGATACTATGATTCATAAAATATATTTCAGGGGCATATTTCCAGAAATTCATATGATTAATCTAGTGTGTTTGTTTTTGTTTTATTGTATTTTGTTCCTACAAAATTTTGATATTGCTTATTTAAGGAAGACTCATGCCAATTCCTGTCTTCATATGCAAAATTTTTTTAAAAATTTAATATGTCCATGTAATTAATATTTCCTACATGCTCATGACTCAGTGTCTCAAACAGTAAATATTTTAAGAATTCCTCCAAATAAATAAATATTTTTATATTCATGAAATGCAAAAATTTATACAGATATTTTCCTATTGCAAGTTATATGCAAGAGTAAGTATGAAATCTTGCCTGCTATGGGGAAGTGATAATTGAGAAATGAAACAATTAGAGAATGAGCATGTCAATTTACAACTGAGATTTGTAAAAAGAATGAGAAAGGGGAGGAACTGTATACAAGTTTGATAGCAGGAAATATAGATTTAATCAAAGGGTATCTTCTTCACTGCATGTAACTAAGAGATGTCCCTCACACCACAACCTAATGACAACCTGGCAGAAGACACAGAGTTGACTTTCTAGGATACCTCACATGGTTGAGTAAGTCAAAGGCATGAGTAAATAGAATTCCACAGTTAGAAAGGTGAAGCCATTAGCCACTAGTCTCAATTCAGCCCATACAATAACATCTGTCAAGTTTACTACACCCCACATGAGAGGTGAAAATCCTCTCTGGGGCCATGGAGCAGCTCAGGAGAAGTTACATAGTTTTGCTATTCTGAAGTGAAATAAAAAACTGCTCACTGCCTCTGGAATTTAAAATAAATCTCTCCAGCAGGAAGGCTGTGCATACATAGACATCTCATTAAGCTTTTTGGAAGAATATTGCTTATCCACTTGCTCTTAGTGGCTTGCACAGTTTGCTTTCTTATACAACTTAGGACTACCTACCCCAAGGTGGCACCTCTCTACAATGGTGTGGGCTTGTCCACATCAGTCATTAATCAAGAAAATGCCCCCAGCAACATGACCACAAGCAATTCTGATAGATACAATTCCTTGGTTGAGGTTCCCTCTTCCCAGAATGACTCTAGTGTATAAAAATGAGCCAGCATTGCTGGTGAAAAAACCTTTGGTATATAATCCTGGTGGGGGAGAGGGAAGGCGTCATAATTAGGGTTTCTATTGCTGTGAAGAGACACCATGACCACGGTAACTTGTATAAAGAAAGCATTTAATTGGGGGGGCTTACATTTACAGAGGTTTAGTCCATTATTGTCATAGTGCAACATGGAGGTGTGCAGGCAGACATGGTGCTGGAGAAGTACCTGAGAGTCCTTACATCTTGATTCACAGACAACTGAAAGTGGTCTATCTCACTAGGTTGTAGCTTGAGCATAAGAGACCTCAGAGTTCAAAGGTTTAGTCCATTGTCATCATGGAGGGAAGTATGATGGCCTGCAGGCAGATGTGGTACTGGAGAGGTAGCTGAGAGTTCTACATCTAGATTGTCAGGCAGCAGTAAAAGAGTAAGCTACTATGCCTGGCTTGGACATCTGAAAACTCAAAACCTACCCACAGAGTGACACACTTCCTCCAACAAGACCACACCTCCCATTAGTGACACTCCCTTTGGGGACCATTTTCTTTCAAACCACTACATTTTACTCACTGATCCCCATATCACTTGCAGCCATATCAAAATGAAAAAATGCATTCAGTCCACTTCAAAAGTCATCATAGTCTATAACAGTCTCAAACTTATTTAAAAGTCTAAAGTTCAAAGTCTATTCTGAGATTCACTCAATGTCTTAACTGTAACGCACTATAAAATCAAAATCAAAAAGCAGGTCATGTGCTTCCTACATATAATGGCACAGGATATGTTACAATTCTAAAATGTAGGGAAGGGAGCATAGTGAGAAAATACTGAACCAAAGCAAGACCAAAATCCAGCTGAGCAAACTCCAAACTCTGCATCTCCATGTCTGATGTCAAAATGCTGCCCAAAGCTCCAACTCCTTCCAGCTTTGTCGACTGCAGCACACTTCTTTCTCTTGGGCTGGTTCTACTCCCTGTCAATAGCTATCTTTTCCAGGTATCCCGTGGCTCTGGAGTCCCCCAATATTTTGCGGTCTCCAAGGTAATCCAGGCTTCAACTTCAAGCTTCCATTCAGGGACACTTCTGACACATGCCTGGTCTCAGCAGCTTTCCTTAGTCAAGGAGGAAAATTCCATAGTCCCATTCTTCTATCCTTGACACCAGAACCACATGGCTGAAGCTGCCAAGTTCTGCTGCTTACTGGGGCTGGAACACAGGCCCCACATTCAATTAGGTCTTCCTCAACTTTTTGCCTAAGCTTGGCTGTTCTAGAACTTGTTCTGCAGAACAGGCTGGCCTCAAACTCAAACAGCCACTGCCTTCCAAGTGCTGACATTAAAGGCGTGCATCACCACACCTGTCTTGAAGCTTTCTTTTACTTCCTTTTAATAAGCTGGAAACTTAGTTGGGAAGGATCTTGCTGTGAAGTCATCTCTCCCTTTATTCCATTTCTCTATCTGTTTATCTCCTTGAACACAGGTCTTAGCTCCATTCCACTTCCTGATTCCCTTTTCTCCTCAGCTTGCTCCTTTTCATTATAAATCTTTATAAGCATAAACACTAGTAACCATACAACAGCCTATATTAGGCTGATTTGAAATTTCCTCTGTCAGTGGAATTACTCCAAAACTCTTCACTTTAGCCTCAGGCAGACTCTTCAGACAAGGGCAAATGACAGCCACTTCTTTTACCTCCCAACTGCAAGCTAGCCCCAATTAAATGTTTTGTTTTATAAGAGTTGCCATGTTCGTGGTTGTAGTGAGATATCCACCCTGCCCACACCTGTTGTATTGACCACGACCATTGGAGCATGGGGACAAGTGTGGACATGACCTGTGGGGTCTAGGACTGGAGTCCTGAACCTCAGTTTGCTCTCTTACTTCCTGGTCAGAGACAGAGAGCATCCAGGGGCATCTTTGGAACAGGAACCACGACGGTCATCTGTTTCTCGTGTAAGTGATTTCTCCCTGAATAAACATCAATCAGCCTATATTGTGTCCCCAGAATCTTATTTCTCACACAACACATGATGGCTCTTTTCACAGCAATGAAAACCAAAAGTAAGACAGTTGCCTAGTATATATTCACATTATCACGTTATACCTGGGGGAATTTTTATAAAAATTCATCATTTTAGACTATTTCAATAGGAACATTTGTATGAATTCAAAGTATAATAATTTCATTTTAGAAGGCAACTGGTGATTCCAAAATGCAACATAATTTAGTGGTCTGTTTAAAATTAGAAATTAGAAGCAAACAGTACTTCTGTGCCTGTTTGGGCACTTCAGCAGATGCTTTGATAACTGCACAACCTAAAAGTCGCTTCCTACAATCTATTAAACGCTCAACCCTATTTGCCTCTTGGGCACCACTTCACATTCAAATCATCTTTAAAAGGTCAATGGAAATGATGTGTCCGATTGTTTGGATGAGCCTTACTGATGAGATCAATTATCTAACATTAAAGTTCCTTTAAAGACATTCAAAACTACAAATGTCAGTCAAGGTGGTACATGTGTCTAAATGTTGTCAGTAGGCACCTTTGGCATTTCAATTTTATATGCAGTTCAATCTCTCAGGTACCAATTCTATCTGAATTCTTCCTCAATACACACACACACACACACACACACACACACACACACACACACACACACACACAAATATGCTAAATTTTAAGTGCCAAAGAAAAAGTTTATTTTTTAAATAGACTTTTAGGATAAAAGAAAAAAAACTGATTGGGAGAGGCAGAGAAGTTTTGTGTTTCAGAAAACATTAAAGAAAGCAGACATGGTGCTAGGGAAGTAGCTGAGTGTCCTCTAACTTGACTTGTTGGAAACAGGAAGTGGTCTCTTTCCCTGGGTGTGGCTTGAGGCATATATGAGTCTCAAAGCCCCCCTCCCCAGTGACACAGTTCCTCCAACAAGGCCACACCTTCTAATAAAGCCACTCCCTTTCTCTCAAAGGGGCCATTTTCTCTCAAATCACCTCAGATGTCCATTTTCATATTAGATTCAAGAAGTCAGTAAAAGTGGAAAATTGAAAATCCAGGAAACTTTTTTCTGAGAGATACATAGCCTTACTTACCATGTTAACTTGAAGGTTGACTGGGTGATTGATTGATTGACTGATTAACTGAATGAATGAATGATTGACTGATTAATTGAATGAATGAATGATTGATTGATTGATTGATTGATTGATTGATTGATTGATTGATTGATTTTTGTCTTCTTGCTCTCCAAAATGGTACTTCTGTTTTTGTAACTTGACTACTTGCTACTGATGATCATTAGTCAAGACCCCAAAAGATACCAAGCTACCAGGCAGAATCATTTTTACAAGTCCTCTCCACGGCTTTCAGACAACTTAATGATAAAACATATACCAGTTCCAAAATTTACGAGGACAGAATATCTGACAAAAACAACTTAAGGAAAGGAATATTTATCTGACTCACAGTTTGAGAGTACAGTCCATTGTGGCAGAGGATAGCAGGAGCCTAAAGTGCCTGGTCATAGTCAATCAGGAATCAGAGAATAACAGAGTGGGGCTTGGTTATAAAACCTCAAGACCCACCTTTAATGACATATTTTTCATCTAGGCTCCACCTCTGACAGGTTCCACAACTTTCTTGACACATATCTCCCACCAGCAGGGAAGAGAATTTTCTAACATATGAGCTTACTGGGAAAATTTCATATTCAAACCACAACACTGTCTATAGGGGTTAAGAACACTCTTGACTGGCATCCTTCATGTAAGAAAACCTTATTTCCTGTGTTACTAAGTAAAGTGCTAAAAAGGTACACTCAGCTACTTCCCTAGCACCAATGTCTGCCTGCACAACCACCATCTCATACTGTGATAAGAATGGACAAAACCTCTAAAACTGTAAGCCAGCCCATTTGATTGGCTTTCCTGTATAAGAGTTGCTGTGGTCTTGGTGTCTCTTCACAGCAATTGAAACCATAACTTAGATACCATCCATATAAGAAAGTCTGTCAGAGTCAACGAATATTCATTCTTTTGATTTTTGAAACAAAATTAAAGATGTAGCACAGGTTTTAGACTTCAGAAATCTTCCTTTAGCTCTTATAGGCGAATTTCTATGAGATCCTTAAATATTTTGTAAATAAATCCTTTTTTGAACAAATAATTAAAGCAACTGAACAAAAATTTCCAAAACTCTAAAATTTACAATGTCCAAATGCTAGACTTGTAAGTAATATAAATAGTGACCTTTTCTTTCAAATAAGTAGAATCCTCCATGAAGAACACATGTTGTGTGGATGAAATCTGGTACTCAGAAACTGCCAAGTATTTAGATTTGGGGAGACAGTTGTTGATTGAGTGCACAGGAAGAGGGCAGGCAGGCTGGACAGTACGTAGAATATCACTTGCACTGCACCTGGGGTTTCTTTTTTAACTCAAAGAAAGAAGCCATAGTTCCTTCACTGCACTTTACCAGTACAATTTAATCTGTTTCCTCTTATTAGTATTTGAAATAAATCTAAATCAACCATCAAAAGATGGCTTTCTAACCTATAATATGGAGAAAATTGTAGTCCTGATTCTGGGTGAATCTCGAAGCACTGTAGGGTGTATGACAGCCTCCCAGTCTCATTGCTCTGGTGGAGACCTTGCTGACTGGGGAGTAGAGAGGCAAGTGCCCTTTCTAAAAACACTATGATGTCACTAAAATTCCACAACATGAGTATTTCATAAAGGACTCTGACTCAGGAAGAGGCTAGCTATTCTGTAGACCACTGTAGAGACAACACTTACAAGCATTAGATGTCTTCCCTGTCTAAACCACCTTCGTGTCCCTATAACCTAGGAGGCATTTTGTAGCTTACTTTACTTTCACAACTCATGTAGTTCTAATATTTAAAAGAAAATGAAATCAGTTCTGCTAGATATCAGTATTGAATTTTATATATAAGACAATTCTCTTCTGTATTTTAACAGTTTGAAGCCTCTAACATAATTTTGAAAGGTTTTTCTATATGATTCTTTATATATTTGTAGCTAAGCATGCTAATGCATAAATAGCTAAGTGATTAAGAGCAACAATCTCAATATTGGCCTTGACAAGTACTACACTTTCTTTGGTTTGTATTGCTCCTGTAAGCGTGTGTCCTTGCTAACAGAAGGCATATGTTTGGCTTTACCTTTTGGGGAAAGGCTGCATCCCTATCAAATGATGCTGGCACAGCTACAGAAAACAAGCATTTGAGCTCCTTCCCCATCTGTTTTAAAAGAACTAGCTTCAAGAGCTCTAATTATGGCTTAGAGAAATGCCAGTCAGGTAGCTGAACTTGTGTTTCAAAGACTAACCCTTGGGACTAGGCTCATTGAATATTAAATAGGTGCTTTAAGAACATCATACATTTTACATAGAATATTTTAGTTCCTACATGACTTCCTCACTGGAATCATTGGTCAGTCCAATCCCTTGCTACTATCTTACTTGAATTATGCACCAAGCAAGAGATATTCCCGTGCAAATCAGCATGCAAACTAGAACAACCTCTCTGCAGGATGACATTGTCAACATAAAAGCACTGTCTAAACTATATTCTGTTGCTATTTGGTGAAGCAGGATAAGAACACAGACTTAATATCCTTTATAAGGATCATCTAACGAAGCTTTGCTTCACCACTGACAGAGATTCCCCATGTGTGGAGAACAGTACCTTATGCTGAGAAAGAGAAATCACATTCTAGTCTCCATGCAAAGCGGGCATAGATGTGATGTGGTTTGTAAAGTGATGAGTTGTGGAAGTGAATGCTAGATCACAAGGATGGCATTTCAGCCTAACAATACTACTGTTGTCAATGCCTTCTCATAAAGATCTAGATGGCATTAAAGGATATTCTGAGTGGTGATGCACCAGCTATGAACTTAGTGAAAAAGAGGGACAGAGCATTGGCAAAGGAGCAACACTGTTTTCTTTTTTTAGATATACTATGAAAAGCATCTGGGAAAATTTTCCTTCTTTTAGTAAAAGAAACTTGTGGTTTTCAGAACAAGTATCTATGTGATTTTTATCCTTCTACTATGGAGAGCCATCTCAAATGTTAGACATAACATTCCACCTTCTATTTATCTTCCCTAAGATAAACAGACTCCTGTAACCTCTCTAGAACTTCTTTGTCCCCTCACGACATCTCTGGGGGGGGGAATGGAGTTTTTTCTAACATTAAATTTAGTGACAATATCTATTATATATATATACACACACACACACATACACACACACACACACACACACACACACACACACACACATACACTTCAGGTCTGAACTCTTCCTTTTGGGAGTGAGCTTGACTAAAACGTTATGATTTAACATTACTTTGGCTGCCTGATTTTAACAGTTGTAAGTTACTTTGGGTATAAATCTCTTATGTAGGAAGGCTGTCTTGTCCAGAACTGCCCAGGCATGGGAAGGCAAGTTTGCCTTTTTATAAGTGCTGTGTAGTTTTCAAGGAAAATATACTCTAAGGCTCAGTGCAGGGTTACTGCGGTTCTCCTGTCTGTATTCCCCTTTTTCACAGTGCTGCTTCTAATTCAAGCAAGAAGGGTAGGAAATTCATCCACTCATACACACACACACACACACACACACACACACACACACACACACACACACACACACACAAAGCATTTTAATGACAAGAGTTTTGTAAAAGAAAAAACGAGTAGAAAGAACCATTGAGAAAAGCAACAGAAAATAAAAATGGTAAGTACTGATCAGAAAAGTGTGAGTGGTTACTTTTTTCTTTCTTTTTTCTTTCTCTTTCTTTTTTTTCTTTTTTTTTTTTGAGTGGTTACTTTTTTAATGATTATCATGGATTCATTTTTTTTTCAGTGTCATCTTTTACAAATTTTTTCAGAACACGTGGGTCTCTGAAAGAGATGTAAGGAAAGTTTATCATGAGTATCCATCAGAGTTACAATTTTGTTTGATGGTGTATATGGCTCAAAGGGGCAAACAACTTCAGAATATTGGTGAGTTTTCTGAATGTTTACTGTTGAATTCCCACTTTCGAAACTAGTGTGTGACATCAGATATTGCTAAGCATATATTTGTTGAATGAATAATGGGATGAATTATAAAATTAAGAAAAACTGCAATCTGGTAAAATCAAAGAAAGTATAGATTTGGGTCTGGAAGATGGTGCATGGGGGACAATGCTTACTATGTAAGACAGATGACCTCAGCTCCTTCCATAGAACACATGGGGAAAGTGGCAGTAGAGAATCAACTCCACAGAATTGTCCCTCAACCTCTGGGTGCACAATTTGGCATGCATGTGCCCACAGACAACCTCTCTCTCTCTCTCTCCTCTCTCTCTCTCTCTCTCTCTCTCTCTCTCACACACACACACACACACACACACACACACACGTAAGTAAGTAAATAAATAAATAAATACTTAATTAGATAAATAAATAAGTAAAAATGCACAGGAATCAATCCAAGTCCCATGAGGCCCAGGTGGTGGTGGCGCACACCTTTAATTCCAGCACTTGGGAGGCAGAAGCAGGTGGATCTCTGTGAGTTTAAGGCCAGCCTGGTCTACAGCGAATGTTCTGGGACAGCCTCCAAAGCTACACAGAGAACCCCTGTCTCAAAAAACAACAACAACAATGTGAGGTCAAAGAACAATATTAGTGAGAATTCTTGAATAAGATGGTAGGGAGACAGCAAGATATTAAAATATGATTTTCATACACTATTACATTCAAAAGTTATATGTTAGAATATAAAATCATAGGATAAAAGATTAAATAGTAATGTATGTGCATGCTCCCAACACACACACACACACACACACACACACACACACACACACACACAAACTGTAGCTCTCATCTTAAAGACAGTAAGAAATTGTTTATTCTCAAAACATTTTGAATGACCACAGGTGCATTGATTTAGGTTACCCCAAATTCCATGTTCCAACATGGAAGCAGTTTCATAAAGTTTTCATAATTTTACAGAACAGGAACGTCATAAATCAAGGCAAATTTAAAACACATTGATGGGTACATCAGAGAGGCAGCTATAGCAAGATGACAGAAGCTTTTCTATAGGCCTAAAATGCTATCTGATGTCATTCTTAGCTCTTGGGTTTGGGTAAACCATTGGTCTATTAAGTCAATAGATCTGGAAGGTTTTTATCTATTAGTCACAGGATGTTAGTTTCACTACAGACTTGGGCAAGGAATGGCTCCAGAAACTAGTTAGGTCAAGACCTATAACATTCCAATCTCTCCACAGTACTGAAATTCTAATCACTCAAACTATCTCTTGAGACACAGCTTCAGAAACTTTTGTTCACAATGCAAATTAGTTCATGAAGACAGAGTTTACTCATCTCTGGATGTTAGTATTCAGCTGACCTCATAACTTGCATGAATTATTATATAATAGGAATTCTATTGTGTGGATTCTAGAATCTAGCCTATAGGAGGCATATGAATGTCTGCCTTCACTCTTTGCAGAACCTAAAGCATCACATCAAATAATTGTTTGGCTTTCCTAGTAGAATAGTTACATAGGAAGAGGCCTGGAATGTCTTATTCAGTCATGCTAAGGAGAAAGACATGCAAATAAAGCCATCTTGGATCGAATGTCTTATTCAGTCATGCTAAGGAGAAAGGCATGCAATTAAAGCCATCTTGGATCACCTAGAAATGGCCATGCCTCTACATTACTACAGCTGCATGAACAATACCAGGACACTAACAGAAAGTGTCTGCTCGTGACAGTTCTAGCAAGCCTAGCACAGAATTAAAGAGCATCAGGTTCAAGATGATGTGTTCTAAAGCAGTTCGTAATTAAATGTGAACTTCCAGAGCAACTTCATTAGAGAAAGATCCTGCATAGCCAGGGACACAATGTGTGGATAGTATTCTTCTTCCCATATCTTTATGCTAACACTTGATCAACTGGCTCAAGCAAAATTTGACAACAGACACCAGGATGAGGTTATACATGGGCTCGGCAACATGAATTTCCATTTGCTGACCATAGTCACTGCAGACTGCCCTAAAAGCCAACTACAGAAACTAAGGGAGTCCAGCATAATTTCTCAGCCCAATGAGCCATATATGTACTTCCATATTGATTATAATGGACCATTCCTATCATAGGAAAATGCAGTATTATAAGCATTTACTACAGACATGAACTTGTCTGTCCTGCCCACAGTGCTTCTGTCAATACTAACAGAAGGACTTAGAGAAATCCTAATCCATCATCATGATGCCCCATACATCATCATTGTTTAGGACCAAAGAACTCATTGTAAGCAAATGGAGCCTGGAAGCAGGATCTTTTACACATGGAATTAATGCACTAGTGCTACATCTCTGATCACTCTGAAGCAGGTGGTCTGATAAAATGTGTAACATTTCAAAACTCACATTGGCATACTGTGGGGTAACCAGAGGGCTGAGCTAATATCCTCCAGGATGTGTTACACATTCTGAATGAGCAGCTAAAATATGGTGACATAACTCCTGTGTCACAGTTCCAGGGATCACAAAGTAGAAATGGGACTCACTCCTCATTGAAGTCTTTATCAACAAGCAAAATTTTTGTTTCCTGTCTCAGTGGTTCTAGAAACAGTGGGTACAGCGATTTGTTTGTTTGTTTCCAAAGCAGGAATGCATCCAACAAGGAACACAACAGTGATTCATTGAACTGGAGGCTGAGACTATTGACTCCTCATGCCAGGAAACAACAGGCTGAGAGGAGGGCTACACCGCTAACTAACTAATCCCGACCATCAAGGGAAAGTGGGTTGCCAAGCACAAAATGAGGCTGCAAGGACCGACTAACATGAAGGATGTCCTATGGTGCTTCTCTTATTTCTCATGGGTCATGTGAGGAAAGATGATGGAAGGCTACAAGAACCCAATAGAAGTCAGTCTCCTGGGGTCACAGATTAAAATAGTGAGCAAGTAAATGCTTCTGGGTATCAAGTTTGAGGTGTTCTGTCATTAAGCGGTTCATAACATTTAGTTATTACTAAATTTGGAGCTGTTTGTGAATTATCATCAAAAGCAACATGAGTACAGAGGTATCTCAGTAACTGATTAGACAAGATGACACAGTTCATGAGTATATTAGTCTTCTTCTCATATCACCTCCCCAAGCTGTGACCCAAGTCAAGAATTAAAGTTAAGGTCATCTCACCATGGAAAAAAATGTGAATAGCTGAGTGCTTGCTGAAGGTACATAAGATGTTGAATGTTTAAGAAAGGGGTATAAATAAAGCTGTATACTCAGTTACACAAGGGTGCTATAATAGTTACAGAAAGAACTATAATAATTATGTTAGCTTGATATAAGCATACAGCTTTTCTGCCATTCCCTTTTTACCAAATGGAAGCTATCCTCGCAGTGATTTATTATGTACTTTTATACTTCAGTGTTTAAGTTAAGACAACTTAAGATTAAAGTTATCCAAGAGACCTGGCTGAGAGAGAAATAAACATCACACAAAGACAGATAAATTGACATGGTATGTTGTATATACTACTGCAGGGAGGAGTTCACATATTTTCAGGTATCTATGTTACATTGAGTAGAAGCATGACTTTTACCCTTAACAGAAAGTTACATTTGGTTAAGAATCACATGTATAGCATGCCTAGTAGGAGGGGAACTGTACACAGCTACTATAGTGTTGACCTGCTAAATTAAAAACTGCTTCCCAGAAATCTGTTTCCGGTTGGATCCATGTTGGGATTGGCCTGAAGGAGGTAGTTGAGAGCTGAGAGGTAGAAATGAAGTATTACCCCTCTCTCCTTGATGGCCAGATCATCATCCAGCAGCTGGAGTACAGTCTAGCAACCTCTGACTTCTAACTTGCCATTCTTCATGCAGACTAACCTGCCTGATGAATGGCTGTTCCCAGTCACTGCAGGTAGCAGATTGAGAACACACACACAGTGCTAGCCAGAGGCGATGCTGCCTAATAGGTTTCTACCACTTTCTTGCATGTAGCCAAACATACCTGTCTTCTCAGATATTCATTTTGAGATTTTTCTTACCTACCTGGCTGGCCAGTACTTCAGGAAGACTGAGTGGTAACTGTCTCTGATCCTCTCCTCCCACTTTTGAACCTTCATGTTTTCAGTTCTATTCATAATTATGTAAGGTACAGTTATTACAATTAACTCCCTTTCCATAACACCAATACTGGCCTGATGCTGTGACTAAAACCTAATATAAGGTCAAGGCACAGATCATGCCCTGCAGATTTTTGCATTGCTAGAGCAGAATGCTATAGGTACAATAATTTATTAAAAAAAAACACTTACATACTTCTTCTTTTGCATACATAAAAACCAGAAAACTCATGACAATGTGGTGGCATCTAGCAAGAGCCTTCTTTCTCCAGCACCCTTTAGTGGAAGATGAAGGAGAAGATCATAAGGACGTGAACTGGCCTTTCTATAATGATAGCCATCCCACCAACAAGGGTGGGGCTACAATGCCTAACAATGTGTTGAAGGATCTCATCCCACTATTATTACAATCACCATTCAATTTTAACAAGTTTTGGAGTGTTCATTCATACCAAATTGTAATATTTCTATACTCTCCTGATATAAAAATTTAAAGCCATGAACTTCCTTTAAGGCCTGCTTTAACCAAATCTCATAAATTTTCATTACAGTTTATTTGAAAATACTTACTAATTTTCCTTGTGATGTTATCGACCCTGAAGTTATTTGAAGTGTGCTGCTTATGAATAATGATTTCTAACTAAATTCTAATATATTCAGGAACATAGTCCACAGGTTTTCAATTCTTTATTATTTATCAGAAATTACCTAAGACTCAGAGATGGTCTACCTGTTTGAAGTCATGTATGCTACCAGTTTCACAGGCTAATACACCACCGCTAATTATGTTAAAATAGTAAGCTGTGAAGTTCAAAACAACTACAGCCTTACAAATTGTTTTATGAAGTTCTAAAAATGGGATGTAGAAACAAACTCCACCAATAATTTAAAATTTTATATTTTCCCCTTGGTTCTAGTAAATTTTGCTTAACTTGTTTAGAAACATACCTTAACAAAATGATCATCTTTAGGCCTGATACTCTTTGTGAAGTCTATTTTATGTAAGATTAGTATAGAAACACCAATTTTCTATTGGCTTATATGGTATCTTTTCCAATTCTTTTACTTTGAAGTTCTTTTTCTGTATAAATATCTTGTGCCTGCTCTAAACTGTACATAGTGGAAACTCACTTTTTAACCCCAAAGGACAAACTCTGTCCTTTCAATTAGATCACTTATATTATTTCACAAAGAGGCTGATGACTAATCTTAATTATCTAATTGATAGGATTAACAATCACCGAGAGCAGTGGTTATCCATCTTCCCAATGCAATACTGTGACATTTTAATACAGTTCCTCATGTTGTGGTGACCCCAACCACAGATTATTTTCATTGCTACCACATAACTAATTACACTACTGTTAGGAATGGTAACTTACCTGTGAAAGGATTGTTTGACCCCAAAAGGGTTGAGAAACTCTGATTTAGTAGGGCATCTTCAGACAGGATGTTTATTCTTTAAAGCTGTGTAGTGATTTTCTCCAAGATTGACCTTTATTATTATTTATGTTTTTGTGTTTTTGTCTGCTCATATGTCATTGTACCATGCACAGGCAATGGGCAATGCCCACAGGAGCCAGAGAGGGCATCAGATCTTCTGAGACTCGAGTTAAAAATGGTTGTGGGTTACCATACTGATACTGTTAACAGAATCTGGTCCTCTGGAAGAACAGCCAGTGTTCTTAACCACTGGGCTATCTCTGGCCCCATAGTTTCCTCTAAGATTAATACCTTCCATCTCAGAGGGAGTCTTTGTGAAGACACAGGATGCTTACAGAGAGGTGAAACAACAGTGTTCTAATTGAGTAGTGAAACATTCCAACCTCAAGCAGAGCTCTTTTAGCTCAAGAAGTAAACAACTCAGAGGATTTGGGTGTAGAGAGCTGAAAAGTGCCTGCCTTAAAGATGGCCCTGGCTTCTGCCTTCCACCTTCCCATTGGTGAGCACTCTGTGGCGTAAACAAGCCCTAAAGTCTGTTCAGCCTGTCTGCTTCCCCATTAGAGTAGCCTATCTGCAGGGTCCACATAGCTCACTGGGGTTGGTTAGCGCAAGGGGATTTAAGCCTGTGCAGGGGTCCCACGGGTCAGAGAAACATGTTCAAGGATCCTGATTAAAACTGCATGAAGAAGATCTTCCCCGAGTCGCGTCTTCCTTGCTGGCGAGGACAGGCGCGGCAAATTTGAGAAGGCCCTAAAACTGACCAAATTCACTAGTTGTCCCCTCACCTCTACCTCCAAGAATATATAAGCAGTAGTGACTCCTGAGAGATGCTCTCAGACAAGCTGAGCTGCCCAGAAGAGGCTCAGACCACCTGAGCAACCTGAAAAAGACATTCTTCAATCTGGTCAGCTACCTGCAGGTTGTACATGCAGTGTACTTTAGGTTCCCAGCTCTCCTGAACCACCATCAATGTTGGGTGGGCTTCTTGTGACTGTCTTTAGCCATTTCTGGCTAAATAAATAATCCCCCTCATCAACATTTCTGTAAGTAGTCTCTTTCCCATATACTGTAAGTAACCCCAACAAAACTTTAACTGGCTTGAACTGGAATCCAGATCTAGAGAGGGAGGAGTGATAAGAAAATGGGGACAAGACCAGGCTACAGAAACCCACAGAGATAGCTGACCTGAACAAGGAGGAGTTAATGGGCTGATAGCTTGCAATCTAGCATTGGACCAACTTGGACCCTCTGAACATGGGTCTCAGTTAGAAGGCCTGGGCAGTCTAAGGGACCTCTGACAGTAGAACCAGGATGTATCCCTGGTGCACAAAAAGACTTTGGGAGAATATTCCCCATGGAGGGATACTCCCTTAGCCTGGAGGCAGGAGGGAGGGCCTAGTCCCTACTCCATATGATTTGACAGATTTTGATGATTCCTCCTGGAAGGCATCACCCTTCCTGTGGAGTAGGGGAGTGGGGGTGGGAGGGTGGTTGGGGACATGGGAGGAAGGGAGGGAGGGAGGGAGGAAAGAATGGTAGGAGAAAAAACTGGGATCAATATGTAAAATAAGAAAAAAATTAAAAAAAAAAAAAAAAGTAATGACTTCTCAAGCTGGAATTTGGCAGAATCCATACTTTAGTCTGCCACTGGTTCCCTATCTGGGGTAAGTATGTTTATTTGCATTTCCTCAAGAATAGTGTCACACAATACTTACTAGGTTCATAATACTATGACATTATTGAAAGGTGATAAAAGACAATCCCCTGGGAGCTGTATCTGAAAGTAAGCACCATAATAAGCTGCTCAGTCTTCTGTTATAGCTCAGACCTCCATTTCAGTTTCCTGAAATCATGAACAAAGAACAATCAATCTCCAGCAGTCCCAACAGCAAGGAGGAGGCTTGGTATATGCAGTACTAATTCAGGCCAGGCCTGAGCCAACCTCCACAATCAGTAAACTCAAGGTGTTAACCACATAAGAACAAAACCTGGGACTTGTCCAACCCTGTCCCAAAATGGAAAACTGTAGCTCTAACCAGCCCCTGGCTAGCCCTGGCCAATTAGAACACAATACTATGATTGCCACTTACTTGAGGCAATCATGATCTAACTGCTTTAGGACCTTGCCTTGGCTGGGCTTAAAAGGAGCCTGTGAACTCCTCTCAAAGTAGTCTTTTGCCTCTTGCCTTTGTATAGGATGATCCTCCCCAGCATGATGGAACAATATTCTTGCTGTTTGCAAACATGGATGGTGGTTTTTTGTGGAACTTCTCCAGGACCCTAACAGTATCTTGTCTTGACCTCCTCTGTAGTCCTTCTGTCTGGCAAGAAGCAAATTTACAACCTTCAATACATGCTTCTGCTACCACCATGATACTCTGCCAACATTTTATAGGACCACATAACCAGAGAGTCAACCCTCTGAGATCATGAGCCAAAATAAATCCTTTTTTGGCTCCTTTAAGTTGCTCTCTCAGAAAATGTGCTTTGCTTTAATCTACTTACTTGCTTTTTTATTATCTAATTTTCACCCTTGTCCTTTTCTTGAATCCCTAGGGTTAAATGTCTTAGTGTTTTTTATTTCCTCTCTTGATTTTTACTTTATATCTCCTTGAATTACTAGCTTTTAGTGGATGCTCCAGGGAAGATCCTCTGGTTGTAGAAATATTCTATATATATATATATCTGTGTTGCTCATAATAGTGGCCAGTGGCCATATATGGCTGTGGAATGGATGAAAAAAGTCCAGTTTCACATGGGCACTCATTTATTAAACTGGCTTTTAAATTAGTTGAAATAGCCATGTGTGGTTAATGGCTATTGTATTATGTCCAGCAACCAGAGGAATTGCATTACACTTCCTGACATTATACTGTCTGTTGTGAGTTAATGTCATACTACTTTCAAAGCCTAGCTACATTTTAGAAATGTTTGTGATATTATTTGCTATATACTTTATTTCTATACCAAGTGGGGTTTGTTTTTTTTTTCTATTTCACTTTAAAACATTTCCCATTTCTTCCCTTTTTTAAATTCTTCTCTCAAGCATTACATCCTGATCACAATTTCCCCTCCCTACATTCCTCCTAGTCCCCACCAACCCCTTCCCTCTCCCCCCAGACCCATTCCTCTTCCATTTCCTTTCAGAAAAGAGCAGGTCTTCCAGGTATATCAACCAAACATGGTCGAGCAAGTTAAATTAAGACTAGGCACAAACCCCTCATATCATATATATAATCATATCTTGGGAGGTCTTTATTTCTCCATTGATTAACAAAGATAACTTTGCTGGATATTATTTGGGCGGTTTTGGTTAGTAGATATTTACTCTTAGGACTTGAAATGTCACTCCAGGAGTGTCCTCCTTTGGGGGTTTCTGCTGTGGTAACCTTTGGAAACCGGTGCTTCTCTTATACAGGTTGAAGAGCTCTTTACTAAACCAGTATTTTACCTCTGTGACCTGGAGTCCCTTTTTTGTCATTATTTCAGTTCTAAATGTTTTCTATATTTAAATGTTCACTCTTTTCCCTGTATTTCAGGAATTTTCTCCTGTAATATCATAAAATAGGTCTTCCATGATTTCAGTTTATATTTCAACTCATTTTACCCATTGACTCTTAGGTTTCATGTCTTAATCATGTCCCAGGATTCTTGAGTTGTAGTCATGGTTGCTGTTTTTGTTTGTTTCTTGTTGTTCTTTATTACTAAATGAATGTGTTTAATATTCATTCTTTACTTGGTCTAGTATATTGGTAATATTTTTCACTGAAACTTTTACATTTATTGGGGGGGGGGAGTTAAGTGTATACGCACATGCATGCCAGAGCATAGGAGTAGAGTTCAGAGTAAAGTTTGTGGGAGTCAGTTCCCCCTCTACAAGTGACAAGTGCCTTTATCTGCTGAGCCATCTCACCGGCCCTCTGCTGAAAGTTTTAGGTGGTTTTTATGAATTACATTTGGTTATTATTGATGCTGCTTTTTACTTGTTTACAATTATGTTTTAGAATTTCTGTATCTTTGCTGGCTTTTTCATTCATGTCTTCCAATAACTTCCTTTCTTCATTTATTAGAATCCTCTTTTTGATACTGTTCATTTTTTTAAATGAGCTTGAATAATTTCATTATCTTTTGACTGATTATTTAAAAATTATAGACTTTAAGAGAAGTCACATACTCCTTGTGTTTCTAATTTATATATACACGGACTTTTATACAGGTGCTTTCTTAGAGGTCAGATTCCTCTTGGCATCTCAATCCCCACTACAAAACAGAGGCAGCAAATACAGACAGCATGAACACCAACAGTTTAAAAACAAAATAGATATTCAATTGCAAAATAGAAAAATGGAGCAAAGAGATTGGGGCAGAAGGATGAGAGAAGAGAAAGGGACAGGGTAAGAATGACCAAAACTAATGATAGTGAAAAGAAATCCATATAATAGAAAAGCTAATTAAAAATTAAACCAAAAGCCGGGCAGTGGTGGCACATGCCTTTGATCCCAGCACTCGGGAGGTAGAGGCAGGCGGATCTCTGTGAGTTCGAAGGCAGCCTTGTCTACAGAATGAGTTCCAGGACAGGCTCCAAAGCCACAGAGAAACCCTGTCTCGAAAAACCAAAAAAAAAAAAAAAAAAAAAAAAAATTAAAACAAAACAAGCCTGTGGTCTGTTGTTTTCCTAAGTGGACATGCTATGACAATCATGTGACTTTCCTGTGTCCAGATTAGTGATGATGTTATCTTGACCAAAGGAGCTTCCTTTTCAAGTAGGTGACAGTGACTGCAGAGACTCAAAACACTGATGATAAGTGATGATTTAATCCTTAGCCTCAAATGCAATGTCTATAAGTCACTCCAAGGATAAGGGAACATTGCAAACTACAGGACTAAAAGAATTATGAAGCCAGAGGAAGAAGGATACAGTGTGGAATGCTGAATTCTAGGTCATACATAGAAATCCTCATCCAACTACAAGGCCAACCCAAATAATAAAGTTAAATATAGTCTCTTTGATTGAAGTGAAACGTTAGAATGTGTTTTTAACACTTTTTAGGCCTGTATCACCCTAAAAGAAGAGTAATCTGGTGGGAGGATTAATTTGCAAATAAAGATCAGAAATCAATGCTGGGTGTGTTCCTCAATCATGCTCTGTGTTTACTAATTTTTTTTTCTTTTTTCTTTTTTAAGAGTCTCACAGAACCCAAAGCATGCAGTTCTATTAGTCTGAAAGCCACAAGGATCATCCTGGCTCCTTTTCCCCTCACCAGTGCTGGCACTGGTGGAATATAGCATCATGATCATGCTCATCTATTCTCTTTTCCTCATGTTTTATCAGTTCTTTAAGAATTTTATGCAATGTGTTTTCATCATATTAACCCCCTCTCTCAACTCCTCTAAGATCTACCCCTCTTCATTACCCATTTAGCAGTCTATCATTAAAAAAAAAAAAATTAAAAATCCACTGAGTCCAATTTATACTGCCCATACACTCTTGGCTGGTTGATCTGTAAGGAGCCACACAAAGAAAATTTTTTGAAGGTCTTGGGCAACCCCTGTGAAAGTGTCCTTCAATGTTCCTCAAAGAGATCATGACCTACAGGTTGAAAACAGCGTCCCTAGACATACCAGTTTCCCTTCTTCCCAGCTCATATGCAGGGAATCTCACTCTTCTCGGGGCCATGCTGCAATTCCTACTATTTTCCTCAAAACATGGCCAGCAAATGGCACTATGCTAATGGTTCATGAACCAACGTCCAAGTTATAGCCATTTTCCTGTAGTTACAGTGGTTCCCAAAGTGATCACTCACTCAGCCAGGAGGCCTTTGATGCTTGAAGATAGAAGAATGCAGAGGTTTCTTCTCTCCTTGGTCAAAAGGTTTGACCATAGACTTCTAAGATGATCGATCCCACAGTACCAGAGTATAAACCAAGAAGGAGGTGGGGATCTTCTCCCCATCTGCTTGCTGTGTTTATGGAGACTGTTCATTTCAGAGATGTCATTTCAACTACATGTTTGAAAAAAGACACTTATGTGTCTGTGGCATTCAACACAGCACTCCCTTGTTTTTATTTAAAGTTCTACTGGCATACTACCATAGGGTCCAATTTCTTCTACAAATCTAAACTTCTGTATTTCTGGATTTGCCTCATCTTTGCCTACTGCTGCACTCCATACCATTCACCTCTCCCTGTAGCCAAGCACCTAATGGTGATGTGACAAAGTGCCAAGTGTCTCAAATGTGCCATCTTCCTTCTTTCTAGATACATCTTTAAATAAATACACACACACACACACACACACACACACACACACACACAGCCTAAGTAATAAATTTTAAACATTTAAGTAGTCAATATATTTAAAACATAAAAATTATTCTAAATGGTAAACACAAATTGAAGTTTGGAAATATAAATGGTATCATTTGTTTGATTTTTCTTAAAGAGCAATCATAATACTCAAAGAACTTTTTGAAATTTAACTCCAACATAAAAAAAAAAATTACTGGAAGATGATTTTAACTCATTCATTAAGAAACCATTATACATTATACTACAAATAATCATTGACAAAAGACATTTAGATTATAAAAGTCCAACTTATTTTTTAATGCAAATATAAATCAGCAATTGAAGTCACAAATCTAAATTTTAATATTTTAAAATATTTTTACATAATTTGCCACATATTTGTTAGCATTCTAACTGGGATCAGCCAAGCTAACAATGAGTGTCTAATCTAGGCCAATAATAAACATATGAGCATGAAAAACATCAGAAACCGGTGTATGTTTGTGCCATACAATATTTATCAAAATCACCACTAAACTGCACTCTTGGTTTTTCTTCCATTTAACACTGGATTCAGGAAACTGTAGTAATTGTGAACAAAGGTCAAAATGAAACACCCTGATTTTGCCAAAGTGTTTACATAACTGTAAATTGGATATAAATATAGCATGTACAAATTTCTCTTGTTCTATACAAAATCTCAGCAAGTATTCTCCTAATAGTGTAAAGAAATCTGATCTTACACATTGAAAGCTTTTGTTCTTAAAAAAGATTTAAGTAGGCTACTTACAGAAATATGGACTCAAAATGATAACTGTATTATAGAGTCATTTCCATATGGAAATGTCATCAAAAACCTCTTACCACAACCAATAAACTTGTTAAATGACCACTGAAAACTAAAACTTAGGCATAGCAACTCCCAATGAGAATGCAGGCTATTTCAAAATTAAGATTCCAGACAATTACAGGTGTAAATCACATTCACTGAGTCCAACTTCAACCATAAACAGAAAAGCTTCCCTGTTCCTTTATACTATTTAATAAACAAGTAACCTTCTTTTGCCACTTATTCACAGTAAGGCTGAAACTAATACAGGGTATATAGCCCATCACTGATCTATATACATAGGTATCCACAAACACTGATGGAAACAACAGTTCCCAGGCATAATTATCTCCATTTTATAGACCAACAACTAATTAAATTTTTAATATATCTAAAAAAAAAGTGTATTAAAAGCACATAGTGAACAAAGAAATATGGTATCTGGATGATGGTAGCACACACCTTTAATCCCAGCTCTCAGAAGGCAGAGGAAGGTAGATCTCTGAGTTCAACAGGATACACAGAGAAACCTTGTCTCAGAAAAATAAAAAACAAAATAAAAGACACTGTGAACTTTTCACAGAGTGGGTGGAAGTGTGTTATCTGATGCTGTTTAGCAGACCACCTCTCTCTGCACAAGTACCTGCCATCATTCCTTCTTTGGAGTCGAAGCCCTCAAGCCTAAACTCCGGGAAAGACTGCAAAGTCTTGTCAGCTAAAGACAAGGGAACCAGCATTACAGGGACAGCTATACTAAATTTTAACACTGTTTATTAACAGTTCCATCTTCCTGAGTTTGCGTTTGTTCTTTGGCATTGGTTTGGGATATAATCCATTTTTCAGAAGATATTCCTTGCTGAGGCGAATCTGAGCACCATGCTGAAGCTGGAAAGAACATAGCGCTTGAAGAGGGCGAAGCAAAGTCTGTTAAGAAAAAAAAATACTACAAATGTATTTGTGGCAATTTGTATTCTATCTATATTTTTCTTTCAAATACAGACACTTATATGTCATTTTTTTTATTTCTGCTTTTAACCATGAAGAGTAATGACTATTCTAACACTTCATAATTATTTCTAAATCCACAGATTCTAATTAAAGAATTTATATTGATTTTCCATATAGGAAATAAGGAATCTGAGTTAAGTTTTATACACTAATTTATTTAGATAACATGAAAATTTGTCATTACAACAATTTAGCCATTTAATGAGATGATTAAAGGAAACAGATAGGCACATCACATTAGTTGAATTTCAATCACAATTAGTGTACCTTATTGACACAAACAATTTTGTGATGACAGCAAAGTTTTTCTCACAGTAAGTAGTCCATGGAAGACACTGAGGTAACTGAGCCACATGTGGTACATTTGAAATACTGTAATTTTACACCCTGCCTAAAATAAATTTCTGCAGAGCCAAGCATAGAACATTCATGTATTAACTGGATTTACATGTAAGTTAATATACATGGTGAAGGCTGTCGGACAACTGGAATATATGCTCTATATAAGGTTATTCAAGATCAAAAGCTACAAGAAATTTAAATAGTATTTAAATACATTTTTGGGGTCAGATTCTTTGTATGGAAGGCTTCTTATCAAAACAATTTAAGTAACAATAACACAAGGCTGAAAAGGCCATTAAAGAATCATTTTTAAAAAGGAAAAAAAAAAAATTAAGCTAGGCAGTAGGGGCACATGCCTTTAATCCCAGCACTTGTGAGGCAAAAACAGAAGGATCTCTGAGTTTGAGGCATCTGCAGAGAGAGTGCCAGGCCAGCCAGGGCTACCCAGCGAAACCCTTTGTTGAAGGGAATAAAAGAAAAAAATTGATAGAAAAATTTCAAAGTATCTTTGTGAAAATTTATTCCCCCACATATATAAAACACACGGTACATTTTTATATATAAAAATATAACTGGGCTTTACTTTACAATGAAGTATTAAACACTATGACAGTCTCTGATAATTGCTTCTCCCTACCCATTATTTTTATCCTTACTAAACAGGAGGCACAGGCAGGTGAACCTCTGTGAATTTAAGGACAGCCAGATCTACAAAGCAAGTTCCAGGACAACCAGGGCTAATACATAGAGAAGCCCTGTCTCAAAAAAAAAAAAAAAAAAGAAAGAAGAAAGAGAGAGAGAGAGAGAGAGAGAGAGAGAGAGAGAGAGAGAAATTGAACTACTGCCTTCGTTTTTAACTGCTGTCACAAATAATTCCTTATTGATATAGACTAATAAGAAAAAAATATGAATATTTTGGAAAACTATACACAGCACTATTCTTGAAAGTCCATTACACAGGTTTTCACTATGTAGAAAGCCCATTAGGACTGTTTTTATTATTTCTTTTAATAAGAAAGACAGGAAACGAGGGCTGGAGAGATGCCTCAGCCATTAAAGGCCAGGCTCACAACCAAAACTTTAAGACAGGAAATGAAATAGAAAAAATGTATATAAGTTAGTTAAAAGTCAACCCAATGAAGAAACTAGATGGTAAAACATCATGGGTCTCCATGAATCACAGACAGGACTATATACAGATAGAAGTATCTTAAAAGTCTCTTCATGCTCTGAAATTTACTTTCATAGAAAGAATAATGCTAATATTCCTTCAGCCAAATACCTCCAACTTTGACAATCCAAAGACAAAATTCTACAAATTTACTTGAATAATAGAAATCCCTAAACCAGATCCCCATTTCATCTTTGTTGTAGTCACTAACAATAAAGTCATCTTTTGTCTTGGTAAATGATCAGTTTACATTTTTTACTCTTTTGAAGTCCTACTTAGTTTTAATTGTCACCTTGACACAGCCTAGAGTCATCTTGAGGAATTGCCCAGATCAGACTGCCCTACAGCATGTCTGTGGTTGACTGTCTTGATTGTTAATTGACTAGGAGGACACCATTCTTTAGGCAGAAGGTACTGCCTAAGCTTGAGCCCATGTGTGAGCCAGCAAAGAAGCATTAATCCATGGTTTCTGCTGCAAATTCCTACTTGAATTTCTGTCTCAACTTCCCTCAATGATGCAATCTTTAAGTTAAAATAACATAATTTATCACGGCAACACAGATCAAGCAGACTTAATGAAAAATGAGCTCAAGTACCATGTTTCATCTTTGAGTAGAAGTATCACAGGTAATGCAGGATTTACCATTTTTCTTGCTTCTTCTTTATGAAAGTGGAATATTTTTGGGTAGTTTTCCATAAACCTGGGTCCCTAAGCACCTGCATGAACCTCTAGAGGCCCTCCTGGCACTCTCACTGGACAAGTAGCATACAGAGAGGCACAAAGCACTAACATCCTATACCATTTTCACTTATTGTAGTCTACCTTGATGGTGTTACCATATGCTAGTTATGTGCTTCAAGTAGTAAATAAAGTCTACCTAACAAAGTTATTACCATAATGAACAGTGAGGTGATATATTGGACCCCAACAATTACAGTGTTGAAACCACTACCTGACATTCAATAAATGATAATGCTCTAACATAAGAAAAGTATCAGATTTCAGTGACAGTACATAAGAAAATCTCACTTATAAAACAAGTTTGTTTCTAAGTGTTTACTTGAGGAAAATGAGTGTTGTATGAATCCTTTTGTCTGCATGTATGTATTCACAGTTTTTAAAAGGCTGTTCCTAGCAATCACTGAGGCTGGACAGAGCTAAGGTTTTTAAATTTACATGCAGCTAAGAGATTTTTATACTTTGAAATTCTTTAAAGTACAGTTTCCCATATAAAGAAAGACCTTGAAGCAAAACTGAAACTGAAGGCCCCTGGTAAATAATGCAGTAGGCTAATAAAACCATCAAGTTGTAGTTTAAAACCTTTATTGATCTACCAAAATTGGAGAGGCATAGAAACTCAAAGGTGCTTGTTTGTGTGGATGATAGTAGCAATTAATACACCTCACTTCATTTTACAATAGTAAGGTAATGGAGACAGAACACATTAGGCAAGTCCTCTCTCACTGAGCAACATACCCAGCCTAGGTAACCATTTTTACACAGGTTTAAAGGGAAGAATAAGT
This sequence comes from Cricetiscus sungorus, assembly GCA_030556225.1. Lineage (NCBI taxonomy): Eukaryota > Metazoa > Chordata > Mammalia > Rodentia > Cricetidae > Cricetiscus > Cricetiscus sungorus. Next base: position 113,164,441 of record JANBXA010000651.1, on the reverse strand, counting down.
ACAAAAAAAAGATTATGCAACTGCCCCTGGCAAGCCATGCTGACAATAAGGCTGACAGTAAAGCTGCAAATCAAACTGACTTCAAAGCCTAGACTGTGCTCCTTCCAGGAGCCATACTCTCAGCCTCTCACATTCTGCCGCTTCCTGTGCTTGAAAGTTGATCCAGCATATAAGACAGGGATGAACCAAATGACTGGAAATCATTGTTATATTAAACACATTTATTCTTAGAGTCTGATGTCTATTGAATGAAGCCATACAGTATTATGCTGTTTTCCAAGTTTAAAAAACTTTCCTCCCAAGGAAGAAATAATACACCTGTTATCACAGAAGACAGTAACTGTGTTCCATAAAGAAGTATGCTATTTATTTTTTTGTTACTAATTTTGAACAGATTGGCCTTAGGGTTCACTTCCAATAAAACAACTTATACTATAAACTGGGAGCAAATTTGTTTTCTATAGTAAATAATCTGAGATGTTTCATTACACCTGTCTCCCATTCATGCTCCCATCAAGCACATTAGAATCACCCAAGTCATAGATATAATTGTCAGACATTGCTTCTGTACTGGCCATTGTGATTTGATTATTCCTAAAAGCTGAAGTAGGTAGAACAAGGGTTCCAGGCCCTTACTGCTACAATGTACCCTTACTGTACCATGTGTTATCCATCCATAAGGAATTACAAAACATGTGGGGTCCCATCACAACTCTACACTTTAGCCATTGCTTATTCTCAGATGTTATACTTAGGACATAAGTTATCCAAGTCTTGGGTGGTCATGATAAAGATTCCTCTTATTGTTAAGATACCATATCACAAACCATTGCATATAATCTAGTACAAATCAATGTCAGCTATTATCTTTTTGTTATCCATGAATGTTTCTGGTTTCTTGAAGAAGAAGTGGTGAACAGAAGGAAATAAAGTTACACAGATAGGGAAAGGTGATGGGTATAGAATAGAAATGACCAGGAACACTGTGGCCATTCAAGGCACAAAACTAGGATTGCTGGGAAGTGCTCTTCTCAAAGACAACATGGGGAAGTGAAACTGTTTAGCTGGAACAGTCCACACAGACATCCAAAGTAAGCCTCATCATGAAACACAACTTCCATCAAAAGAAGAAAGCTTCGAACTCTCACTCTTAGAGCTCAAGGCCCTGGGAGGGGCAAAGCACTCAATCCTGGCTCCTGGTCCTCTTTGACTCTTTTGTGTTCTCTTCAGGACTAAAGTCTTTATAACTTCTGGCTAGGTTTTATTCACTGCTGGAATTTCCTTATGGCTATGGTACTGTCTTGTCACAGGGATGATACTATACAATGAGAGAAAGATAAGGCAGAGAAGAGTGCTCCAAATGTGCGTGTGTGCGTGTGCGTGCGCGTGCGCGTGCGCGTGCGCGTGTGCGTGTGTGTGTGTGAGTGCCTATGTACTGGTGGAATTACCAACTCAATCTTTTAACTGTCATTCCTGAATAAGAAATAATAGTTAACTTATTTTTCATAATCCACCTTAAAATTATTTATTTACTATACTTTTCTTGCTATAAATGTAAAGTTTCTTCTAACATGTCCCAAAATGTTGAGATATTACAATGCTCATTGAAATATTATCTACTGATAATTATTAGTTACATATGTAATCACTAGAATTTTATGGGAAGTAAATAAAATGTTGATTATAAGTTAAATCCTTTTCATATTCTATGGGCATTTCTATCCATTTAAGTACCTACTTTACACTCTATGAAAGTTTAATAAAGTAAACAGAATGTTAACATATCTCCTCAAAGAAAGGCACCAATGCAAACAAGTAATGTTGCTGGAGAATGTTCTTTTAATTAAAAAAAAAAAAAAAAAAAAAGTTAATCACCAGAGAATACAAACTACTTAAAAAGAAGAGAACGCTAAAGGAAAAATCTAGCCAAAAAACCTCTATTGAATACTGTGCTACTTACAAGAAATTTAGCATATTAAAAACACTATTTGCACAGCTTAGAGGGAATATTTAAATAATGCAATCTAGAATAATAAACCAACACAGTAAAATACCAGAAAGATTATGAAAGTCCATAAATATCTACTGCAGATATACTCCACTTGTCACTTGACTTACACAATTTACATGTTATGCATGTCTAAATTTTCTCAATATAATCCAACTCTATTTTTAAAATACTATGACTTCCACATACCTCATGTATGTAGTTATTTTTCTCCAAGATGGAAAGAGCAGCAGCAGCACATTCTAAGGTAGAAAGGCACCTGCTAGTTGGTTGCATCCGAATTACATATTGACTACAAATGTTAGTTTTTAACTGCACCTGAAACCAAAAGCAAAGTAATAAAATGTAATTTTCACCTTATATTTAAAATTATGAAACAAACACTTTAAATACTACTTACCTTCCTCCTAAAACTTCAAGTTTAAAAATACTATGTACATCAGTATCTTTGCACATATCCTTTAGTTGTTATTGTTGGGTAGCAGAAGCAAAAGTAAAGCTACAAAAAGAAATATGACAAAGAAATGATACCCAAAACACATTCAGATTTCTATATATCCCAAATGACACCAGGAACACCCTCCAATGAGGACAAGAATGAATACACACTTCACAAAAGAAGACATAAGTATAGCAAACAGGTACTTGGCAAAGTGCTCAAATACCTAATTGAGTACTTTAAATTAAAAAACAAACAAACAAAAAATAACATGAGGCTGGGAATACAGTTCAATGGTAGGGCCCTTGTTAGGCATGCAGGAAGCTTCCAACTTAACCCTGAGTATTTCCTTCCTTTTATCTTACCCCCCCCAAAAAAAAACTGACATCATTATATCCAAATATAAAGACCTAGAACCAAAGAGTATGAGACCTCAGAACACTAGCCCTAAATGGGATGTCTCCTCTGAATCCTTCCTCTAATTAGCTCAGGGAAACCTGTGGAAGAGGAGGCAGAAAGAGAGTTAAGGGCCAGAGGCAATGGAGAACACCATGGAAACAAAGTCCTCACAGGATCCACACAATATGAACTTACAGACTGAGGCAGCATGCACAGGGCCTGCATGAGTCTGCAGTTAGGGTCCTAGGGCTGAAAGAAGTGGACATATGCTTCCACAATGATAACCATCTTATGACATAGACCTTCAATCCAACAAGATACTAATTATGCTCATAAGCTTTATGCTGCCATTGTACCAATATATCTTGCAGGCAGGTCATTCTCGTAGGTAACAGGTTTTGTAGCTAGGTTGGTGTTTATCTTTCTCCATTGGCAGTATGCAGAGTACCTCTCAGTATGATGAGCGAGTAGGGGTGAAGGCTCTAGGTAGGAACCAGCTTGCCTTCCCCATGTTCAATGAGTTATGTAGGTGTTGCCTTCAGCAATAGGGCTCTATCATCAGTTTTTAGAGAGCAACAAATTGCCTTGGCAATATACAAGGTTGTTTGGGGCCCCTTTGGCCAACAACTCAACTACATATAACTCATTCCTGGCACTGGGAGCTTCATTTGGTGATGAGAGCTGCCCAGTTGGCATTCTATCTCCACCACTATTTGGCCATTTTGTTTGGATCATCATCATACATGTGTCTATTTTTCAGGAAGCATCTACTATATTGGGTTTCCATACAGTCTCCCTGATGGCCCTTAGTTTTAGTGGTCTCTCCTTGTATCCCTTCCTTCACCCACCTCTTAGCTCTCCCTTCCTATTTGATTCTTTGATTACAGGGCCACTCCCAAATCCACCCATAATTAACTATTCTGTTTTCTCTTTGTAGATATATCCATCCCTCCCTGCTAATCCCTTGGTCTATACCTAACCTCTGTGGGTTTATGGATTATAGCTTGCTTTTCAAAGACTTAAGAGCTAATATCTACTTATAAGTGAATACATACCACATTTGTGTTTCTGAGTCTGAGTTACCTCACTCAGGATGATTTTTTATAGATCCATCCATTTTGTCTGTGAATTTCATGTTTTCATTTTAACAGCTGAGTAATATTCCATTGTGTAAATAAACATTTTCTCTACCCACTCATCCACTGACAGACATGTAGGCTATTTCCAATTCCTGGCTATTATGAATAGAGCATAAATGAATATGGTTGAGCAAGTTAAGGATATCTTTGGGTACATGACCAAAAGTGGTATAGCTAGATCTTGGGGTAGATCAATCCCTAGCTTCTTGAAGAAGCTCCACACTGATTCCACAGTGGTTATACATATTTGTATTCCCACCAACAATGAAAGAGTGCTCCCTTTACTCTTCCATTCTCCCCAGCATGTGCTGTCTTTCTTAATTGCTTTTGGACATTATGATAGATGTTAAGATATCTATCTTAACTTATCAAAGTAGTTTTGATTTGCATTTCCCTGATGACTCAGGATGTTGAACATTTCTCTAAGTGTTTAAGAGCCATTTGTATTTCCTGTTTTGAGAATTCTGTTTAGAACTGCACCCCATTTTTTTAATTGTGCTGTTTGTTTTCTTGATGTCCAGGTTTTTGAGATCTCTATAAATTTTGGATATTAGCCCTCTGTAAGATGTGTAGTTGGAAATTATCTTTTCCCGTCCTGTAGCCTGCTGCTTTGTCTGAATCATCAATTGTGTCTTTTGCTGTACAGAAGCTTCTCATTTCATGATGTTCCATTTATTAATTGTTGCTTTTAGTGCATGTGCCATCAGTGTTCTGTTCCGAAGGTCTGTTTCATATTTTATTAAAGAACCAAAAGCCATTTTTTTTTCTACCAATACAAACATTTTTATTTTGTTTTCTGGACAATCAATCTAAAAGTCCAGGTCAATTACATAATGCTTATGTAATATAATACCTTAAAGCACAGGGGGAAAAAAAGTTATACTATAGTGAACTTAAATTTCTGTTGAATATAAACATGTATGTAAAATAGAAAATGACTTGCATAGTATTCACTATACAAGAGGAACTGGGAATCTAGAATGATATAAGAACATATCAACTTGAGGAATAACTTGAAGAACTAGGAAACAGATCAAGTCAAGTGTACTTTTAAACACATATTTTATTAACCAACTTATTACTAAAGTGATTGAGAAATTACTAGGGCTCATTATTTACTTGATATTATTTTCTGCTCTTTAGGGTGACAACAGCTTAAGCTAGTATCTTCAAGTTTAAACACACCTCAAATCCAAAACTTATTAGATCTTTTTTTTTTTTTTTTTTTTTTTTTTTTTTGGTTTTTTGAGATAGGGTTTCTCTATATTGTTTTGGAGCCTGTCCTGGAACTCTCATGTAGACCAGGCTGACCTTGAACTCATCACAGAGATCCGCCTGCCTCTGCCTCCTGAGTGCCGGGATTAAAGGCGTGTGCCACCAATGCCTGACTAGAAAATATTTGTTTAATCTAGCCCTTTTACCCAAACTAAGTGAGATTATGAAAATAGACAATCATGTAACTAAACAAATTTCTTTTAAACTCAAACTATAGCTTAAAACAACAATAGAGAATCCGGATGGCAAAAAAAAAGAGGCACATACTCTTCTAAAAAAACAAAGACAAAAATGGTTTTCATACCTAGTTTTCCATTTCCAGCAGATGTGTTAATGAAAAACTGAACAATGCTGTGTCCCTAGTGGTTCTAAGACTCACTTATAAAAATCTCCCTATTGTTGGGCAGTGGTGGTGCCCACCTTTAATCCCAGCACTTGAAATACAGAGGCAGGTGGATCTCTGTGAATTCGAGGCCAAACTGGTCTATGGAGTGAGTTCTAGGACAGCCAAAGACACACAGTGAAACCCTATTTTTAAATAATAATAATAATAATAATAAACAATTAAGATAAAAAATTTAAATGTCCCTATTAGTTGCTAGGTTCCAAAAAAATGTGTTGTTTCCTTTGCTAATCTCACAAACACAGAGTAGTCCTCTTTTGGGGTATCAAGTATGTTCCTTTTTACTCTTGTAAATTTTTATTCTACATATATAATGTTTGAATAAGTCATTCAGTGACAACTGGCTACTACATTGCTAATGAAAATGTAATACTTTTCTATTTCTTGACATAACAATATAATCACTTTCCTCTTCCCTCCCTCCAAACCCTCTGATGTGTGTTTTATCTTCCTTGCTCTCTTTCAAATTCATAAACTTTTTCTTTTGTCATTGCTGTGTGTGTGTGTTCCTATCCTAAATATATAAATACAACATGCTCAGTTCATATAAAGTCACATACACATGTTTTTGGGGTAGACAATTTGGTATTAGATAACCAACTGGTGTGCTGTTCCCTGAGGAAAACTTTCTCTCCCAGTCTCCCACTCTCAGCATTCCTTAGTTGCCTATAGTCCTTTGTGTAGGTTTGAGGACTCATGATATTCCTCTCCCACATACACCCCCAGCCCACTTTGGAATGTCCATTGATGTCATCCTTTTCCTATTCCTCTGGCTCCTACTATCTTTCCACTCCCATTTTTGCTATGACCCCTGAGTCTTAGGTATAGGAATTACATTACAGACATATCAGTTGAGGCTGAGCTCCACAACTCTGCATTTTGATGGGTTGTGGTTTTCTATAATGGTCTCCATCTGTTGCAAAGAGAAGTTTCCTTAATGAAGGGTGAAAACTACACTCATCTGTCAATTTAAAGACAAATATTTAGAATGTAGGAATGTAGGAAATGTGCTGGTTTAATAAGGTTATGGTTGTAAGTTCTCCTCCAAGATCCATGATTTCCCTACAGTGCTAATGGAAATTTAAATATATTCCCTTCACTCCTCAAACTATTCATTGCAAAAGCTTAACACACACCTATTCTTGACCATCTAGAATTTCTGAAATACATTTGGGTCTGAAATCTGAACTTAAGAACAAACATTCCTACACTGCCTTGAATCTAGGCTAGAAATACTGATCACTTTAAAACAGATGCTACAACACTAATGAGACATAAAGGATTTAATTTTATCTCATAGATTCAGACTAAGCCTTTAGAAAATGGAAATGGTAAATTTTTAATTTTTTCCATAAATTATAGAATATGACCTATCTGCTTTTGGTTCAATAAATCTGAAGAGCAAGCATTGCTTTTAAGTTGATTTGGGACACACATTCTTAACAAGAACCTTTAATAGCCTCAGAGCATACTTTAAAAAGTAGCCAAGAACCAGTAAAAATTACATGAAATGGCATGGCTTATACAGGCTGCATTTGTGCATGTGCATATATGAACATGTATACGTGTGTGTGTGTGTGTGTGTGTGTGTGTGTGTGTGTGTGTGTGTTTCTTGAGAAAAAGAAAAAGTTATGGGCCAAAAAAGCAAAAGTGTTGTATTTTACAATAAACAGTAAGAAAGTTATGAAATGCAAAGACTGCTTGCATGTTTATATGACAATTATAACTAACTGAAATTCATAAGTAATTTCTAAAAGCAATAAAATACATTTTAATGTCAGTTTTCCTCTGAATCTGTTTATCTAAATTTCTTTCACTCAGTGTATTTCTCAAATTATATAAAAAAAATCCCAATTCTTTTTTAAATTACTAGTAATATGGAAGGTATTCTTAGAAACTCAAGTATTCTTCGCCATCTGTTCACACTATGCACTCCTCATCTTTTCATAAACAGTTTTATCCACCATGCCCCATAATTGAGGTACATAATCAAACCAGCTGCCTAACTATGCCAACCATGCCTGTCATGCGATAGCTCCTTTTTCTGAATTAATTGTGTCCACTGGACCAATTTAATACAGACTTCTCTAGGATGACTTTGCCAATTGTGACAGCTGTTGCATAGAAGTCTACAGTGCATACACTGCTGCACATAGCTTATTTTCATTGTGGATATGCAAAACATTTCTGAATAATGTATTCCTCCAAAAATTATAAGTACACAGTTAGAGGCTTATGCATCATCAGAAAATAGTAGGGCTCTCTAAAAGCTACAGTTGATTAAAAACAAATATCAAGTCATCCACAATCTTAGACTCTTTCAGATATGACTGCAATTCATAAGATACACAGGACCAAGGTACTAATATTTAATAAATAAACAAAATGAGACTGACAAGATGGCTTACTAAGTAACAAATGGCACTTTCTGCCAAGCTTGATAACCTGAGTCAGATCCACAGGACCCCATGAAACAGTAGAGAGAAAAAAACCAACTCCCACAAGTTGTCCTCTTATTCTACATACACACAGTGACACACCATGTACACATACACATACACACACACACACTCCATAAATTTTACATAAACAAGAACCAAAACAATCTAGCTCAGTGTTAATAAAAATACATTGTCATAAACCTTAATAATGGAGCAAACTGGCCTTCATTGAAATTAAAAATGTGTTCTTAAATATCAATATTAATAAATGTGAAGCAGGGGTGAGACTGAAATAAGTATTTGTGATACATAAATCTAACAGGGACTTTGTAGATGTGTTTCAAAGTCTTGAATCTTAATCATGAAAATTCTCCCCCAAGCAGGACAGGACAGGCACTTGAAGAAATTCAAATGCTTGGCATCAGTGATCATAAGGGGGGCACAAATGCAAATTAAACCACAATGGGGTACAAGCTACTGCAGTTAGAATGACCAAAACCAAGAAAAAGTTAAGAAACAAAGTCCACTTTTAGGTATTTATTTACCCAGGAAAAAAATGAAAGCATGTGACCCAAAAGACGTGTAAAAAACAATGTTCAAAACATCCTCATTCATCCTTGTTACCCTGAGAAACATATGATCTCACTATCAAACATTACTCTTCTTACTTTGATCTCTTTTAACTAAAACCTCCATACTGACTTAAAAATAAGCTTAAGCCTCACGTATTTGGAGAAAATAAGTTATTACCCCTCCCCCCCGATCTCACAATTCTATCAGCTTCTACTGCCTCCCTTTTCTTTCCAAACTGTTCATATCAGGGTTCTGTTAGCTCCTGTCCAGCTGCCCCTTAAGCCACAGTTGGCTTCCATCTCTGCACTCAATTAAAACTGCTCTTCCACTGCAGCTACTATCATGTCACTAAAACTGACCACACTTCTGTCCTTATTTTAACTGATCTGGTAGCAGTGATAGCAGTGTTCAACTTTAAAGAAACACTATTGCTCTGCTGTCAAGACACCAGACTCCCCATCAGGCTGCACATTCAGTGTCCTTTACAGTGTGTGTTGTCCCCTGCATGAAGAACTTCAGTTTCTCAAAGCCCAATCTGAAACACTCTTTCTTTCTTTCTTTTTCTTCCTTTCTCTCTTTTCTTTTTTTTTCAAAAGTGAGGACCAAACCCAGGGTCTTATGGTGCTAGGCATTTACCACTGAGCTAAATCCCCAATCACCTCTTTCTTTATTCCAATTCTAATTCTGGATAATAATAGGCATACCCTAGCTTAACTTGACATCTGTTTTGGAAATGACTGGCAGATCTTAGCCACACCCACTAACTCAAGAGATTCTGAATTATCAGTATCATTTAAACAAGAATAGTGCAGACAATATGAATGAAAACTTTATGTCCAAACAATTCTGTGTCTAATTAATAGTTTAGGATTATCATAATGAAGTGCCACATATGAAAAGAAAATCAAGAATCTCAATGCAAATACGCACTAATGAGGAAAAGGAAGGAGGAGAATGAATGTGTTTGACTATACAGTTGCACCCAAAGCAGATGACCAAAACTTCTTATTCCAAGATCTTCAGTGGTACCAAAAGAATGGTCACCAAAAGAATGGTTATTCTCGCTAGTAACAAGGACAGGTAAGAAGATTTAGAGGGAATCAGTACATTGTGCTACTTCTGGATCAAGTGAATATAAGACCTGTGAGAGTGGGACCTCGCACTCCCACTCAGGAAAGGTGGCCCCCCAAAATCACTCACGAGAAGCTGTCTTGATGCAAAAGCATGAGGTCCTTTATATTCCGAGTGCACTGGGGCCATCAGTCATATGCCACGCAGGGGCAGAGGGCTGAGGACCCCCGGTACAGGATTGAGACAGCTTTTATAGGGTTACAACAAAGCCTGCGCATCATGAACCAATCACCCTGTAGCATCCAGTGCGGACCAATTAATTTAAACTATCCAAGCCCGTACTTAGCCCAGGAAATCTGCTTTCACACAGGCTTCTGGGTGGGACGACAAGGCTCATTTCCTGTGTTCATTCACTCACAGGCTGCCGTAAACATTCAAGAAGGTGACCCTCAGCTTGGGATTTAAGACTCCCAGTTCCTGGGGTCTGGAGAGTTAGGCTAAATTTTTCCATCCTAACATGACTGCAGTACTAGTGACTAAGGCAGAGTCTAGGTCCCAGTGATGTAAGCAGAGTGTGAACTCAGAATTCAGGGCTAAAATTAGTTCATCCAGACAGAGTATTGCAAATGAAGGAACACAGATTCGATTGTGAATGTTCTGGTTCACTCCAGGTCTCAAGCTAAGATCATTCAAATTCCAATGCAAGTCAAGTGTAGAGTGTCCTGCTGCTTCAACTAACACAAAGTAATAAAAGGAAAACAAACAAACAAACAAAACAAAACAAATTTAATGTCAGAACAGAGATGGACTCATAGCTGTCTCTAAAAACCAAAGAGGCACCTAAGAAAGATTAGGAGCAGCAAAGAAAGTTGTCTATTTCACTATAAATACTAAGATACAAACACAAGTATTAAATATAAACAAATCAACACACAGGCACGCTGAATTATACATGAAAAGATCAAATTACACCTATAATGTGTATAAGACTTGAAGATTCTCCATGCTATTCAGAGGGAAGGCTATAAGTACTTTCAAGAGCTATAAATGAGTGAGAAAACAAGAAATACTGCCCATCACATGTTGGAAAATGTTTCCATTTAAGTAAAGCTAATTTTTAGTAATAATATATATATATATATATATACATACACACACATATATATATATATATATATATATATATATATATATATATTCTATAAGAATTCTTTGGCAGGAGGAAGGGCCTACTCCCTACTCCAAATGACTTGACAGATTTTGTTGATCCCTCCTGGAAGACATCACCCTCCCCATGGAGTAGGGCAGGGAATGGGGTGGGAGGGAGGGAGGAAGGGAGGGAGGGAGAAAGGGAGGGAAGGAGGGAGGGAGGGGGAACTGGGATCGATATGTAAAATAAGAAAAAGAAAAGAAGTCTTTTCTTCATAGTTACTCTTGAAAACAAAAGGTATGGTCCATTTTAGCCCTTAATTCTACATGCTGGCCAGATTTTTATTTCTAAATAAAAAATGAATCTCAAAGTTTGAGATTTAAAAAAATAAAATAAAATAGACAGTCTATATAATCAGAACATTTCATATCTTAGAAACACCAGAACCAGGAAAGAATGTTATCTATTAATAAAACAACCAAAGCTATAAATAACATGAACACAGAATCATTCAAAGAATGAAAAGATTTTCCTAAAGATTTTGAAAAAGACTGTTGGGGAAGAAATGAAAGGAATTACCCAAAAGGCAGTGTTCTAAACAGACACCTCTGCCCAGGTAAACAGAAGGTGGGTTTCTATTTATCAGAAAAACCACCACCCCCTTTACACACCTCCAAAGGTCAGCTGCCTCCGGGAAGGGTATGAGTTACCAGATAATCTGAACAGCCTGTTAGCTCACAGATCACAACCCTGCTGACTGCTTGCTTTTCTACCTTTTTACTGTTCTCTCTGACCCCCACCTCACCCTCAAGAGACAGCCTGGCAGTCTGATCTACCAGTAAACCTTTCTCCCTACAGGATGGTCCAGTTCAGTGGTTTCAGTGTTCTAGCTTACAATAACCAGCTTACATATGACATATATACATGTGAATATAGAGAATTCAGTACTATGATTGTTCTTCCTAATAATAAAAATACAAGATAATCTAAGATATAAAATAAATGTATAAATGATCTGTCTAGCCAGGGTAATCTGATTTCTTAATTGGCATTTGAGGTGCTTATATTGTAAAAGTTGCAGGTATGCATTCCAACCAACAGTCCATCTTCCAGCCTCCCCTGCCAGTGTGCCAGCTTTTGTAGAAGCTATCCTGACCTTCTACTCCACATCAACCATGTGATGAAAATCTCAATGTCAGCTTTGTCAAGAGCACAATGAATTATGACTGGATGGAGAGATACTGTAAAACAGCTGGTGCTTTGAGATATAAAGTTTCAGTGAAGTCTATTGTGCAGTGTTCTAAGGGTCCTCACAACCACTCAAAGATTCAGGAACTTGACGGGGGCTAAAAATTAAAACAACAAACAAACAAACAAAAACCCACAGTCAACATTATGACTGAGAATTACTAATGCAGAAGAAACCAAACCAAAGGCAACAAAAAGACCCAAGAGGCCTGGTCCCCATGAAGACACACATGAAGTATCTGGAGCGCTCTCCCAGTAATAATAGGAATAGCAAAAGCCACAATTAAATCCTGCATCAGTGATTTGTAAGTGTGTGCAGTATTGGCTGCAGGGGAAGCATCTTAGAAATGCAGTGTCCACAGTTCTTGCTAGAGGCCAGTCATGTACACACCTTCTGCCTCACACATAGTGTAATTCCAGACTCCCCGAGGAAAACTGATACATGTCTGTTAGCACACTTTGCACTAACAGTCAGAGCACAGTGAGCCACTTATTATCAGGGGAAGCTTCCATCAGTGCATGTTTCTGAGCAGTCTCAGTCCTGCTGTGCCATGTGCTTTCTGCACAGGCAGCAATAGGCAAACAGGACAACTAACGCACAGGCATTGGAAAGAACAATATAGGTGGCACAAAACAGTATTACTAACACTCCTGTAGAAAATTAAAAAGCATTTCACAGTAACCACCATCAAATTAAAAAGTAGTAAGTCATATTCTTTTCAAAATATGCACCACTACAGAAAACCTCGGAGTAAAATTAATGTTTAAAAATTAATTCTTAATTATAGTCTCCTAGGTAAACCTTGATACAAGCTATTTTTATGCTACTAATAAAATATTACACAATTAATTTATTAAGAACCAGCCTTTTCCACACACCTGCCATCATGATGCTCAGCCTACCAGGCAACCAAGGACCTGGAATAAATCTTTTTGTCCTTGTTAAGGTCAGGTGTTTTGTGACTGAAACACAAAAGCAACACAATAGTGAACAATAAATTAAGTATACATTAAGTGACTGCAGAAAACACAATTAGGAAACAAAATACAAGTGTAATTATCTAAGTGATGCTATATAACATAAAAATAATTTAATGAATATAAGTTTAATGAAAATAAAACAATATGACCAATATAAACAGCCAATTAGACTGCTAATAAAGATTTTTTTTTTCTTATTGTCTCAAAGAGCATTTAAAAGGTAGAAGCCAAGCACAGATTAAATGTCTTCAGGTCTAACGTCTATTATCCCAACCCCATTTCCTTTGGGGCCATTTTCTTTCAAAGCACTACATTTCACTCTCTGGCCATATAAGCTTGTAACAATATTAAGGTATCTCTTTTTTTTCTCTCCTCTATTCATTCCCAAGTCAATCTTCCTAATCCTTCATGTTCTCCTCTCCCTTCCTCTTCTACCCTTCTTCCTCCTCTCTCCCTTCCCCTCCTTCATGCTTCCAATTTGTTCAGGAGCTCTTGTTTCTTTCCACTTCCCCGGGGAACGATGTATGTCTCTCTTAGGGTCCTCCTTGTTTCCTAGTGTCTCTAGAGGTATGGAATTGTAGCCTGGTAATCCTTTGCTCTGTGTCTAATATACATATATAAGTGAGAACATACCATGTTTGTCTTTCTGTAACTAGATTACCTCACTCAGGATGGTTTCTTCTAGTTCCTCCCATTTGCCTGAGAATTTCAAGATTTCATTGTTTTTGTTTTCACCGAGTAGTATTCCATTGTTTAATGTACCACATTTTCTTTATCCATTGAGGGGCATCTAGGTTGTTTCCAGGTTCTGGCTATTTTAAAATAATGCCGCTATGAACATAGTTGAATAGATGTCCTTGTTGAATCAATGTGCAAAAGAGAGATCTTAATAGATGGAGTCATAGGATTAAAGAGAAATGTCCAGAAATCTACAAGAATGACCCCAACTAACAATCTAAGCAGAGGAGAGGCTACCTTAAATGCCCTTTCCCGATAATGAGATTGATGGTTACCTTATATGCTATCCTAGAGCCTTCATCCAGTAGCTGATGGAAGCAGAAGCAGACACCCATAGCTAAACACTGAGCTGGACTCCTGGATTCCAGTTGTAGAAATGGAGGAGTGATGAGCAAAAGGGTCAAGACCAGGCTGAGAAACCCACAGAAACAGCTGACCTGAACAAGTGGGAGCTCATAGACCCCAGCCAGACAGCTAGGAAACCAGCATAAGACAAAACCAGGGCCCCTGAACGTGAGTGACAGTTAGGAGGCCTGGGCAGTCTACGGAACCTCTTGCAGTGGAACCAGTATTTGTCCCTAGTGTACAAATGGAGTTTGGGAGCCCATTCCCCATAGAGGGATATTCCTCAGCATAGATACATGAGGGAGGGCCTAGGCCCTTCCCCAAATTATGTGACAGACTTTGATGATCCCTCATGGAAAGCCTCACCCTCTCTGGGGAGCAAAAGGGGATGGGATGGGATGGGATGGGATGGGGAAGGAGGAGGTCGGTGCGGGGCAAGGGAGGATGGGAGGGAAAGGAAACTGGGATTGACATGTAAAATAAGATTGTTTCTAATTTAAATAAAAAATGAGGAGGAAAAAATCGTCTAACAATACCATAATGCAAAATACATTTAATACAATATCAAAAATCTTCATAGTCTATCAGAGTCTCTACAATATTTTAAAATCCAAGTTCAAAGTCTCTTCTGGGATTCATAAAATCTCTTAACTGTAACCCTCTATAAAATCAAAGTCAAAATGCAGATCACATACTTCCAACATATAATGGCACATTACCATTCCAAACCTTAGGGAAGGGAGCATAGTGAGGACACACTGGACCAAAGCAAGACTGAAAACCAACTGAGAAAACTCTGCATCTCCATGTCTGATGTAAAATCACTCTCCAGATCACTAACTCCTTTTAGGTTTGTTGACTGCAACATACTTCTTTCTCTTGGACTAGTTAGCAACTTTCCTCAGCAGGTATCCCATACCTCTGGCATCTCCAACATATTGGGGTCTCCAAGGCAACCCAGGCTACATCTTCACAGCTTCACACAATGACCTCTCTAGGTCTCTATTCAGAGACACTCCTGACATATGGCTGGTCTCAGCAGCTTTTCTTAGTATGAGGACAAATTCTAGAACCCGTTTCTTCTATCCTTAACTCTAAACTCAAAACCACATGGCCAAAGCTGCCAAGTTCTTCTGTTTGCTGGAACGGGAACATGGCCCCTGTGTTCAATTACATCTTCACTAGCTTTCTATTTTCAATGGTTTCCTTCACTGACTATGATTGACTTTCCTTGAATTTGCTCTGCAGACTAGGGTGAACTTAACCTCAAAGAAAGATCTGTCAGCCTCTGCCTTCCAAGTGCTGGTATAAAAGGCATGCATCACCACACCTGGCTTTAAGCTTTTCTTTAATTCCTTTTTATAGTTTGGAAACTTGTGGGACCTTGCCCTGAGGTCATTAGCTTTATTCCATTTCTTAATCTATTTATCTCCTTGATCACTGGTAGCTCCATTCCACTTCCTGGTGCCCAGCTTGCTCCTTTTCATTATAAATCTTCATTAGAGGTACCACTAATAACCTCACTACAGAGTCTATACTAGGCTGGTGATATGAGTGAAGAGACCTGAGGGCCCAAGAGCAGGACTCCTTGCTACATGCTACATTGAGTGAGCTAGCCCAGGCAGTGCTAAAGAACTCATCTGGGGAGTGAAGATGAGGAAAAGCTAGTGAGCTGACCAACCCAGCTACCAGCAAGCTCCAGAACCAGGGCTCTGAGTTGGCCCACCCCAACATCCACCGAATCTATGAACTGCTGGAGAATGTAAAGGGGAAAAACCTACAAATCCAAAACAACAGGATCCCCATGACACAGGGAAACAACAGGATATCTAAAAGGAGTCCCCAGTGAGAGCCCATTATCAGTAGTGTAGCAGCAGCAAGAACCCTGCAGCGAGACCAGTGAACATTTGCAAATAAAAACGAAAGGACAAAGGGTAAACTCTGAGACATAGAGCAAAGGATCACCAGCCTACAAGCACACCACCAGAGACTCTAGGAAACAAGGAAGACCCTAAGAGAGACATACATGATCCCCCGGAGAAGGGGAAAGGAACAAGCTCTCCTGAGCAAATTGGGAACATGGGGGGAGAAGAGAGGGAATTAGGAGAAAGAGAAGGCTAGAAGAGCAGAGAGGAGGACATGAGGGAGCAGTAAGATTGAGTTGGGGGAAGAATAAAAGAGAGCAAGAAAAGAAATACCATAATAGAGGGAGCCATTATAGGTTTTAAGAGAAATCTGGCACTAGAGAAATGTCAAGAGATCTACAAGGATGGCCCCAACTAACAATCTAAGCAATAGTGGAGAGGCTACTTTAAATGCCCTTCCCCAATAATGAGATTGACTACTACCTTATAAGCCATCCTAGAGCTTTCATGCCCCCAAATAGCATTCAGACGTGAAATATAAGTGATCGAAAGGCAGTGTGCAGAAGTGCCAATTTTAGACATGACTATCACTTTCCATTATTAACACTCATACTTCCTTTAAAATCAGAAATAAAATGGACATGACTTCAGTTCATGATTGTCATATTGTTAAGTAGCAGGCAGTAAAAAAGTTCACACTTTAATGTGCAATATTCCACTATTTTAAGAAAAGAAAGTAAATCCAGCTACATGAGAAAACCTACTTCTATTATTCTGCTGAATGGACATAACATTAAAATGATTCCTAATGACTTATTGCTATACCCATACATAGGTATACACTTAACACAGAATTTCTTACAATAGAAGACAATCAAACGAAGACCCACAACAGCTCAACATGCAAAGAATAAGAGTGAGGGACACTACTGCAACCCCACCATAAATAGATGCAGGAAACAAAATCTGAGTGAATACATCCCACTTGAAGGACTCCTAGGAAAAGAAAACAAAAAAGCCAAAAAAAAAAAAAAAACAAAAAAAAAACCAAAGAGAGTTGAAATAAGAGAAAGTTAAAAATATAAATTTATTCCACAAATATGCAAAAACACTACAAAAAGAATATGACTCAACTACCCACCACAGCCTATATCCAACCTCCCAGCTCCCTCATACTGGAAGCCAAAAATTGCTGAGATAGCTGGAATATCTAAGAAAGAATTCATAGACCTACTCAAAAACAAAACACTGTAATGGCCATATTGAAGATTCAAACAAAAAGATTCACAAACTAAAAAAAGCTACCCAAAACCCTGATGAGACAGACAATCTTCAAAGTGAATGAAATAGTTAGCAAATTAGAGTAAAAAGATCAAAATGTGGAAGAAAAGTTCAACTGAGAAAACGGAAACAATGAAAAAGAACCCAAGAGAAATACTGGCAATGAAAGAAATGGTTAATCAAATAAAAACTACATCAAAAAGTGTCAACAGAAAAGACTATGTAGAATGAACTTTAAGGATGGGAAACAACACTGAGAAAATAATACAATCATGTGTGTGGTGGGGGGAGTATATACTCTTGAATGTATTTTAGACTTCTTGGAAATACTGGCTGTTTTAAGTAATTTTGCTCATGTATATATGTACAGATGAGCAAAATTACTTAAAACAGCCAGTATTTCCAAGAAGTCTGGGATATACATATACAGATACATATACATATGCATATACATATACATACATAAATACAAACATGAGCAAAATTACTTTATAAGAACCAATATTTCCAGGAAGTCTGGGATATATTCAAGAGTCCAGACCTAAGAATTTGTGGGATAAAAGAAGGAACAGAGGTGAAGTTGAAAGAAATACACAGCCTATTTAATGAAATCATAGCAGAAAAAATTCCCAAATTTAGAGAAAAAAAACTACACATCAAAACATAGGAAAAGAACCACAAATAGGCCTGACCAGAGAAGAACATTCCATGATGCATCATAGTCAAAATGTCAAAGCTACAACAAAACAATGCTAAACATAGTATGAAAAAAATTGTCACAAGTCACATACAAAGACAGAAACATCACAATAACCAAACCTTATATCAGAAACTCTAAAAACTCAAAAAACATGAAGTGAAATATTTCAACCTCAGAAAGCAAAAAACTATAAACCAAAAAGTCTATACCCAGTGATGTTATGTTTAAAAAATGAGCAAGATACAAAAAAAGAAAAAAAAATCAAGGATCTTTGTGGCAGCCAAACCACAACAGAGAAAATTCTCCAAAGAATACTACACAGGGAAGAAGAAAGACATATACAGTGAGATAAGTACAGAGAAGAATGAAGCCCTGACATCTGAGGGAACATGATGAACCTTGATAACACCATCCTGGGTAAAACAGTCAGTCATTCATACATACATCGTACAATATGACCACACTAAAAAAGTTTACAACATCATCGGAAGTAAAATAATGATGGGCAAAGGCTAGAAGGGGGGTGACAAAGAAAGGAAGGGAAGGAGGCCAACAAACAAAGCTAGAGTGAAAAGTAATGAAGGAGTAAGTTCTCACACTTTGTCACACAGCACAGTGGCTCCAGTCAGCAACAGCCAATCTTCAAAATTGCTAGAAAAGAAATCTGAATGATCTTCTCACCATGAAGAAAAAACAACAGCTTAAGGAAACATTTTTAATACCAAAGATAATGAATACTTGAGGTACTGACACCCAACACACTAATTTGACTATTAAACAATGGATATACACCCCAGAGAATCGTAGGCACTCCATGTACATGTACAAGTATTATGTCAATTAAAAATACAAATGAAAAATTCAAGATAAAATTATTCAAGTGGAAACAAAATACAACTGCAATTAAGCTTATAAAGTAGAGAAGCCTTGTGAGAAAAAGTATGTGTATGTGTTCCTGTGTGTGTATGTAGGTGTGTCTCTGTGCATCTGTGTCTATGTAGAAAGAAAAAAGAACACACAGAAGACAAGTTAATTGTTAACATTTTATACTGTTTACTTGGAGGAGAGAGTCCCCTAGAGGAATATAGAAAGAAATGTCAAATGTAAATAGAAAGCTTGAAGTCTCCACAGAAGAACTGGAACGCATTTAAAAGCTACCTTTTTTTTTAAGTGACCAGAGCAGACAGCTTTAGCAATGCATTCCATGTAATTTTTATGGAGGATTTAATTCTATAGGTAACTATTCTAGGCCAAAAACAGTATTTCTTCAATTTACCCTGTGAAATTGGAATAACCTCAGTTTCCAAACTTGCCTGAGAAAAATATGGAAACCATGTGCTTTACAGTTCAATACATTATAAAAAACCCAAGCTCCAGCTGAATACAAAATAGTATCAGTCAGGAAAGTTCACTGAAAAACAAACAGGGTTCAATACTTCAAAACCTATGATTAAAACAAATTATATCTAATCTGAAGACAGAACTAGGGCGATGGCCCAGAAGGTTAAGGGCCCTTGCCAGCAAGCCTGACAACTTAAGTTCGATTCCCAGGACCAACAAGCTGTGTATACACACACACACACACACACACACACACACACACACACACACACACGTCTAAAAAGGCTTTTAACATGAAAAATAAAGGATGAACCATATGATAATAATGACTACCCCAAAAATACCTTGCAAAAAATCTCAACTATTAGTAGTAAATAACTAAATTTCTTAAAAATCATTTGTTCACATAAAAAGAGATGACATATGTGAAATTTCTCTATATACAAATTAAGTATAAGTAAATATAAGTACATACACATAAATACCATTTAATTCATATTAGAATATATGGTGAATATATATTGGAGTATATTAGCATATAGAATATATATATATATATATATATTGGTGAATATATAGATATATATATAGAATATATATATATTCTAAAAGCCTAAACAGCATGTAATTATACAGTTGTACTTATTCTTTGTTAAAGTATTAGTTTACCTGTTTGGGATGTCGGAACAAGGAATTCTTATAGAAAATGTCCTTAGCCTGGCTCCATGTACCATCAATGAGGATGATTGTGGAAGGGTAAACAGGAGAATCTAATATAAATTCTTCCAAATTAGTAGCTTCAGCCCCTGGATATAATATTAATGTACCAGAGTTCCGGCAAACAGTTGAAAGTTCAATATCTCTAAAACAATAATTTTTAAGATATCTTTATTAGGTGTGGGGAAAACAAAAGTTTTACTACACTTAGTGGCTGCCTAAGCTGCCCTCTCAATGAATCTGCCTAATCAAATGAAAATGGCAGTTCAAAGGTCAACCAGAAACCTCTGAATCTGGTGACTGGCATGCTGCCTCCTCAGCCACAGTTCTTCCTACCAAGGCTTTCCTAGCCAATGGCCAATGACATCATTTTTAACCCTCCCAAAGAAACCTCTGCCTGTCAGTCAGCTCACTTACCGCTCTTCACTGAAGCGGCGGCCGATCTTTACTGTGCACTTGTCAGGGGGCAGGCATGCTGCTAGCAGAGGGACCGTGCGCAACACTTTGCTTTCCTTTAATGAAAAATTAAAACACTTAAAACTCTTCTGTAACTGACTGATGAAAGTGCTTGCTCATCAGGCACAGGAGACCGAGTGTCAACATCAGCATTACAGAAAGCACAGCTCCTCTAAGAAACATTGGTTTTTCTAAATGTATATATTTTTACGAGTCCTTTACTCAAGACCACACTTTAAGAAGCAATAACATTTCTCTAATTTATTAATATTAAGCATAACACAAGCATACTTTTTAACTTATTTAGATATATTTACAGGCTAGTGGTTAGCATTAGAAATTACAGTGGGAAAATGCTTAATAGATATATATGCAAACGCTATAATGAAATCCATCATTATATATATAATTGATAAATATTAGTAATAAACTAAATGAATTATAAATTATAAATACATGTGCATTTGTGTTAAACTGAATAACTTATTCTGATATGCTTTTTATTTCAACAGTAGTTATATTTTGAACGTGTCAGCTTGCAGATGATAGCCTATATCTCTGTACCAAAAAAGCAGCAACATGAGCCAAAAATTAATCAAGGGATATATCAAAATGACAGAGCCACAAACTTAGAGACTTACTAATGGCCAAAGGGAACAATTCAAGCAACAAAATAAATACTACATTATAAACCAAAATACAGAAGTCTCCACAATGATACCTGAAAATTACTAAATAATTAATGAGAGAAAGGGAAGTAGCTTTCTTACATGATGCTAAGTCCCCAGTGCAAACACTGCCTGCTCCAGAAATATTACATTCTCCTCCCATGGAAGTGGCTGCACTTTCAGGATTCAAAAGACACAAGCACAAAGCTGACCTCCATCAGTGGCTTTCTTCAGCATCCTAGCAATCATTGTAACTCTTAGCCTTTTTTTTCTAAGAATTATTTCCATATTCCCTACAATGTGTGTTACAATTTAATTTATCAAGTTTACCAATGAGGAGACTGAAGCACAGACAGATGCACTAACTTGCACAGTGTTATAGACTACACACAGCTAGTAAATATCTGAAACTCTCTGGTACCCTGACTCTTTTATATTTTTTCCTTATTTTACATATTGATTCCAGTTCCCTCTCCCTCCCACCCACCCATGGTCCCCACCCCCTCCCATCCCATTCCCCACCCACTCCCCAGGAAGGGTGAGGCCTTCCAGGAGGGATCATCAAATTCTGTCAAGTCATTTGGAGCAGGGAATAGGCCCTCCCTCATGTCTCTAGGTTAAGAGAGTATCCCTTCATGGGGAATGTGCTCCTGAAGACCTTTCATGCACCAGGGATACATCCTGGTTCCACTGTCAGAGGTCCCTTAGACTACCCAGGCCTTCTAAATGAGACCCACGTTCAGGGGGTCTGGGTCAGTCCTATGCTGGTTGCAAATCAGCCTGAAGTCTCATATCTGATAATGGTTCTAGAAAATCAATAAACAGTGTATATATCATTATGGCTAAATATACGTTGTTCCCAAGGCCATGCATTCAGCATAATGCTTCTTCCTTTTAAAGCTTCTTTCTTAATTCTTGAGATCACTTCTTGTTTTTAAGCAACTTTCTACATTCTTGAACCTACTCTTTGAAATGTTCATCACATCACTTCCATACAATCCTCTCTACCACATTTCTTTCTCCACATCTCCTGCCTGAAACCATGAAATTGTCAAATCCGTTTATGCAAAGTAGTGTGCTAAAGTTACACTCAAGCAGCCTAATATTAGTGAACTAGATGAAAACCAGAACATCCCTTTGCTGATGGGGAAAATAAATTTGGATGCACTTATCTATTCATAAAATATATCCATAGTGGACACAGTTTTAAATGGGTCATCTAAATTGACAATTAATTGTGGTTTTAAAAAAAAAAGTGTAATAGATTTCAAATTATAAAAATCACCACAAATCAATCTTTAAAACTACATTTTGAAAGCTATCTAATACCCTAGGGCAACATAACAATGGAAAATAACTGTGTTTACACTCTAATATGGAAACTATATTCACCAAAATGCAGGTTTTAATCCTCAATGACCATAGCACTATTCTTTTCTGTAAATATACATTGTACAGTATTACAATTTTCACTGTAGTAAAATAATTCAGTGACAAAGTTGCCAGAATCCTAAGAGCCTGCTGTCAAGTCTGGAAAAGGAGCTGTCAACAAATAACTTGCAACCAAGAAAAAGTATTCACAAAACAGAAAATTCTAATTTATTTTACCTCTTTGTTGTATCTTTGAATAGACTATACAAAGTTTATTAAAGGAGTTCTCACTTGGGTTACCACTAAATCCATTTACATCACGCACTGACTAGTTTTGTATTAACTAATTTATAATTTCCTATTGTTTCCTTACATCCCCTCATCAGGACTCAAAACTCACAACATTCCTATACACTGGCATATGTCTAACCCTCAAAAGAAGAGTGTTAGCTGAAAAGCCTTACAGATGGCACAGTACAAAGTAAAAGTGTTCTAGCCACCTAAAAGAAATTTTTACTTGCATATCCATCATTCAAGAGTAAAATGCCAAAGTCAGTGTCTACTCTAGCAAGAAAACCCATCAGGGAGCCAAGACTATGGCCAACATTTTAAAAGCAGTCATTTCTCTCAGTTCTTTTATTCACAAAATTGCATCTTTTCATCTAAATCTAAATCTCTACCTTACAATAGCAGAATTGTATGAAAAACTGTCTCAAGCACATGACTCTCTACTACCACCTAACAAATAGTGCTTTCTTCCTTAAAAAGCAAATCCTTATATCATGAATAAAGGTTTTTCTGAAACACTACACAACTATGAGAAATGAGCATGTTACATGTGCGTTTTCTCTGGTGCACTCAGATTCCACCTGAAGGCATATCATTCACAAACTTGTAACTCACCTCTGCTGGATGCTGAATTATATACAAATGGGTGGAGATTTGGAGTGGGTGCACTGGTAGATATGGACACAAGCACACTTTCTGGGGCCGGCTAAAGGGTAAGAAAAGCAAAGAAAGGCAGTGAATTTTTTAAATGTGCTAAAACACCATCCAAATATGTCAATATCATGCCATTTTTATATCTAAAGAGACTTGGAAAAGCTACATATTTTCAAAATGAAACACCATGAATGGATTTAATGAGACATTTTAGATATGAAAATTATGAAAGAGATTTAAGTAAATTTTCCCCATCCCTGGAAATTCTAGGCTTGGCAGTACACTACAGTTCAGTGCTGTAGCTCTTATTTAGCACTTACAAGGCCATAGGTTTAATCCACCACAAGAAAAACTAGCTAATATTAAAGAACTTCAATAAATATTAGCTGTATTTAGTGGAAAAATAGTAACTAACAAAAGGTCAAAATGAGGTGAATAATTTTCAAAGAAATACAAAATACCAATAAACTCTTGAAATGTGCTTATGGCTATAATGGCATGCGACATCAAGTGAGTCACAAAAAAATCTGACAACAGCAAAGGTTTCTGATGGTGCAATGGCCACAAAGCAACAAAATCAAACGTTTAACGAGTTTGAGGCATGTATGGCAGCACCTGCCCATGTGTTTTCCCTGCAACATTGGTTCTGTACACAAACAATGCATACTTTGTATGCACATGCTATTACCTTTGCTCCTTAAAACACCCTGGCTCAACCTCAAACTACTGTATGTTAGGAAATGCAGTGCTTTTCCTGTACATAGGAAGTTTGTTGTTCATATAGAAACTTAATGATTTAATTGCTGAAAACAATACCTTATCAATATCCCTCAGCACTAAATTCATATTCATACTGTATTATAATGCTTGATTTTTTGTAAAAAGTGCTATCTTATCTGTTGGTTTGTGTCTCACATAAAAATCACTAAATGAATTTCAGCATGCAACATGGTGGCAAGTGCCTAATTCTAGCACTGGGGAAGTGAAAGCAGAAAAATCAGGAGTTCAAGGTCAACCTCAGCTACACAGAAAGTTAAAGTTAGAGACTAGCCTGGAACACAAGAGAGCCTGTCTCAAAACTAGAAAAAATAATAATTTTGTCTGGAGATTAGAATAGCATTTCCAACCATTTCTGAAATAGTTCCAAACATACATTTGCCATTTTATACTATATATTCATGAATATTTTGCACTGATAATTACAAAATTAAAAGTATCTATCCACTGAAAAATGTTGACTGTGCTGCATGTTCTGCAGTATCAAATATTCAGCTAAGATTTAATTCTTAATGTAAAAACAAACACTTCTATCTCATTAGTATGTAAGTTTGCTTTCATTTTCAAGAAATAATAAATCTGTTATCTATTCCAAAGAGTTATTTTAAAATAAAGTTCTTGATTTATCAACAAATGATTGGTTTATATAATATAGCTATATTATACGCAGAAGGTACATAAAATTTTCTTCAGTTAAAAAGATGAGTTCTTAAAGATTTATTTAGTTTTATTTTTATGTATTTTTGACTGTATTATATACATGTGTGTGCAGTGACCATGGAAAGCAGACGGGGGCATTGGATTGTCTGGAGCTGGAATTACAAATGTTGCAATCTATCATGTGAGTTATGGGAACTAAAACTGGAAAGAGGCAGGAGTTCCTAACCACCAAGCTGTCTTTAACCACAACAATGGGGGAGGGTTTAAAAAGCTCTGGTCTAGATGGTACCTTGCTCAGGGATAAAAATACACAATCCTGGAGAATTGGCTCGGTGGTTAAGAGCACTTGTTGCTCTTTTAGAAGACACAAGTTCAATTCCCAGCACCCACATGGTAGCTCACAACCATCTGAAACTATAGTACCAGGGGATCTGATGCCCTCTTCCAGGCAATCAAGTGGTACACAGACATACATGCAGTCAAAACAGTCAAATACATAAAATAATAAAATACATAAATCTTTTTTTGTTTGTTTGTTTTTGTTTTGTTTTGTTTTGTTTTTTTGGTGGAGGCAGTGATGTTTGTTTTGATTTGGTTTTTGAAGACAGGGTTTCTGTCCTGGAACTCACTTTGTAGATCATGCTGGACTCAAATTCAAATGCCTTTGCCTCCCCTGTGCTGAAATTAAGGGTGTGTGCCACCACTGCCCAGCATAGTTAAATCTTAACACACACACACACACACACACACACACACACACACACACACACACCATCCCAGCTTCTTTCCTTCAATGAACCTTAAGGAGACCAAAAGGAAAAAAAACAATACACCCACTTTCTAGCTCCCTTTGAGATGATCTGGTATGACTGTCTTGTCTCATGCTGAATGTCCTGTCATGACTAGAAACAGATTTACATTGGTGACAAGTGTTGCAATTTTTAAAAGTCAGCTCAAGAAAGATGCCAAGCAACAGAGTTCAAATGGAGGGGTTGTTTATTAAGGGAATAGGATCGTAAAAAGGGGGAAGGGGGAAGGGGTGAGATCCACCTCTGGGGACAGGAGCAGTGGGAAAGAGGAAGGAATGACAGAGAGAGAGAGAGAGAGAGAGAGAAAGGAAGGGAGGCTAGGGGGTAGGGGTGGGAGGAGGGAAGGGCCCTTTTAAAAGGAACATATTGAATAGGCACAAGTGGTGCTCTTAGTAGCAGCCGCTGAGGGTGTATCTTGTCAGAACTCCAAAGGCAGGCCAGCAAAATGCCTAAATACTGACAAGAAAAAAAACTCTTTCTGTAATAGGAACTAGGGTAACATTCAAATTCTAATAAAAAAAAACCCTTAAGATTTAATTCTTCACATGAAATTTATCAAAAACATAAACTCAGATGACCAAAGGGGGAAAAAAAATCAAATAAAAATTTGTTTCTCTAGCATAACATCAGGCAATTTAAAGTTAGATCCTAACCATACTCCAATAGGTAAGGTAGAATTTAATTTGGAAATTTTTAATACACATATACAAATTTTGGTCAAAGAACAGCTATGGTTCTACAAACATTAACTTTAAATTTTTATAGATTAAAAAGTCCTATTATAGCACCCTGGGTAACCACAGTAGTGAACATTCATTTCAAACCTTTAGCAGATGAATCACCAATTACACTGCATTTTTATAATGATCATTCATCATCAGTTGTGAGCATTTATTATTAGGTTTTATTTCAATTCTTATGGGTATTTTTAGATCTTTAAAAACTTCGGCATCACTAAAATTCTTTAGTGGCATTGTGAAATCAATTTACTCAAACTGCCCTTTATAAACACTCCCTCAAAGAACTCAGTAAAAATGTTAAATGAGACTAATTTTATAAAAAAGTAAATTAAACCAAAATATTGTAGCCTTTTTAAAATTTGGCTCTGAAAAATTCAATAATAAATACAACTAAATACAAAAATCAATTTATCTTCCCATGGAACCATTAAGAACATTTACCAAGTACACTCTAAAAGTCTACTAATAAAGCCAGGTGTTGGTGGCACATGCCTTTAATCCCAGCACTTGGAAGGCAGAGGCAGGTGATCTCTGTGAGTTCTAGGCTAGTCTGATCTACAGAGTGAGTTCCACGACAGTCTCCAAAGCCACAGAGAAACACTGTCTCGAAAAACAACAAACAAATAAAACTCTACTAATAAAACTGGTTCTCTGGAACTGGTTGGATCTCTGGTCAATTTAAGCTATCAATCTGTATACTACTTAGTCCATTACTTTTAGGATGGTGTCTAACCAGAACTATGCTTACGCTCTAGAACACTCCTTGTCTGCAACTATTTCTTCTTCTTCACAGAACTGGATTCACTTATTAATTATAGTCATTTGCACATCCTTAAACTCTACTGGTACCTCTGGACTTTTAGATAATTGAGACTGATTAAGCTATAAGACTATAGAGCCAGGAAGTGATATGTGAAGGTTTGAATGACATGTACCCCAGTAAGTCTTGAACATTTGAATACTTGGTCCCCAGCTGATGACTGTTCAGAGGATTAGGTGTGGTCTTGCTGGAGGAAGTATGTTACTGGGGTGGACTTTAGGCTCTCTACTTCCTGTTTGGTGTTTGAGGTATCACAAGTATCAGCTTGTATCACCATCACCATCACCTAGGAGGCCCATTTAGCTAGACTGCTGAGCCTAACAATCACCTCACCGATCACCTCATGGAGCTTCTGACAGAGTAGCCCTGGGAATTTGTGTCTGACAAGTTGGAGGTTGGTGGGTAATACTGATGCTGCAGGTGGGAATGGATAACAGTCTCAGATGCACTTCCCTATAAGCATGCACCCCTTCAGCATTTTCTTTCCCACTGAAAGACTTTAATTCATTCTTATCTAAACGCTACCTACTTATCCATTCCTGCATCTGAAGACTGTCAAAGCCTTTTGAATTTTTAAAGAAGCAGTTGCCAAAGAACAAACAAAAGAACAGTGAGGGAACAAGCCAATGAAACCATTTTCTCTTCACGAAAATGACCTTTCCTAGCCAATTAATTCAGTTGCCCTGACAACTCTATCACTAGGCAACCCTGCATATGATTAAAACAACTCACATCTGATAGAATGTATATTACCTGGAAAATTATAAAGGACACCATACTTTGAGCTTCGCCAAAATGGCACTTTAGAAACTTGCTAAAGTTATGAGCTGTTAGATCCTATGGGTGAGGAGCTATCATCTAGAGTTATGCTGTGTGGAACACATCACCTTGCACCAGAGCCAGACCGCTACACCAAACTGTCACAAAGATTATGGCAGAAAAGAAGCACCTCGACCTGCTCTGATGCAAGCTGCTGATCTTGTCCTGTATGTTCCTGACACCAAGAGTGGCATGTAGCCAGGCGATGGTGGTGCACACCTTTAATTCCAGCACTTGGAGGCAGAGACAGGCAAATCTCCGAGTTTAAGGCCAGTCTGGTCTACTGAGTGAATTCCAGGACAGACAGGGCTACACAGAATTATCTAGAAAAACTAGGAGGGGAAGGGGAGCTATAGCTGCCTATTTTCCAGAATGTCCCACTAACCCCACCTATCTCCAGGACTTGATTCTTTATCTTCTCTGCTCCAATATACCACTCTAAAGTAATCCATTTATTCTCCTACTATTGATTTTCTGCCTCTTGTTCTGATCTCCCATCGTATATTTGATCCCTATTGGAGATCACATTAGCATAATGCAGGTTTGGTTTTTTTTGTTGTTGTTGTTGTTGTTGTTGTTTTGGGTTTTTTTTAATTTTGTTTGGTTTCTTTTTTTTCTACAGAAGTGTCAGCTACAGGACAACGAGGTCTGGCCTCCTCTTTTTGTTGATACTTGCATAGCAGGATCTCAAACAACACTCAGTGTATGAAGGAATATCCCCACATTCCCTCTTACCTCCACACCAGGATGCTTTCCTTCTTCTACACAATTTCTTATCCCATTCTTTTATTTTCTTACACATCATATTTCATACTTCCTTCATGTTCTTTACAGTACTTAAATAATTCATTTCTACTTTAAATGAAACCCGTATTTCTGGTCTCTGTTTGAATATTCTGTGACCAACTTAATAAATGGTAAGGATGTAAGCGGCAAAAGTGATACTGAAGAAAACAGTAAGCACTTCAAGTAAACACTGTGATGTAAGCTAAAATTAATTGATTCAGTCTTATGCTTTGTCGACCTCATAAAACATCATTACCTATGTGTTTAACCTTAGTCTATAGTAACCTAATTCTAATTACTAACTATAGTTCCTTTGTGTGAATGTGTGTAAACACATATGTGGGCAGGTGCACATGCAAGTGTATACATGTGCATACAGAAGGAAGTTGACAACTTAAGGCATCATTCCTCAGGAGCTATCCACATTCATTTTTGAGACATGTTCTCCACCCAATTGGTCCTTGCCAAGTAGGCTGCTTGGCCAAAAAGTCTCAGGGTCCTCCTATCTCCATTACCCCAGCTTGAAACTAGCAAGTGCCAACATACCCAGCTGTGTTTTTGGGGAGGGGGGTTGCTTTTTTGTTTGCTTTGCTTGCTTGCTTGCTTGCTTGCTTGCTTGCTTGCTTGCTTGCTTGCTTGGGTTTGTTCTGACACAGGGTCTCTCTATGTAGTCCTGGCTGTCTCAGAACTCTCTATATAGACCACAATGGGATTAAAGCTGTGCACCACCACTCCCAGCCACAGCGAGCTTTTCCTAGGGGCTCTAGGGATCAAACTCAGATTCTCACACTTGCAAGACAAGCACCTCAGTAACTGAGCCTTCTCTCCAACCCCAAACTACAGCTGGCCAACTCTATATACGCTATATCTCTGTATGTAGTGAGTTACTTTATACTGAGAATACTTTCCCTAACTGCAGTGCATGCTGTAATGATGACTAACTGCTCAGCTGTTAAACTATCTTTTTGTTTTGTTTTGGTTTTTTGTTTTCGAGACAGGGTTTCTCTGTGGTTTTGAAGCCTGTCCAGGAACTAGCTCTTGTAGACCAAGCTGGCCTCGAACTCACAGAGATCCACCTGCCTCTGCCTCCCAAGTGCTGAGATTAAAGGCATGTACCACCACTGCCAGGCTAAACTATCTCTTAATAAAATACAAACTGCACAATAACCATCTTCACTCTAAATATCTGAAAAAAAGAAATAAAAAACTCTATATTTCTAAACAAGCCTGAAGGTTATTTTATATTATATTTTGGATGGATAATACATTAAACAAAAATTCATGGCTGTATCAATATATTAATAAATTCAATAAATTCCTATTTTAATATACACTGCACATAAAACTATTACAGAATGACAAAAGAGCCAAACTTTTCCATTCACTGCCTTTTTAATGCATTATAAACACATTCCTGTTTTTCCACTCATTGGGATTTATCTTCTTTAAAAATCTAAATAACCCAATAAATTTTAATTATATTCTTAAAATATGAATGGAAACTACAAGGAATTTCCCTAAGGGAACTGAGTGAAATAAATGTTTTCTTTGTTTCTCCCTAGAGATGTAGGAATGAATATGTAGGTCACATGTCAGACACAGACTGACAGGCCTCCTCAGCTAGTGATGTAGTACCAGGGTAACCTGTCACTCCAGGTACATGCCCTCTGACAGCCTATGAGCTAAAACAGTTACGCTTGACATGGATCTGAGATGCGAGGACCTACAAAAACATCTTTCAAACCCCAATTAAGTTCCTTACATAATATTTACTGAAAGCGTTTTCCCATTACAGTACTGATTTTAACCAAGATAATCTTACGTAAAAGTAAATTTTAAAAATATATGAAGATTTAGAATTATTATTTTTACTCACTAGAAAAACATCAATGTAAACCCACCTAAAAAATAGTTTAACTCAAATTTCCCAAAACACAATTTTTTTTTAATACTCTCAAAGGGGGAGAAAATAAAGAATTCCACAGCTCTTTACCACATTGACTGAAGTCTACAACAGAGCACACACAAAACTGGCAGCAACTTTCTCATTTTAAAACAGGCTTTAGAAAACTAAGTCCCACAGTGCCATCTGCTGTTTTGGGTTTTTGCTTTGTTTTTTAGATTTATTTACTTTTATTCATGTGTGTGCACATGTTTGCATGTGATCTGAATGTGATCTGCACGCAGGTGCCAAAGAGGCCAGACGAGGGCATGAGAGCTCTTGGAACTGGAATTATAGGCAGCTGTGAGCACTGTGGTGGTACTATGGGTACTGGAACCAAATCCAGTTCCCCTGGAAGAGCAGCATGCACATTTAACCACCAAGCCATCTCTCCAGCTCCCTACTATTCTTGCTGTCTTCCAATGTTCAACATATTATAATTTTCATCTCATACATAGGTAACCTCTTCCATGTATAACTATCTCATAATTAAGTAACTATAATATTCTCACATAGTCCCCCTGAAGCTGTCTTTCTTACTGAATTCTTTTATAGCTGACTTTAGTGGAAGGAAAAACAGAAAAGAAAAAAATTACTTTTCTAAGCTGTCTAATTAGACTTAAGGCCCACTTGACAAGGGAGAAATCGAGTACTGGAAACCTAGTCTACTTGGGCTAGTGAGGTCTTGGATGTTGTAATTTAAAAATGCAACTCTTGAGAAAAAGACAAGGAGAGTTTTTTATTGGGGAAAAGTAAATGGGGAAAGGGGGGAGGGGAGGTGAGAGGGGAGACCAGTCTCTGGGGACAGGAGCAGTCAGTCTCCAGAAAAAGAGGCTATGTATGAACCTAGCAGTTGAAAGGGTTGGAAGGAGGGGAGGTACCTGAGAGGGCTGGAAGAAAGGGTGAGGGGTGATGTAGAAATACTCTTTTGATTAAAAACATATTTCAAGACAAAAAAAAAAAAATACTGTTGTAAGACAAGTAAAAACTCTACAAGGAGAGTAAATATCTTGAGATTTTCAAACACCTGCCCTAGAAAGCATGCCTAAAGCAGTGGAGAAATAACTAAGAGTGTATGCACTGTGGACTCACATCTTACTCTTGGTTATAGTAGACCTCACATAATTTTAAAATAATAAATGACATTTTACTATCATTATTGGGAAACATTCTCAACAGATTATTTCCTCATATTCTTCCATTTAAATATCAGTTTTATGTATGCTTATGAGACATATGTAGTATCAGTAAATAAAATGCATATAATTATAGATAAGTATATGTATTAGAAATACATACTAATTTTTTAACCATCTATGGAATGTGATACAAAAAGACTTCCATTAGAGCCCTGGAGACAAGTTTGTTCTTACTATCAGATCCCTAACTTTTAAGTCTTAGTGAGTGGTGTTCTAATAGGTCTTTGGGGGCCAGATGCCTGGTAAACCAAAAGCCCTTCAGCCAGAAATAGCATATATAAAAGCTGTCTTCCTTACTTTTCTATTGCTGAGAAGGGATACCATGACCAAGGCAAGACACAGAAGGAAGCATTTAATTCTGATCTTGTGTTTAGAGGGTTCGAATCCATGACCTTCATTGTAGGGAGCATGGCAGCAGGCACGACACTGGAACAGTAGCTAAAACCTCACACTTGGAAACAAAGCCATGAGGCAGAGAGACAATGGGAATGGTAAAGGCTGCCCTCAGTGACACACCTCCTCCAACAAGGCCTTTCAAACTATTCTACCAATTAGAGGCCAATTATTTTAACATAAGAATCTATGGGAGACATTTTCATTCAAACTACCACAACTATACAAGACCCCTTTTGCACTGAAATGACAAAAAGAAACCAAAAAAGGAGTGAGAACCTTATTATCATCCAAATTCAGTAAACTATGACTTACTTTGTTGTTTTAAGAAAATCAGATAGATGAATGATGGATGGATAGAAGGATGGATGGACAGTCTAAAAGATATATGTGAGTATGAGAGAGAGAGCTCTCACTAGTAAGCATCCCCAACACCCTGGTTTTGATGCCTAAGATAGGAAAAACAAAAAGAAGAAAGTAGCTGTCTTAGCAGCAAATTAATCAGTGTCCCCTTCACAAATGCTTCTATACTTCCATTTTTAAATTTTTAAATAATATTTACACATTTTCTTCCATTTTAATTTTCTAAAGGAAGCAATTTTAGTCACCATATACGCCATTGGGCATTCATTATCAGATACTGGATACTGAATAATGACTGAGTAAATTTTTTAAATTTACATGTCCTCTCTCCCTTCCATCCCCCCCCCAAAAAAAAAACTGTTCTTTATTTTCTTCTAGTACTGAAGATCAAACCCAGGCCCTGTGCATGCTAAAGTGATGCACCTGGGCCACATCTCCAGCTCATACATGACAAGAAGCAAGCCCCCTTCTGTGTACACATACAGCAGAACCCATGTTCCCTCCTACAGCCTAACTAAAGGGAGAACATCCATCCTCACCAGCAAGGAGGCAAAGGTTAAAAGTAAAATGATCTTCCAAAGACCAGCACAGAGTGAAAGGACTGTGTTACTAGAAAACACTTCCATTTGTTCCTCCATCTTCTCTTTTCTAAAAACTGCCTATATTTTAAAATTTCAGCTTTTTTATTATCCTGATTTTATTTCCTTGGAAGTGTGGAGGTCAGTGGGCCTTAACTACACAGCAGCAAACAATGAGACCCTGTCATAAAACAGGGGAAGGTACCCAAGGCTGACCTCTGACCTCTAACATGTACACTATAACACATGCACACCCACACTCACAAACATGCACACACAAACACATATTATATGCACACGTTATTCACATATATGCAAAAAAAGAAAGAACAGAGAGGGAGAAGGGAGAGAAGAGGGAAGAGGGTAGTTAGTTCAAATTTAGAAAAAAAAAAAAAACAGAAAGGACAGAAATTGCCTTCACGGCAATTAAGTTGGACCCTGCTGTGATAGAGTAGAATTTCATACAGGAGAAAAAAGGTAAGAGCTTCTGAAAGGGGGAAAATAAAGTAACAGACCGAAGGTAAAAAGTCAAACATAAAAACAACTCTCTAAGAGGAATTACAAGGTGGGGATATGAACAGAGGGCAGAAAAAGACACAAGTCAGTAGACTGGGGATTAAGCTGCAAGCCTTTGGGCAGTATACTCAGGAGTTTGAACCCCTGCCCTTCACCTAAAATTCAAGCACAGATCTCCAAAAAAAATTAAAGTGAGTAGCCCCAGACACTGGGAGTTGGACTGCTATGAAATGCAAGTTGAGAAACAGCTACCATTAGTGCAGAGCTATGAAAATTCATGACAGAAACATCAGTGGGGGAAAAAATGGGTAATGAAGAGTAGCTTAAGTTCCTTGTGAAGCTTGAAGAAGTGAGTCCCTCCACCACGCTTTGAACTCCTCAATCTCATCATTCATGCTGCAGCACAACCACTGCCTTCTGTGTTCTCTTCTGGAGGTTCCTGGTGATAGATAACAGCCAGGTTCCATTCATCTTCATACTGCCAGTGTCCAGTCTAGCAAAAGGTGCCCCATAAGAAACATGTGCAGAACACAACACCTGAATTGTGTTTGCTTAGAGACATGACTGAAGAATGAGTTGAGGTCTAAACCCTGCTGCACTAGAGGCTAGAGCTTTGAACTGTACTACTGGACTCAGTCATGCCACCTGCTCTTCCTCAAGAAAAGCCACTACTGATTCACAAGTACTTGGATTCTACATTTCTTAGAAACTGAGTCACTATGTGGCACTGATTCCAATACTCTGAGAGGCCTTCTCTGCCTTCTGCCTATTCCCCAGCTGGTTAGCTGTCCCTGGAGACTAGCTCGTGCATTCTCACCCTCTTTTAGTGTGGGCTCAGGTGCTATCCTTTTGAAATCCCATGGTAACAATTGCCAAGTTGTGGTGGTTTACAATGGTAAACCCTGGGAAGCCATGATTTCTGGGACAGGTGTCTCCTAATACTTCATCCTGGTATTGTACTTTACACACATGCAGGTATTTCCTCTGCCAAAACTCACAGTGATGTTCACCACACACAAATTGAAGAAGTCACTAGGATTCCTTAAAAAAAAAAAAAAAAAAAAAAAAACCTAACTTAAAAGTATCAAATTCCATGATGCCACATAAAATCCTAGACATATAGCAGGATTTTTGCTGTCTTTAACACTCTGGCAAATGTACAAATCAATTACAAGTTTAAGAAAAAAAGCTGAAGAGATAACAAATGGAGGGCACCTGCCTATCATGCATGAGGCCCTGGGTTCTGTCTTTAGAATTAAAGTCTGCTTGGCAGGGAAGCCAAGAAGATGGGCTGGAGAGATGGCTCAGCATATTTAAGAACACTGGCTGCTCTTCCAGAGGACTAGGTTCAATTCCCAGATCTCACCTAGTAAGCTCACAATGTGTGCCAGTCCAATTACAGGGGACCTGCTGCACTCTTCTGGCCCTCACAGGCACCAGGGACACACCACCTCCAACAAAGCCATACCCCCAGTAGTACTAAACAGTCCACCAACTGGGAATCACACATTGATGTATAGACTACGGTGGCCATTCTCATTCAACCCACCACAGAATGCACACTTATCAACACAGCTAAAATGACGAATATACTATTACATGTTATCCCAACTCAAAAACAAAGATAGGTCTGCCAAGAAACTTACCCAAATAAACAAACAAACCAGATATATTTCTAACGAGCTGATTTTTCTAGTCCTTTTTACAAGGCTGGTGGGCTTATTGCATACCTAGCCTTTTGTTTGTGGGAATAGCTTGTACTGAAAATATTTCTTGCTTTCAGAATTAAATTGTTGTCAAACCTTGCAACCAAGTTAATAATGTGTCCTGAGACCATTTAAAACAATATACTTAACCAATTTCCCTACTATATATTCACTCTGTTTAACTTGCCTTTCAAAATCAATATAAACCAACCTAACTCTACCTTGGACTTCACATGCAATCAGTTTTTACTACATGCACTAAACTCCTATCTTCAATCTTAAAGTATGCATTCTTCCATGCCTCAAACTCAGAATAGTTGTTTGTGTGTGCACATGTGTGTGTGAAGAGAGAGGGGAGAAACAGAGACACAGAGAGAGAGAGACAGGAACAGAGATGGGGGAGGAGATGGCAATCATTTGCTGAAAGCAGCCAACAGTTTGAAAGTAATTTTAAAGAAAACAAGTATCTACCATATGGAAGCAACATGTGGCTATCATGTAACATCTCTGTGGTTTTAGTACTACTCTCGGTCATTTGGGGTCAGTAAAGTAACTCCTTTCCTTGTAAGATTCTGCTAAAATTTTCTATAAAGAAGCATTCCTTATTTCTTTCCCATTCCATGTTTTTTGAGCTATTCAATAAATACTGAGCAAAGCTCTTTGTTAGAGACAGACTTTAGTCAGAGACAACAGACATAAGACAGATGGGCAAACGGATCAGTAACAGCAGATGGGAGACACAAGGAGAGAGTGGAGATTTCAAATTTGGGCACACTCTTTGTACACTTCAAGAGGAAGAATCCTTTTTCGTCCTTTAGTGTTGCACTGACGCTCCCCCCGCTCCCCCGAAATTGCTTTTCTTGAGAAGTCCTGAAACTTCTACTGACTTTATTTCAATGTTCCCTCTTTCTCCATCTTTTCATTAGGCTTACAACAGAACAGGGAAGGAAGGAAGGAAGGAAGGAAGGAAGGAAGGAAGGAAGGAAGGAAGGAAGGAAGGAGGGAGGGAGGAGGAGGGAGGAGGAAGGAAGGAAAGAAAGAAAGAAGGAAAGAAGGAAAAGGGAGGGAAAACCTTCAGCAGAGGGAAAAAATAACTATGCACCAGTACTACCTTCAAATCTGCCTTCCTACCTGAAGAAGGAAGAGCCAAAAAGAGAAACAAGAGTCTTGTCACCAGCAGGGAAAAGGTTCAGCAGCTATGAGCTGTACAATAATGAGCTGGGCATGCTGGGACACAGCTGCCAGCCCAACACTTGGAAAGAGAACTGAAAAAAACAATACATAAAATGGTTCATCTCAAAATAATTAATAATGGCCATAGTCAAAGGAATGGAAAACTATGTATTTGAAAAGGCAAAGAAACACCTTGTTACAAATATGTGCCACATTCAGTAGAAAGCTTAGGGCCCATGTGCTTATTTGTGCACCATTTGTCACTATGTTCAGCAGAACAAAAACCCTGAAGCCAGAGCAGCTATGCCTGTCACCAGGCATCTGACACTGACAGTATCTAAAAGACAACAGCACAGAGGCAGGAGACATAATTAATGGGTAAAGCACTTGCCACACAGGAGGAAGACCTGAGTTCAAATCCCTAGCCTGGCATACGAAGCCAGGAATTTTGTCATTGGTCCACTAGAGAATTGAAAGGAGTTTTGTTCCAAGAGGTGGGGTTTTCATTGGGAATGGACATGACCAAAAGAAAATGCTGGGCCAAGGGATATGCAGCCAGCCTTTTTGATCAAGGAACCAGCAATGGCTTTGGTGGCTGGTGACTCAGTTCAAATAACCCATTTTGTCTTGTGATATCTGTGCATGAATTTTGCTTGATAGTAAATGGTAATCTTTTTTCAACCTTTATCACTGAATGGGCAAGCATAGCAGCTCACTTGCCTAGCTGGGATTAACACATGAAACAAGAAGTTTGATTTATTCTTGTTATAAGGACATTTTCATTACAAATGGTGTGAGTTTTTTTTTAAGACCTCACAGTCTATGCTTCCATTGGCTTTTTATATCTATGCTTAAAATTCTTTGCGCACTCCCCACCAGACACACACACACACACACACACACACACACACACACAAAAAAAAAAAAAAAATCCTGCATGCTTAACATTTCTGCTGATTGTGTGCTGAAGGACCTTCACACTCCCAACAGAGAAGCCAGCATTTAAGAGTTTGAGAAGGATAGGAGGAGACTGGGCCAAAGAAGTCATCTAAATCCAAAGGGAACTAAAGAAAGTGTATGGAAGAATGTATACAAAATGCTGCCAACTGATCTACTACTATCTAACATGACTAAGACCCACTGGGTTTTATCTCATGAAGGTTATTGGTTGCCATAGTGAAAGCCATTTCACTATTAAGAGCTGACGGCTAACTGCAAGGTGGTTATAAGGCAGGGGAGTAGAAGCAAGCTTTAGTTGGAATCTGAAATATGCACACACACACACACACACACACACACACACACATCTTCCAAGTGTCCCTGTGTCAACTTATAGCATTGCTGGGAAGAGGTGAGATGGAGTGGCAGTAAGTCAGGTCACTGGTAAGGGGCACTGGGCATTTGGTCACTTTCTATAGGCCTCCTTTATTCTGTACACAATGACCTATGCAGCTCTGCAGACCCAACACAACTAACCAAGCTCTGAAATCCTTAACCCAAATAAATGTTCCCCTTCTAAGCTGAACACCTTATGTACCAAAATAAGACAAGGCTTATTAATCTACTAATTAAAAAAGGGGGGCACCACAGCTGAAGACCAAGAGCATAGGAGTGGTGTTTCAAAAATTCTGAGGTTAAATAAGCAGGAGAAAAACAATCACACAGCTGAAGAACACCAGTTCCCTGTGGTGCTCCCCCCGCAAAGAATAACCAGGTACATTGTGAACAGTCAGCACTGGTTGCCATTGTCCATCCAAGAAACTCTCTCTGCATGAGCCTGTAAGAACCCATGCAATGAGCCCATGATTTATTTTTTCGTCACCGCATTTCTAGTTCCTAGAGCTATCAGTAGATAGCAGACACACAGAAATTCAGTATTTTTTTTTTTCAGACAGGGTCTCATATAACCCAGGCTAACCTCGACTTGCTAGATAGCTGAGAATGACCTTGAACTTTTAACCTTTCTGCCTCTACTTCCCAAGTGCTCGGATAACAAACCCGGTTTTCAGTGACCACTGCTAAAGTAAATTCAAAATTCTCAATACAAGCAGCCGCTTTGTTCCTCTCCTCTGACTCATTTGATGACGGCGAGCCCACCGAAGCATCATTAAGTATTAATGTCATTACGCCTCGAGAGTTCCTGATATTAAAGGCTCTTAAATTTCTTGGGAAAACAACTATGCGGGACTCTGTGGTGCATGACTTTAAACCCAGCACTCAGGAAGCAGAGGCAGGTTGATCTCCGTGACTTCGAGGCCAGCCTGGTCTACAAAGCGAGTTCCAGGACAGCCGGGGTTCTGCTACAAAGAAAAACCTGTCTCAAAAAAAACAAAACAAAACAAAAAACAAAACAACAACAACAAAAAAAAAAACCTAAGTCTTGCAGAAAGTCAGGTTAAATAATAAAGGGATGAAAGGCTTCTTGCTGTGGCAGGCACGGCAGGGTCCGCCTGGCCGGCAGAGGGCGCCGCAGCTCCGCCCCGGCCCGCGCTCACCTGCAGCGGCTGCACTCGGGCCTGCGCTCGGCGTGCTCCACCGGCAGTCCCCACAGCCCGTCCGCGCCCGCGCTGTCCCCCTCGGCGCCCGCGGCAGCCGCCCCCAGCGCTGCGCTGCCCTCCGGCCGCTCCTCTCCGTCCCGCGTCGGCGATCCCGAGGCCCCAGGAGGCCGAGACAGGGATTCCCCGGGCGTTCGCGCCTCTTCCTGCGGCTCCATGGCTGGCGATAGTCAGGCCGCCGCATTGAGGGAGCGCCGCCGCCGGGGGGCGCCACGCGCTGAAGAAAGCGGTCCGCGCCACGCACGCACGTCACGTAATGGGCGGGCCTCCGACCCACGTACGGTCCCGCCCCGTTGCAGGAAGGGAGGAGCCCATTGGTCAGTGCAATGCCACGCAAGAAGAAGGCGTGGCAATGTGGCTACGCAGCTGCTAGGTTCCCTGGGGCGAAAAAGGAGTCTTCTCTCCAGATGGCTCCCGGACGCTGAGCCTCCGCGCTGTTCTCGGTACTTGGAGGACAACCTGGAGTGCTAGGCGGCAGAGCCCGGATCCAGGACGTGTGCGCGCTCAGCCTTGCGGCACCTCCCGCCCTTGATGGCTAAAAGCTGCAGAGGAGCGGTTGCAACCACTGCAAACCGGTCCAAGGACAGCTCCAGTGAGTGTGACCTCCTGTGCCCCGTGCCTGACCTTCCTAAGTGTTCTCCTAAGCCCTCGGGCATACCATCTCACATTTGACGCCAAATGATTGTTGAGTGCTGTGTTTAACTCCCCAAGCCAAACAATGACTACAGTACACATTGTGTGGTGGAGAAAAAACTACGAACAAGCGCTACCTTAAGGAAGTTCTCACATCATCAACTTAACAGGAGAAAGCCTGGTAGCCCAGCTTTTAAAAGCCATACCAATAGTAGAAATGTTGCTTGCAGAAAAGGAGTGGTTGGATTTGTCAATGCTTATTAATGTTAATTCTAACACTATACATTTTTTAAAAAAATGTTTTCATCAGTCCTCTGAGCTGTGTTGCAGTAATAACTGCCTTGTTGCTCTACTTATGACTTAATAGACTAGACGTAACCAAAAACAGTAAAAAAACAAGTGTTTTGTATCTCTCATCATTTATTTTAACGTTAGATTTTTTCCATTTCCAATCACCTAAAAAACAAATTGATGAGTAGTACACAGGACTGTATTTTAATGTATTCTTAATTCTTCCCCCTGAAAACGGTACCCTTTTATTTGGGAATAGTTTTAAAAGAAGGGAAAGAGTGACCTAGTGAATGGATTGCAGGGTAAGAAACAAACTGGCACATATGTGTGTTAAAATTAAGAAATGAATGAAACCCAGAAACTGTAGGAAGGAGGATGAATCAGAAAGAAATCCTAGTCACAGGACCAGCTATTCCTAACTGCCAAATTAAATTCTCTATTGACTGTTTAAACCAAAGGACACTCCTCCTCTCAAATCTCAAGACAGGGAAAGCATTAGTAGGTGGGGGAGGGGGGTTCTACACTGTCAAACCTGGTGAGAGAACAGATGAGAGCTAACAACCATTGGCTTTCTCAATACACCCACACCAGATCACTGACTCTGACCTTCAAAGCCATGCATCTGAATCACGTTGCCCCATTCAGGTTTCCATGTTTCTTGTGTAGGTTATTCCCATCGCCACATAGAAGTCCTGCTTCATCTCTGTTTTTGGAAGAAACATCTCTACAAGTTCATTTTCCCAGAGGTTGACTAGAATTTAAAAAAAAACTAAATAGTTAATAAACAGATACATAAACCTCTGAGAGGCTGACACGGTGGTACCAGACACATGTCCTTTGCATGAGCTAGACCTGGGACTCAACCAGCAACACTCTGAAACAAAACAGGCTAATTACCAGATCTTTTGTATGTGGGTAGACAATCAAAAACAGGTGTCTGTTGCCCTCGGGAAGTGGGATGTACACCCTTATGCCCATGCTTCCAAACTCTGACCTAGAATAGCCTGAGGGAACCCAGGTGTAGTTACCACCTTGGAGGACACAAAGGGAACACGAGACGAGCTGCAACCTGCCTGGGACTAAGGAAGGGAAGTGGTGGTTTGAATGGCCCCCATAGGCTCATAGATTTGAATGTTTAGTCATCAGGGAGTGGTACTATTTGAGAAGGATTAGGAGGTGTGGCCTTGCTGGTGGAAGTATAGCACTGGGAGCTGGCTTTGAGGTTTCAAAAGCCCACACCAGGCTCAGGTCTCTGTCTTCCTGAGGATCAGGGTCAGCCCTCTGAGCTACTGCTCTAGCTCCAGGGATGCAGCAGCCATGCTGCTAATGGACTAACCCTCTGAAACTGTAAGCAAGCTTTCCTTTTTAAGAGTTGCCTTAGTCATGGTGCCTCTTCACAGGCAGGAAGTAAAATGTCTTTTAATGAGAAAAAATTAGCGGCAGGATAAGGCAGATAGGTGTTCATTTATGCAGATAATAAGAATTTTACATTTCTTAAACTCTTGTTTAATTTGTTTAAAAATCCTTAATATCATACCACTGCTGTAAGAGGAAGAAGGGACCACGTTAAGCAAGGTCCTCAACAATACCAAAAATTAGATACCCGGTCAATCCAGCAGAAGAAACGGCCAACAGTGGATAAGCTTTTATTCAAATAATAAAGGCAGTACATTTTTGCCATTTCGTTTTCCATTGCTGCTGCAACAAATTGCTACAAATGTAGTGGTTTAATAAAACACATATTTATTCTCTTACACTTCTCTAGGTCAGAGCTTTCATGTCAGGCTGTATTCCAATGACCTTAGACAGAATGTGTTTCTTGTGGTGGGTTGTTGGCAGGACTCCGTCCCTTGTGGTTATTTTCTTGCAGTGTTATCAGCTGTATGCTTTGGCTCTGAGTCCCCTTGCTGTGTCTTCAAGGCCAGTAACTGTGGGCTGATTCTTGCTCATCATCCCAACTCTCCTGCCTCTTCTGGAACTTCCCTCTCTGAACAACCCTCTGCCTTTTTTCACAATTTCTCCTTCCACTCAGATAACCCAGGAAAATTTTGCTGTGTTGGAATTGGCAACTTTGAGTCTATTCAGTTCTGTAGTTCTGCATAGACATTATGGCAGAGCATAAATGTCATTGGGAGCCAAAAGTTCAATTCACCTTATGTATGTTTACCAAATGTAATGGTTTCATCATCATAAAAACTGCATATGATAAAGGAAATATAGGGACTGGAGAGATGGCTCAGTGGTTAAGAGCACAGGCTGCTCTTCCAAAGAACCCAGTTTCAATTTCCAGCACCTAAGTGACAGCTCACAACTGTCTGTAGCTCCAATTCCAGGGGATCCAACACCCTCACATGGACATACATACAGGCAAAAAACCAATGCATGAAAAATCAAAGTAAATAAATCAGTATTTTAAGAAAATTTAAAAATGAAATATAATCATCTAATGCTAAGATATCATAATTTTCCCATAGCTTACAAGCACTGTACACAAGAACTATGTAAACAGTATTTTAAGAAGAACATGAAACATGAATAAAGACACTAGATCTGTTAATCCTTTGAGCAGTGCCAATATTATACCAGGAGGGTGATTCCTGTAGAGTCCATCCAGATGCCCTTGCCATATTATAAATGTGGAAGGCAGTTCCTGTCAATTCCATACTGATACCCTGGTGCCCTTTCCTGCTGACTGCACAGTCCTTGGTTCCCTGATGCTCAGTTCTGATCTTTTCTATGTGAATTAATATTGAGTACAGTAATGCTTACATTCCATGCAACTTCCTTTCGTCCATGACTATGCTGACAAATTGTTCTTAAGTATCCTGAGAAATGACAGAGATGGTCCTCTCTTCCGTAAACCCAAGTTCCTTGACACTTTGCTGTTTCCTATAGTCCATGACTGTTTCTGTTTTCTCAGAGTAAGGCCTTCCTACATAGCTTCATGCTTTTTCCCCAAACTAGTCACCTAGATCTAACACTCCATTTTCTCCTGAATTAGACCAATGATATCAAGAGTCTCTTTTGCCCTAAGTGGTGGTAGATATTGTCAACAGATCTACAGTTACCTAGGAGACAAAGGTGAAAAGACATGCCCAGAATATGGATGGCACCACATCTTGGGCTAAGATCATGAACTGAAAGTAAACAAGAAAGAGAGCAGAGCACCACCGTTCATCTCTCTATGTCCTGTGTCCTCAGCATGCCCACTTGCCACCCTTTCTTCCCATGACGAGCTGTACCTTCACACTGTGAACTTGTCCTTAAGTTGCTTTTGTTAGCTATTTTATCACAGCAATGAGTAAGGTCGCCCAAATGAGCTCTATTCAGAAAGGCCCCATTTCTCTGCTTGATTTTCCTGCCTGTGTGCATTTGCTTTAAAGCTTGCTTAAAATTCTATATACAATCACTTGAAAATGTATTGTCTTTTACTCACATATAATTTTCAACATTTGCCTGCAGGATTTTGTATATCTTATATGATTCAATTTATGGAGTGAGGGTGTTTATGTGCTTGAAGAGTTTTTGTTTCATTTGCTTGATTGTTTAATCAATTAGTCTTATAACAATAGAAGTGTGTTTTTCTATCTTGGAGTAATTATCCCTGAGTGAATAATTTAATAGTTAAGTAAATAAGTATTTACATGAAATAAAAGTAGATTGTGTCACTGCAAACGGCTGCTCATAGGCCACAGTGGGAAATGAAATACAGTCTAACACAGGACTTTTGTAGTCTAGTTGCCCTTGGGGTCACCTGAGAAGCCTCCAGCTTGGAGTAAGAACCACTGATCTGAGTTGATCCTGCATTTGCAGAAAGGTCGGCCCCAAGCAGGGAGTTTGCACTGCCTGGCTTCAAACCTGCAAGGTTTTCACCACACCAGCCTCGGTCTGATCTGCAGGGCACTCATAATTATTCAGTATTTCTGAAGTCCTACCCAATTAAACAGAAATCTGCTGCTCCTCACGTGATCCAGGAGAGCACAAAGGCTGTGAACTGTTGAATTTACTTA
This sequence comes from Cricetiscus sungorus, assembly GCA_030556225.1. Lineage (NCBI taxonomy): Eukaryota > Metazoa > Chordata > Mammalia > Rodentia > Cricetidae > Cricetiscus > Cricetiscus sungorus. The sequence goes on along the minus strand of JANBXA010000651.1, from coordinate 113,120,120 downwards.
AAGTAACCAGGCTATTCCTACTGAAAAAGTAGAACTGAGATTTCTTTACATAAAAAAAAAAAATTCATTAGTTTTGGGTTTCTAGAAGGCAATGGCTATTAATTGGGGGATAGTGAATGAATACCCATTTCCTTGCTATCTTGCTGGCTTGCCTGCTTTTTTTCTGAGACAGAATCTTCCTATGTAGCCCAGGCTACCAGGGAGCTGAGATCCTGGTACGTGTTACCAGCAGGTTTCCCCCCAGCCGCCAGTCTGGTCCTGCCTCCCTGCTACCATGCCAGCCCCCAATAACACTCAGAGACTCTGTATTTGAAACAATCCTGTATCCCACTTCTGACACCATTATATTACAGGCAGGTTTTTCCTGCCGGCCGCCTGACCCACTCTTTGTTCCTCCCCGCCAGCAGCCTGGTCCCACCGCCCCAAATAACACTCAGAGACTCTGTATTTGATGCAATCCTGTTGGCCAGTTACTATTATTGTTTATGGGCAACCCATTTATACTTATCTAAGTATTTCCACGTGGTCATCTTACCCGAGTGCAGAGGGCCAGCATCTTGCTTCCTCTAGGCTCCACATCCTAGTTTTCCTAGTTTATTCCACTTCTGGCTTATATGTTGGTTTTTGGTTTTGCTTTTGTTTTAAAACATCTCTCTCTACCTTTAGAGAATTTTACCATAGTAGAAACCAATTACCAAAATTGCTTCTTTCTCTCATATTCAAAGCACAAAAAAAAGAGTAATGTGTTTTGGTTTAACTAAATAGGACAATTTTATGATGCTAAAATTTTGATACAAGGTCCAAGAAGAATATCTATAATCATCTTAAAAGACTATAAAAGAAACATGCTTTTTCTATAATATATGTTTTATGCCAAACTGTTTATATGCACATGAGTAGATATAACATAGCATGTAAGATTGAATGCAAAAATAGATACCAGAATTCAAAAAGACATTACAGAGACATGGAAAACAAATCAACATCACTCTTCTTATGGACTTTTCATTGAAAATATATTTCATTATCATATAATGGATTTCATACCGCTCTCTTAAAATTAATGAGTATAGAAGTTTTCATTGTAATTTCTGATGCTGTAGACAACAATCCACACAAAAGTTCTTTTGGTCCTGAGTAACTTTTAAAGAGCATTATGGGGTTCTGAAAGCAAAGGGAAATTCCCGGTATAAAAGCATCCACAATGAGGAGAAAGACTATGATTTGTCTAGTACTATGAAACTGGTGGAGGACAGCCACCACTGAGTGGATGTAGGGCAAACAGCAACCCTACATGCAGCCAGGTTCAGTGAAGCTAGCTAGTAAATGATTCTCCTCTCTTCCTAAAGTACCAGTTTTCCCTACGACGTCACTGTACTTGAACCAAGTAGTTTATTAGTACTTGACACTAGAAAGAAAGCAGGTCAGCTCTTGCCAACAGTCCAAGTGAGATTTCACATTCAGAGTCTATCCCTCCTGTGTTGGCTACTTTTATGCTAACCTGATACAATCTAGAGTCATTTGGGGAAAGGGAGCCTCAGTGGATACAATGCCTCTACAAAATGGGCCTATATGCAAGTCTGTAGAGCATTTTCTTGATTGACGATTGATATGGGAGGGCTTACCCAGCTCATTGTGGGTGGTGCCACCCCTGGGGAGTTGGGCCTGGAATGTCTAAGAAAACAAACTGAGCAAGCCAGGGGTAATAACCCAGTAAGCAATGGTAGTTCATGATCTTTTTAGTTCCTGCCCTGATTTCCTTCAATAATGGACTGTACTGGAAGTATGTGATGAAACCCTTTCCTCCCTTTCCTTCCCAAGCTGCTTTTGGTTGGGGTGTTTTATCACAGTACTAGAAACCTAAGACATTTCCTAAACTTCAAAATATTATATAAACCAGCAAGTGGAAGAGATCCATCAAATCCAATAAATTCATAAATATCACCATGGAAACACAAACAAGACAAAAACAAAGTAACAAGACCTTGCCAAAAGTTCTTAACTTTCCTGTAACTGTCAAAAACTATCAAAGCAGATGAAAGGCCAGAACAAGAATTGAGGAACTAATTATTTTAATGATCAGCAACTTCAAAGAGAATACAAATTACTAGATGAATTACTATGAAACAGTAATTCAAGCAAGACAGGGGTGTATGAAAAGGAACAAACAAATGCTGGAAATGGGATTTCAATCCATCAAAGCATCAAAGGGGAAAAAAGTTAGTTGAGGGGTTAGAGTGCCTCAGTAGTAAAGAAAACAGGCCACAATGGACCTGCACTCAGATAGGTCTCCGTTATCATCAGAGAAGTTTCCTCATGAAGATAGGAACTAATACAAAAACCCACAACTTTGGAACACCCAGTCCTAAATGGAGATGTCTACATCAAACCCCACTCCTCAGGGAGCAGGGAGATGCAAAGAAGAAAGATTTTAAGAGCCAGAGGGAATGGATGACTCCTAGGAAACAGCTTATTCCAGACACATCAGGACTAGAACACATCAAAACTCACAGAGCCTATGGCAGCATGCACCAGCCCTGCATAACCAGTGAAATTTTCACTGGTTATGTAAATCACACTTAAGGGCAGGTCTCTTGACCAGCAGTAGATGGCCAACATAAAACGAACTCACTAATGTTTTTGTTTGTTTGTTGTTTTCTTTGTCTTATATTGCTGGGTTTGGACTTTTTAAAAAATCTCATTGGTCATTTGCTTGTGTATTATGGTTTCTGATTGTGTGTTTTTATGAGTTTTGTGTATGTGTTGTGCTTTTTCTGCTATTTTATTTACTTATTCTAGTTTATTTGGGCTTATTTTTTAGTTGCCTGTTTGTATTCCAAAAGAGAGAGAAAAGGATGTGGAGTTAAATGGGTGAGGAGGTGGGGAGGACCTGGAAGAAGACGGAGGAAGGAAAAACATGATGAGAATATGTTGTATGCATCTTTCAAATAAAAGGGAAAAGAAAAAAAAAAAAAAAGAGCATTTGCTCCTCTTACTAGAAGCCAGGTCCTGCCTTTACTCCGGAGATCTAATGCCCTCTTGTAGCTCCTATGGGAACCAGATACTAGTGATGCACATGCTTAGACTCAGTGTGTATACACAGAAAATAAAATACATAAATCTTTTTAAATTTTACTTGAAAGCCTTACCAATAGTGTTGATCAAGTGGAGGGAAAAAGAAGATCCGGGCTCCTCTGGTTGGGGGTGGTGGTGTCTGGCCTTATTAGGAAACAAGAGAAGCATTCATGAGGCTTATCTAAATTATATGAAAAATAATGCCTCTTTTCAGAAAGCCTTTTGTAAATCATGAATTCTTGGAGGATTTAATTTTGTCTCTTTTCCAGAAATTCGGGGCCTGGGTAAAGTTCAATCCATGGATCCCTTCTGGATAAGACTGCCTGTTGAATAATTCCTGAGGGCATTTTATTTTGTTCCTCGATAGGAAAGCATGTGACACTATTATAATCAAGATCAGTCAATGAAACAAACTAGATGACTCTTGCAGAGGACACATTGTTGTACCAAGAAGTAAAACATGATAAAGAATGTAAACCCAGTAATTTCCACCTGCCTGGTCTCTGACCCCCACCATGGGTCTTCTACTGGAGTTCCGGGACCCTCCCAGAGATCCGCCTATCTCTGAGGGACCACTCTGAGTTCCTGCGGGCTGGATCCTTGACCCCCATCTCAGGGCCTCTGCTAAAGAGGCTTCAACTGGAGAGTGACAGGTCCCAGCTAGACCCACCTATCAGTGCTGAAACATCCTGAGTATTAGCCCAGCCTTTGTTCCCCATCGCCAGGCCTTGGCTAGAGGTGAGTCTGGGACCGATTCGGGTGGACTCTCCCCTACACCCTTCCCCGGGAAATCCCTGGGTTGTCCCCGGATCTTACTGCCCTTTCATGATACAGGTCTTGGAGAGATCAGAGATAACGAAACATACCTAAACATAATAAGAGCAATATACAGTAAACCAACAGCCAACATCAAACTGAATGGAGAGAAGCTTAAGGCAATTCCTCTAAAAACAGGAACAAGACAAGGCTGTCCTCTCTCTCCATATCTCTTCAATATCGTACTGGAAGTTCTAGCTAAAGCTATAAGACAACAAAAGGAGATCAAGGGGATCCAAATTGGAAAGGAAGAAGTCAAACTGTCTCTATTTACAGATGATATGATAGTTTACATAAGCGACCCATATATGGTCCCTCACAAAAGGGGGAAGGGATAAGTTCCCCAGAGCACATGGGGAATTGGAGGGCAGTGAATGGAGAGTAAACTAGGAGAAAGAGAAGGGGAGGAGAGGAAAGCACATGCGACTAGGAAGATTGAGTCAGGGTAGGAATAGAAGACAGAAAAGAGAGAAAGAACATAAAAGAGGGAGCCATTATTGGTTTGAAGAGAAAACTGAACCTAAAGAAAGGCCTAGAGACCTGCAAGACTGACTCCAACTAACAATTTGAGCAACTGTGGAAAGGCTACCATAAATGCCCTTCCCTGATAGTGAGATCATCCACTAAATTATCCACCATCATGGAGCCCTCAGCTAGTACCTGTTGGAAACAGAAGCAAACACCCATAACTAAACACTGAGTCAAACTAGGATCCAGATGCAGAGAGAGGACAAGACCAGAAACACATAAAGACAGGTGACCTGAACGAGGAGGAGCTAATGACCCCCCAGACTGACAGCTGAGAATCCAGCATGGGACTGACTCAGACCCCCTGAACATGGGTCTCAGCTAGAAGGACTGAGCAGTCTAAGGGACCTCAGACAGTGGAACCAGGATGTAGTGGGATATTCACTGTGTCTACTTCTGTGGCACTGACCACACCCATTGAGGGGTGGAGCCAGGGGCGGAAGTGACCTGTGGGGCTTGGTCTAGGAAGGAGGCAGAGAATGCTCTCTTTCTGGCAGGACACGGAGAGAGGAGCATCCAGTTTTAACTGCTGTGTTCATCTGTCTGTGTTGTGAGTTGTTTCTCCCTTAATAAACATCGGCCTATTTGTTTATCCTGACCCTTATTAAACTGCAATACCAGGATGTATTCCTGGTGCACAAAAGGACCTTGCAGACACATCCCCCATGGAGGGATACTCCCTTAACCTAGAGACACGAGAGAAGTCCTAGACCCTACTTCAAATGACTTGACAGATTTACATGACCCCCACCTGGATAACATAGCCCTACATATGGAATGGGGGTGGGGGGATGGGAGGGGAGGGTGGTCAGGGTGCATTCGAGGGGGTAAGAGAAGGTAAAAGGGAGAGAGGGAGGAAAAGGAAACTAGGATCAACATGTAAAATAAATAAATAAATAATTTTAAAAAATAATGTAAACCCACAAGTGGATCTTGCAGCAACTGCAGAAAAACTGTAGACACAGCATGGAGGCAGGATTTTACTCCAGGATAGTTCCACATACTCTTGGGAAGTTCCTATCTCCTAGGAGTTTTGGCTGAAATTGAAGATATGGACAATCCTGAAGCAGGGTAAGAATTATTGGTGCTTGGAGAGCTCCACATCTCCCAGGAGCTTCCAGAGAAGCAGCAGACTCCAGGTGGGGCCAGATGGGTTAGGCCTATGAGCAGAGGCCTATCTTACAGCTATTTTAAAACAGGAACTGCTTGAATATTTCATTAGATGCAGAAAAGCGCTTTGACAAAGTCCACTGTCTCTTCATGTTAAAAGCCCTAAAGAATCAAAGGATTCGTGGGAGTGATCTCAACATAACAAAGGCAATATACAACAAGCTCACAGCCAACATCTTGCTAAATAGAGAAAAAAACATAGCGTCTCCACTAAACCTTGAAGCAAGTAAATGAAGTTCATTCTCTCCACTCCTGTTCAGTACTGTCCTTCATATCTCAATCTCATCTTAATGAGACAAGAGAAAGAGATAAAGAGGTTACAAATAAAAAGAAAGGACCTGGACATAGTGGCTGGCAACTTCAATCACAGTATTTGGGCAGTCTCTGTTGATGTCTGTAGAAGAGAGAGCCCCAAGTCCATCCTTAGCTACATAGTGAGATCTAGACCATCCAGGGTACCATAGTGAGATGATGTCTGAAGAACAAAACTGGGGTTTGGGGAGACTCCTGCTTTATTCTCAGATGATATGATTCTCCACATAGAATAGTCCACCAGAAAACGCCTACATTTAATGAAACTCATCCAGCAAAGTGATGGATAAAAAGTTAACCCACAAAAGGTCCAACAACCTTCCTTTATACCAATGACAAACAAACTGGGAGGGGGGCAGAGAAACAATTCCATTCTCAATAACCTCAAAAATTGTACTGAGACTAATGAAGGAAGGGAAAAATGTATACAGTGAAAACTTTTAGACACAGAAGAATCTGAGAAAACACCAGAAGATAGAAAGATGTTCCATGCTCATAGGTTCATAAAACTAATCTGCATATTCAATACAGTCCTCATTAAAAATCCCATGCAATTATTCAAGAAAATTGAAAAACTAATCTTAAAACATATAGGAAGACACAAAAGACCCAGGGTAACCAAAAGAGTCCTGAAAAATAAGCCCTGCTGAAGGTATCACCATCCCAGATTTCAAGTAGTATTATAGAACTAATGAAAACAGAATGGTAATGTCATAAAAATAGACAAAGTAGACAATGAGATAGAATTGATGGTCCAGATAAAAGTTCACCATCCTACAGCCACCTGATTTTTGATGCATGATGGCATTTCATTCTGATGTTTCGTCTCTGCTAATTTTTTGTTCAGATGACCTGTCTATTGGAGAGAATAAGGCATTGGTGATGTTATTACTGGAGGGCAGTGTAGGAGGTGTGGTCTGTCATTACCTGGGCATGTCTTGTGTGTGTGTCTGTGTGTGTGTGTGTGTGTGTGTGTGCTGTCTGTCTGTCTGTGTCTATATGTCTGAGTCTGTGTGTCTTTGTGTGTATTTGTGTGCCTGTATGTGTGTGTTTGTGTGTGTGTGTGTGTGTTTGATTGTGTGTCTGTGTGTGCCTATGCGTGTGTCTGTGTGTTTGATTGTGTGTCTGTGTGTGTGTGTGTGTCTGTGTTTGTGTGTGTGTCTGTCTGTCTGTGTCTATGTGTTGGTGTGTTATGTGTCTGTCTGTGTGTGTCTGTCTGGCTGTGTCTGTGTCAGTGTTTCTGTATCTGTGTGTATTGATGTCTGTTTGTGTGTGTTTCTGTATGTGTGTGTTTCTGTGTGTGTGTGTGTCTGTGTGTGTGTGTGTGTGTGTGTGTGTGTGTCTGTGAGCCTGTGTGTGTTTCTGTGTATCTGTGTATGTGTCATTGTTTCTGTGTCCGTGTGTATGTGTCTTTGTGTCTGTGTCTGTGTCTGTGTGTCTGTCTGTCTCTGAAAGATCACAATTCCCATGGGTAGGTAAAGGGTATAGACCAGATATAAACTACTACAGAGATGGTATCAGGGCACAGCAGATCTCAGATCCATTTGCTGTATTGCAGAGTTCCAAGGGATCTGGAACACAAACACAACCTCTGGTTCCTCTATAAACAAGCTTTTCAAGAGGAAGGACATCCATAGTAAGTGGAGCAAGTGACAAGTAAATAATGGAAAGGTCTGTTATGTCTTATGACAAATGCAAAGTGAAGCCATGTACATGTGGTTTGACAGAAATAGAATCCGACTTCTTAAATAAACATGCTTTGAATTTCATGACAATGCTAGACTAGAAATTCTCACAAAGCTGAACACAATGTCACCCTGCCACTCACACAGCTTTTGAGCCATCTGACACAGGGCAGCACCACAGTGCATTTCACGCTGCAGCAGATGGTACTGCATCAGAGCCCAGCTGTCCTTGCTGGAATATAACACATTTAGAGGGCACGTTGTGATTTGTAAACTCCATCCCCAGCATCAATGCATTCTATGCTTTCCTACAGACCTACAAGCTAAAGAAGAGATATTTCTTCACCTGCATATGACAGGTGAGACGGAATGACAGCCTCTGCAAAACCCAAGTTGCTTGTCTAAATTAACATGGCTTCTTGACCTGACATGGCTGTCCTTAGAAAGCTCATCTCCTGGCCTGTTTTTTCATCTCCTGCAGAAGCTTCTTTAAATCTTCCCACCACTGGGGAGGGGTTATTTATTAATAGTTCTTCCATACTTGTAAGGTCTAAGACAAAAATACCTTAGAGTAAAATGAAAGGTTTGACATCATCAAATTATGTCAGAGGGAGCCAAGATTAGAATTACTGTTTCCTGAGTTGATATTCACTAATCCATTAACTTTCACAGATGATTCAGTGAGAGATGTATTGGCCATTATTTCTTCTATTAGTTACTACATAAGTACTTTCAACTGAAATCCATAAAGAAAGTATGTTTGATATAAAAGCTCTTCTAGAGGTGCTGGCATGTAGCTCAGCTGGTAAAAATGCTTGCCAACCATGCACAAATCCCATGTTCTAGTTATATTTGTATTGCTGTGAAAAAAACACCATGACCAAAAGCAACTTGGGGAGGAAAGGGTTTATTTGGCTTATAAATCTCCATTAAAATCCATCATTGAGGGAAGCCAAGGCAGGAACATGATGCTGGAGGCAAGAACTGAAGCAGAACCATGGAGGGATACTGCTTACTGACTTGCCTCCCCCTGGCTTGCTCAGCTTGCTCTCCGATGCAACCAAGGAGCACCTGCCCAGAAGTAATAGGGCATACAGTGAGCTGGGCTCTCCTATATCATACATTAATCAAGAAAATGACCTATAGGTAATGTAATGGAGGCATTTTCTAAATTGAGATTTGTTCTTGCCAAATAACTTGACCAAAATAACAACAACAACAACCACAACAACCAAGTTACCCCAATACCACATAAACTGGTTTAGGTGGTTCATATCAATATCTCAGCACTTGAGACATGAATGCAGTAGTTATCCTCCACAACATAGCAAGTTCAATGCCAGACTGGGATACTTGAGACTGTATCTCCAAAAAGTAACAATGAAAATATTCTCTTTTAATTGTTCATAATTCAAATTATTACAACTATAATATCACTTTTACTATAGTTTTGAAGTTTCCAAAAAGATAAATGTTTATAAAAAGCTCTTTTGCAGAGTAAGTTTAAAAATCACAAAATTGCAAAAGCAGATGTGGCTATGACAAAGAAAGAGGAAGTTTAAAGGAAAACTATTCAAATCACACCAGGAAGTCAGGTGTGGGGACGTATGAGTGCACTCATTGTAACAGTTGCACAGGAAAGACTTTTAGATTTTTCACTAGGCATAATGCCCCCATGCATGAAAATGTCGTTACATGAGCATATGTTGGATGATTTATTTATTTTAGAAGAGGAAAGGCCACTTGAGGAACGGCCAGCAAATAGGAAGCTGAAATGCTTCTCCACTCTTCTAAAATAGCTTAAAAAAAGTTCTTAAGTAACTTTTGAGTAAAAGTTCCAGAATTGGATTTAAATATAGCAATAGATCAAAAGACAGAATTAATTGTGCCTTAAGTATGTAAGTGTGGTCTCAATCAAGAGGTTACTTACCCTTTTAAATCAGTCCAATACTTGTCTTCTTGCATATTTTTCTTGATATTTTAAAACGTAGGCTCTCTATTTAGACCAGTATAGCCTCAAACACACTGTGCAGTTCAGACTGACCTTTAAGCAATGATCCTTCTCTTACTTCTTAAGCCATGTAATTACAGATATAAGATACCACGTCTACCAAGATTACAAGTTTATTGTTTCTTGCTTGATATGTGTGTATGTAGGAGTGTATGTGGGTGTGTAGGGGTGTGTGTTTGTGTGTGTATATACATGTGTCTGTGATGTGGCACTAAGAACCAAATAGATTCTTTGCATACTAGGCAAGATCTACACTGCTGAAGTATATCCCTACCTCTTAAAAAACCATTTCTATTCTCAAAACACATACAGTGGCCAATAGCTAATACACAAACCAGACCAATAGTTAAAGACTACAAAGATCAAAACACTTCTACACGTGTAATTAGCTAAAGCAAAAGTATCCCAAGATAACAGAATCTTGACACAGATGACTATTAATATATATAATCCAAAATAATTCATAGTTCTCCTCACAAATTAGATGTTAATTTTAGTTAGATGTACTACTTGACTTGTTAAAGTCCATAACATCAAAGAATAAGATTATTCTTTATTATGAACACTATAATTTAACTAGACAAGACCTAAGTTCTGTGTTTTGATTCACAACTACATTTACAACAAAAAATTAAGATCTTAACAGTCTAATATTCTACTGTAAATAACGTGAACTCTAGCTTTTTGTAGCTCCCATCCTGCTCAAGCCTTCTGTGAGTGCAACGAGATTACACAGAGCTATGCTTTAAGTGAGGGTTCCACTCCCTGATCTTCACTACTCTATAAGGCAAAGTGAAGATGGACTGAAAGAATAAACAGTTAGAGTTGGATACCAGTCACATATTTGTTCATGCCTGTGTGGTTAGTTTATGGACCAGTCTTTCCCACTAGAGAAAAAGCAATCATAGATACATTAGTGATCACAGTTGTTTCAGAGACTGGCCTGCACAGGTGAGAAAACAGTTCCCAGTCCATTCACAGAACCCAGAGAGAACTAGAGTCACTTATTAGACAATGTAGCTTGTATTTTGTTTGTTTGTTGTTTTTAATTTTAACTCACTGTTTCTTTTTTAGTTTTCTTTATTTTGAGAATTTCATACATGTACACAACAAAATATGATTATATGCACCCTCTTTCCCCACCTGAATCCTCCCGTATACCATCCTCATGTGTCTCTTCCAACATCATGTACTTTTTTAATATAGCCCACTAAGTTCAGTTAATGCTGCCCTTCTGTGCATGGGTGTGTGGCCATCCACTGGAGCAGGAGAATCCTAGTGGTTGCCATATCACCAAAAAAGAATGATTCTCCCTCCCGCAAGCAACTATCCACTGCCAATAACATCATGTCTTTAATTATTCACCAAATCAAGTGGCAAAGCCTAAACTTTAATCCATGTCTTTCTAAATCTAACAACCCAGGTAGCAATTAGAGAGCTAGCCCTTGGTAGGTGAAGCCGCTCATGCAAGCAGAAATGCAGGGTGGTTTCCTGTGACTTATCTGGAAGTGTAGTTGTTCAGAAGCACTCCAGACAAAGCTAGGGGCTTGATGAAAGTGTCTCCAGCTGCTAGGAAAAAAGTACCTTAGAGACAAGCAAAGGAAACACCCGAATCTATTGGATTAAATTGATTGTGTGAATTAAGGAACAATTCCATAATCAATTCTACACATAATAGTGCTTGCTATTCTTCACCCAAAAAGGGTACTCTATGAAGATTCCTATATAGACATATACAAGAGATCAAAGAACATTTTCATTCCAAGAGTTACATCTTTTAGCAATTTATGATGTTTTTGTTCAAAAAATGAAGTTGTAAGTAGGAAGCACACTGTTAATGCACACTGTTAACTTCCCCACACATTTTAAACTTTCCAGTTAATTTTAAAGATATAATTCATATTAAATCCTATATAGCTAAATTAAAAGAAACATTTCCCCTTTTAGCCTGGGATCAAAATGGAGGTTTCATGTTCATTTGTTCCTACATTTGATCCTGTGGTGAGCATGTGGATCAAGTGACACATTGTTAATGAGCATGAGTCATAAAAAGCCACTTACATGACAAAGCATTCACCCTGGAAATACATTTATCTTCACCTCACTCTCTTCTCCTTTCCTTGCTTCCTTCCTCTTTTCTTTCTTCATTTAACTGCATACCTACAATTTAACTCACAAACAAAATTATTGTCAATAATATAGTTCTACCTTTATAAAAGAACAGAGACATTGGCTGTTAAAATAGAAGTATGAGGAAGTAAATGTTTCTTACTGAATATGTACTGTTTCACTTTCCGTATATAGCTTATGATTCTGTTATTGTAACATTGTGCTTTTAACTTGCTGTACTGGCTGATTTTGTGTCAACTTGACACAAACTAGAGTCATTAGAAAGGAAGGAGCCTCAGTTGAGGATATGCTTCCATGAGATCCAGCTGTGAGGCCTTTTCTCTATTGGTGATCAATGGGGGAGGGCCCAGCCCTTGGTGGGTGGTGCCATCCCTGGGCTGCTGATTCTGAGTTCTATAAGGAAGCAGGCTGAGCAAGCCATGGGTAGCAAGGCAGTAGGCAGCACCCCTCCATGGCCTCTGCATCAGCTTCTGCCTCCAGGATCTTGTCCTGTTTTGAGTTCCTGTCCTGACTTCCTTCAATATGAACAGCAGTATGGAAGTGTAAGCCAAATAAACCCTTTCCTCCCCAACTTGTTTTTTGGTCACAGTGTTTGGTTGCAGCAATAGAAACACTAACTCAGATATTTGCATATCAGTGACAAGAGCATTTATAGTATCGGGATCTGAAGGGACAGGTTTCCCCAGAAACACAGTGAGACAAGCATCTAAAGTACAGTCCAAGAAGATTAAGTTGTGTGGGGTTCAGATGTCATCCTCACTTTCCATAACTCTGGAAAGTGGCTAGAATTTGTCACTGAGCAATTCTCCTTTGGAGAAAGCTGTACTTGAGGGAGAAGAGACAAATATGTCACGAAAGAGGATAAAATAAGGCTCTTTGCTTTTGAGTAAAATTATTATTGTTGTTTTTTGTGGAGTTTTTGTTTTGTTTGTTTGTTTGTTTGTTTATTGAGACAGGGTTTCTCTGTGTAGCTCTGGCTGCCCTGGAACTTACTCTAGACCAGGATAGCCTCAAACTCACAGAGATCCTCCAGCCTCAGCCTCCTGAGTGTTAGATTAAAGACATGTATCACCATCACCTGTCTTGATTGAAATTATTAGTATTCAGACATAGTTTTTTTAAGTGTTTATATATACTGAAATATTCACACCAATATTTGGCTCTAGCTAGTGGGAGTATATGTAGTGGAAGATTGAGGATTTTCTTTGTGATATACACTTCTAAAGGACAGTATAATGTATGTGTGGTATCCTTTTCTTAACTAGTATAGTTATATAAATTGTTTATAAAAGTTGAAATATGAATAATAGAACAGTAATTCTCTTGAAAATAGAAGGAAGTCCTGCTATTTGTAACTACATGGATGAACAAGGAGGACACTATGCCAAGTGAAAAAAAGAAAAAGAAAAAACAACACACAATCTCACCTATATGTGGATTTTAAAAACATTAAAACACATAGCAACAAGTGAGTGTTGTTCACCAAGGACATAGTAGAGAGGAAACAGAAGAGATGGTGTCTTAGTTAGGGTTTCAATTGCTGTTAAGAGACACCAAATGATGGCAACTCTTAAAACGGAAACCATTTACTTGTGTCCCTGTGTAAATACCCAAAGGACTCCATACTGTACTCTAGAAATATCTGCACACCCATCTTCTCCGTGGTTCTATTAAAAATATAAAGGAAATAGAATCAGCCTAGATAGATAAACAGATAATGAAAATACACAAATCCACAATGAAATTACACTTCCCAGGGAGAATTAAATGAGTCAATTTTCAGAAAAAAAAAATGATGGGACTAGAAAATACTGTTTTAAGTGAAATAAGCCAGGCTCAGACAAACTCCATAAGTCATCTCTCATTTGTGAATCTTTGCATCTATTTTTTTTAATTGCACATATCTAGTAAGAGTGAGTTTGTATAGAGCCCAGGAAACTAGAAAGGTCCCCACATGGGCAGAGGAGAAACTTTAAGACAGAGAAGTGATTTGAGAATGAAAGGGAGATTATTGAGGACGTAGGGGACATGGGGCCAGGAAGTTGATGGGAAGGAGGGGTGCAGGTGGGTCAACCAACACCTGGTAGTAAGTACTGTATTTTCCTAAGGAAATCTACTATTGTGCATGCTCATTTTTAAGAAGGCACCAGTGATGCATACTCTTTGCTCAGTTTTGAAGTGTAAGTTTTATAATGATCTCCCCATTTTCTTCCTATCAACTCTCTAAGGATATGTAACAAGAATGAAGATGGATACAAGCACAGCAAACCTTTATTATTAAACATCTTAAATTTCAGTATTAACGCTCCACACATGGTAGCCAGCCTATCGTGATAAGCATATTAATGTTAATTATATGGCTTTAATTATGCAACCTTTCTAGAACTCAGTTTTTGCATGAGTAAAAAAGGACTAATAGCACATATGGCTGGATAAATATTAATAAAATGGTAAATAAATTGATTCATGTTCAACTATATATGTTTCTGTAGCATGAATTAAATCATGCACAATTAATAAAATGATGACAAATGAATAATAAAGGAGTTGAATTGGCAAAAAAATAGGTGGTTATCTGAAGAATGACAACTGAGGTTGTCCTCTGGCCTTCACATGCATGTGTACACATATGTACATATGTACTCCCACACACAGGATCACATACAAACAAATACATAAAGTTATATGAGCAATGAAAACAATGCAATGCTGGACTATAACATTTGTATGTTATAGGTACAGTATGCTCACTAATGTTCCAAAAGGGAGAAGGACTTGGTTTACATGAGAGTAAAGGTTCTATCACTTATCTTACCATATGTTTCTGTAAGTCTGAAGCTAATGCTGACAATTTAAGATGTGTATGACAATCTCTACAGTAAGCACTAAGGAAGTAAAAGAAAAGAAAAAGAACATTACCAAAATGAAAATCTGTAAAATGATGCTATTTCAATGTAGTCTCTTTGTCGTAGCTAGCTTTGGCCATTACACATAAGTCACCTAGGAAAAGGAAACCTCACCTAAAGAATTGCCTGCTTAGATCATACTAGCCTGTGGCCCTGTGTGTGAGGCACTTTCTTAATTTCTTCTTTTAATTATGATTATTTTCTATTTTTCTCATTTTAAATATTAATCCCAGTTTCCTCTCCCTCACATCCTCCCATGTCCCCCACCGAACCCCCATCTACTCTCCAGGGAGGGTGAGGCCTTCCAAAATTTGTCAAGTCATTTGGGGTAGGGCCTAGGCCCTCCCCTGTGTCTCTAGGCTAAGGAGTATCCCTCCATGGGAAATGGGCTCCTGAAATCCGTTTGTGCACTAGGGAAACATCCTGGTTCCACTGTGTCTGAGGTCCCATAGACTGCAGCGGAGAGGGGAGAATGAATTAGGAGAAATAGAAGGGAAAAAGAGGAGGGGGGAGGCAAACATGAGGAAGCAGGAAGACTGAGTCTGGGAAGAATAGAAGAGAGCAAGAAAAGAGATACTGTAATAGAAGGAGCCATTATAGGTTTAAAGAGAAATCTGGCACTAGAGAAATGTCCAGAGTTCCATAAGGATGACCCCAACTAACAATCTAAGCAGTAGTGAAGAGGCTACCTTAAATGCCCTTTCCCTATAATGAAATTGATGACTACCTTATATGCCTTCTTAGAGCCCTCATCCAGGAGATGATGGAAGCAGAAGCAGACACCCACAGCTAAACACTGAGCTAAACTCCTGGAATCCAATTTCAGAGAGGGAGGAGTGATGAGCAAAGGGATCAAGACCAGGCTGGAGAAACCCACAGAAACAGCTGATCTGAACAAGGGGGAGCTCATGAACCCCAGACTGATAGCTGGGAAACCAGCATAGGATGGACCCAAACCCTCTGAATGTGGGTCTCAGTTAGGAGGCCTGGGTAATCCATTTTCTTAATTTCTAATTGATGTAGAAGGTCCCAGGCTACTGTGTGAAGTACTATCCCTAGGCAGGTGGGCTAGATTTGTCTAAGAAAGACAGCTGAATGTGAGCCATGGGCAAGCAAGTAAATAGAGTTCTCTCAAGCTCTCTGCTTCAGTTCCTGCCTCCAGGTTCCTGCTTCAGTTTTTCTCAATAATGAGACTGTCACTTGGAAATGTAAAATGAAATAAACCCTTCCTCCTGAAATAGTTTTTGGGCAAAGTGTTTTTATCACAACAACATAAAAGCAAACTAGAACACCTTCAATGTTGATGTTGTCATTTAAATCCTACTGTGTTGATCTTAAAAGATTTTTTTTAACAAATTAGTGTCTTACTAAGGGCTAGAAGAAACTAACACAGGCCTTTTGTGACAATAGTGTGCCTTCTACAAGCAGCAGCAGGACATTACTGGAAACAAAACAAAGTCTCTCTCTCTCTCTCTCTCTCTCTCTCTCTCTCTCTCACACACACACACACACACACACTCTCTCACACACACACAGTCTTCCTGGGAAGAAGGAGAGGTGCAGTGGGGCCAGAGAACAATGAGGGATGAATCTGATGTTAAAGGAATATATTATGTCATGTGTCAAAATGTCATAATGAACCCCATTAGTTACGATTAATATATGTTAACAAATCACTTCTAAGGTGAGGCAGTAAAGATATGTGTAGCCACTTGTATGGCCACTGAAATACTAGTATGTCAGTTGTTGTGTCTGCTGGGAGTACTGCATTTCTGCAATAATATATAACAACAAACTGCCGAATCCATTTGACACAGGAAAGTGGAAGCTGAGCAGGTGCAGCCTCCTTCCCCCAACAGTGAAACCAAGTGTGGCTGTGGTGAAGCATCACAGAAGGTCAAGAAGAGGACTATACACTTAAATAATGTAGAAACACCAGTGAGATGGCTGAGCTACACATTATAGCTCAGAACAACGGTGTTGGAGCAGTGATTGTGAAATGAGTCACAAATATGAAGGCTATCCACATAGACTACAATGCCACCATTTCCATTCCAGACAGCAGTGGCCGTCAGCATATATCAAGGATCAGTGATGATAGTGAAGGAAATCCTGATTAGAGCAGGGATTGAAGCTGTCATCACCCATTGCCACAGCCAGCCATCCCCGAGGCTGTGGAATGCCTAGATCAGCAACAGTACAAAGTGACTGATTGGGAGTTGGGACTTGATCAGCCTGGGAGGAGAAATTATTGGGGTCAAAGCAGCTAACAGCCAAAGAATTTCGAGAGAAGACTCAAATAGCAATTAAGCGTTTCTGGGAATGTTATCCACATTGTGCTGACAGCATTGTTCTGATTAGCAGGACACCTGATACAGATAGTGACTGTATAACAACCATCCTTATCTTCTATCTGAGCCATTTCAGAAGGCAACCATAGCCTTGCAAACTCAGCTTTTAGGATAAAACTATTATGGTATGATCATTTGCAATGATGCTTGATGATTCCCATGGGTGTTCTGTGGAGTTCCCCATGAAGAAATGAGATGCCTTTGACAGGAGACCTTCTAATAGAAGTTGGTACCCATGCTTCCTTCTAGCAGAGACTGAACTCACATCCAAAACCCCCACCTTCTCCAGGTCAAGGTGGTCAGGATGGGGGCAGAGCTCATACTCTTTTCCCACAGCTACTACCATGGGAAGATCATATGATGGCTGAAGAGGAAACCATGAAGTCACCATGATGGCATGGTTGGTGTCCATGGTGATCAGCCTGAAAATGCAGTGGTCACATGGAGGCCATGAGCATGGCAGATAGCTTATGAGCCACACATGGCTTCAGATGTGATTATTCCTATGTGGAAAAGTATGTTTTACTTGGTAACCTTGATTGTCATATGATTAATTACTCATAATTATCCTTAAAGATTTGGCAAGAGTACTGGTTATCAAGTTTAACAAATTCATCATGAGTTGGGAGATTCCATAAAAACTGATGATCATGTAGGGAGAGCCAAAGGTGGGATCATTAACAACAAAGGAACATAGGACTAGGGCCAGATTCAGAACATGGAACACATAGCATTGCTGTGTGTCAGCGTGAATCTGTATTCTAAGTCTCCCCCAACCCTCTTACTATCTAAAAAGTCAGCATTTGGGCCAGCAAGATGGCTCAGCAGGTAAAGTTGCCTGCTGCTGAGTCCAATGCCCTGAATTGGATCCCAGGGCTCACACTGTAGGAGAGAAGCAACTTTCACAAGTTGTCCTCTGACCTCCATATGCACACTGTGTGTGTATTCGTGAGTTTCTTTATCTCTGTCTCTTTCTGTGTCTCTTCTCTGTCTTTCTCCTCTCTTCCCTCTGCCCCTCTCTCTCTCTCTCTCTCTCTCTCTCTCTCTCTCTCTCTCTCTGTGTGTGTGTGTTGTGTGTGTGTGTCTGTCTGTCTCTCTCTGTGTGTCTTTTAAAAATAAGATAAGATTCACCATTCCTCTGCTTCATAGCTGTTAGGCATGAGAGGTAAAGTGAAACCCTTCCTGATCATCAGATGAGACACTATCATTCTTTACCTCCAGTGTTAGGGTGGAAGAGGGCATGAAAAATCTAGCGTTCAAATTCTGAAGCAACAGTAGAAGTGAATTTTATTTCCTGTTCATTGTTGGTGTGTTTTCAAAATATTCCCCCTCAGAATCTCTCTGGGCCCCTAAACAAAGAACTATAAGCAACTAAAAAAGGCTGAGAATGGAGAAAAATAGTAATTCCTAGAGATGATACCCCTAATTGGTTATCCAATACCAATTGATCAGCCCTGAAATCATATACATACAAGTAATACTAAATGACCTGAATGAGGTGGGTAGGTGTGTGTGTGTGTGTGTGTGTGTGTGTGTGTGTGTGTGTATGTGTGTGTGTGTAGCAATAATAACAAAGAGACTATGAATTGATAGACATGAGCATATATGCTGGGGTTGAAAGGAAGAAAAGGAAGGGAGAAAATAATGAAATTGTATTTTAATTTCAAAATTATTTTTAATAATCAAAACATTCCATTCACAGGCTGGGCAGTGGTGGCAAATGCCTTAAATCACAGCACTCTAGAGGCAGAGGCAGGTGGATCTCTGTGAGTTTGAGGCCAGCCTGGTCTACAGATTGAGTTCCAGGGCTGTTACACAGAGAAACCTTGTCTTGAAAAACAAACATACAAAAAATCCTCCCACATGATTATTGCAAACATCATAGTTTATGATCACTGTAAACATCTGGACTGGGAAAGATGAAACAATAGTTCACACACTCCTGATATTTGTTGGAATCACTATTCAGAATGTATTTTGTGTACCTAAAATAAGCAAATTCTTATACTGAGTAAAGAGAAGTCCAAAATGCTTCATTAAACTTGAATATCTAAAAATGCCTTATTTCCACCTAAAATCATATTCAGGTGGACACAATTCAATCCACAATAGCATGTTAGAATTAATTTACAAGGGCCAAGAATATTACTCAAAGGAAGAGTGCTTGCCTGACATGTGCAAGGCCTGGGTTTAATGCCTAACATGAAGCAGGTGGAAAAGATTATGTGCGCACGCACATATGAGTTAACTTATCAAATATAGAAAATATTATATTGAGCATCTGATGAAAATGACATTGAATTAGACTTATGGATGTAGCTCAGTGATAGAGGACTTACCTAATATGTGGAAGGCCCTGGATTTATTCCCCAGTGCTGCAATAATAATAAAAGTTAATTTAGCTAGAGAGTGTAACTTAGTGGTAGAACTATATATGTAGCATGCTTAAAGCCTTACATTTGATTATCAGTTCCACAAAAAGAAAGCAAAACACATCATTGAACCCATTTGCTTTTGCAGCCATTGAGTATTCATTAACTTAGAGATCATGAGATAACAAAGCTCGTCATAAAATTAAAATGCTTAAACCACATGAGTAATACATTCTTTGAAAGCATCCTGTGAGAAATGTGAGGAGAGGGATGAGTTACAGCTCTTAGGATTGGGTCTAAAGTGTCCACCATTCTTTATATAGCATATGAGCCTTCCCCATATAGCATAGTTACAAAGGCTAAAGTTGGGGTCTGAGCAAGGAGGTTCAACCAATAAGGTGCTCAGTGCCAATAATGCATACTCTAGCGGAGAGACTCAGGGACATCTGGCCACAGTGATAACTATCCAATTAGCCTATTGAACACGTAAGGCTTAATTTGTGTTCACTTCATAAAGAACATATGAAATCAGAACAGGTACCCTCATAGGATAGAGTAAAGAGGGGTGCATATGAGCTAAGAAAAGTGATACACATTTATGTAATAAGATGGTTTTTTCTCTTTTGGGGGGCCCACCACACAGCTCTCAAATGAATCACACCCAAAGGTTTATTCTTACTAATAAATGCCTGGCATTAGGTTGGCTAGTTTCTTTCCAGGTTTACTTATCTTTAATTAGCCAACCTACCTTTTCCCTCTGGGCTTTTATCTTTCTTACTTCTATATATCTTACTTTCATTCTTACTCCATGGCTGTCTGGGAGGCTGGCCCCTGACGTCCTCCTCTCATTCTCTGGCTCCTCTATTCCTTATTTCTCCTTCTACTTACACGTTTTGCCTTCTAGCACTGCCTATCTTTTGCTCCTGCCTCACTATTGGCCATTTAGCTCTTTATTAGGACTATGGACAGGCACAGTAACATGACTTTACAGAGTTAAACAAATGCAGCATAAACAAAAGTCACATACTTTAAAATAATATTCTACCATTACTAATTAACTAAATCCATTAATTTGTATACTAACTAAAACCAAACATACAGTTCACTGTAATCTTAAACTCCTAAAGAAGACTAGGGGTCAACCAGGAAATGGAAATGGTTGAATCAAACCCTATAAATACATATACTATGGACTTAGTACACCAGAATATTAGTTGCATCTTGTATATTTAATGTGATGAATTTTAGATCTATTCTTGTGCTACCTATCAAGCACTTCTCCATACTTAATGTCTCTAATGCTTCATCAGTCCCATTTATTTCTTTTATAGAAGAGTTGAATATTCTCATACAGCACTATAAGTACACATTTGGCTATCCAAGAACATGGTACAATACTTCAAGAATCATTCCCCATTTCTTAACAGTTTATCCCTAATTACCTTATACATTTGTTGTTATTGCAAACAGAAATGATGAGTTTTTAATAATAATTTTACTTTCTCTCACCCTATTCAGACCATGTAGTATAAATGAATATATATTACATTTAGAGTCAGATTTCATATTGAGATTTCCACCTTCTAAAGTAAGTATTATCTTTTTGTTGTTGTTGGTTTGCTGCTTTGTATTGTTTTGTTTATTTGAAACAGGGTCTCACTATGTAACTCTTAACTATCCTGGAACTCACTCTATATACCAGTATATGAAGTAATTATACTTTCCCATAAAATTAAAGACCCAGATGGGAGACAAAACTTGTAAATTTCATACATAATAACTAACTTGAATCTAGACCATATAAAGAATTGTTGAATTTCTGTAAAATAAATAGTGAAATTTTCAAATGTGCAAAGTATATGAATAGACATACCACTGAATAAGATATACAAGTGACAAGCACATGAAAAAATTGTTAATGTCATTAATCACCAGGAAAATGCTAATTTGAATCACAGTGAAATATCATTTCATACTTATAAGAATGACTATAATTTTTAAAAAGACAAAATAATAAGCAGTGGTTGATGGGTATGCACAAAAGTCACAACTCTCATTCATTACTCTTGAGGAAGTAAAGTGTTTAATACCGTGGGAAAACTTTGGTAGCTCCCTAAAACATAAAACACAGAGCTGACATATGACCCAACAAATCCATTCATATTTACCCTAGAGATTTTCCAAAAGAAAACACACATTCACACAAAAACTTGGTCACCTATGTTCACAGCAGGGTTATTTAACACCAAGAATGTTGGAAAGAAACCAATGTTCCATTGATAAATAGACAAGCAAGTCACAGTACATAGTCATACAATAGGGTATTATTCATCAATACAAAGTAGTACTGACACAAGTTACAATATGGATGAACCTTGGAAACACTATGTTAAATAAAAGAAGCCAGTAAAAAAAAATCACATATTGTTTGATTCTATTTACATGAAATATCAAGAAAGGCAAATCTACTTACAGTACAAGACAGAAAGTGGATTAACAACATTATTATTGACAAGTAATCCTAGGCATCTTTATTACTGAGGTTTTTTTATATTTTATTATCTTAATCAGAAGTAACAGAAAATCCAATGTATAGTAACCATCTGCTTCCAAACAAAGTTGTTTTAATTAGAATTTTATGATTATCTTAGAATTATCATTATGAACTATTAACTCTCAATAAGGGAGCAGAGAAATATATATTCATAAAAGGCCTGTAGTATTCTGGAAAATCATTATGCTCACAGAATTTAAACTCTCTCACAGATATATACTGTTCCCCATCTAATAAGGGGAAAGCAGAACTAAAGAGAATTTGATGCCTCTAAGGCAAAATTACTCCTAAAACTAGGTCTGTCTCATTCCCATGTCCTATTTGTCACTCTATGCAGCTACAAAATTAACCTTTTAGAATGAATAGTATATATGGTTCTGTTTGTCTCCAAGTTAAATGACCCAGAACAGTATGCTTTTGTGTTTGGGTATCTGGTTTTGCTCTGTTGAAGACTTATGGGTAAGAACCATTTCCCTTCCTAGACAATAGGACTCTTTCCCTATAGCCCACATCCCAGCTTTGTACCTTGCCAATGGAACCTGTTGTTCAGGTCCTGGTTAGCTTTGTGCTTTGATAAAGGCAGAACCTCTCCCTTAGGATCACTTCATTCCCCTTGCCAATAATTGGTTTAGTTAAGACCATGTAAATTGGGTGTAGTCAATGAAATGTGTCAGGAAGCCTAAGCAAGCTTCTCTTGTCTGATAAAAAAATATAGGAAGATGACTGACTACTTTTGGTTTTCACCTGATGTTAATATTCTATGATCATGGGGAAACAAGATTCAGACCAAGAAACAACAGAAAAAGATGAAAGAAGAGGCTGGGTGAGTAGCCAGTGTCACAATAGCAGACCCTAGGTTTGATACTTAGCATTGCAAAAAACAAGAAAAATAAAATCTTGAGGCATTAATAAAATATTGAAATGAATTCACTATACCTTTCCTAGAAGGCACAACCTATATCATGCAGGTGGTATTTTTTATTTGTTTTGGTCTCATATATTTTATATAATTCACTGAATGTCATGTAATGCCTTACATGCCTTCTAGCAGGTGAAAAATACTTGAAAAACAAAATCATTGTTAAACAAGTTACAGTTTTTCTTTGTTTATAACCTCTAAAGTTTATTTGGGAAACAATCTCTAGACTACTCAAATCCTTAAAAATACATTGGGACTTAACTGCTTCATGGTGATAGGAAAATAGTAATTAGGATTTCCAGTTACACTGGAGTTTACATTTTCGAAGTGGCACTCTGGTACTTGTTTGGTGGCAACTGGGAATGGTGGTTAGCTGGGGAAGAGCAGCCAAATAGCAATGAGCAAGACACAGAGTCCATCCTGAACATTGAATATAATGTCTTTATTTTTGAAAAAGTATAAAAATTAGATTTTTTTATATTTAAAAAGTAAGAGAAAAGAGCCTGCTTTATGAGTTTAAAAACAAGATAAAAGTCAAGAGGGAAGAATAAATGAAATGCAGCTATGAATGAGATAATGGGTCAGATGTTTGTTACTGGTCAATTTGTCAGAATACTAAAAAAGGTAATTCTTTGGTCCTCTAAATGTATGTCTCACAGGGACAAGTGGCTTAAATGTTCACTTTGCTTTTGAACTTCCCCCAAGTCCTGCCAATATGGCACCACCTGAGAGATAAGACTATACTCAAACCAGGTAGACAGACACTGAGGTCATTTAGACAGGACTGACTCTTCAGCACCACTGGGATTACTACTTTTGCTTTTACTTCTTTTCCTGCTTTCTTTGAAGACATAAAAGGTTATTGCTCTTGAAATATATTAATTTGAGACATTGTAAGCATTTTGTTTTGCTGCCATGCTTCAGGATCTCCCATGAATGCAGTAGAAGGATCATTCTTACTGTCTATTTGTCTGTGTCTCTTCGATAACTTAGACTGTATTCAAAGTGTCAATGAATACGTTAGTGCTGTGTAAATAAATTTTAACATATTCAGTCATTCATTCTTAATATTGGAAAGCTAGTTATACATTCATGGAAAAGTAAACACACATTTGCTGAAGATATTACACATGTCGCTTTAGATGTGTATCCCATGGCAGTACACACCTTTAATCGCAACACTCAGGAGGCAGAGGCAGGCTGATCTCTGTGAGTTCAAGGTCAGCCTGGTCTACAGAATGAGTTCCAGGACAGGCTCCAAAGCTACACAGAGAAACCCTGTCTCAAAAAAGAAAGAAAGAAAAAAGTGTAAAAAGTGTATCCCAGATACTATGGATGAACAGAAGGCTCACAGTTGTGGAATATCTGTTTACACTGTGAAGATGTATTTTTGTTTTCTGATTGGCTTAATAAAGTTAGAGGTTAGGCAGGACTTCTGGAAACAGAGAGGACTTAGGGAAGAAAAAGGATGGAGTTGCCGGCCAGACACGGAGAGGTGACAGGGGGTGCAAGATAGAAGACAGGTAATGCCACATGGCAAGACATAGATTAATAAAAGCATGTTTAAGTTCTAAAAGCTACTGAAGACAAGCCTAAGCTAAAGGCCAAGCTTTTTTTAATTAATAAGAAGTCTCTGTGTCATTATTTGGGAGCTGGCTAGTGGAACAAAGACTCCTTATATCTGACCTCTAAAAATTGTACTTCGAGATGAGGAAACAGGGTTTTCAAGGTCACGGGAACCTGTGCAGTGTCTCTTGTACTGGAGTGAATGTCTAACTGCTTATTCTCAGCCTTGTTTTCCTCCTGACACTATTTCCAGGCTCTATTACCCTGCTTATGTTACTCTTACTCTTTTCAAGCCTTCAATAGATAGTTTAGCTCTAGAAGCAGAGTTGGAACAGTTATAAGATAGAAAAAGGGCAGAGGCACAGCAGTGAGCCAAATGCAATGGGAAATAACCTATGGGACAAAGAAAACACAGAAGCACAAAAGAATGGAGTCTGGAATTCATTGGAAATTAGAAAGAAATCAACTAGACAATTCTCAACTTGAAGAAAGTTGCAGAAGCCGAAGGTGGTGGAGCACTCGGAAGGTAGAGGCAGGTAGATCTCTGAGTTTGAGGCCAGTGAGTTCCAGAAGAGCCAGAGCTGTTTCACAGAGAATCCCTGTCTTAGAGAACAAGAAAGAAAGAGAGGGGGGGAGGGAGGGAGAGAGGGAGAGAGGGAGGGAGGGAGGGAGCAATGAAGGAAGGAAGGAAGGAAGGAAGGAAGGAAGGAAGGAAGGAAGGAAGGAAGGAAGGAGAGGAAAGGAAGGAAGGAAGGAAGGAAGGAAGGAAGGAAGGAAGGAAGGAAGGAAGGAAGGGAGAGGAAAGGAAGGAAAGAAGGAAGGAAGGAAGGAAGGAAGGAAGGAAGGAAGGAAGGAAGGAAGGAAGGAAGGAAGGAAGGAAGGAAGGAAGGAAGGAAGGAAGGGAGAGGAAAGGAAGGAAAGAAGGAAGGAAGGAAGGAGAAAGAAAGTTGCATAAGCATGAGGAGGTGACTGCAACAGCTCCAGATTCTTGATTCCATCTAGAACCAATGCTTTTCCTATTGATTATCTTCTTATAGCATTAACCTCTCCATGCATTTCTGCTTTTCAGAACTCAAAGAGCCTAGGAACATGAACCCCCAATGTGCACTCCTCTCCGTCCCTGTCTCTTCATTTTCCCTCAGACATGTTTTCATTTCTTCCTCAGCTTTCTTTGTTATTTCCTCTAAATGAAGCTCCTTTCTTTGCTCCAATCATTGAGCTGACATTTTGAGCCTGAATTAAAGTGCCTGGTATTTTCCTAGATCCTGGGGACACAGAGATGACTCACACTCTGCTCTTGACTTTCAACATTGGAGATGACCTACTGTCTAACAGTGGAGACATGGTTAAATTAGTTATGACATAGATAGAAAACAGACCTTTTATAGAACTGGAAGTCATTTTGTAAGAACCCAGAACAACATTGTGGAAATTTACACAATTTTCAGGCAGATGAGAAGCTTGGATCAGGATAAAAATAGAGGACACAGGCAGGCTTTACACTTGCAGTGAGAATGGACAAAGTTCCAAAGTTGCCTCATACTAGTTCTAAATGTGTGAGCTTGAGCAAGCTGTTATGTCTTTCTGAGTTTCAGTTTTCATATTTATAAAATGGGTATATTAAAATAACTGTTCTTAACAGGATCCAGGTGGTAACTGACAGGACACATGCAAAGTAGTTGACTCATAGTAAATGGTCAATAATTGCTACCCATTGTTAATGACATAATATTCTAACAATTAAAATGTGCATTAAGTATATATATATATATATATATATATATATATATATATGGCAGGGGCAAAGGAGATATATATATATATACATATATTTGCATATGTATATATACATATACACATAAAACAGTGGTACTATATCTGAGCAATATGACTAAAGGAAATTTTTATTATCATCCTTATAGTTTGTGTATTTTCTATACTTTTTATCTCTATAATAAGGACAAAAGAGTTTGGTGTGGTGGCTCATGCCTGTAATCCCAGCATTTAGGAAATTGAGGCAGGGGGATTGCTGTGAATTCAAAGCCAGCCTGGAATACACAGTCCGTTACTAGGCTATCATAAGAGAGCCTGACTTTTAAAGTTTTTTTAAAACAACTTAGTTTTCAGTCTGTTTTGTTTTGCAAGTCAATTATATATCTTAACCAATGAAATTAGAATTTGATTCTGTTTTAGTAACAGAAATACAATTTGCTTAGCTACAAAATCCTTTTAATGAATATCTTCTTTTACTGCAACTGTGTGTTTGTGTGTGCGGGCAGTGTGAAATGGCTAGCATGGTAGCACACCTTGACTTACAAAAAAAATGGTGTTGTGAACATTGGACAAATATTTGGGAGAGAAACATTGTTATTGTTTTTCATTAAATTCAGTAGCTCTCCTTTAAAGCAACTGCTGTCCTAATTGACAATTGCAACCTCACAGCTGCCAATAGTGAATAGGTTCAGCACTGGCTATAGCCAGGCTGGAATTCTGTTCCCTCAGGCACTGGCTCTATCACAGCAAATAAGGGAAAATTCATCTAGATCTCTATCTCTCGGGATTCAGAGGCTGAGGTGAAATTCTGCTCACTCAGAGAGGCTGAAAAGCAAGTAGCTAACCTCCTCTCCTAACTTGCTTCTACTCAGCCCCCACTTAAGAACCATTTACACTGGTCTTGCTTTTCTTCAAACAAGCAGACTATACTTGGGGCTTTTGAACTGAATATTACTTCTACCTAGAATGTTTATTCACCAAATATCCATATTGCTCACTCCCTGAATTTTCAAAGATCTTTAGCCAAATGGCTTGTGGACATGGAAGTCTTCCTTAGCTAAAATTTAACAATCTTAACCTTTTATGCATTCCTCACTTCCTTTTGTTATGTAAATTATCTAGCAATGTGGGAAAGCGTATTTTACAAGGATGTAAGTGTGTATCTCTTTATTTACTGAAAACATAAACTAAAATAGAGGTTCACTAAAGAATGGCAATTCTTACTGCCTGTGATTGACTTTATTTTCTGTTGTTTCTTTTGTTTGGAAAAAAAAAACTGATTTTAAGCCACTAGATTGATTTCATGAACCACTCATAGATTCCACTTAAGGCATACTGCCTTAATGGAAATTTTTATTGTATCTTATGTATTTTTCATGGCAAGTCACAACTGAAGGGTGTGTGTGTGTGTGTGTGTGTGTGTGTGTGTGTGTGTGTGTGTGTGTGTGTTATTCCTTGACACACACTGACTCCCATAGAGAGATGAAGAATCAGGACTGTCTTACTCATTGCTTTTTCTAGCCCACCACAGTTCTCTAACTGCCTGAGTCATATGAAAGCCCATTTGGGGAGTTTGGAGAACAAATTTGTGAGCATCAGTTCTCTCCTTCTGTCCTAGGGGCATCCAGGGATGGAAATCAGATCTTCAGGGTTGAGGTAAGCCCCTTCACCTTCTGAGCCACCTCTCCAGCCTAAATCTTATATTTTTAAATCTTCAATGTCTAACATAACATATTTGCCATTAAAATGTCTACAGTTATTATGTAGTGTATACAGCTTGACTAGCTCGATAAATGAGTCCTTTGAATCACTCAAAAATGTCAAGCAACTTTTATTTATTCCATTTTTTTTTTTATTGTTGATATGATTGCTGTTTTGTTTTTATTTTGCCTTCCTGCTTGATTTCCTTTAAGAATGGTCCCACTTCTTTCAAAATCAAAGGCATGATTTTTCCTTCAAGATTTCCTAAACACTTGATCAACATTACTTTTATTGATTGCCTTAGTTTCATAGAGAATCGCTATCTATTTTACTTTAATCCTAAACTGACAACCATGAAATAATAGAGTTAATGTGCTAATTATGTCTGTGATTACTACCCCTGTCAACAACTTAACATCCTTGCCTCGGTTTTACTTTGGACAACAGGTATTGTACAGAGAGAGTGTGTTTGGAACAAAATGCAGAGATTTCCCCTTTCCTCTGTGATGAGTTTTTGCTATCTGAACCAGTCTTCTGTTCTTCTCTTGAATTATTGTGAAACTGAAATTGCACAAGAGTCTTAATACTATTATCCATGAACCATGCAAGAGGAAAACATCATATTATAAAGGACAATACAACATTAAAATAAAAAAATATTAGAGAAACCAACTCATTTTATGTTGAGCATATTGAAATGCTATTTACCCTACAAGATTATTTCTCTCTTATGAAATCAAAACTCTGGTATCAACTTTATCTCATTGCTAAGAAACTGTGAGCAACAGTCCTTGTCTTTCTCAGGACTGGAAAGATTCTATTCATTATTTTTCTTCTCACCACTGTAACTTCAGAGGCTATGGATCTTATGTAGGAGCAGCCCAGAAAAAAGCTAAGCACAATGCCCAAGACTTTTGAAAGGTAATGGCAAAGGCATTCTGAGCTTGGGTTAATTTTCCTCCTCAACCATTAAAGCTTAAACCATGAGTTCCAATGAAGTCGGTCTTTCAGGAGAGAGCAGCAGGCCTGCTCTAAGGCTTAATCTACATTTACCCAGGGACTCAGCCACCTCTTGGGATTATCTACACACAATGTCAAAGGCACCTTTCTTGTACATACTGAGATTTCCTGTTAGGTACACTAGGGAACATAGCCAAACCTAGTATGTGCCACTTGTTATTTATCTCTAACCACCTTTATATTGAGCATTTAGGTTTAAATACATATGCCAGGCACTGTGCTGCATTCCTTTGCTGATATTGGCATGCCTAGTGTCATTCTTGCTACTTATAAGAATCCCATTTGTTTCCAGATCCTCATGGTTCCCTTGGGAGAGGGAGTGAGAAAGCACAGACACCAGGAGTCAGGTGAAAGAAAAACAGCAGACTTGTTTATTTAGCAATTGGGGGATGATGAGGGTCCTTCTGTATATATGTTTCTTATTGGTTGACGAATAAAACAGTTTGCCCAATAGAAGCAGGAAGATAGGCAGGACTATGAAATGAGGAGAATTATGGGAAAGGTAGGCAGAGAGGCACTGCAAAGAGACGCCATGTACATACAGGTTGGAAAGACAGGATGTACCAGGTCTGGTTCTCTGGTAAGATAAGGCCATGTAGAAATACATAGATTAGTAGTTATGGGTTAATAATTAGACAGAGCTAGTCAATAAGAAACCGTAGCCATTGGCTAACAGTTTAATAATTAATATAAGTTTTTGTGTGCTTATTTGGGGCAAAAGTGGCTGTGGAACCAACCTAGCAGACAAGACACTCCAGCAACAGGGGAACCTTATATACCCCCCCAGCACCAAGGCATTCCCATCTGTTGACATACATTGAATGGTTGACCCTTGGCTAAGCATGATCGGAACCTCTGACAGAGACAGGCAGACTCCAGGTTGGCCCATCTCTTAGCCTTTTAGGTTTTCTCTTTCTACACACATTGTGATCTGATTCTAAGTTATAGCATGTCTCATAAGAAGCATTTAGACTTGAGCTAGGGGTATAGTTCAGTGGGAGAATACTTGCAGAGTGTCAGACTTTCCATTTATTCAAAATAGTTTTAGGACATTAATATTAACCAATCTTAGAAAATCAATGCTACAGACAGGTTTGATTCTACTTCACCAAGGTAGAATGATAACTTATTTACTTAATTTAATTTGTAGTAGTTTCTGGATATTATCTGACTTTTTAATTTAACTGGGGGGGAATGGTAAACTAAATACAATATTGAATATTTCTCTTTATATGTTTCATTTAGCATTATGACCAGAAACATACTGCAGCTACAAAACTTTTTAATAAGTTATATCACTTAAAGAAAAACTAGCAGCTGGTGGTGTTCTCAATGGTTAGGCACACGCCTTGCCTGTGGAAGTGCTGAACCAAGTTCAGTCACCTGCAGCACCAGAAATACAGGGATAAAAAGACCTATGAGAGGTGTGTAATTTGTAAAGGAAGGAGCGTTTCTATGGTATGAAATGAAATTGAAATGTTGCAAGTTGTATAAATCTATATGTTAAATGAGATTTTAAACATAGCTGTCATATTTTCTCTGTGGATCCCAACATTTCATAAGTACCTTATGGTATATGTACAGTGACATTTCCTAAATGAAACTGATGAGTTAAATGACTTATACCAGATACTCCATGAGTCATGGGTAAAACTGTTCTCTTGACTCATAACCTATTAATCTAAAAGTGACTGTCATCGTTATTTAAGCATAAGCTTCCAGAGCTGCAGTAAGGAAATAAAATGGACCACATTACTGCTAGCTTTCAATAAAACCAAATTCTAAATACCTAAAGACAATTATAAGATTCGAAGATACAGTTGTTATCTTTGAAAAATACTAACCTTTGCCGCATAATTGATTGTTGTGGTTTGAAATATAATAGCCCACAAAAGGAGTGGCATGATTAGGTGGTATGGCCTCATTGAAGTAGCATGGCCTTGTTGGAGGAAGTATGTCATTGTGGGGACAGACTTTGAGGTCTCTTTTGCTCAAGCTTCCCTAAGTGTGACACTCAGACCACTTTGTATTGTCTGCAAGATGTAGAACTCTCAGCTACCATTCTAGCATCATGTCTGCACACTGCCACATCCCACCATGAACTGAACTTCTGAAATTGAAATTGGGTAAGCCACCCAATTAAATGCTTTCCTTTATAAGAATGGCTGTGGTCATGGTGTCTCTTCACATCAATAGAAACCTTAAATGAGACAATGATCATCTTAGAGACTGAGTACAAGTATAAGCCAGGTACAACTGAACTCTGCACTACATTCTTTTCTTTCTAGTTTTTTGTTTGCATTTGTGTGTTGTGTGTGTGTGTGTGTGTGTGTGTGTGTGTGTGTGTTTATTAGTAGGTCCATGTTGGAGTAAGTGTGCACATTTGATGTGGATACATGTTTATGTGCATATGCTGTGCATGTGGTGACAAGAGGTCAATCTTGACTATTATATCATGTGCCAATGCTAATTAGACTAGGCTGTCTAGCCAGTGAGCCCTGATGATCTACTTTTTTCTACCCAAGAGTTGGGATTATAAATCCACTATCATTGGAGCACTCCATTAATCTCAGCATTCACTCAGGAGGCAGAGGCAGGCATGTCTCTGTGAGTTCAAGGTCAGCCTGAACTACAAATCAGGTGCCAGGACAGCCAGGTTTCTTACACAGAAAAACCTGTCTCAATAAAAACTAAATTAATTAATTATTAATTAATGCATTATCATGCTGAAATTTTTATGTAAATGCTGGGAATCAAACTCAGGTCCTCGTGCTTGTATGGCGAGCACTTTGCTAGTGAGGGGCTCTCCTCAGCCCTTCTTTCTGATTTTTGTTTTTATATAGGAAGGATATTAAACAAATGCATAGCTTTCTACCAGCCATCATCACTATCTCAGGGCCCTTGTTTCTGACATAACTGTGTTATACCTAACCTAACAAATGACATCCTGGCAGAAAGCAAAAATCATGAAATTATTGTGTGCCCTAAACCAGGAATGACTAACCACAGAGTTTTCATTGCTTTCTCTTGTGATAAAGTTTATCATATGAACACATACCAGAAATAAAACATCAATGTTTTGTACACAATTCTAATTTCAAGAAAAACATTATTTCTCATGTATATCTGAAAATCTATTGGTCCTAGATAATCCTATAAATATGAAGTACAAAACTGTGCTTGTAAAAGTCTACATTTATAAACATTTGAAGTGTCTGGGTTTTGTGGGGTTTTTTGTTTGTTTGTTTGTTTGTTTGCTTGCTTGCTTGCTTGTTTTTGTTTTTGTTTTTCAAGATAGGATTTCTCTGTGTAGCCCTGAGCATCCACTCCCTCTGTAAACCAGGCTGACCTCAAACTCACAGAGATCCACCTGCTTCTGTCTCTTTAGTACTGGAATTAAAGGTGTATACCCCCCACATCCAGCCTTGTTTTGTTGTTGTTCTTGTTTTAATAAGTAATAAGTAGGAAAATTCTTGATATGAAGCTTGGTGGGAACATTAGTTAAACACAGGAGGAGATACAATAGTTCTGGAAATGTTGAATATTTATCCTTGTTTATGGAACCCCTGAAAACAGTGATAATTGTGCATCAAGTAAACAACTAATCCTAATAAAATTTCTGATTGCCTCATCACAGTATCTAAAACTGAAAACACTGTCCGTATTAGTTAACACGTGTTCTATTAATAAAATTTTATAGTAACACAACCAGTAAAACCCTGAGACATTTCTATAAGGTGGTGTATAGTTTAGTATAAATTAGAGCCTCAGTGAATCCAATCAGTAGGATCAACTCAAAGAAACATTGAATGCCCTCATTAGAAAGAGGTCGTATTGTGAACCCATAATATGCATGTAGAATATTTTGCCTCACATTTTCATCATCACACTTTTCATATAGTCTCAATAAGAGACACACTGCAGGGAGGATAGCATTCCTTGATGATTATGTCAAAAATATTTTCCTCTAGGGTTGTATAAGAATGGCCTGCACAATTAAGAATATCCCCATTTCACCTAATAACCATTTGGATTTCTGTTTAATGAATCACTCCCCGTGTCCACAATCCTAAGGCAGGCTATACACAAATGTGTTAGGGCAGGTTTGGCGCCATCTGTAGCGTGTATGTTTCCGCCAGCCCACCAGCCTGCCAGTCTGGGCCCACAGCCGTGCCAGCCCCAAATAACACTCAGAGACCCTGTATTTGATTCAATCCTGTTGGCCAATTACCATTATTGTTTATGGGCTAGCTCTGTCTTAATTATTAACCCATTTCTACTTATCTAAGTATTTTCACGTGGTCGTCTTATCAGGGAGCCGCGGCAGGCGTCCTGCTTCTTTCCCCGGGCTACATCTCGACTCCTCCCCACTACTTCCTCTTTCCTCCTTGTCTCCTAGCCCTGCCTATCTTGCTATCTCATTGGCCCAACAGTGCTTTATTAACAAGTATGAGAAACGTATTTACAGGATAACATCTCCCATCATCTCCTCTTTTCTGTCTAAAATAAAAAGAAGGGTTTAACCTTAACATCGCAAAATATATCATACATCAGTTATCAAATAAGAATCACAGTTAACAATATTTAGTCCATAAACATTTTGTAAGAATTAAAGAAAATATCATCTATCTTATCTTTGTGAGTCTAAAGTCCTATATGTAACTTATCTTTAATCCTAACTAAGGAAAACTGTAACCATAACTATCTGTCTTCAACTCCATCAAAGACCATAGAAGGATAATATATAAACTCTAGAAATGACAGAGACAATGCATTGCCTGGTCAGTCACCCGAAGTTCTTCTGTAATGTTCCATCTTCAGCCCATAGGCCATAGTGTGTGTCCAGACTCCTCAACAAGGCAGGAAACTTTTCTCTGTGTCCTGTAGACTGTCTGGCTGTCTGGCAGCCTCTTCCATGAAGCAGGAACCCTGTAGCAATGTCCATCTTGCATCAGTACTCATCTTTTTGTGGGTCCTGCATGTCCAGTTTCTACAACATAAAGTCAAACAGTCTAGACAAGAGAAGTACCTTGCTCAAATGGCTAGTCTTGCCATATTAGAAGCAAACTCCATAATGTGTTTCTTCGATGTCTATCTTCCTTTTTGATGCAGCTGGTGTTACCAGGAGCAGTTGTGGCTCACTGTCAAGAAAAATCCCTAAACCATTTTAAATGCCATATTCTGTAGGTCTTTGAAAGGTTTGAAGAATGCCTATTCATCTCAAATACATCTCTGCATATCTACAAATCCTAACTAACTTAACTCCAAGTTTTAACTATCATAGGTAACTCTCTATAATCTGTAACAAATTATACATTACATTTTCCAATGAGCTATATGAACACAATACCTGAACAAGAGGAGAAATATACATATCACAAAATTGACCTTAAATTATATCAATAAAAGAAAATCCATTCCAAAGCAAAGTATTCATATCTATGCCATAATTCCCTTTTTACCTTTAAAAAGATTGTTTGTGGTTATAGCCATTTATAATTAAGTCCATTTAAATGAAAACAAACATTTATAAACAATATTTGGGAATTTGGGCGTCATTCTTTCCAAACTACTTCCTGCTGGTAGAGGGCGCTGTCATGGGGGTCCAAAGAAGATGGAGAAATCATGACTGTAGACATTGCTTCAGGGGGTCTTGCTTGATCAAACCATGTCAGTCTGGAAGATATCCATAGCTTTTTATTTTCTGTGGAAACAAAAATAGAAATCCTTTTCCCCAGTAACTTGTCCTTAGGCTTAAATTTTGGAGTCAAAGCATTTTTAAAATATATAAATTGAATTAATCCAGCAGCATTTCTTTTATCAGCAGTTGTTATTTTCTCAGCAATCAAATAATTTAAAGACAACAGAATCGCATATAGTATCCAAAATTTCTCTGTGTTTTCCATCTTTACGTGGCTTTTTTATTATTCTATTTATTCTACTTCTATTTTTACATATTTTGAGACAAGGTTTCTCTGTGTAACTTTTATCTATCCTGGAATTCACTGCATACCAGGTTTGCTTTGAAATCACAGAGATCTGCTTGCCTCTGTCTGCTGAGTGCTGGGCTTAATGGCGTGCACCACCATATTCTATTTCCTTTTTTTTCTTTTTTAAACCATTGTATCCTGTTTCTTTTTCTCTCCAAAGCCAGCTTATTTTTTTTAAAAAAACACTCTGTAAACCTTCATTGCAGCTCTCGTATACACCAATGAATTGTTAGCAGAGCTCTTTAAAAGCAAGGCGGTTTTTCGCTGCTTATGCTAATTTTGGAAACCTCCCTTAAAGGAGCCGCGCAAATCTCTGTCTACAGCAAAACAAATCCAACCGAGAAAATGCTGCTACTAAGAAGTCTTGCTAGTCTCTGTTCCTTTGTTTCTAAAACATTTCTTAAGCTCTTATTAGTTTTAAGTGAAAGTTCTTATAGCCACGTTGGGCGCCATCTGTATCGTGTATGTTTCCCCCAGCCCACCAGTTTGGGCCCACAGCTGCGCCAGCCCCAAATAACACTCAGAGACTCTGTATTTGATACAATCCTGTTGGCCAGTTACCATTACTGTTTATGGGCTAGCTCTGCCTTAATTATTAACCCATTTCTACTTATCTAAGTATTTCCACGTGGTCGTCTTATCGGGGAGCCGAGGCGGGCGTCTTCCTTCCTCCCCAGGCTACATCTCCCTCCTCCTTACCACTTCCTCTTTCCTCCTTATCTCCAAGCCCCGCCTATCTTGCTATCTCATTGGCCACAGGTCTTTATTAACCAGTATGAGAAACATATATACAGAATAACATCTCCCATCACAAATGTTCCCCTAACACCATTATATCCAATACTCCCCCCCCACACACACTGAACATTGAATTGAGAGTCTCTACATGGAACTAGAGCTACAGCTTCTCACTAAGCTGTTCTGGCTTGCCTTGAATGTAGTCTTCTTGCCTTGGCTTCCCAAATAGCTGGGATTACACAACATAATTCCCCTGCTATGACTGCATTTATGTGCTGCAACCTTAATGAGCTGCAGAACAAAGGCTGATAGATAGAGCCCCTGGGCAACTTCCAAAAGTGTATATTCAAAACTTTAGTGATAGAGACTCATGCTAAAGAAAAGGTGATTGATTTGGGTGTTGGGAGGCAAGAAGAGCTGGGCACCATACATATCCACTAAGGTATCTGAGGCAGGAGGACCATACTAGGACAGTCAGTGTTACATAGTGAAACCCTGCCCCTGGCTTAAAAAAAATTCAAGGTTCAGAGATAAGGAAAAAGGCTCTACTGAAATTGAATTTGAAGCAGTTTGAAGTAGAGTTGACATTCTCCCACATGACAAGATTAAAACAACAAAAACATTTCTTATACAAATCATCCTCTTCACTGCCCAACCCAAGAAGATATATTTTTTTAATTTGTTTAAATCTATTTAAGCACTATAGCCAAAACAAAGTCTATCAGATTTGTTCAAATGAGTTTTATTATGTTCAAATTTTCCCTTTTGGAATCAGTTTATTGAAAAAGTCCATATTAAAGAAATATCTCTTCGAGGCAATAACTGGATCTCATATGTAGAGAATAAGTCAAATGTCTGACTGGATTAAATGAGATGTGTCAGAAATCCAAAGGATGGCTACCACTTGGGGGGCAAAGTCGGGAGAATCTTGAGTTCTAAGCCAGCATGAATGACAGAACAAAACCATATTACCCACTTCACCCCCCCAATAAACAAATAAATATAATTAAAGGGCCTGGGGAGATAGCTTAGTGGTAAGGGGGCTTGCTATGTAAACACAAGGACCTCCTGAGCATCCAATGTATAACACAAGGCACAGCATCAAGTACCTGTAATCCTAGCACTTGAGAGCAGAGACAGCAGATCTCAAGAGTTTACTAGTCAGTCATTCTAGACAAAATGGCAAACTTCCAGTTCAGTGTGAGATCTTGTCTCAAGGCAATAAGGTCAAGAGGGATAGAGGAAAAAAAGAAATATCCTGCCCTGCCTGCTACCTGTGTGCATTCACATACACACTTACATATTACATACTTAGCACACACACACACACACACACACAGAAGTAGAGAGGGAGGGGAGGGAGGGAAGGAGGGAATGGGAGAAAGAGAGAGAACAAAAATTATTATGATTTCTTTCTGAACAAAATTGACCAGATAACAGAGAAAGACATCTCACACTATATCATTTTTTTAATTTTTTTTATATTTCACATACATTGGTGTTTGCCTACATGTATATCTGTATGAGGGTGTCATATCCCTGGAAATGGAGTCATAGTTGTGAGCTGCTGCCATGTGGGTGCTGGGAATTGAACCCGGGTCCCATTGGAGAGCAGTCAGTGTTCTTACCCTCTGAGCCATTCCCAGTCCCCACTATTTCATTTTTATCCATTGTATTTTTAAACTTACTTCTTTTTCCTGTGCATGTGTATATATAGGTACATTGGTGTGAAGGGTGTGAGGGTATGAACATGTACATAGATAGTAAAGGCCACATTTGGATGTCATTCCTCAGGTCCCAGCTGCTCTGTTTTCATATAGATAGTGACATTCACTGACTGGGCTCATCAAGTAGGCTAGGCTGACTGTCCAGTAAGCCCCAGGAATAATAAAAATCTAACACATTTCTCTTAAAATATTTTAAGCTCAAAAATATAACCTATTGAGAAAATCTTATTTTTAAAAAATTTATTAACAAATTGATTATATATAATAGTGGGTTTCATCGTGACACTTTCATACATGTATTTAGATCATATTTACACCCTCCCTCTTGTCGTCCTCCTACTCCTGCTAACCCGCTTCCCATCCCCTCTTACTTCCATGTTTTGTTTTGCTTTTAGACCCAATGGACCCCAAAAGGGTTCGTAAAAGGAATATACATGAGGTTTATTTACAGGATCATAGATACATCAGCAGAGGCTAGCCCATGGAAGAAAGAATCCCTCCATTCCTCAGCAACCATTAACTGTCCATAGATGTTCCAAAAGGTGTAGGATCTTATGAGCCTCTTCCCCTCCATGGAAGGACCTGACCAGCCCAGTGTTGTGTAGTTTTTGTTCCAGCAATCACAGCTGCTCTGAGTTCAAGAATTCAACGGTCAGGTAGTAACCAAAAGATAGAATTCCCCCCAAGGTTCCCAACACTCAACCTCTTTCTCTGGCTCCTTCATTCTTTCCACCCTTCTTACATGATATTCCCTGAGGTTTAAAAGGAATGATGTGCATGTCCCATTTAGAGCAGGGCATCCAACACTCAGTTATTCTTAGTACTCTAACCAAGTTCAGGTCTCTACAGTAACCTCTGCTCACTACAAAGGGAAACTTCCCTGACCAATGTTGACAAAATCATGAATCTATGGGCATAACACACTTATTTCAAGGGCAGTCTGACAGGTACCATTCCATTTATCAAAATAGTAGTAGTTTCTTGACTAGGGATCATAACCTCTCCAGCCTGAAGCTTTTGACCAGATTTATAACACCAGGCATGAATTCTGTCCTGTGGGGGAGGCTCCAAACCCAATCTCAACATGGTTGATTACTCCTATAACAGATTTAACACCATTGCAGCAGTAGGCTCATCTTACCCAGTAGGTCAAGAGTATTGCACCCATCATCTATGCTAAGACTGTTGGTGACAGTTGTTCAGAAGCCTGCATGACACCTTCTGACATCATGATGACTAGCCTGTAGAGAGAAGGCTTCTGCTTCAATTGGATCTTGATTTCTCTATGACTTTTCCCCAGAACACAGGATATCCCTATCAATAGGCTCTTAATATTGAGTTCTAATGGGCAACCAACAACAGTGGCAATTGCCTATATTGTTTTGGGGCCCCCTGAGCCTCTCTGACCAAGAAATTATAGGAAGGAGCTGATATCTGGTTCTGGACGAAAAGGTTTATCTACCCTCACAGGGTACCTCCATCCAAATGTTTATTTTATCTTGTTTTTCATTAATTTGCCAAGCATCAGCATTCCTTCTGGCTTTTCCATACATCCTTAGTTTTAGTTGATTCACCCCTCATTCTTCTCATTCTAATCTCCTTGCTCCTCTGCTTAAATCTTTCTACCCCTAGTATTCCCCCATTTCATTTTTATAGCACATATATTCTATTAACCTTGCACCATGATTTTTCAAACCTCACTAACCTCTCATGGTGCCAATTCTAGTTTCCTGGGCCCAGTATGAACCCACTGTCACATAAGTGCACATATGTAAAAACTGGAAGCTTTTTACATGTGAGAGAAAATATGCAGTATTTCTCTTTCTGAGAGGTTAGCTTACCAAACATATATTCCAGTCCCATTCATTGTCCTGAAAATTGGACAATTTCATTTTTCTGTATGGTTGATTAAAATTCCATCATATATATTACAAACATTGTGTGTGTGTGTGTGTGTGTGTGTGTGTGTGTGTATTTTCATTGTCCACTCATCAGTTGATACACATTTAGGCTGAGTCCATTTTCATGTTATTGTGAATAGACATGGATATATAAGTATCCATGTAAACATGGATATATAAGTATCTTTTTGGTAAGATATGGAGTTCTGGGTATATATGCCCAAGAGAGATAGAGCTGGGTCATATCATAGCTCTGTTTTTGTCTTTTTGAGAAACCTCCATGCTAACTTCTATAGTGGCTGCCACTTTACACTCCCATCAGTTATATATACATATATATATCATATACATATATATATACATATATATATATACATATAACTTAGATATTTGCCTTCCCATTTTTCTCCCATTCTGTAGGTTCTTTGCTTGACTAGCTGTTCCTTTGTTACACTGAAGCTTTTTAATTTCATGTTTGTTGAGTGTTGGCTTTATTTCCTCAGTGTTTGGCGTCCTATTCAGCAAGCCCTTATGAATGTTTATACCTTGAAGTTGAGAAAAACTCACCTAAAAACTGCAAAGTATGTGGCAAATGTCACTCTATGTCTAGGGTTAATGGGTCGTGCTACTCTAAAAAGAGAAGCATGTACTCAATTTTGGAAACAAAGAAATGTACCTCAAAAAAGGCACAAGAACAGTCAGATATCATTGTCATCATTCATCATTTAATATACTCCATATGGGAAAGAATAACAGTGGTTCCCAAACTAAATCTCTCAACTGCTGTGGATCAAAAGGTAAGTTAGAGAACAACATGAAAGTAATGCTGTCTTCTTTCTATCTTTCCTTTCCTTTCCTTCCTTCCATCTGTCTTTCCTTCCTTTCTCCTCCTTCCCTGCCTCCCCTTTCTTTCTTTCAAGTCTCAGAAGCTTTTACTAATCTCAGCAATAACATACATAAAAAACAAACTTTGAAAAGGAGGATTAAGCAAAAGCATGAAGAAACAAGTGGTACCCTTCCATGGCTTCTGCTTCCTTTCCTCCCTTGAGTTCTTGCCCTGAAACTCTTTAGTGATGCATATAACCTGAGAGTTGTAAACACAAATAAACCCCTTTTTCCCCATGCTGGTTGGTCATGATGTTTTATCATAGCAGTATAAACCTAGTAAGACAAAGACTGAAATCATAATGATAGTAGTGTTGTTGTAAACCCATTTTTCTCCCTCCCTCCACCCCTCCCTTCCTCCCTTCTTTGCAACATATTTAGACAGTGGACATTCTGGAAACTATCTTCTGGAATACATATGCAATAACAACACTGATATAACAACTCATAGTGCAAGCCATAGTAAATACCATAGAACAAGACTTTACAAACACACATAGATGCTGATATGGCCACATTCTAAAGTTCTGAGTCCTAAGGTTGCCATAACAACATTCCCAGCCATTGCAAATGAAGATAAAGTTTGGATTAAGAACTAGGCAAAAGAACATTTGGTAAACAGTCTATTGTAAGTATATTAATGGATAAAGACAGCTAGCCCTAATTCCCCTTGTGAATTTATAAAAATTTTCTGCTAAAACATTTTGTTATTTTATGAATATAATTTTATGAGCATTGATTCTTTAAATGATGGGTGCAAATGGTTGGAATTCTTGAGAACAATTTATAATGTAAAACTCTTTTACTTTAGAATGCCTTTGAGGAAGACAGAAGCAAAGCATTTGACTTCCTTATTACATTTTGCTTCAACTAATACCATAATTAATTTTAATCTATTAAGACAATAATGAGGTTTAAAGAAGAATAAATTAGATAAAGAAAAATGCTACTAATGTTTTCCAGAGTTAACCCTTAGAGAAGGTAAATCAATCTCCAACATATATGCAAGTCCCTGAAATTCAAGATACTTTCTATAACTTTTTAAAAACATCTTCCCCCAACATCTTCCATACTTACTTAATGTCTAACTCTAATGCCAACTGGTTATGGTTTCTTTCAGCTGCTTCTAACAGATTCAAATACAAATTCAGACATTGCCTACCTTGTGATGGCATAAACAGCCTTCCTTAG
This sequence comes from Cricetiscus sungorus, assembly GCA_030556225.1. Taxonomy (NCBI): domain Eukaryota; kingdom Metazoa; phylum Chordata; class Mammalia; order Rodentia; family Cricetidae; genus Cricetiscus; species Cricetiscus sungorus. Next base: position 113,078,799 of record JANBXA010000651.1, on the reverse strand, counting down.
CCTGGTGGACTTGAAAAAATGTAAGGAAGGTGAAACAATCCAGAGCTTGTCAGAGATGAGTGGTGAGGGTCCCAAAGGAAAGGAAAGCATTCAGTGTTCTTACAGCAGCATGTCTTAGGCAGTTATATGAATTGAGTCTATACCAGATACAGCTTTGTTTTAGGTTTGTTTACTATGTCTAAGTCTACAGTAAGAAGCTTCAACCCTGACCACTTTACAGTTATGATGATGATAGTTAAACTTAGGAGTATCTGAAGGGTTTTACATGCCTTTCACTAAAATTAACACCACTAAAAATTTACTCTGTCAGAGAATGGACTGATGTATTATGCTTTAATAACTTCATAAAGAGGGTACCACTTTTAAGCATTTCACAAACATGAAAACCAAGGGTAGTGTCCATAGTTGTGCAAAGGCTGAATTATAACCTGTGTACTGCACTGTTTTTGAACATTAATGATGAGAAGGAAAGAACAGATGTGATTTATGAAATATTATGCATTGGCATAGTAAGAGTTACTATTATGCTTTTGCAGTTATAGCTAGCTTCATTTATACACTTTACCACCTAGCTGAACCACACAGCCAGTGAGGCATTAACTGGGCCTTTCATAATGGTTAAGTTATTGGTCTAATTAATGAGGTAGATACTATTTTTATCATCCTTTTTCAGACCCTGGGGTATTAAATTTACATTGCTAGGAAACTCCAAAGTCAGAATTTATATCTAGGAATATGGCTCAAGGGTCTAACTACTGCTTTCTATAACTCTTAAATTAACACTTCAGTGTTAATGTTAATTAAACTAGTTATAATGATTCATCTCATGTTTTAAGATGTGAGTCAAAGCAAGGTACCTTAACACAGCCACACTCTTGCAGCATAACTTTCTTGCTTTGTTGCTAATTCTACAGAAAAACTGAAACATGGAATAGCTGGGCACTAGAAAGTAATAGAGAGGTTATAGATGTTCAAGTAGCCTAGAGATCTTCCTTATCAGTTCACCATGGACATCTGGTCTACCCCCTTCTTATTGCAACAGTTGGCAAGGTGCATTAAAGACTTATTTAACTGTTATTTGCTGTCTAGGTACAGTGATTGTCCATGGATTTTAGAATACCAGTCTCTCCTATCACTGTCTTCCATGTTCATAACCCTGGTGACATTCAAGGCAACATGCTTGCTCACCTTGGAAATGTCTTGTTAATGCCTGAGTGGAGGGAACACTGTAAATACAAAACATTAACTATTCTTATCTTCAGGACCATAAACATAACTAGAGGTTTCAATATAATACATAAATTTGCATTTACTTAATTTCCAAGTTTGGTACTATATTTACAAATATTTACAATATTATTTTCATTTTCTGGATGCAGAAACAGAATCCCAGTGTCCCAAAAAGAATTGTTTAAAGCTGCATATCAGTAGAGATTCCTATCCTGGATTACTTTCTGTTCCGGTTCAAAACTGTTGTGCCATTGACCAGATAAAAACAGAAGCAAAAGTGTACCGAGCATGAGCACTTACCATGTACTAGACTGTAGTCATCCCCAAAGAGTGAACACTGGTCATCACAACAACCTCTTAAGTACTTGTTTTTATTCCCATTTAACAGATGTAGAAATGGATACTCATAGAGGTTAACTCATTTGGTCAAGATTGATGATTATTATCTTTTACTATTTATGTATTAAGTGATCCAGAACTAGGATCCAAGGCCTGCCTTTTCTCACTCAAAAACACTTGTAAGATTTCAGTTCCCTCTAAACTCTAGGAAATGGGAGTAAACTTGTAAAATGAATTCCTTCTCTAAACCATAACATAAATGATAGCAATGAGGCATGATTTCACTTAACCCACGAAGCCTGAAGTCCACAAAAAAGAAAACAAGAATAGAACCTATTCTTATTTCTGTCAATGGGTTCTTTTTTGCTAATATTCTGAAAATGTATATATACACTAAAATGTTACATTATCTACATAATCATATGCCATGTCCAGTCATTAAAATGTGATCCAGCTAGTTTATTGAAGTTTCCCTTCATATAAAATATTTACTAACATTAATGCTATACAATATTAGAAAACCATCAGATGGCAGCATATAATATTGGATAGACATTATAAAAATAGCTGGGTTGTAGCTCAGTAACAGACTGCATGCCTAGTATGCACAAGCCTCCAGGTTGGGTCACCTGCACTAGAAAAAAAGATACACGTGTGTGCATGCAAACATGCACAGATATTATGCTAGTATTCAAGCATATCAGGTATTTTTTTGCAAATATTTTAATTATCAGAGCATAACTGCTTTTACTTGAATAACATCAGTTTAGTGTGAATTCACGCTTATCCAGCAAGCTTTTAAAAATTTTCTGGACCCAGATTATAGTAGATGAAAGCATTTCAATGTAATTGAATATATGCATAATTTTATTCTTAGACAAAGTATAAGGGTCATTAATACAAAGTAACATTTTGTCAGGATCCAGATAACTTTATAATAGTACAAGAAAATTATCAGATAAAACATTCTATTTAGTCATCAAGAATTATGCTTTTAGCAGAGGTAGGTGAGTTTGAAACCAGGCTGGTCCAATTGTAAGTTCCAGGGCATCTAGGCCTTTGTTGAGAGACTCTGTCCCAAAAGAAGAGATAAAAGGAAAAAGGAGAGGGGTGGAGGGAGGGAGAGGTAGGAGGGAATGAAGGAAAGAGAGATGAAGAGAAAGAAGAGGAGAAGAGATGAAAAAGGAGGGGAGGGAGGAAAGGAGAGGAATACTTTCAGCAAATTCCTTTGTGAGGCAAGGAACAAGGTACATACCCCTTCCACAACAAACACTTTGTTTCTTACTGTTCTCTGACTGTTCCAGCCACAGGTAATGTTTCCAGTTCTCTGAACTGGCAGTTGTTTAATAAACTTTGCTTGGACTGTCTTTGCTTATGCTGCTTGCTTTGCTTGGAAAGTTCTCCCCTTTCCCTTCTCACCCTCATCTTTTTAAGCTTTATTTCAAGGGCATCCTTGCCTTAGAAACGATTCCAGAACTGTTAATACTATACAGGTCCCCACTCCATGAATTCCTGGGACCCACATGATAGAAGTAAATAACCAACATGCATACACACACCCCAAATAAATGTAATAAAAAATAAAAATATGGAGAATTTAGATGTATTTGAATTTTAAATAATGCTTAGAAGAAACATACTCATGTAACATTTGAAATATCTTTTACAAAATTTATTGTGTAATAATATGAAATGCAAATTTAATTTGGCTTCCTGCATTTCTCTAGTAATACTGCTTACTAATAGGATACATATGGGGATTCTTTTGTTGATACAGAGTGAAATGGGAATGAGTGGGAGAATGAGATGGACGAGTGCTTTTGACAAGGGATATGCTGTTTAATGTCCTGAAATTATGGCATAGTACCATACAATGAAGAACTGCTCTGCCATAAACAGCACCACTTCTGAAAACAGGCTTCCTAGGGAGGAAAAAACATGCTTTCTCTGTCTTTAGGTACAGCGATGGATCCTTTAAATTGAAGACAGCAACAACAGAAACAGATTAAGAAGAGCAAAAAGGAATCTAAGAAAAGAAGCAACAAGCTGGGCATTGGTGGCGCACACCTTTAATCCCAGCACTCGGAAGGCAGAGGCAGGGGGTGGAGGGGGGTGGGTTGGGGGTTGGGAGGGGTTAGGGGGGGTGTCTCTGTGAGTTTGAGGCCAGCCTGGTCTACAGAGCAAGTTCCAGGACAGGCTCCAAAGCTACACAGAGAAAGCCTGCCTCAAAACAACAAAAGAAAGAAAAAGAAACAAGTATTTGGTATGCATATAGGTAATTTAGTAAAGTCAGAGAGACAACTTCTATGGGAGAACAAGTTTTCCTTATGACACATGCCTTTAATCCCAGTACTGAGTATGCAGAGGCAGACAGACCTCTTGAGTTCAAGGCCAGCTTGGTTTACAGAGTGAGTTCCAGAATAGTCAGGTCTACACAGAGAAACAGTGACTCAAAAAAAAAAAAACAAAGAGAGGGGTGGGGGACAGGGATCTTTGGGAGAAGGAAAGGGACATAAAACATCTTGTCATGATGTCTTTCGAAGATTAACAGGGTTCTCTTGTTGTTTGTTAGTTTGTTTTGACATAAGGTATTTCTCTGCAGCTTAGACTGGCTTTGAACTCTCAGTCACCCTATGTTAGCCTGCAAATGTTGCAAGAGCAGGTGTGCACCACTCTGTCCAGCTCCACTGCATCACTGCTGATATTAACTATGATGTCATGTGGGTATTGCCACTGCCACCGCAGCCCACAGACTGGGCAGTCCCTGAGATTTCTTTAATGGTCTCAGAAAATGTTTTGGCTACACATCAGCCTTGATTCTGTTCAGCAATGTTGACAGCCTCACTGAAAGTGAAATTTTCACTGTGCCACCATTTTGTGTTCATTTCACTTTGGGTAGCTTCTTGAAAGTTTTGCTGATAAGGGGCAAAAACAGAAGATTCCACCTCAGCCTGATTCTAAGTGTAATTCCTCAGTCTAATCAAACTGGTGTTCCACTGTAACCTTCAAGACCTTTCAGTCACTGGGGGCTTTGGCAATATCATTACCAATCTTTTGGAAAGAGACTACTCTTTGGGGTAGGCTTGGTGTGAACATTAAAAAGAGCATACTTACATATATAATTTGATACTATTAAAATCAAATAGAATAAGGGAGGTAGTTGCTGTCAGATAACCTATATTTTGAGGTTGCCAAAGAAAACTATGCCTTTGCCTTCTACCAGCTGAAAGCCAAAAAGCAAGACTATTCTTAATATCCTTAATTATAATTGGTATTTGGTAACATTTTTTTCAAAAAAAAAAGTTGAGGGAAGGAGAACCTTTGGGATAATTGAATATTTTAAAGGAAAAGGAAGAGAAGAATATAGAGAGTGGTACGAACACCTATGTAGAAACGTTAAAGTATCCGTAAGCACCCATTTGCAATCTGCTGTGAATAGAAATTTTAAGCTCAATACTTCACATTAAAATTACATTTTATTTATGTTTTTCTGTTTGTTTGGAGGGTGCACGCTACAGTGTGTGTGTGTGGGGGGGTGCGCACGCTCAGAGGACAGACTGGTATAATGCACTGACCCTTTCCACCACATGGGTCACAGGGATCAGTCGGCTCAGGTCATCAGGCTCGGCAGGTAATAGTACCCTTACCTGCTGAGGCATCTAAACTCAACATTTCTACAATTCTATTTCTTACACTTACTGATACCTCATTCTGGTTGTATACAATTCACACTACCCTCTGAAAAAGTTTGCATGCTACTTTGCAAAACGGGTGAAGACCACCAAATTTAACCTGTTTAAGCCCACCTCTACTCTCTAATTAAATCAGTGGTGCCCAACCTGTGAGTCTCAACCCCTTTGGCAAACCTCTATCTCCAAAAATATTTACATTACAATTCATAACAGTAGTAAAATTACAGTTCTGAAGTAGCAATGAAAATAATTTTATGGGTGGGGTTACTACAGCATGAGGAACCATATTAAAGGGTCAAAGCATTAGGAAGGTTGAGAACCACTGATACACTCTCAACTCTGTATTTCCTCTCTCTGAGTCCAATCCCTTCTGCCATAATTATCTTTTATTTCTATTTTACTTACATGTGCATGTATAAAGCACAACCTTATATATCCCAGGTTGGTCTCAAATTTGCTAAGTAGTCAAGGCTGCCCTTAAACTCTTATTCCTCCTGATACTACCTCCGGAATTGCTACGATTACAGTCTGCAACACCATGCCCAGCTTTTAGTTTAAATTACTTTTCTTCTTGTTATTTATTACACCAAGTACCTTTGGTTGTTTGCTTTGCTCCTTAGGATAGAACCCAGGGACTCATGCATTCTGGCCAAGCACTCTACCACTAAGCTACAGAGGAGCTAGATCTTAAATGAGCCTTTCCAAAAGAGGTACAGACAATAAGTATGACGCAAAGGGCTTAGCTAAGCATGTGGTCAGACAGCTAAAGGTTTGGGCAAGTCAAAACCATTGACCAGACAGGCAGCAGATTTGGCAGGTTCAAAAAGCCAGCAGGCTTTAAACCGTCTGTTAAAGGTAGCAATCAAGGTCAAGGCAGCAAACTAATTAGACCCTGTAGGACAGTGGTCCATAGCCACTGCTAGAAAGAACTTGTTCTCTGGCTGACACCCGGAAACTGTAGCCATTTTTATCTAGTGTAGTCTAAATACTCTCCCAACTATAACCTATATACAGATTTAAAAAAAAAAAAGCATTTTTTTAAACTCCCTAATTCATAAAAGCTAATTGTACTGGCTGGTTTTATGTGACAACTTAACACAACCTAGAGTCATTAGAGAGGAAGGAGCCTCAGTTGAGGAAATGCCTCCATGAGATCCAGCTGTGAGGCTTTTTCACATTTGCTGATCAATGAGGAAGGGTCCAGTCCATGATGCATGGTGCCATCCCTGGGCTCTATAAGAAAGTAGGCTGTACAAACCAGGAAAGCAGCCAGTAAGGAGTATGCTCTCTGGCCTCAGCATCAGCTCCTACTTCCAGGTTCCTACACTGTTTGAGTTTCTATCCTGACTTCCTTTGGTGATGAACAGCAAAACAGAAATGTAAGCTGAATAAACCCATTCCTTCCCAGCTTGCTTTTTTATCATGTTGTTTCATTACAGCAATACAAACCCTAACTAAGACACTAATTAAATGAAACATCCTTTCAGAAAGGATCTTACACTATAGCCCAGGCTGGCCTGGAATTCACTTTGTAGCTAGGCTTAAACTCACAGTGTTACTTTTGCCCCAGGCTTAAACATGCAGGGAAATAGGCACGAGACTCTAGGCTCAAGCAATAGCATTTTTGTTTTTGTTGTTATTGTTGTTGTTTAAAGAAAGAAAGGGAAAAAGACATCCTGTCTCCGTATATTCCCAATCTTTTGGTGTGCAGGTTATAGCATAGGCTTGGTTGAAGATTGACTCCCTTACTGAAGGTAAACTCTTCAGAACTGTCCTCCTTTGCTTTCTATTGCTGTGGTAAACACCATGAGCAAAAGCATCTCTGCCTGGCTTATACATCCCTATCAGAGCCCATCAAGCAGGGCAAGAATCTGGAGGCTATGGAAGAATTCTGCTTACCGTAGGCTTGCTCCCCATGGACTACTACCCATAGTGCTCTGGGCCCTCTCCCATCAATTATTAATTTAGAAATGCTTTCTGGATGTACCTATAAGCAATCTGATGGAGGCATTTTCTCAGTTGAGGTTCCTCTTCCCAGACAACTTATCACAAGTGTCTTGTATCTGTGTGTGTGTGTGTATGTATGTATGTATGTATATATATATGTGTGTGTGTATATATATATATATATATGTGTATATATATATATATATATATATATCTGTAGTCAGCAGGAAGATCTCTTGGGATCAAGGAAGGCCTCATCTCTAAATGAAAAATGAACAAGTTTGAGAAAAGACAATTAAGAAATTTAAGGGCAAAGGCAACCTGTAGCTACTGTTGCCAAACAATACTGTCTCTTCATGTCTGTTGAATGTGAAATTTTCCCACAGGCACATGTATTTGAACACTTGGTTCCTAGTTGGGGACAATGTTTTAGAATGTTATGGAATCTTTGGGACAGGCATACACTGTCAGGACCTGAGTTTTATAGCCAGGCCAGGCTTCTGTTCCCACTCTCCACTGGTCTATCAAGATATGAAAAATACTACTTCCTGCTCCTGTTGTTATGGAGGAAGCTAGCCCAGCTGTCAAGCTTTCAACTCTAGATGCGCTGAACCTTAAGCTTAAACAAACCCTCTCTTCTTTAGTTTTCTTCTGATGGGTCATGAAGCTGAGAAAATAACTAATACAAGGTCCTTATCCTCTAATAATATGCATGCCTTCTATTTTTTTTAAGTGCATTCCCAGAAGTCACTAAAATCCTAAATCCAATGCTCTTCTCTTGGATTCTTTTTACTCCTTGGAATATTAACCTGATTTTTTAAAAAATCAATGTACAAGCAAAATATTTCTTACATCCAATGGCATCCCATCAGGCTCATCCCATCCCCTCACTAATTAACACTACAGGGGCATGATTACATTTAGTTCTTGGTTCTCTGTGCCTCCTTTCTTCACACTCTCCCCTCTGAAACCTACTTGCTTACCTTCCTTCCTGTGGCTGAACTCTTGACACAGTGGCTGTCTGCTGGGCTCGTATCGGTAGTACTGATATCATCCCTAACCTTCCTCCATCCCTTCAGACATCATCTACAATTACTTCAAATTCACAAACTGAAATCATCCTTAGCCTCCCTCACCAAAATGGTTCATGATGCTGTTTGCACCCTATTTTTATTATATTAGTAAAATAGCATTTCCTTAGACATCTAACCCTCTAATCGGTGGCTTATCTTAAGTCCCACTCTTCTAAGAGAGACCTTCAAAACATGCTCCTCATTTTGTCCAGAGCAAAATTCCCCACAAAGAATACTAAGCAGACATGTACACCATGATAGGTCTCAAACTGTGTTATCTATACCAGAAAATAGATATATATAAAAATACCACTTTTGAAAATTATAAGCTATAGGACATGATTTTTTTTCCTCAGAGAAACTTTATGTAACTGACTTGATATTTTTATATATTAAGAAAGAGAATTTCAAATTAGGCCTGAAAAAGCTCTAGCCTGTCTGTGGCTAGGGATTGGTATCTCATATGACTCTTAGCGGTGGATCACGTGGCTGGTGTGTAGATGAAGGACGAAACTAGCTTTGAGAATTAATGTGAATTGCAAGACACATTGTTCATCAACACTTTGAATGCACTTGCCACTGCGGGTTTCTTCCTGTACTACACCTGTTAAGAGTGTCAGAAAAAAAAGGGGGCAGGGGTAATTTATCTACTGCTAGTTTTTAGGTTTCAGGAAGCACAGAACCTACAACAGAAAATCTGATTCCCAGCCGGGCATTAGTGGTTCAAGACTTTAATCTTAGAGCATGGGAGGCAGAGGCAGAGTCTGGGGCCAGCCAGGTCTGTAAGAATAAGTTTTAGGACAACCAACTCTACAAAGATAAGACTTGTCTCACAAAAGGAAAAAAAAACTGATTGTTTACAATGTGCCTTAATTAAAGTACCAAGACTTCTAGGAAGCTACTTACTGGATTTCTGCTTTATAAAGGCGGTCTTTTCTATACTCCTGGAAACAGAGAAGGAAAATGCTAGTTGAAAGAAAAGTGGTTCATCTATTCAACTCTGCGTTCTTTTCTCTGTTTAGAACCCTATTAGGATGTTTCCTGTGAGAATCTCTCATGTCCACACTTTTATTAAAAAATAAAAACCACCTGCAGTTAGACTTCACTGTGGAAATATGTTATAGGTGTGTAGTAACCATCTGCAGTTGAATTTCACTGTGGAGGTATGCTGTAGGTATGAAGTGTCTGCAGAAGCGGCAGTCTCTCCTTCCTAGAATGTTTGGTACCCTTCTCAGGGCTAATTCATGTGCTAGTGCTTTCCAAAGATGCAGAAAACAGGAACTCTCATGTAAAAAAAAAACTGAATGCAAACCAACTTCAGGGGGTGAAGACGTCATGGAGAGTCAAGTCTCTCCTATTTGGGTGGGCTGGCCATTGAGTAGGCTTTGACCAAGAGTTCAGATGAGGCTGTCATGACTTTCTTGTACTCCTGCATCCTGTCAAACTTGGAGTTCAGTTCAGCCTTTGTTCCTAAAATATGTGAATGTTCTCTGTGTCTAGGAAGCTTACAAAGCTGCAACCCCCCCCACCCCCGCAAGGTGGAGAAGGATTCTGATGACCCAGCTGGTGTTTTAGCTCTGAACTGATTACAGTGACAAGGAACCGGGGGTAAGGCAAGATAGACTAGCAGTCAGGACCCACAGTCTGTTGTTAGACTGCCCAATGAACTGCATGATCCTAGGAAATGACTTATATTTACTGTTTCAGTTTCATTCATAGCCTGGAGACTACAGGCTATGTGAAAACATAGGATAACCCCAGAACAAGTATGCTGGCTACTTTTATGTCAACTTAACATAATCTAAAGTCATACGAGATGAGGAACCTCAACTGAGAAAATGCCTCTATAAAATTGGACTATAGGCAGGCAAGCCTGTAAGACCTTCCATCCTTCCTTCCTTCCTTCCTTCCTTCCTTCCTTCCTTCCTTCCTTCCTTCCTTCCTTTGTTTGGTTTTGTTGTCTTTTTTTGTTTGTTTTTGAGACAGAGTTTCTCTGTGAAACAGTCCCAGGTGTCCTGGAACTCTGTAGACCAGGCTGGCCTCGAGTTCACAGAGATCCACCTGCCTGTGCCTCCTGAATTCTGGGATTAAAGGTGTGCAGGTATTTCTTAATAATGATCAATGAGGAGGGCACATGTAGGTGGGACCACCCCTTGCCCCTTGGTTGGTGGCCTTGGTTTCCTTCATGAGCAAGCCTTGAGGAACAAGCCAATAAGCAGCATTCCTCCATGGCAGTTGCATCAGCTCCTGCCCAGGGTTTCTGCCCTGTTTGAGAGCCTGTCCTGACTAATTTCCACAGGGAACTGTGATATGGAAAGCTTAATGAAATAAACATTTTTCCTTCCCAAGTTGCTTAAGATTATTGTGTTTCTTCATAAGAATAGTAACCCCAAGACAACATGCAAAGCGCCAAAGCAATATAGCTAGGAAGAAATCATAAAGATTGAGTAGAATTCAGTGAAACAAAGACGCAACAGTATAAAGAATAAAACAAAGAGTTGGTTACACATATGAACAATATGTAATCATGCAATATATATGTATAACATAGTGAAGCCCATCATTCTGTACTCTAACTACAAATTTAATTCAAAATAAAATATTCTACATAATCTTCCCTTTGGTTAAAAATGTGTGTAGCATATTAGAAAAAAAAAAAACACTAATAATGGTTCCCTCTGAGTGAGATTTTTCTGGTGATGAGATTTTCTTGTTTGTAACTAACTTCTGCATTTTCTTATTTTTAACAATTAGCATACTTAAAAAATTAAAAATAGCTAATATAAAGTGGCACCCCCTTTAATTCCATCATTCAGAAGGCTGAAGCAGGTAGAAAACTGGGAGTTCAAATCCAACATGGTCAACATAGTGAACTCCAGGACAGCCAGAACTACACAGTGAGATCCTGTCAAAACAATAACAATAACAAAAAAATAAAAGCAAGCATGTCCTGCTATTTTCAAGTAATTCTCTTATTTCCTGAGAATGACTCACTTTCCATTTGTAAAACATGTAAAAACCCTGTTGTAAGATTCTCAGCTTATACCTTTTTATTTACTCTTCACACCTATTTATTTATTTATTTATTTATTCATTTATTTAGAAACAGGGTCTTTTTATGTAGACTAAATCCTCACAATTCATATTTCTGCCTGCTCTAGTTTGCTTTCCTGGTGCTGAGATATAACACTGACCAAAACCAACTTGGGGAAGAAGGGGTTTACTTGGCTTACCAGTTATAATAGTCCATCATAGATGGAAGACAAGACGGGAATTCAAGGCAGAAACCTGGAGGCAGGAACTGAAGCAGAGACCTTGGAGGGTGCTGCTTACTGGCTTGTTTTCCCTATCCTGCATAGCCATCTTTCTCCCAAAAGCAAGACCACCATCCCAGGGATGGCACCATCGGCACAGGGCTGGGTCTTCCCACATCAGTCATTCATCAAGGAAATGCTCCACGGACTTGTCTACAGACAAGACTGATGGAGGTATTTTCTCAACTGAGGTTCCTTCTTCCTAAGAGAGTTGTGGCTAGTCGACAAAATCTAACCAGCTTTGGCCTCCCAAGCCTGCTATTGTTTATATTACAATCATGAGCCACCACAGGAGACTTTGAATTATCTGAAGTTTTATAGTAACTATATTTTCCCTTTTGAAAAGTTTTCCAAAATTTTATTTTTTTTCATGCTTATTCTAACTTTGTGTTTTGGTGCCTGTGTGTGTGTGTGTGTGTGTGTGTGTGTGTGTGTGTGTGTGTGTGTGTAAGTGCAGGCACATGTGTGTCACAGCACAGGAATTGAAGGCAGGAAGCAATGTTCTGGAGTCTGCTCTTCTTACTTTGTTGAGACTGGGTCATGTTAACTCTGTTCTATGCATTCTAGGCTAGCTAGCCTGTTAGCTTCATCTGTCTCTGCCTGGTGCTCCTCAGCTCACCATAGATGGATAGAAATTGCAGATGCACACTCAGCTCTGTGTGTGGGTTTAGAACAGCAAACAGTCAGGCTTGCATGGCTAGTGCTTTTTCCCACTGAGCCAAAGCTCCCTGGATCATGGTTTAATCCACTGTTGTGTAAAATTGAATTCTTTACCATTTGTATAATTTAACACATACTAATTATGCAGATTATTGGGACTCAGAATATTTCTTTATGGTAAAGAGCCCCCACCCCAAGGCTTCTTTACCATTTCCTAGGAATCCCTGTGAGAATTCTACTTGTTTTGTTTCCATATATGAGAGGAAACATGCAGTACTTTGCTTTTTGAGTCTCACTTATTTCTCTTAACATGAGGCCCTGGAGTTCCATTCATTTTGCTGGAAGTGACACTACTTTTTCATTCTGCTTTATGACTGAATGCTATCCTATTGTACATACAATGTTTGTCTCTTCATCTATTGGCAGGCAACTAAGATAATTGGTTATTTTAACTATGATGATTATTACAGTAATAATAGTGTTCTCTCCTCCCCTGCAGTTATATAAGCAATAACAATTTCTGGTTAGAAGAGACTCTTCAACCAGCCAAACTGCCTGGAATGAGCTCCAGGGATGCAGTAGCCTAAGTTTTCACAAATGCTGGGTGGGTGCTGATGATGCCGCTGCTTTTGAGTTGTCTGTGTTCCTATAGAGGTATGGAAGTGAGAACAAGAATTCCTGGACAGAAGTTATGTCCCCAAAGGCTGATTGAAACTGTCTCTAAGGGCTGATTGTTTAGCACTTCAGTGCTCTGAAGAGGGTAAATTGTTAGGTCCAGAGCCTAATTGAAATTTACCTTGAGTTACACTTAGCTCTCCAATTAGCCATTCCTTGGCTACCTCTGTCAAATCAAACATCCTGTGACTAATAGATTAAAAAATATTTTCCAGATTGTATTAACTAAAAAGTAGTAGTGTCTATCAACCAAAAGGCCAAGTAAGCATCATCCGACAACAGCGACTGGGTTAGGGCCGAGATTTCTCCACTTTGCTATAACCTACTTCTCAGACATTTCCACCAATATATTAAAAGTGTCTGGCCCCGCCTTTAATCCTAGCACTCAGGAGGCAGAGGCAGATGGATCTGAGTTTGAGACCAGCCTGGTCTACAGAGCAAGTTCCAGGACACCCAGGGCTACACAGAGAAACCCTACTTCAAAAAACTAAACAAACAAACACACAAACAAACAAAACCAAAGGTGTTTTGATTTGTGACTTTCTTTCATTACTATAAAAACTTCCTGAAACTGCTTCCACATTGGCACATGGAATTCTGGGTAAACTAGCAGTGTTCCCAGGCCATTCTTTCTGATATTTGTCTCTAGAATGAACTATTTTGTTTCCTTTGTATTGAGAATTATGGTTTTGCATAGAGAATACCTACCTCTAATAGGGATCACAATCTGGTTAAAGCCCACACTGATTCTTGTGGATTAATAATAACCACAACTTTCCTAGAAGTAACGGATTTTTAATCAAGTGATGATTCAATTGGCTGAGCACATTAGGTGTCACTAGAAGGCTTAGAGTCTCCCCTAGAGAGTTTTAAAACAGCCAAGATTGTTTAGATGATCCTTGCAGGAAGCAGCCTTTGATTGACAAATTCTGCCACCTCGGGGAAATAGGGAGACAGGAGGGAAGCAATTGAGAATGGCACCCCTGATGGTCCTTCAGAAGCAACGGCAATAGAATCCAGTCTTGAAGATCCAGAAGCATGCAGCAAACAGCAGTGGTTCTTGATCTAGCCCTGGTTTTTGTGCATTCTATGGGAGTCACTTGGTTTTGTTTCTAGGCCACTTGTGGGGACTGGGTACAGGGAATGACAGTGTCAGTCAAGCTGTGAGAGTCCAGATTTTTAACAGGCACTGGCATTTCCTAATAATGCTTAAACTCCAGCCAAATAACTTGAGGAAGAGTTGGGGCCTGTTGACCTGTCCCATTTGCAGCCTAAGAACCCTGAGTTCAGAGCTACCACCTTGGGCAGTAATATGACGCAAATCTAAAGTGATCTTGGGGAAATTAATCTCTTTTAGTTTAGGCTTCTTCATTTTTTAATTTTAATTTTTTAATTTAAAAAATAAACAAAGGCAGTATTCTTAAATGCCGAAATTAAATGCCTATTAAAATGTATAGTGAAGCCTGAAGTGGTGGGAACATGCCTTTAATCCCAGGAAGTTATAGGACAGCCAGAACTACATAGTGAAAATCAATGTTGTGCCACCCCAACCCCCACCTGGAAAAAAAAGTAAGTGGATGTTTGTTCACCACATATTTTATGAATAACTCTCTCTAAATGCTTATGGATAAATAAATATCCCAACTGAGCTTTTAAGTGTGAGCTAAGTATATTACACAACAACCTTCATATTTTAGAGATGTTTGAATTATTTCACAAATGTTTGAATTATATTACAAATGTTGGCCAAGATCCCAACTCATTGTTCAAATGTCTATTTAAACTATAGTATTCTTGGTGGTATGTCTCTATAGAAGGTTGTTGTTTTATGAGAGCCATGTACTCTCATAAAACTCCTCTTCCTTTGAAGAGGAACAATGAAGGCAGAGTAACATGTCTGTGGCTTTCTGGTGCCAGAAATTGATGCTTAATAGTTTATTTTCTTTTTCTGCTCTGTGTGCGCGCGCGTGCGTGCGTGTGTGCGTGTGTGTGTGTGTGTGTGTGTGTGTGTGTGTGTGTGTGTGTGTGTGCGCGCGCGCGCGCGCACATGTGGAAGCCAGAGGTTGTCACTCTGGGTTTTTTTGTTGTTGTTTGTTTTGTTTGAGATGGGATATCTCTCTGAATCTGGAGAGATTCTCTTAGGCTGGGCGGCCACTTAGCTTCAGGGATCCCTCCCCGTCCAGTGCGAAGATTTCAGATCTGTGCCAGTATGCCCATGTTTTACATGAGTGTTGGGAATCTGAATTCAGTTTCTCATGCTTGCCCACTTGCAGTAGGCACTTCACTAACTGAACCATCTTCCCACACTAGCAGTTTGGTTCTTTAGAGATCTTGCTGGCAGATGCAATGAGAAACATACCGAATGTTTGTTTGTTTGTTTTTGTTTGTTTGTTTTTGTTTTTTTTTTTAAGACTTCCCTTTTAAGAGCTATCTTCCTCTTTTATTTCTTGGAAAATAAAGAGGAAAACAATACAAGGCCATAAAGCATGTGAGAAAAGGACAGAATCACACAATTCCACTTCACTAGAGGCCTCATGGATTAACACTTATCTTAGACTATTTGTGTTAGAAGGTGGATCTGTGACCTTTGAGCAGAAGGAAGGTACAGACTGTGAAAAAGCAAGATGCAGGCAGGGAGTGCTGTCTCCTAAAGAGACAGGGAAGGGAGAACAAGGGGCAGAGCAGAACAATTAACCTTTACCCCCATCCTCGTCTCACTATAGGAGGCAGGAACAGATTTGTGATTGAACAGAGCTACAGTCAACATATGTTAGGATATGGTCTATGAGAATTAGCAGCTTGCAGGCATTAAAGGAAAACTACAAGGGAGGGAGAACAAGATGGCTTAGCAGGTAAGGAAGCTTGCCACTAAGCTCCCTGGATTCACAAGGAAGAAGGAAAGAATCAACTCTTGCAAGTTGTTTTCTGACCTCTGACCTCCACATATGTGCTGTCACCCCCATCTCCCACACAATAAATAAATAAATGACTTAAAAAAAATAAAAACCACAGTAAGCAATTGTTTTAGACTGTTCCCATGTTGACCTATCTAAAGGTAAAAATAAAGTCAGTCATGTTAACATTCCACCAAGTTGAGACTAAACTATTTATCTGACCTGAGAAATCAAGATTAGGGAGAGAGCCAGCTTTTCCAAATACACCAATTACACTTGGTATGGCAAGGAGCTTCCTCTGCTTTAATACAAATGAAATATCCTGAAGTTACTTAATGGGTAAATTTTACTATTGTCCTGTTTCTTTATCCTTGTCTATAAGAAAAAAGCTTTGAAATAAACAATTTTGTTTTTATATTTATGTGGCTATTTTCTACAATTAAGTTAATTTTTTAATATCATAGAAATATATATTTCTTGGGGTTTTTTTTTTTTGATGGTTTTTTGAGACAGGTCTCTCTGTTTAGCCTTGGAACTCACTCTCTAGACCAGGCTGGTCTCAGACTCACAGAGATCCACCTGCCTCTGCCTCTGGAATGCTGGGATTAAAGGTGAGTGCCAGTGCCACCACTATTTGGCAGGAGATTTTATATATATATATATATATATACATATATATATATATACATACATATATATATATGTATGTATGTATATAAATTAGAAACTATCTTGTTTTACATATCATTCAAAGTTCCCTCTCGCTCCCATCCTCCACTGCCCCTCACTGACCCCCTCATCCCATCCCCTTTCTGCTCTCAAGGAAGGGTGAAGCCTTCCATGGGGGTTATCAAAGTCTGTTACATCCTGTTTGTCTAGGCTGAGTATCCCTCTATGTGTACTTTTGTACAATAGAGATAAATACCGATCCACTACCAGAGGCCCTATAGACTGCCTAGGTCTCCTAACTGGCACCCATGTTCAGGGGGCCTGGGTTAGCCCTATGCTGGTTTTCCAGCTATCAGTCTGGATAGAATATTTATTTCTCATTAACAAATATTAAGTTTATATATTAATGAGTTTCCGTGTGATTATTTCAATGTCAGGTATCATTTTCTACTCTTTATTATTTATCTTTTTTTATTTTTGGTTTTTAGAGACAGGGTTTCTCTGTAGTTTTGGAGGCTGTCCTAGAACTAGCTCTTGTAGATGAGGTTGGTCTTGAACTCACAGAGATCTGCCTGCCTCTGCCTCCTGAGTGCTGGGATCAAAGGCATGAGCCACCACCGCCTGGCTCTTTATAATTTCTTTATCTTTAGAATCTTCAATATCCTCTATTGTAGATCTTTATAAAATATACACATTAGATTACTCTGCCAGGCATGGCCAGACTGTAATCAGGGTGCTACCTGTAGCCAAACACCAAAACAAATGCTACCCAACATAAAATTGTAAACTTACTTAAAACAGTAAGTGATTTGTGTGTGTGTGTGTGTGTGTGTGTGTGTGTGTGTGTGTGTGTGTGTTGATTGCATAGTTCTCAAGTATGTATGACCCTGGCTTTTGTAGAAGACAATATCATGTAATAGTGTCAAAGGCCACATGCTCTTAAAGCTATAGTCTTCCCATTATTCTACAGTACACCAGAACATTTTCCTATTCATGTTTGGTACTCATTATCAACCTTCCTCTTGTCCCTTCTTCCCTTCACCATTCCCAACCCCTAGTAATTATTTTTCTACACTAAGATCATCTTTAAATATACATATCTTTTACTGATAAGAAGTCATGCTAACAATTGACTGTTGGCAACATGCCATATTCAGTATGATACATACCTTATATGAGTTATGGCTGACAGTGGAGAATGATAAGGGAGAGAAGGAATAGATATGATCACTTTTATATTGTGCAATAAGAACACATTTGTTCTTCATATTGTAGAAAGGAATCTGTGTATATTCATTGTAAACAGCTCAACATGAACATGCTGTCACTAGTTTGTCAATCTAAGTCAACCCCTAGCCTAGAGGATTCTGTGGAAAGGATGGAAGGCTCAGAGGCCTTGGGAGTATGCAACCCAGATGCACTGAGAACTATAATATGTTGTGGGATATATGATCTCACTGTGAACCCCAAATTTTCATATTCATTAATTAAATAAAATCAGGCTTGGGTCAGAAGGCTGAATTAGCAACTAGTTGACAGAATGTAATCATGGAGAGTCATATGGTATCTGTTAAATAATAATGAGATACCCAGGAAGTAGTAGGGAGGAGCTTAGTGTAGCCTGTGTTCTTTTGTTTTCATAGGGAGGAAAGACACTCTATTTCAGAGATGCCAGCAAAGAAAGAGATCAGCTAGTCACTACTCAGCCTGTCTGAGCTAGTAGGTTTTCTCCCCAGCCTTTGACTCCTGAGTCTTACTGATAAATAGAATGATGGAGATTTTTATTAAAAGCTATATTGTGTGGCAGTGCCATAGCTGATGCCTGCAGGTACAGAATTCTCACCAGACTGTGACCTGAGTGGCCAGGCCACTGCCAGAGAATCAGGTCAATAACTTTGGAACTGCATTTGCTGGCTGAAACAGCAGCAGACTAAAGTACAGCCTCTATGCTAATGGAAAAACAATGGTAACAAGGGAAAGGTGTAGGAGATGAGAGAGAGAGAGAGAGAGAGAGAGAGAGAGAGAGAGAGAGAGAGAGAGAGAGAGAGAGAGAGAGAGAGTGAGTTCCTAGTTCTGTCTTTTGAGATGAAGTCTTGCTAAGTTGTCCAGGCTGGTCTCAATGTCACTCTGTAGATGAGGAGGGCATTGAACTTATGATCAAGCCCTGCCTTAGCCTTTTAGGTAGAGGTGATTATAAGTCTGTACCACCGGTCTTGCCTAAATTTCAAAAATATCCATGTGTCATGAAATATTTTCTTACTGATTTTTTTCAGCTACTTAAAAACTATAAAAGTCATTCTTAGGTGAAGGACTCTATAAAATAGAAGCAGAGTACATTTGCCCATGGGCCACAGACTTAGTCCAAATGCTTCACAATAAACATAGGAAATAGTTGGGCAATGGTAGCCCAAGTCTTTAATCCCAGCACTCAGGAGACAGAGGCAGCCTGATCTCTTCAAATTCAAGGCCATACTAGTACCTAAAGAGTTAAAAATATCTTTTTCAGGGTCACTCGGGATTAGTGGCAGGGATAAAAAGAACACTCATATTCTCTTGACTGTTCTCTGGCCACTTTACACAATTCACTTCTCAGTTTACAATTCTACGTGTAGTTTGGTCAGATCACTGTTGACAAAGCTCACATGAGATAAGCCTTGATAGGTGACTTATACAGTAAGGCTTTTTGTTTTAATCTTTTTTCCCAATAGAAAAGAGATCATGGTTAAAGGACTTTTTTTTTCCACTGAGGTGGCTAAAACCAAATAACTAGCATTGAACAGTTTTAATTTTGTAATTCAGATAGCTTGTTTGGTGGGCAACTTACTATTAAAGGGAACTCTTTATGTAATGAAATTACAGAGTTAATTCAGGAAAGAACCATTCTCAGATTCGCAGCTCTCAGAACCAGAAAAGGTTTAGAGAGCTCTCCTCCACAATGATGGCAGAGAATAAATAAGTTGTAAATAATTGGCTTGAGTGGATACAGGTCAGGGTTTGCCTATTTGAACAAGGTCTTATCAGTTGGTGGCTTGTGATCAGCTAAATCTCATGTGCTTGTGAATCACTCAAACCCTTCTAATCCTTAGAGAAATATACATTTCTATGGGTAGACTTGCAATTTGTATATGAAATTAGGTTACAGTTATCTTGGGAATTGTGGTATGAAGGCATCTTCGGGTCAAATTTAAGACAAGGTTGTACTTAAGAATGCCATTGTGTTGTTAGCCATTCACCCTCATAGGCTTTCTTCTTTTAGACTGGTTCTGGATATGTATGTAGACTGGACTATTCTTGAGCTCCTGATCCTTCTGCCAACTACAGGATTATAGGTGTGTGCCACTATGCCAGCTTGTGTGCTTTTATACTTTTGAATACTGACTACGATAACCTCAGAACCTTCTTGGAAGCCTCAAACATCACTGAGAAATTTGATTAAGATAGAAAATTTGCACTGTCCAGACAACAGATCAGAATGATTTAGGAATAATGACAACACAGAACATTTATTGGCTGCTTTGCTTATGCCACAGATTGTTCTAATTCAAATCTCATGACAATTAGGTGAAAAATGCCCACGTTTATAACCATGTTGTAGTTAAAGAAAGCAAAAGAAGATTAAATTATCTGCCCAAATCTGTCAACGGTGGCACACATCTTCAACCTCAGCACTCTGGAGGCAGAGGCACGTGGATCTCTGTGAGTTCCTGGTTAGCTTGGTCTACAGAGTGAGTTCTAGGACAGACAGGACTGTTTCACAGAGACACTCTTTCTAAAACAACAACAACAACAACAACAACAACAAATTGTTCAAGAGAGTAGTTAGAGCAGTATTAAATTTAGGCAGTTGGTCACAAGAACTACATACATGCTTAGAGAATTTAAACAAAAACCAACAAGCACACAAAGTTGGATAATTATCAAAACAAAGCAAAATTCTCCTGATTTAAATTAAACTTCCTATTTTTTATAGATGAGGAAACGACTCTTCAAAGTTAATACACATATCCAGTCATATAGCTAGTTACTATGTGAATCAAGATTTTGTCTTCAGTTTCATAGCCACCAACTCATTTAGGATGAGATGTTCTTGAGAGTCTCCAAAATGGTTTGTATGACTAAAACAATTCTAGCCTGATGAGGAATATTTTAGGTTGTGTTATTTATGTTGCATTTGTTTAACTCTGTGAAGCTGTGTTACCGTGTCTGTCTAAAACATGTGATGGTCTAATAAAGAACTGAACAATAGTGAAACAAGAGAGTGAAATAGGCAGACTGGCAGGCAGGCAGAGAGGATAAATGTGAAGAGAAATCTGAAAGAAAAGGTTCTGGCCAGCCACTGAGCCACCCAGCTACACAGCCAGACACAGAGTAATAAGGAAGTAAAAGGGATACAGGAATAGAGGACGATAAAAGCCCTGAGGTCAAAGATAGATGGGATAATTGAAAAAAAAAATGCTGGCAAGAAACAAGCTAAGTTAAGGCCAGTCATTTATAAGTAATAATAAGACTCCATGTATATTAATTTGGGAGCTGGGTGGTGGGTCACCCCAAAAGCCAAAAGAGTAAAACATCGCACAGCACTAGCCCCTCAACCTCATCCCTCGAGGAGCCCATACCAACACTTGGGTCTGTGTTTCTTTCTGAATGCTGCTTTATTAACACTCCAACTTAGGCCTATATTAAAATATGTTTATTAAACCCCACCTGGCTTCATAAACTGGATATTCCTGAAATTCTTTTTTGTACCCAAGCTCCAAATTCCGGTTTGGCCTGAAGTTTCTAATCTAGGCAAACTCCTTAGGCTGTTGAGGGTGTCAGCACTGAGCTGTGTCTCTGACCTCTCACCTCTGTCATTATTACTGCAACAAAGTTCATACCTATACTCATCCATTTGAAACTTTCTTGAACACTTTGGATTAAGCTTGTGCCAAACATTTGAGATAGAGAAGAACAGAACAGTCTGTGCCTATGAGGGGGAAGCCATTCGAGCAGATTTTTGTTAATAATAACACGAAACTGGTGTCAAAACATAGAACTGGATCTCACCCCTGGCGCCTGACAATTCATCTTGAGATTCTTGGGTTCTTTTTCCAAAACTAAGTAGGCTGGGTGGATCAGTATTATTGGCACTATTTTAAAATCTATGTTGTTTATATTAAAACATACATCAATTAGTATTACTGAAGAGCTTAAAACTTTCTTGATTATCTTGTTTAGTGACTTGGAAATGCTCAGGGATAGCCGCGACAAAGCTGAAAGGTTTCAATAGTCCCTTTTACAAAGAGGTGCCTGTGGGGAGCGGTGCATCTTGGGACTTGTAGTCGTGCCAGGATCAAGGACACTGCAACGCCTCCCCGTTGAACTTTCTGTCCTAGCATTTAGGCTGATCCCTTACCCAAAAGCACAACTCGGTAACTTTTAGGTACCTCCCGGCTCTCACTGTCTGCGCTAGGATCGGGATGCGAAGGGCTCAAAGGGGCCGTAGGCGTCTCCTCAAGCCTCAAAGAGATTGGCCTCTCCTCAGGATGGGGCGGTGCTCTAGGCACTTTCGCGTCTCGGGATTGGCTAACTCTCGACTAGAAAAGGGTTGCTGGTGTGTGTGTCCTGTTGGACTCTCGGGATCTCGGAAGACGGTCTCGCGATACTTTGGCGCAAAGGCTGGAGCCGCGTAGCGAGCGGTGGCAGCTGGTGAGGGCGGCTGGACCGCGGCCGGGCAGGGGCCGGTCTGGTGGGAGCCGCGCGTGCCGCGGGGCCTCTCGGGCTGTGTGTCCCGCTGACCCGGCTCGGGCGTTGCGTGCGGACAGCGCGACCCCCCGGAGAGCTCCGTCCGGGGCGGATCGGTGAGCGGTCGCCGTGCTTCACCTGGGCATCCGTGACAGGTGCAGAGCAGCGCGGCGCCGCTCTCGCTCCCAGGCCCGCCCCCCTCAGGCCTCGGCCGCCCGGCTCGGCATGAGCCGCGGGCCCCGACCGAGCGTCTGCGGCTTCGGGCGCCTGGCACCGCCGCTCTTCCGCGGCCGCCGCCCCTAGGGGAAGGCGCTGGGAGGTGGCCGAGCGCGGGCATGAGCTGGCTGCGCCGGCGTCTGCCGCGGGACTAGGACGCCGCCATGAACCTGCACCAGGTGCTGACCGGCGCCGTGAACCCCGGCGACCACTGCTTCTCGGTGGGCAGCGTCGGCGAGCAGCGCTTCACGGTGAGTGCGGGGACGAGCGAGCGAGGCCTGGGGCGGGCTGACGCCGCGCTCGCACGGGGCCGGCCGGCCTCCGCTCCGGTTAGCGTGCTTTCGGGCTTTCAGAAGCGCCAGTCTGACCCCCTGGGGCCAAAGTAGCCCCCACCCCAAAAAAAGATAGTTAACCACGAACTGGGGTGTGATTTTTCTCACCGCACAGGTCTGAATTGTCGAGTTAATTTAAAAATTCAGTAGTTGCGCTCTCTCTCTCTCTCTCTCTCTCTCTCTCTCTCTCTCTCTCTCTCTTTCTCTCTCTCTCGTTCTAAGGTCAGGTCTTTGTGGTCTTAAAACCGTTGCTGATTATTAAACCAGCGCAAATAATAATATAATGACAACAGCGCCTATTTATTTTTCTTAAAGTTCACCGACAAATAACTTGGCAAAGAAAATACTCTTCATTCATTCCTATCCCCCTTTGGGTTACAGAGGCAAAGGCCTTGTAATCCTTGAAAAGTTTTGGTAATTATTGACTGTCTCACCATTGTACTTTCAGTGTATCTCCCGTTTGATAAGGGCAGGTTAAGATTTAGCCAAAGTGACTTGCTTTTCTTTGCTTTTTTCCAGCTATTAGAACCAAGATGCTCTCACATTTCTGGCTTTATCAGTGAAATGACATTTCTATCTTAGTTTAGCTTTTCTAGTAATTTCAAGTCATAAGTCAGTAGTGGACTTGAGGTCTTTGGTCTGAATATATTTGTAGTGCTGGTGAGTTTTGCAGCAACTTTTTGATTAAATGTAAAATTCAGTTTTGTACAACTAAAACAGCTTAACGGATGCCCCAGGCTTAGGAATCTTAATTTCTCTGACGTACATGTGTGTGTGTGTGTGTGTGTGTGTGTGTGTGTGTGTGTGTGTGTGGGTGTGGGGGTGGACTAAGTAATTCTTAGCCTTTAAAGTGATCCGGACATTTAACACTTAAATTGTACTTTTAGAGTTGTATCAGTCAAGCTCACTTTTTTCGGATAGAGACCATGGCACATGACACTAGGAGTTGTCAAGATCCCACTTCTTGATGTTTGTCTAGCCTAAAATCCCCCTGGGAAGTGAGGGGAGGAGAGAGGTCTTAGCAAGTCACCCCACACCCGGACATTGCTATCTGTCCTTACTTAAGGGAAGGAAGGACATACAATCTCTCCTTCCAGGTTAGAGATTATAGGGTAGAGGGGCTTTACATTTTCTGCCATCCCCTAGGCTTTATGAGGGCTTTCTCCAAGGCCAATGCTCTCAACTGGTAGAAGGCGGCGTTCTGAATGTACATAAGGCTGTGTGGTGTTTCAAAGCGTGTACCATATGATCGCCCGTTTATACACCTACGTGCATTCGTCTGGAAAACCTTGGCTGGTTGCTTCCATGTTGGTTTTTGGGAGCCAAGGGTTGTGTAGTCATCTTATACTATCTTGTAGCCCGGTACTGTTTTTAAGGTCAGTTTTTCCTAAAGCAAGCGTTAATGACCTTCCTCAAGCTGTTTGCAGATTGCTTCCAGATAAGCTTACAACCAAATAAGTCGCACACACATTTATTCACACATTAGAGACCTAACACGTATAATATAAATACATTAGTTTGGTGTAAAGATCCCAGCCCTCGTCTATTTTGGTGACAATTTAAAGATTGCACTCTCCCCCACCCCCCAGTCAGCAGCCAGCTGTAGTTACATTTCAGCAAGTTTCTTGCCCTTAGTTTCCTTAATAATATTGTTAGTATCTATATACTATATACACATATCTATATACTCATTCTTGAAATTGCCTATATATATATATATATATATACATACATATGTATACACACACACACACACACACACACACACACACTCATTCTTGAAATTGCCTGTCTTTTCCTTCATGTTGTGAACAGTCTGTTGTTTTCTCCCTTGAGATTTGTTTTGAACGTCTTTTGTTTGAGTGGGGATTGAGGGCTCTGAGAATCAAATCATAGGCCTCTGGCGTCCTAGTCAAGCATTCCACTGAGCTCGCCCTCCCTACCTTTTGAGTTCTTATCTTTTCAGCAAGAAGAGCAAAAATTAATGATAGATTATATATGAAGACTAAAAAATTCCTGTCAGTTGCAGGGACTTCAGAGATTGCAGTCTCCCCTTGAAGGTTTCCTTCATCCTTTGTGAACATTGTGATTTCTCTGTATTTGCAATTCTTCCTTTTATACTTTTGCAATAGTTCAGCTATTGAATTGGGGTACTACAAAGAACAAGACTGGCTCCTAGGAAAACATACTTAAAATTGAATTTGAATGCCAATTTTCATGTTTTAAAATTTGCAATTACTACTGCTATCAAACTAGTCTGGATTTGCCCTTAGAAAGCAACTAGTAGGCACTGAGTATCTCACTCACGCTTTCAGGATGCTTTTGTTTCATTACTAAGCAGTCTCGCCTGGAGTATGTGTCCTCTTCAGTGGCTTCATTGTGAGTGCCTAGACAGTGACTGAGGTAGGAGTGATACTTAGTAGTTGAGTCATACCTGGTGTGGTTTCAAGCCTGGTTCTTTATAATTAGGTTGCTTTTCTGTTTGTTTGCTTGATTTTGTTTTAATTTTTAAAAATTTTGTTTTTATTTGTTTTTTGTTCCAAGGATCAAACCAATGGGTCTTGGGTATGCTAAGGAATCCTCAACACTGTTTTCACCTTTTCTTTTGAGGGAGACCCTTGCCTCATTCACTACCCAGGACTTGTGACCTATCTGTTGACTAGCAACCTATCTGTTGACTAGCTGGGGCCACAGGTCTTTGTCATTAGTTTTTTTCTATCTCTTTGAATGGGACACTGTTTGGCGTTTGTTACATAAAATGTTAACTCTTATTAAATTCAGGTTATAATTCACTATACCTAATTCATGGTACTCTGTAGTAGAAGTACTTTACAAATACTGGTTGACCTGATGAGTGGATAAAGCAGTCTTATTGCAGTGCAGTTAATAATTGTCGGTCTTTTAAAATTGCCCTAACCATTTAGATTTGAAGTAGAGCAGTGGTGGCTCTTGCCTTTAATCCCAATATTTGGGAGGCAGAGGCAGGCAGATCTCTGTGAGTTCGAGGCCAGCCTGGTCTACAGAGGGAGTTCCAGGACTGACTCCATAGCTACTGAGAAATCCTGTCTTTATTTAAAAAAGAAAAAAAATTAGATTTTAGTCTAAATATAATATTTCTGCTAAAGTTTCTTGAAATTTTTTCATAGTCCATGTGTTACACGTTTTATCACCGACATAAATCGAGGAACTAGAGGAGATAATGGGTACACTGAGCCAAAATTACTTTTTCTTTGGTTACATTAATGCTTTTCTCATTTTTTTATCCATCTTAAGTTCTTTTGGGAGCATTGTTGGGGAAATGCTCTGTTTATAAGACAGGTAATTTAAAAAGAGACAGTATTAATTAGGATCTAGATGTCCTAATATTTTGTGTAGAATGCTGACATAAAATACTTTTTCCTTTTGTAATTTATCCATACTTAGTGCTGACAATGTGTTTTAGAAGAAATAAAAAGGGAATTAATTTATTTTTTAAATGGTTACATTTTATTCATATGTGTATGTGTGACGTGTAGTAGTCAGAGGACAGTGTGTAGAAGATTGTTCCCTTCATCTGATGATTGAACTCAGGCTTCTTTTGGATTGAATTGAGGTCATCAAGTTAGGTAGCAAGTACCTTTACTCTCTGAGCTGTCTTGCTGATTCAAGGAGGTTAATTTTTAAGAGATAGAAAGATTGTGCTGGTACTTAGGATTGTCTTTGTGGAGGGAAAAGCAAATATTTTGTAGTTTCGGGCTTTCTATAATATTAGACAACTTAGTGTTCACTCATGGCTAACTGGATCCAGTTATAAATTGAAAAATGTAACTATAGTTTTATGATTTTTGGTTTGTTTTGTTCTTGGTTCCAACTTTCTGTCATTATTCATTCTTTTTGTATTTTAGGGTTGCTTATTGGTGGCACCGAGACTGCTATATTGGGGAAATGGAAAGGTTTTTGAATGGCATGTGTTTGTGTAGGGAGGGACATGTGAATCTGTGGGTGGGGAGGTTATAGAAGGGGAAAGTTTGCCTTCATATCTATCTGGAAGAAAAGAAAATGTTCATGGGACCTATAGTGCCATTAGAAGTAAGTTAGTTGGGCTTTGTTTAAAAATTTTTGGTTTATTTTATCAATTATTGTGATTTATAGGAGTAAGTGCACTTAATAAAATCATTAAAGTAACAATAATTGTCAGTATTAGGTTTTAGAGAAGAGAATAAATGTTAATTATAACATAATCAAACTTGAGTCATTTAACCAGAACATATTCTAGAAAGAAATTTTTTTAGGGCATTTACCTGATAACGGTTAAAACAAAAGTTTCATGAAAACAAGCTCTTAAGTGTCTTCAAATCAGTTTCCAGATTAGAAGACTGGCTCTTACAATCTTGGATACATTTTGAACTTTATCATACTCCAGATTACTGGATTTAGGTCTTCCTGTGCATTGTGTCCTGTTTATTCTGAGTCAGTAACTTAGTATTACCTGTATCCAACTGGAGGGCTTTCAGCTGAGAACCTTCATTGTTAGGAGCAAAGCATTCTAATTGTAGGGTTTTTGTTTGTTTGTTTGTTTGTTTTTGTGACAGGATTTTACTTGATAGCTCAGACTGACCTGTTAACCTCAGCTACCTAAGCACTGGGATTATTATATATGCCATTCTCCTGGCTTGATTAGAGATCTGACAGAAGTAGTTGGTGTAACAGTTGTGATATACGAATATTTTGTGAGAGTGTATATGATAATCCAGCACACTGTTGTTGCTATTGTTTGTTTGTTTGCACTGCTGGGAATTGAACCCAGGACCAGAAGCATTCTAAATACCCACTTTGTCATTGAACTCCATTTGATAACCCTCCATTTTATGGTCAGAACACCATTAAATGAGTTTTTATGAATAATTTATTTCAGACAAGTCTATTAAAACTAATGTGTAAATGTTATTGACTTTTTTGTTTTTGTTTTTGTTTTGAGACATAACCATGGCTGTCCTGGAACTCATTGTGTAGACCAGCCTGGCCTTGAACTCACAAAGATCTTCTGCCTCTGATGAGATTGAAAGTATGCACCACTGTGTTGCCTCTTGTTGTTATTTTTGAAATAAGGTCTTATTATGTAGCTCAGGCTATCATCTCATTCACTGGGTAGCCAAGGGCTAACATTGGATTTAGATCCCTTCTCAGCCTCACTAGTGCTGGGTTTACTAAGGGAATGTACTAGCAGGCCTGGCTCATAGTCCATTTTAAATAATAAATACCTTCATGTTTATCACTTTGACAGGCAATATAAGTTCCAAAGGTTGGATTAATTTTAAATATTGATAAAACCACTTTAGGTGACTTTCAGATTATATATGTGTGTGTGTGTGTGTGTGTGTGTGTGTGTGTGTGTGTGTGTGTGTGTGTGTGTGTATTCATTCTACCCCTTTGTTAGCATAGACATATACATATTTATAAACTCAAAAAATACAAAACAAAAACTGTCTCCAAATTAAAGAACATGGCATTGTTTCTACTTTTCACAAACTTTGGAAAACATTACAGCATTATTTTTGGCATAGAACTTGAAGTAAATATATATATTGAGAGAAATTAATGCAGGGTGAAGCCAGGGCTTATTGCATGCAAGGGCCTGTTCTACCTCTCATTACTCTTTCTGCTTTTGTATTTTCTAGCAGTTGACTTCTGATCGTGGAATTCTTATCACTTCTGCGCTAAAGAATGTGGAACCAGACCTTGAATCTTGTCATTATTATTTAGCATGGTTATTTTTAGACATCTGCACCTCATAATTTAGATAATTTGGCATGAGTTAATTTAATAATAGTCTTCGTTGACAACCATTTTTATATTTCTTGAACCTTCTTGTATTCTTGAGTCTAATCAAATCCAACACACTCTGTCTTTTCTTTGTTCCTTTTTGTATCTCTGTTCCTGGTTTTTGATCACTCCTAAGTAATCCATATAGAACTGGAAAATGCAATAATTTTTATCAACTTTGGATAGGACCTCAAAGCTTTCCAAGCACATGTCCACCCATCAGTTCATTTTTGTTTTATATCATGAGACCTCCCAGCCCAACATTCTGTTACTCATATAAACATTCATCTGGAGTCTGGAGTCTGTTTATCAGTGATCACTCCCTCATATAAGTATAAGCCAAAAACGTCACTGTATCATCATCCTTTTTTTTTTTTTTTTTTTTTTTTTTTTTTGTCTTTGTACAATGAATGATATACTCTGTCCTGTGTGTCCCAGGTTAGTCCCTTTCTCTATGCTGTGGGTTTTATCTTTTCAAGTTCTATTGTGGCCTTCGTCCTATATTGTCTACATTTTTTTTTATGGAATTTCCATAATATTTGTCTTCAAAAACAATTCTTCCTAGAAGCCTGTGTCTCCTTAGTTGTCACAAGTGTCTTTTGGATGTTGCTTTTTCTCTGGCAATTCACCATTATCTTGTTTTTCCTTAAGCTTAGTTATAACTCACTTCTTTCTTCCTCTTCCTCTTCCTTTTTCTTCGTCTTTTTTCTTCCACTTACTCTCAGTGTTCTTTGTAAGGTACCTTTCAGGATGATTTGTTCTTGGTCTTCTGTAGGGTGTATACTGCCTCTAGTGGTGAGATCCCTGTCTTAGAATTTCAAACTATAAACGATTCTTGGATTTTTCATTTGAAGGTGCCACAAATACTCGAATTCATTGTTTAGACTCAGTATCCCCTATTGGTATATCTTACAACAAACCTCTTACAAGCTCTTTCCCACCTTGTTTTGTTTTTTTCCCTTTTTTCTTGTATGGTGATCCAAATCCGGATTTTATTACTGAGAACATTGTATTATTCTATTGCAACTTCAGCTTTATGTAGATATTAAAAATAATCAAGTTTAAAAAACCCTTCCAAATCATTTTTATATTAATTTTTTTATTTTTATTTTACATATTGATCTGAGTTCCCTCTCCCTCCCTCCTTTTTTCCTTCCCACCCTCTCATGCCCCCCACTACTCTCCCTTCCCACCCCACCCTACTCCACATGTAGGGTGATGCCCTCCAGGAAGGGTCATCTACATCTGTCAAGTCATGTGGAGTAGGGACTACGACTTCTCTCCTGTCTCTAGGTTAAGGGAGTATCCCTCCATGGGGGATGTGTCCCCAAAGTCCTTTTGTGCACCAGGAATACATCCTGGTTCTACTATATGAGGTCCCTTAGACTTCTCAGGCCTTCTAGCTGAGACCCATGTTCATGGGGTCTGAGTTAGTCCCATGCTGGATTCCCAACTATCAGTCTGGGGGCCCGTTAGCTCCTCCTTGTTCAGGTCAGCTGTCTCTCTGTGTTTCTGCAGCCTGGTCTTGTCCTCCCTCTCTGCATCTGGATTCCAGTTTGGCTCAGTGTTTAGCTGTGGGTGTCTGCTTCTGTTTTCCATCAGCTACTAGATGAGGGCTTCATGATGGTAGATAAATTAGTCTTCGATCTCATTATCAGGGAAAGGCATTTATGGTAGTCTTTCCACGGTTGCTCAAAATGTTAATTGGGGTCAGTCTTGTAGGTCCAGACATTTCTTTAGGTTTTCTCTTCAAACCTATAATGGCTCCCTCTTTTATGCTCTCTCTCTCTCTGTCTCTCTCTGTCTCTCTGTCTTTGTCTCTGTCTCTCTCTTTCTCTCATCTATTCTCTCTCTTTCTCTGGTCTATTCCTCCCCTGACTCAATCTTCCTAGTTCCACGTGCTTTCCTCTCTTCCCCTTCTCTTTCTCCTAGTTCCCTCTCCACAAACTGCCCCCCCCACTCCCCATGTGCTCTGGAGGTCTCCCTTTCCCCTTCTGTGAGGGACTTTATATGAAACTCATAGAATTCTCCTTGTATCCTAGTTTCTTTGGCGGTGAGAATTATAGGCTGGTGATCCTTTGCTCTATGTCTAAAATCCATATATGAACGAGTACATACCATGTTCCACTTTTTGTGCCTGGGTTACCTCATTCAGGATTGTTTCTTCAATTTTCATCCAATTGCCAAGATTCCATTGTTTTTTTTTCCCACAGAGTAGTATTCCATTGTGTAATTGTGCCACATCTTCTTTATTCTTTATCCATTCTTCAGTTGAGGGACATCGAGGTTGCTTCCAGGTGTTTGCTATTACAAATAATGCTGTTATGAACATAGTTGAGCACATGTCTTTGTTGCATGGATGTGGGTCATTTGGGTATATAAATGCCTAGGAGGAGGATTGTTAGGTCCTGTGGTAGATTGATTCCCATTTTCCTGAGGAACTGCCATACTGATCTCCAAAATGGCTGTACAAGTTTGCACTCCCACCAGCAGTGTAGGAGTGTTCCCCTTTCCCCTTTGAGTCTCTTGACTTCTTCCTTTCCAATTTGTATCCCTTTGATGTCTTTTGTTGTCTTATAGCTTTCGCTAGCACTTCAAGTACAATATTGAAGAGATATGGAGGGAGAGGGCAGCCTTGCCTTTTTCCTGATTGTAGAGGAATTGCCTTAAGCTTCTCTCCATTCAGTTTGATGTTCGTTGTTGGTTTACTGTATATTGCTTTTGTTATGTTTAGGTATGTTCCTGTTAACCGTGATCTCTCCAAGACCTTTATCATGAAAGGGTGTTGAATTTTGTCGAAGGCTTTTGCAGCATCTAGGGAGATGATCATGAGGTGTTTCTTTTTCAGTTTGTTTATATGGTGAATCACGTTGATAGATTTTCGTATGTTAAACCATCCCTGCAACCCAGGGATGAAGCCTACTTGGTCATGGTGGATGATTTCTCTGATGTATTCTTGGATTCGGTTTGCCAGCATTTTGTTGAGTATTTTTGCATCAATGTTCATGAGGAATATTGGTCTGTAGTTTTCTTTCATAGTGTGTCTTTGTATGGCTTGGGTACCAAGATGATTGTGGCCTCAAAAAGAGTTTGGTAATGAACCTTCTGTTTCTATTGTGTGGAACAATTTGAGGAGTATTGTTATTAGCTCTTCCTTGAATTTCTGGTAGAATTCTGCACTGAAGCCATCTGGCCCTGGGCTTTTTTTTAGTTGGAAGTCTTTTGATGAATGCTTTTATTTCATTAGGGGTTATAGGTCTATTTTAGTTGTTTGTCTGTTCTTGATTTAATATTGGTAAGTGATTTGTCTATTTCCTTTGAATTTACAAATTTTGTGGAGTATAGGTTTTCAAAGTATGACCTGAAAGTTGTCTGAATTTCCTCAGTGTCCATTCTTATGTCCCCCTTTTCATTTCTGATTTTGTTAATTTGCATGTTCTTTTTTTGCTTTTTGGTTAGTTTGGATAAAGATTTTTCTATCTTGTTGATTTTCTAGAAAAACCAACTCTTTATTGCATTGATTTTTTTGTATTGTTTTCCTGGTTTCTATTTTATTGATTTCAGCCCTCAAATTGATTATTTCCTGGCATTTACTCCTCAGGGTTGAGTTTGCTTCTTTTTGTTCTAAGGCTTTCAGTTGTGCTGTTAATTCTCTAATGTGATTATCCTCTGTTTTCTTCATGTGGGCACTTAGTGCAATGAACTTCCCTGGCAGCACTGCTTTCAAGGTGTCCCATAAGTTCGGATATGTTGTGTCCTCATTCATTCTCATTGAATTTTAAGAAGTCCTTAATTTTTCTTTATTTCTTCTTTGACCCAGGTATGGTGCAATTGCGCATTGTTCAGTTTCCATAAGTTTGTAGGGTTTTCGTGATGTGTGTTGTTGTTTTCCAACTTTAAAGCATGGTGGTCTGATAAGATACCGAGGACTATTCCAATTTTTTTTTTTTTTTTTTTTTTTTTTTTTTGTATCTGTTGAGGTTTGTTATGTTGCCTAGTATGTGGTCAATTTTAGAGAAGGTTCTATGTATGTGGAGCAGAGAAGAAGGTATATTCTTTTGTGTTTGGATGGAATGTTCTATAGATGTCTATTAAACAGAGACATAACTTCTGTTCTTTTGTTTCTTTGTTAAGTTTCTGACTGGTGGTCCTGTCTCACTGTGAGAGTAGGGTGTTGAAGTCTCCCACTATAAGTGTGTGAGGTTTTATGTGAGCTTTGAGTTTTAGTAGCATTTCTTTTACGAATGTGGGTGCCTTTGTATTTGGGGCATAGATGTTCAGAATTGAGACTTTGTGCTGAAGGATTTCTCCTGTGATGAATATGAAATGGCTGTGTTCATCTCTTTTGATTGATTTTGGTTTGAAGTCTAACTTGTTAGATATTAGGATAGTCACACCTGCTTGCTTCTTGGTTCCATTTGATTGGAAGATATTTTCCCAGCCCTTTACCCTGAGGTAATGTCTGTCTTTGAAGCTTAGATGTGTTTCTTGTATGCAGCAGAAGGATGAATTCTGTCTTCGTATCCATTCTGTTAGCCTGTGTCTTTTCAAAGGCAAGTTAAGACCATTAATGTTGAGGGAGAGTAAGGACCATTGATTATTAATGCTTGTTTGTTTTAGATTTGTTGTTGGCAGTGGTATTGTGAATATATTTGCCCTGCTCTACCCTTGGGTTCTGGTGAAGTGGGATTATCTATTGCCTGTGGCTTTGTGAGCGTAGTTAACTTCCTTGGATTGGAATTTTCCTTCCAGAACTTTCCGTAGGGCTGGATTTGTAGATATGTATTGTGAAAATCTGGTTTTGTCATAAGTTTCCATTTAGAAGTCAGGTGTTATTTTGATAGGTCTGCCTTTATATGTTACCTGTCCTTTTTCCTTCGTTGCTGTTAATATTCTTTCTTCATTCTGTGGTATTTTGATTATTATATATCGAGGGGTCTTTTTTCTTTGGTCCAGTGTATTTGGTGTTCGGTATGCTTCTTGTACTTTCTTGGGCATGTCCTTCTTCAGATTGGGAAAGTTTTCTTCAATGATTTTGTTAAATATGTTTTCGGCCCCTTTGAGCTGGGCTTCTTAACCTTCTTTTATGCCTATTATTCTTAGTTGTGGCCTTTTCACTGTGTCCCACATTTCCTGGATGTTTTGTGTTAAGGATTTGTTGGATTTGCGATTTTCTTTGGTCGATGAATCTATTTCCTCTAGTTTATCTTCAGCGCCTGAGATTCTCTTTTCCATCTCTTGTATTCTCTTGGTTATGCTTGCATCTGTAGTTCCCTATCATTTGCTCAGTTTTTGTATTTCCAGCATTCCTTCAGTTTGTGTTTTCTTTATTGTCTCTATTTCAGTTTTCAAGTCTTGAACCATTTCCTTCACCTGTTTACTTGTTTTTCCTTGGCTTTCTGTACTTTCTTTAAGAGGTTTGTTCATTTCTTCCAATTTTTTTTTGTTTTTTTCTTCCATTTCTTTAAGGGATTTTCTCACATCGTTTTTGAGGGCCTCTAACATTTTTATGAAGATATTTTTTAAATTCTCTTTTGCTTCATCTGCTTTGGGGTGTTCAGGTCTAGTTGGTGTAGATTCTTAGATTGTGGTGGTGTCATGCTTGTCCTTCTATTGTTAGGTGTTTTCTTGTATTGCGTTCTTCCCATTGCTTCTTCCAGTAGGTCGGTCTCTCTCTCTCTCTCTCTCTCTCTCTCTCTCTCTCTCTCTCTCTCTCTCTCTCTCTCTCCCTCTCCCTCTCCCTCTCCCTCTCCCTCTCCCTCTCCCTCTCCCTCTCCCTCTCCCTCTCCCTCTCCCTCTCCCTCTTCCTCTCTCTTCTCCCTCTCCCTCTCTCCTCTCTCTCTCTCTCTCCAACCGAGAACTGGGATTAAGGATATGTGCTGCCACCACTTGGCTCCCATCTGATTTTCTAATCTACAGACTTGGTAAAATCCTCAGCACCCCCTCCTCCAGCACTTTTTAAGTCCTGTAGAGTCTACTTCCTAAATAATTTTCAGACCTCTTATCTTTGTCTTTACTACCTCAGTGAAATAGACTTTTAACCTCTGTCCTTTTATGCAGTCATGCCTATCTCCAGTTTAACAGTGCCAGAGCAGAAGGCACATTCAGATAAGTGTGATCTCTTCAGGTATTTAAAAAAATAAAAAATAAATCTAGTCTATTGCCTGTAGAAGCTGCCTTCATAAGCTTTACCTGTATTTATGTTATTCTCAATTTGTGCATTAGGAATCCTAAATACTTTCTCTTATGTCCAAACATTTTAACACATTCTCCAAGCAACTTTTCAACTCCTGCCTTTGCAGAAAAGATCTTAGTATTTAGCTAACTTCTCATTCCTAAAGCCTTAAAGCAGAAGTCTCTACTCTGATTAACTGTTCCTCCTTTGTTTATTTTGAGTCAAGGTTTCTACATAGACCTGGCTGTCCTGGAACTCATTATGTAGATCAGGCTGTCCTCAAACTCACAGAGATTCACCTGCCTCTGCCTCCCAAGTGCTGGGATTAAAGGCATTCGCTATCACCACCCAGTGATGTTTTTTTATTTTTAAACTATAGCCCAGTTCTTTATTTCTAGGAGCCATGATATCCTGTATCACCTATATCCCAAGCAGCTAGAGAGGTAGGGAGTAGTAAATACTATGAGAACAGATGGTACAGAGAGAGTTGAGATGGTCAGCTGCTCTAAAGACTAAGCACATTATGGGCAGTGCCACACCTATGCAGGTGGTCCTAAGAGATTTAAGAAAGCATTCAGATTAGTCTAAATAATGTTTGATTTTAAATTTTGTGTTTGAGCTGCTAATGAGTTTTACCAGAAATCAGTCATTCAATGAAGTTTGGTTTATTCTTAGGACAGAATATCCATCAATTTCTGAAATTTCTCTAAGTGTACTTCTGCTGTTTAATGCTATGTATTTTATACAAAATGGTTTTCTCAAAATTCAGGATTATAAAATGAAGGTATCAGTAAACTGAAAAATATTAGACAACATACTGTATATTTTTTCATCAAATATTCAGTCAAGGTTTTCTGCATAAAAAAACCAAGCATATCCACCTCACTAATACAAATTTGCTTTTACCTTTTATAAATGCTAAGATTCTGTGTGTGTCAAATAATTGTCTTAAAACATTATCGTTAAATGTTTGATTTTTGTACCTATTTTATATATCTGTGTACCTTGGGCCATGTAATAATTTCTCAGTTGGAAAGTTTTAAGAAGCCCTGAGGTAGACAAAAAACAAGCAAATAAAAGTCAGGTAAGTTAAACTTGAGATAGAAAAAGTAGCAGAAGGAAGGGCAATGTAAGGTCAGGAAAGGAAACAGTCAAAGTGCCTGAGATGAGCTTGTAGAAGGTAGTCACTTAGGGTCCTGCCCTGGTAAGGAGTTGGGGCTTTTGTTGAAAGTGTAGTGGGAAACTTTAAAATTTAAGCATTGAAGCAGGGATTATAACTTAATGCTGTAAACATCTTTAGTAGTCGGTTTGGTTTGGTTTGGTTTGAAAACAAACAAGGATGTAAGCAGTTGGATTGTTAACAGAAAGGCAGACAGATGATGAAGTTAAAAACAGGGATGATAACATTCAGTGAAAATGGAAGAAATTAATGTGATTGCTTTCAGATGGGGCTGATTTGGAGTAGATTTACATATAGGAAGGAAAGAAAGTATAATTTTAATAAAGGCTGTCACAGAGGCAGTTAAAATGTATGTGTTTTAACAATAATGTTAGTTTAGTATATATTTTCTTGAAATGTGTATAATTTTTATTTTACCTTTTTAGGCCTATGCATCTGGATGTGACATTGTAATACTGGGAAGTAATTTTGAAAGATTACAGATCATCCCAGGCGCTAAGCATGGAAATATTCAAGTGGGATGTGTAGACTGTTCAATGCAACAAGGCAAGGTTTGTAATCTTGTGGTAACGTGTAGATGTGCTTTAAGTATGGTTTTTGTCAGAATAATCTCTGAAATACATGTTTCCTATTCAATTAAAACCTTTCCAACAATAAAGCTATATATTTCTTTGACTCTTTAAGATGCATTTTGGAGAATGTCAGAAATTCTGATGATTCTCTTTTGTTGTTTTAAAGCACCTATCAATTGATGCTTGAAGAGCATTTTGGATTACCTGCTCCTGGTCTTAACAGTTGGTTGTGAGCTGCTTAATGTGGGTTCTGGGAGTAATAAGTAGGTCCTTTGCAAGAGTAGCAAGTACTCTTAATCAGTGAGCCATCTCTTCAGCCATTCTTGATTTTTGAGACAAGGTAACCTTGTAACCCAGCTTGTCCTGGAACTCACAATGCAATCCAGACTGGCCTTGAACTCACAGCAATACCACTGTCTGTTTCTTGAATGTTGAAATTACAGGCATTCTGTTATACATACAGAATGTTATATACAGAATGTTATACATTCTGTTTTTGTATAATTTTATAATGTAGCATAATCTTTTCTACTAATTGAGATAAAAGCATAATGTTTTTTTTTACTTGTAAGCATGTCTAAAGCTTAGTTTCTTGGTATTAGAAAAGAAAATCAAGGCTTGGTGGTAGTGGCACATGCCTTTAATCCTAGTACTTGGGAGGTAGAGGCAGGTAGATCTCCTGAGTCCAAGGCCAACTTGGTCCACAAAGGACAGCCAATGATATACAGAGAAACCCTGCCTCAAAAAAAACAAATAAAAAACATCAGTATAAAACAAAAATTTCCTGAGAGATTAGCATTCTTAAAAAGGAAAATAATAACATTATTTTTAAAAGAGAAATCATTTGGTAGATATTCTTTGTATGCACGTATTTATTCTAGTAACTTCTGAAAAACATTGAAAGAATACATACACTAAAATCTGGAATGTTTTGTTAATTGTTAGGCCTAAGAAAAACTTCTAGGACTTCTATTTGTATATGAAAAATAAAAATATTAAGTTGAAAGTTAAATAATTACAGGAACTACAAAAGAAACAACATCTAGTTTTTTTTATTATTATTTTAACTATAGTTGTGTGGGGTGTCCTGCTAGGAGTCATACTAGGCAACATACATACCTTGAAATAACACCAAATAAGTATAGAATATTAGGCTTATTTGTTTTTTGAGACAGGATCTGGCTAGCTTGGACTTGTTATGTAGAACATGCAGGCCTTGAACTCACAGATCTGTCTGCGTTTTTGTTCTGGGATTAAAGGCATGCACCATCATGTTAGGGACCCACCTAATACTATGATTGATAAAAGGTGTTTCTATTTCAGTCTTTACCTGTTTGTTGTGCTGTTATTGTCTTTTATCACTGTATAGTGTATAGCCCCCCTTTTTTTTTCAATGTAATTACAAATGTCTCTCATATATCTGCCACTTGGGTAGACCTTAACAGAGCTGCACACATGATTGTTCTTTAGAATTCTAAAATTCAGAGAGGTAGTTTTGTTGTTGATCAAAATAAAAATAGAGGTCAGTTTCCTTATTAACAGAGAACAAAGCCTTTCTTAAAGTATAAATATGAAGCCAGTCAGAATAGCACATACCTGTAGTTTCAGCTACTCTGGAGGCTGAAGCAGGAGGATTCCTTGAGTTCAGGAGCTTTGGGCTGTAGCATGCTGAGCCCATCTTGTATCTATACTAGGTTTGACATCATATAGTGGCTTCCTGGGAGTAGGACCACACAACACAGTTGCCTAAGGAAAGGTGAACAGGTCCTTAAAGTGTCAGGAAGAAAATTTTCAGGGTCTGGTGCTAAGGTACTTACTTCTGTCTTTAAGGATGATAATACTACTTGACATTAGCACCAGTATTTTATCAACCAGTATTTTCTTTGTATTCACCAAATTATTCTGAGAAACCATATATATGCATATTTTATCAGATTCAGATATTCTTCTCATTACCTTGCAGAATTTCAAGTTGTTCACATTGGCAGGAATCATTGTGTAATATGGCTCAAACCTATCTGTTTTAGTCTTATGTTCATCCTGTTATAAAAAATGCTTCTAGCTCGTTTGGTCTTGAGTCATCTGCAAATATTTGTTGCTTCTTTTAATCTTATAACTGTGTTCTTATAATTGTGTTCATAATATGCCTTCATTTAAAATTGAATTAATACTTACTTGCATTTTCAAAACCAACTCATGCCTAGAGCCCAGGATTTTTTAGCTCATCATGGTAATGCTCATTTGTATATTCTACAAACTCAGTTCATTTAAAATATTTGTTTTAAAATTTTGATATATAATATCTTCAACTCTTAGTCCCCCACCATTAGACCATATTATTCTTTTATGTATCTCTATTCTTTACCATGTAGCTGGCTTGGAACTCTATGTAGACCAGACTGACCTTGAACTCAGAGAGATCAGCTCACCTCTGACTCTGGTGAGGCAGAGGTGAACTGCCTTATGTATTTATTTTTTATAAATAAATACTTACCTTACTTATGTATTTATTTTTTTAATCTGTTTGGTTTAATTTTTGTCTTGTTTTTGAGATAATGTCAACTATGTATCCAAGGTTGATCCTTCTACCTCAGCCTTTCAAAATTCTGAGATTACAGATTTCTGCCACCATGTCTAACTGATTTCTGATATTTTGATGGGGTTCATTAAGGCTGTTTTAATTGATTATTTAAAGAGTAAATTTAAGAAAGAATTAAGCATGTAACTCAGTTACAGATACATACACAGAGCCCTGGGTTCAAGTCATGTATCCCTTTCAAAAAATGAAGAAAGAAGAAAATTAAAAAACAAAAATGGTTAAAAATTGTACTCAGGGAATTGATTAAGAATAGATCTTAAGTTTGTTTGTTTATTTATTTATTTTGGTTTTTCAAGACAGGGTTTCTTTGTGTAGCTATGAAGCCTGTCTTGGAACTAGCTATTGTAAACTAAGCTGGTCTCCAACTCACAGAGATCCTTCTGCCTTTGCCTCCCAAGTGCTAGGATTAGAGGTGTGTACCACCACTGCCTGGTTTAAGTTTTATTTTTATAAAGTTAAAATATTTGTTGGTATAATTATGGATTCCAAAGATAGGATAATCTTAAAAGTCATTTTAAAATGTCAGAATACATATTTGGCAAGGTTTTATTTACATGCTTCCTTCTGTGAGGAAAATAACTGACTTAGTGCAATTATTGTTTATTACACACTAAGTGATCTATTAATGTTCTTTTCACTTTTCAGCACAGGACTGTTAGAAAGGTAGTGATATATACTGTAAATACAGATAGAGAAATCTGGAAATATATGCACAAGAAAGCTGTGCTGGGATTCTGAAGTCCTAATGGCTGAAATATATTTGCATATTTAAAATGTAATTAGAACAGTTATTTCATTTGCTTTTTTGATCTATGTTAATCTATTTCTAATTGTCTTTCTTTTTAAAAGATTGCAGCATCCTATGGAAATGTTATCTCTGTTTTTGAACCAGTCAGTCTTCGGGAAAAAAGGAAAAATTTGGTCAGTAATTTATTTTCTTTTAGGAATTGAAATATGTGTAGTATAAAAAAGTCAAAATGCTCATTCGATAAACTAGTATAAGCAATGGACTATAATTGAAGATCAATGTTAAGCCCAGTGTTTATATTAAAATATAATTAAATTTTCTTTTGTAATTAAATTAATATAATTGTGTCAACAAAACGTCTAAAGTGTTTTGTTTTCCTTCTGACAGTTTTATTTCATAATAGGCAAAGAATTGATAACTGAAAGTTTGGAAGTTACTTTGTTGCTGATATCAGACACTGTTGATATTAGCCATAAGTGGCACTTTGTTCTTGGTTTATAGAGCACACTTAAGCAGTTTTCTGCCTTTACATGTTTATTATTCTTACAGTTACATGATTTGCTTTCGGTATTAAGATATTTCTAGGACTTAGTTTTTATGTTTTTGTTGTCATGTAATATAGTTGCTATCAGATCAATAAATATCCTTTATAAGGAAAATATATGTAAATATAACAAATGAGCCATATTCTTTTGCATGTTTTTGTAGTAATCATAAATATTAAACCAGTGATTCCTAAACCATATGAAAACATCAGCATAGTGAAGTGAAAGAAAAGGATGGAAGTTTCAGAATTGATTTGTTTTTTGTTGGTTTTACCTATGTGATCTTATTAGAGGCCACCTATGACCATCTTTGCTTAAATTGTTAATAGGATAATATAGTAAATATCAGGAATGTAGAAAATTAAATAGTGTTTTAAGGGTAGAAATACCAATATATAGCTTCTGATAATTTGGGGGTCATTTTTGCTTGAGTCAGTAATGTCTTACAAATTACTCCCCCCACCCCTACTCTTTCCCCCTCTTTTTGAGACAAGCCTGGAACTCAGTATGAGTTCAGATTAGCCTTGCACTTTCAGTTATTCTGTCTCAGACTCCCAGGGCCGGGTTTACAGGCATGTGCCATTATGTCAGGCACTTATCATCATTCAGTTTCATGAAGAGTTTCCAAAATTTTCTCTGATTTCTGTTAATGTCTATAGATTATCTAGTTAATTCAGTATTAGAGGGCCTTACCTCTGTATTAAGTGATTGGCAGTATGAAACGATACTTTTAAAGTTTTCATTACATTCATTTAACTGGAGAGAGGTCACCTGTGGAAGCCAGAGGACAATTTGCAGGCATTTCTCCTCTCATCTTATGAGTACAAGAGATCTATTGTGACAGCAGCCTTTACTATGAGCCATCTTGCCAAAACTTTAAAGTGTATTTTAAAGGAGGTTGCCATTCCAAGAACTGTAGTGGTAAATACTTTCCCATCTGGGCTGTGAGCCCCAGATAATGGCACAGAGACTTATTCATTATGAAAGCTTGACCTTTAGCTTAGGCTTGTCTCCAACTAGTTTTTTTGTTTTGTTTTGTTTTAAGATTTATTTATAGTGAATACAGTGTTCTGACTGCATGTATCCCTGCAGGACACAAGAGGGCACAAGATCTCATTACAGTTGGTTGTGAGCCATCATATGGTTGCTGAGAATTGAACTTAGGACCTGTGGAAGAGCAGCCAGTGCTCTTACCCACTGAGCCATCTCTTCAGTGTCCCATTTCCCCCCCCCCCCCGCGCCCCCATTTTGGACAGCATACTATCAGCAATTGAGGGAAGGGCAGTTTCTTGCTAGGCGGGTAACTTTGCCACAATGAAAACAAACTCCATATGGAGGTTCTTTGATGCCCATCATCCTTTTTTGAAGTAAGTTGGTGCTGCTAGAAGCAGATGTGTCTCACTGTCATGAAAAGCCCTATGTTATTAAAATATCGCAAATGCCATATTGCATGGGTCTCTGAAGTGTTTGAAGACCATTTCTCTTAAAAATACATCTTTGTTTGACCTTGAAAACATACCTAACATGGCTACAAATTTGATTGTTATAGATGACTAACTTGAATATTTCTTAGTTATCGTCTACAGTTTGTAATAATGGCCTTTAAGGGATAGAATTTTTACATTACATTTTAAATGAGCTGCATAGGTACAATACTGTAAACAAGAAACATATATACAGTATGTTAAAACAAAAAAACCTTAAATTTTTATCAATATGCAAAAATATTATAAGAGTGGAATCATATACAGTATAACAAAAATAATCTTAAATTTGTATTAGTATACAAAAATCCATACCGATGTAAAATATTTAGTCATTGCTTTCTTTTAATTTAAAGTGATTCAATAATCTGCCCTTTTATCCTATCATTCCTACATCTGTCTTTTTTTCTTTTCAGAGCAAGCTCCCTGAATCTAATCTCTTTTGTTTAGTTTCCTCCATGACTATGACCAATGACAGCTTGCAACCTCATCCCCCTTTAATGATGATAAACAT
Organism: Cricetiscus sungorus; assembly: GCA_030556225.1. Lineage (NCBI taxonomy): Eukaryota > Metazoa > Chordata > Mammalia > Rodentia > Cricetidae > Cricetiscus > Cricetiscus sungorus. The sequence goes on along the minus strand of JANBXA010000651.1, from coordinate 113,036,415 downwards.
CCATAGTCCACAGAAAGACCAAAAAACACACCCTACCTCTTAGGAATGTAGGAGTTGTGTTCTTAAAATTACTCACTGTTGTTTGGGGGTGGGGGTGGGGTGACAGTGTCTTTAGAGGACCCTGAGAAAATTGAGATAATGGAAAGTGTAGAGCTTGTTAGAAGTCCCACCTGGAGTAGTCTGTGAGGCTGGACCATCTCAACCAGCAGCTTTGAAGTTGTTCTGTATGCAGAATTTTAAGAAAACTACAACAGACATTCTAAGAGGCTGAATCACTTAGTCTACTTGTTTTTATTAGTGTCTGGTTCTTTTTTTTTTTTTTTTTGAAAATACACCAAGTTTTAAAGGTAACATCTGCATTAACACAAGTACAGAATGTGCAGTGTACACTGCAGCTAAAGTCAGCTAAAGAAGATTTTTTTGTTTTATGTTTGAGCAGGTAAAAGGCATCTGTCAACTTTATAAGTCTGTTTGGACTATATAAACAGACTATAATATAAATCTTTCCATGCCATATGAAAGGATGGCATGTAGTAATAGGTCATGAGGACTCTGTAGCCAACAAGATTTATCATGTCTCATCCAGTCTCAGAGCTCTTCCCATGTCAAGCGATCCATATATATGGCACCTGTCCTATATCTTTCTTGGCTTCTTCCTCTTATATTTGAAGTCAAGATTTTCAGGAGGTCTCCCTCAATCAAATCTGATCTCCATTAATTTTGAAGAGAACCATAACCTTTTGTTTCCTGTGAAAACAAACACATAGCCTCTCCCCCAGCACAACATATTTCTGACTTCCATTTTGAAGTTAAGAAATTCTTAAAATATATAGGTTGGTTTAATTTAACAGGTTCCATAATCCAATGTCTCTCAAGCTATTTGGCTTTTTATACATTAACATTTAAAAAATTCAAAGTCAACAAAACAGCATACTGTATCTATACACCCTTGTATATTTCCCATTTTACATGGCTTATTTTTTTATACTACTTTCCTCTCATTAGACGTTACTATTATTTTTAAACTATTCTTTTTATGAAGGTCTATACCCATATCCTTTTCTTTCGTCAGCACCTAAGCACATTTTTAAGTATTCTAAACCTATTTAGTGGTTTGTTTTTAGGTCTGGATCTGGCTTTACTAAGTGCATCTAGCATTCTCTGACCTAGTGAGCCAAATCTTAAAACAGCTATGCAACAGTGTCTCCATCCTCCAGCAGCTCTGATGACTTGTTCTGCCTTCCTTGGTTCCCTGGGAGCCTAGCCTCATGTGGGGAGGAGGGGTACTGGTGGGAACTCTGTTTACCACTCCAGCTCTGGGAAGTTGCTGAGCCCACTCAACTGTTGTGAGTACTGCAGAGAGGCCCAGGTAGCCACTGTGGTGACACTGGTCTGCATTACTTCTCCATCAGTGTGGTTATGCCACACATTGAATGACAATTTTAGTAGTACTTTCTCATCAGCTTGCCAGCCCCAAATAAGGATGCAGAAACTCATCATTAATTATGACATCTTGGCTTTTAGCTTAGGCTTGTTCCTAACTAATTCTTAAACTGTAATTAGCCCATATTTTTAAAATCTACAATTTGTCACATAGCTCAGTTACCTTTACTCTGTAACGTATGTCCGACTTGCTTTGCATCTTGTTTAGTCCTCCGCCTTTCTTCTTCCCTCTGCCCAGAAGTCCCTCTTTTTTCCTGCCTAGCTATTGACCATTCAGATCTTTATTACACTAATCACAAGGTGCCTTAGGCACATCTTTTACAGTGTATACAAGTATTCTGCAACAAAGAAGCACTTTTTCTGAATGCAGCAACTATCTGTTGAATGAAGAAATTGGTTTTGTTAAAATGCATTTAATCTATAAGAATAGATTAATTTAAAACTCTTATTTTTTTCTTTTTAATCAAATTGAGAATTTTTCTTTTCTTTCTTTCTTTCTTTTTTTTTTTTTTTTTTTTTTTTTTTTGGTTTTTGAGACAGTTTCTCTGTGTAGCTTTGGAGCCTGTTCTTGAACTGGCTCTTATAGACTGGGCTGTCCTCAAACTCACAGAGATCCACCTACCTCTGCTGGGATTAAAGGGTGCACCATCACTGCCCATCTTGAGTATTCTTGATGAATATAATAGTGTAAGATAGTCAATAAGATCAGGCTAGTTGTTTGATACCACAATATTTCCCCTTGAAGCAGAAAATTGGAAAGAACAGTTGAACAAAACCTATTGATACTGTAATATAGTTTCAAACATTCTTTAGATCCTTATACAAAAGATGATATCATTTTTTAAATATATTCTAGAATATTCTTTTGAGATGGTGTTTATGAGAGGTGTGCTTTGGATTATTGTTGGTGCTGGGGATGTAGCTCAGGGATAGAGGGATAGAGTGCTTGCCTAGTGTGTGCAAAGCTATAAGCTCCATCCTCAGCACTGCAAATAGCAGTAATATAATTCATATTCTTTATAGATTATTAGTAAGTTCTTACCTTAGGACTGTCTAAAACTGTGGGTATATGTTACAAGCAGGTCCCCCCCACCCCCTGCCGCCAGTCTGGTCCCGCTGCCATGCCAGCCCCCAATAACACGCAGAGACTCTGTATTTGATACAATCCTGTTGGCCAGTTACTATCATTGTTTATCGGCTAGCTCTGTCTTAATGATTAACCCATTTCTACTTATCTAAGTATTTACACATGATCATCTTATTGGAGAATGGCGGGCGTGCCACCTCTCCAGGCTCTCCATCTTGACTCCTCCTTCTTACTTCCTCCTTACTCCTAGTCTCCTAGCACCTCCTATCTTGCTTTCCCATTGGCTAACAGGGCTTTATTCATTAACCAGTATGAGAAACATATTTACAGAATAACATCTCCCATCAGGTATACAATGGGTATTCATCTATGTGTTTATCTATGAAAGGCTCTGATACTCATTGTGATTGAGAGCTTTTCTGCCAGTGTCTGTGTTTCCTAGAAAGGTATTCTGTAGTCCACATGTGGTACCAAAATCACCTTAGGTATTGGTTTAAAATCCATATTCCCATGCTTCAAAGTGTACTTTTTGAACCCGATGGGTTTGGAAATTTGAACTTTTAATAAATATCATAGGCTATTCTTTGTTGTGTGGAAGTTTGAGCAGCAATGCAGTAAGACAGAATTTATGGGTTACTTTAATGGGCCACAGTTTAAACTTAAAGTGAACTAAATAGAAAATGTTGGGTTACATACTAGTGGCACAGACACCCCTGGTTTTAAATCATATATATATATAGTACCACATGTACTCTTTTTTTTTTTAACTGATTACTGATTTGTAGGTTCAAATAAAATATGTTTGAAAGAGCGGAAAAGTCTTACAATAAGGAACTAATGTATCTCAGAAACAGATGAAACATTACTAAAAGAGTATTTAAATTATTTGGCCCATGGACACACATTTAAAATTACACTTTGGACTTTACTATAATAAAATACGCACACTGTAAGCAATGTTTGACGCCAAGCTAAGTAAGTTATATTTTTACTGGTTATTTATACTATGGATAGACTTCTAGATCCCAGCAATAGGTAGTCTTTCAACAGTCTTCTTTATCATCTAATTCAGTGGTTCTCAACCTTCTTAATGCTTCAACTCTTTAATACAGTTTGTTGTGTTGTGGTAACCCATAACCATGAAATTATTTTTATTGCTACTTTCTAACTGTAACTTTGTTATGTTATGTATCATAATGTAAATAACTGGCAGGCAGAATATCTGTTACGAGACACCCAAAGGGGTCTCAACCAACAGGTTGAGAATCACTGATATTGTTTTCAAAAAAATAAATAAATAAAAGACAGCATTAATATGAACACAACAAATGTGAACATGTTCATTTGATATAAGAAGCTACTCACAATTAGCTGACTGACTTTTTTTCTCATTTTAGGAACTTTATAGTCAGTGGCAGAAAAGCGGCCAATTTTTTCTGGACTCAATAGCACTTAACATAACTTGGGATCCCACAGGTAAGGAATATAACAATATTAGTTGGAACAAATGTTATTAAACTACGTGTTTTTATTACCCTTATGTATTTCATCTGTCAGACTATGGTGAATACAAAAGTAAATAAAACAAATAGTGCCCTTCTATGATTTATACTGAAATGAAGTCAAATACAAGTGATAATAAATGATATGACATGATAAATGTTAATATAGAATAACTATTACTTTTGGAAAAAAGATAAAAAAATATCTCTGGAAAATAAGATTTTATTGACAAGACTTGTTTTGACTTGAGTTTTTGAAAGATTTTAACAATTAGGGCCAAGTACATGAAACAAGAAAAAGAAGTTACTTTTAAACCAAGATTATGTATTATGTTATGTATTTACTTTAAAAATTACTTAATTTGAGGCTGGAGAGATGGCTAACAGTTAAGAACACTTGTTCTTCCAGAGGAATCTAGTTCTGTCCCCAGCAACAACATGGTGACTCCTAACTGTAAGTCTAATTGCAAAGGATGTGGTACACAAACAAACATGCAGGCAAAAACACATACAAAATAAAAATAAATATTTCATAGCTGAAAGCAACAATCATTTTCCTGGTGGGATGAAATTGCTGCAGGGTTTCGTCTGTTATCTGTGTATTATTACCTAAGTACTTGTAAAGGATCCATGAAAGACTTTGTTCCCGTATGTGGACCTTTGGCTAATTCTCTTGTGGAACACCTTTGCTCTTCATGTGGCCTGTCTCTCTCTATTTCTCTACACCAGGGTAGTGTAAATTTTACATGGTGGTTAAATTTTGAGATTGGAAATTTAAGCTACAAATACTCTTAAAACCTGGCCTTCCTTATCCAGAGAATTTTCCTATTTCATTCTGTTCAAAACAAGGTGGGAGTTCAGAATTCAAGAATTAAGAGAAACAGATTCCATTCTTGGTGCAAAGTGTGGGAAAGTCATATTGTCTGGGGATCTAACTACAGAGTTTGTATAAGTTACAGTTAATCCTCATAACTCTAGAAAGCTCTGAATTTACAGGAGAGAAAATTTCAGTTCAAAGATTGCCTAACTAGATCCTGTTGGGGAATATTATTTTAAGGTGTGTGACTTTTTTTTATGCTGCATTTCTTTAACTCTGTGAAGTTGTGTTACTTTGCCTGTCTGAAACACTTCACTTTAGCTCTAATAAAGAGCTAAACGGCCAATAGCCAGGCAGGAGCATGGACAGGTGGGGCTGGCAGGCAAAGAGGATAAGCAGAAGGAGAACCAAGGAAGGAAAAAGAGCAGCAATAGAGCAAGGAGAGGAGTATGAAGGATGTCAGCGGCCAACCACCCAGTCATCCATGGAGTAAGAAGGAAAATGAGATACACAGAAGTAAAAAAGATGGAAACTCAGAGGGAAAAGGTTAGACGGGTTAAGTTAAGAAAAACTGGCTAGCAACAAGCTAAGTTAAGTTTGGGCATTCATAACTAAGAATAAGCCTCTGTGTATTTATTTGGGAGCTGGGTTGGTAGGTTCCTCAAAAAGACCAGAAAGCCAAAAGAGTAAAAATTAAACACAATAAGATCACAATTTGCATGGCTAATTAAATGATGAAAACACATGGATTTATGAATTCCTGATCTAAATTTGTGCTTTTGCTGGACTTTTTTTTTTCTTGTCCTCCTTCCCTCTCACCTTCCCTCCCTCCCTCCCTCTCTCCCTCCCTCCCTCTCTCCTCATTTCATTTTATTAGGATTTCTTACAGGATCCAGACTGATGGATTATTTCCAAGAGTATGGTCTCCTTACCAGTGGCTGTAACACAAAATAAAATGTTCTCTCTTGGGACCGATAATCTGTATAGTCAGAGTGGGTGCTTATTGGTCCCTCCCTCCACCCAGTTACCATTATCTGTTAATGGCAGGGATTCATGGAATCATTTCCTTCCATCTGAGGCTATAAACAGGTCCAATCTTTAAAAAAAATTATTCTTTTGCTTTTAACACATATGTTTCTAAAAATTACATTACTTATTATGTATATGTAAGTACGGGGTTCAGAGACCACAGCTTGCAGGAGTTGGTTCTATTTTTCCATCATGAATGTTTGGGACTAGAGCTCAGGTCATTGAGTTAAGAAGTAAATGCCTTTACCCACTGAGCCACATTACTCTTTTGCAGTTTCTTTTTAGAAACTGTATTATACTCTACAGTTTTATAAAATTCTTGAGTATGTATGTTAACTCAGTGTTAACTACCTACATAATAAATGGCTAATAATATATTTGTATATTTCTTTAGGTAATCGTCTTTTAACTGGTTCCAGTAGTCTGCAGCTCTGGTGTAACAATAACTCAAGGAAGCAAACTGAAGATGAAAACCCAAATAGAACAGACCTTAACTTTGGAGATTGGGTGTGCATTTGGCATTGCAAGTAAGCGATTTACTAGAGAGTTTAATGGTTTTTTTTATTTTATAAGTTGGTTTTATATATGACTTTTTCGTCTATTCATTGTGAGAACAGACATTAGAGTCTAGGGTTGGCAGTGAGATGCCTTATTCATGGATGCTTGCTACAAAGCCACAGCTGAAGTGGGAGCACATGCAGTGGAAGGGAAGGAATGAGCCCTTCAGGTTATTTTATAGCTTCCACAATCATCTTCCCCCTGCAATGTAACAGACCCCACAGGTACAAGTGCCACCTGCACCATTTGGAAGAAGAGCAACCTTCCTGTGAACAGCCCTTTCCAGCAACATCAGCAGACTCTAAAGGCACAAGTACCACCCATATCTGTTGGAAGAACGGGCACAGGCAAAACCTATACCAGTTGGAAGAACAGACTCCATAGGCACAGACACAGCCCACACCAACCACAAGAACTGAATGATATGCTGGATCTTGTCACCCAAACCCCACAAACCTCAGCTGAGACAACCATATTCACCTGATGACCAGCCAATTACCAGAACACTTGGCCATTCAGGTCAAAAGACAATAAAGGAAACAGACAAAAAAGGGACAAAAGACCCATCTAACAAAGACATCACAGTGCAAACTTGCACAGCCACTTTGGAAATCAGTCTGGTGGTGTCTCAGAAAATTGGGAATCCAGCTAACTCAGAACTCAGCTATACCCCCTTTGGATATACACCCAAAGTCTAGTCAGTCAAACAATAAGAACACTTACTCAACTATGTTCACAGCACATTTATACGTAATATCCAGAACCTGGAAACAACCTATATGCCCCTCAATTGAAAGTGTACATTTACACATTAAAGTATTACTCAACAGTAAAAAAACAGTGACATCATAAAATTTTCAGGCAAATGGATGAAACTTTGGTTATTAGATGTAAAACAAAGGCTGATCATGCTACAATCCACAGCCCCAGAGAAGCTATGTAACAAGGACCTTAAGAGGGAGGCATGGATCGTCCTGGGAAGGGGAAATAGATGAGATCTCCTGGATAAGCTGGGGGAGAGGGGGAGTAGAGGAGAGAGGATGGGGGAAGGGAACATGATGTATCAGGGTGGTTGAGTCTGGTGGGAGGGTTGGAGAGGGAGAACGATGAAAAATATCTTGATAGAGGGGGCCATTATGAGTTAGGGAAAAACTTGGTGCCAGGAAACTCAGGAATCCACAAGGATGACCAAGACTTATAGCAGTAGTGGAGAGGGTGCCTGTACTGGTCATCTCCTGTAGTCAGATTGGTGAATACCCTGTTATCATAAAGCCTTTAACCCGTAACTGATGGAAGTAGATGCAACACCTGTTGTTCATTTAGATGCAGAAATGTTCACATATTTAAATAAGTAAATGCTGTTACAATGTAAACTATAAATATGGTCTCGTTTCCTACTAAATATGATCTCATTTCCAATCTGTCCTCCTGTTTCTCGTTTCTCTTCTGTAGACAGTAGATGGGAGGGGATTGGAAAGAGAAGGTGTGAAAAAAAAAATCTTTTGTACTGATATGTCTGAGAAGAATGCTGTGGTATCGAGACTATAGGTTATTTTACTTTTTTTCTTTTATCAGTGTTTTGAATCTCTTCATTATATGTATACTTATAAAGCTTTGTGATAGAAGTTCTTGTTGGGCTGGGGATAGAGCTTAGTGGTCTAATGCTCGGCTAGCATACATTAAGCCCTAGGTTTGATCCCAGCACTGCACCTGAAAGAAGGAAAAAAATCTATTTGACATGCTTTGCCAATCAGTTTGGCACAGATATGGCTAAGTATGAATTTGGATGAAGAAAGGGAAGATGATGATGATGATGATGATGATGATGATGATGGGGGTTTCCAATATATATGAGTGTTAAGAATAGAAAGCAATATGGGATAATGAGCCACAATTTCTTTGAGGAGAAAAGGCAAGTATGCTCTAAGTAGGTAGACAAAGCAGTTCATGGTTGTTTAAATTCCTTTACCACACATAAGTCTTTCATTAAGTAAATGTTATACCAGATGAAGGCAAAATTAATGTAAAAACATTGTTGTCTTAAAAAATATATATTGTAGTATTAGAGATCTATGGCTCTGGAAATTAGATATCCAGATTGAAAATAAAAATTTTCTCTCACCTTTAAAGGGAAATTGTTAGGCTTATGAATTTTGTTTTGTTTTATTTTGTTTTTTAACAATTATTACTTGTATGATTCTTAGGGAATGGTTTGGTTTTTTGTTTAACTGTTATTTTTCCCTTATATATTTTTATATATTATATCCTGACCTCAGTTTCTCCTCCCTCCACTCCACCCAGATCTTCCCTAATCTCCCCTCTCCCTCAGACTCAAATCGACTCCTACTCTCCTTCCTTAAAAAAAACCAAAAAACAAAAGAAAAGGCCTCTAGGGATAACCACTGAACATGGCCTAACGAGATACGATAAACCCACATACCATGGCTGGACTTGGCAACTCAGTAGGAGGAAAAGGGTCCCAAATGCAGGCAGAAGTGTCAGACTTCCTCCACTCCCATTGTTAGGAGAACTACAAGAATACCAAACTTACACAACTGTAGGTTTATGCAGAGGACCTAGCTTAGACCTATACAGGGTCTGTGATTGTTGTTTCAGTTTCTGTGAGTCTCTATGAACCTTGCTTAGTTGATTCTGTGGGCCATATTCTCATGGTGTCCATCATCCCCAGTCCTTTCTCTCCTTCTTGGAGGAGAGGGGGTTGATGTTCCTTCTAGTGTTTGGCAGTGTCTCTCTGTATCAGCTCACATTGGTTACTTCTCTGATGTCACTTAGTTAGGCACCAGTTTATGAGTATAACAGAATATTGTTTGGAATCATTTCATTGTTTTGTTTTTGTTGTTGTTTTGTGTGGATTTTTTGTTTTTGTTTTTGTTTTTTGCCAGCCATGTTTACTTTTGTCCTGTGTCTCTGGCTGTCCTACCTCTGGTTCTTGGCCATCTAGGCAGTGTCTGGCATGGGCTCCCTCTCATGGCAAAAGTTTAAAGTTGGACCAGTCATGGGTTGTCCACTCACAGAAGTTCTTTGTCACCATTGCCCCAGCATGTCTTGCATGCTGAACAGATTGTAGCTCAAAGGTTTTGTGGTTGGGTTGATGTTCCAGTCCTGTTGCTAAGAGCCTTGCCTAGTTATAGAAGATGGCCAGTTTGGTCTCCGAATTCCCCATTATTAGGAGACTTCGCTAGGGTCACTCCTACTAGATTCTAGGGAGTTTTTACTGCCCTGGGTTTGGTTTTGAGTTAGGGCCTTGCCATACAACTGTGGCTTGTCCAACTTGTCCTCAAACTTGCAATATTCTTAATTTTACCTTCTGAACACTGGAATTATCTGCATTTTCATGACTTAGAAATTATGTGTTTTATATTTAAACTTTCTTAGTAACTTGTGTTTTTTTGGGAATATGCTTAAAAGTTAGGGGTCTAGAGGAGGTCTATAATAAAGCATGTATTTAGCATATGCAGGCCCTTGACTTCAATCCCTAACAACAAAAAGCAAAAAGCAAAACAAAACAAAAACAAATACAAAAATTTCTCAACAACAGGAGCAACAAAAAACTTGAGTCAACCTTTAGAGTCAGATATGGTACTCTGTAGTTCTAGGTATGTGTTGTAGAGGCAGGAGGACTATTTAGCCTGTTAAGATCTAACCTGAATCACCAAGACCTCATCTTATAAGGGGGAAAAAGTGACTGTGAAACTGTTAGCAAACAAAATCTGTAAGTATAATAAATTGCTGGAGTTTAAAGTGTGATGATTATGTTGAACCTAGTTTCCTTGCCGATTATCCCTTCTCTGTTTAATTTACAGAACCGCTTCTCAAGTCCATTTAATGAAATTTTCACCAGATGGAGAATTTTTTGCCACTGCTGGAAAGGTAAATTCTGAAAATACAGTTGTCGAATTGTATGTCTATACTACATTATATTTTAAGCTTATGTGTACACCTGCCTCTGTGTACACATGTGTGTGTGGTACATGTACAGGCTTGTGCATACAGAATAAAGGCCAGAAATCAAGTACAGTCTTTCATTATCAGTATTCACCTTATTTTTTACTGAACCTGGATCTCAGTGTAGTCTACATTGGCTGGCCAGAATCTCCTGTCCCTGCCTTTCCAACTGGGATTACTGGCAAGCACTGTGGCACTGACTGTTTTCTATGGGCTCTGGAGGGTCAGGCTCAGATTCTTCTGCTTATGGAGCACATGCTCTAACCACTGAGCTATACCCAGCCTCCTGTACTTTATTTTTGAATTTATAAACATTAACTGACTTATTCTTTTTAGTATTGCACTCTTACTTGATTTTTGGCTTGAGGGAAAAGAAGCCCTTAATTTCACTTTTCCTGAATAATGCAGGAAGTTATATGGTCATTGGATACTTTTTTTTCTCCTTAGGATGACTGTCTTCTAAAGGTATGGTATAATGTAGAAAACTGGCGACCAGCTGTTACCTCTCCAGATAAAAATTCAGAAAAACAATCCCAAGGAGGAATTGACTTTTCTTTTGTGTATCTGGCCCACCCACGAGCTGTAAATGGATTTTCCTGGCGTAAAACAAGCAAATATATGCCGAGGTCAGTTGATTGGTTGTGATTTCACTGTGTGTTAAGAGAATATCACTAATTTGACTGGTTTTCTTTCTTGGAGTCTTTGAAGATTAGGATAATAGTTGATTTTTCCAGACTTTTTATGTCTGGAAATCTCAAAGGGAATTCAAGACCAAGATAATTAATTTCCATATCAAATATCTTTTTCATAGAGTTCTACATGTTTTTCTTTTCTTTATGTTTTATATTCTACTGTATTTCCTATACAGATTGCTGTTTGTGTAGACTTTTTTCTGTTGTATCCTCTGGCATCCTTTTTTAAAATAAACAAAATACCCTTTATTGAAAGGACATCATTGAACAAAGTAGAGTTAATTCTTTATATTATCATCTCTGAGTTTTGTATAAGTTTAACCCATACAAACTCAGAAATATGTGCCTGTTAGTACATTTCTGTTGTCCTTGAAAAACTTACTATCACCTAGAATTTTTGTGTTCTTGTGGTAAGTTACATAGATTTGGTAAGTAGAACTAAAAATCCATCTTGTACTACATTGCAGTGCTAATTTGGTTATCTCTTACCTTTGTAGTGCTGTTGAGTTTTAGCATCTGAGATGTTCAAGTAGAATTATAGTGTGGTCCTAAGTCATTTGTTGACTTTATTTTGCTCTTTTGGACCATTAGGATACACCTAGATTTTTGAGCTACAGTGTAGTAGTTACTGTTCCTATTCTAGCTCTCTAGTCACAGTTAAGTGTAGAAGAGAAACGCTAAGGAAAATAATAGTTCTGTTCTTATTTTTTGTGTCAGAGTCTTCAAGATAAGAGACAATGGTTTGGGTAATCAGTATTGTCAGTTAAAGGAACCTAACCTCAGATTCACTTATGTTCTAGTACTCTGTTACCTGCATCCATAAAGATACGTTTTGAATAAAATTATTGTTTATGTTAACTCTTGCTTTGAAAGTTTTGAGTGACTCCAGCTTGCTTATCACAAATTTGTCTTATAAAATTAGTTTTATAGAAACTAATTTATTCTGATACATAATAAATGAAAATTCTCATTTACTGATGCTACAACCATCAAAATACTAAACAGGAGTATGAATTACTGAAATTTTGGGGGGACTGACTTAGTTTACTTAGGTTTTGACAGAATTCATCACAGTGAGGTTTGAAGCAGATGCCTAAAACTGGGGCATTTAGGGTATCTGCAAATAACAATTAAGCAGTTTTAGGCACTCTCCCACCTCTTTGTCTTTGGGTCATTTTATTATATTAGAGTCTCTCTCTTTTTCCTTTTTAATGTGGTAAAATTGAACGCAGAGAGACCATTGGATTGAGAAAGAACAGTAGATACGTTTGTGTAGTGAGCATATACTTTACTGTTAAAAAGTGACAGATATAGGACAAGTTGGAAGGTTAGTGATATCTTGCAGGAAGCTCCAAAAGGTGGTTGGAGATAACAAGTTGCAAAACCATCAGTATAGGACAGATGGTGGGGACAAGTAACCCATCACAGGGTTGCTTTCTGTGAGTTTAAACATATTGTTAGTTGTGGGTTTTATGTGCTATGTGGGCTTTGTATTAATATGATAGCCCAGTGGTTCTCAGCCTGTGAATCTGGGTTGAATGACCCTTTCACAGAATTCACCTAAGACCATAGAAAAAGAGATATTTACATTATGATTTATAATAATAGCAAAATTACAGTAATGAAGTAGGAACAAAAATAATTTTATTGTTGGGGTTCACCATAACACGAGGAACTGCCTTAAAAGTCACAGCATTAGGAAGGTTGAAAACCACTGTGATAGACCATCAAGGTTATAATAACTGTAAAAGAAGTGAAGAAAGGAACCTCCAGTCTATTAGTATGAGATACTTAGAGGACAGTGCAAATACTTAGAGAAGAGAGCAAGGGAGGCACTGGCGCAGAAATGCATAGTCTTCTGTATACCAATTGTATATTACCTGCCAATTATTTCTGTTGACTAAATATCTTACAGAGTCTGTTGAAGCTATATGTATATTAAGATCATTGCTATCACCTGCTTTTGATCTGTGTCCTTTCTGATTTATTTCATTTCTCTAAAGTTCTTTCTCTTCATCTGATTCCATCTGTTCTTACCCTTAAGTTACTACCTTCTGCTCTTCCTATATAAGTGTTTCTGCTCTGCTAGTTACTCTTTGGTAAAAATTTAAACTTTTGGTATTTCTTTTCAACCTTTAACTTTAGTTATTGTCTCTTGATTTATTTTCTTGATATATTTGCTTATTTTAAATGTCATTGCTATGGTCTCTATATATGAATACATGAGATGCAGAGAGGAAATAAGTATAGGCAAGGAATAGAAGAAAGGAAGGGGAAAATGGAAAGGGATGGATGAATGTTATGATGAAGAATGAGAAGCAAGAGGTTCAGGAAGAAATCAAAAGAGTGAGGGGCAGGGCAAACAGGGCTGATGAAAAGAATTTGTGCCCTACAGGGGCTGAGAATGATGTCAGAGGCCAAAGAAAGGAAGATTGGAGAAGTTGAAAGAGTAATGAAAGGTGTAGACAGAGAAAGGTAGTAAGAGGGTCAAATAGGGACAGAGGTGAGAAAATGGACTAGGGGAGTTGAAGTTAACAGAGTAATCTAGGCAAACCTGAGTTTTGCTGCATTTTTCTTTTGTGTTACTTGTTTTTTTAATCATATAGACGATAAGGTGATTGTTGTAGAATATTTGATTTCTTTCTTCTTAGCTCTTTGTCTTCTATTCTTGGCTTTACTGCCCACCCTAACTCCCTCCCTTCCTTTCATTTGTTAAATTATTTGATAAAATTTCTTTGATGGTAATGACTATATATAACCAAAAGTCCAGAATTACTAAGGTTGGATTTGGTTTGTGCGGGCCTGTCATGAATTCTCTTGCACATCACTGCTTTGGGCCGAGGCAGACAAGAAGTAGATAAATATACTATATGGTTAATCAGATAGTAAAACTTGAGCATTATGAAATAGTTAAAATAATGGTCATTCACTGAATAAATAGCGAAGTTTTACTGGGAACATTGCTTTGTGCTTGTCAACTGAGATGTAATAAAAATATTAGATTATTATAACAAGAACTGTTTTCTAGACTGAAGAAATAGGTTGGTAAACATTTTCTGTTGTGATCTCAATGTACATTCTCTTCGTTTTTAAAAAAGATTCTGTACATATGGATATTTTGCTTGCATATGTTTGTGCAGTACCCTTGGAGGCTAGAAAGAGGTTGTTGGATTCTCTGGAACTGGAATTCACTGGACTTAATTAGTACTGGGACTCAAACCCTGGTTCTCTAGAGGAGCAGTCACCTAACTGTTGAGCATTTCTCCAGCTCTCTTATTAATATTAGTTATGTGTTTATATATAAAAACACTGCAGAATGTTTTTGATGCAGTGCTATATAATTAGTATTTTCTCTAAAATATTTTTATTCTTCAGGGCTTCTGTATGTAACGTACTGTTGACTTGCTGTAAGGATAATGTATGTCGTCTTTGGGTAGAAACATTTTTACCAAATGACTGCTTGTTATATGAAGGTGACTACAACCACTGGTGTGAACCAATTAATTTAACAAATAACTTCAAGAGAAATGCTTCCAATAAAGAACGAATTCAAAGTGCCCGAGAAGTAAGTGTTTTTATTATGTTATGTGTTTCCTACATATTTTTAAATCTTTTATACATTTTTATTTGTATTTATTTAGATTATACAGGAATATTACAAGTAGGAGTATATCTTAGGAAATGTTCCTTTTATTAAGAAAATACATATAAGTATTTTTTTTTTTTACAATGCATAAGCTGTCTTTATTTATGAGGTTAATCTTAACTGGTAGCAAAATAATGGTAACGACTTAACACACATAAAATCTGAGAATTCAAAGATTTGACTATAAAATTTATTTTTTCTTAGTACTTACAGTAGATTTGTTTACTGTACCCTGTACCCTTTGTTATTTTCAGACCTACCAGAGCACAAGTGTTTATAAGCATTGGCAGAAAAAGTCAATGTTTGATGTTTGGGCTAATTGAATATAGAACAAATTTTGCTCTTTGGAAATGAAGTCTTATACTGTAGTTCCAGGATGATACCAGTCTCGTGTCACTCATCCTTCTCGGTCTCTTGTTTTCTGGATTTTTAAGTGTGAGACCATTTCTGATTGAAAATAGAATAAAAATATTGGCTATTAGTATTTCCTTCCTTTCTTCCTCCCTCTCTCGCTTCCTCCCTTCCCCTCCCCTCTTTTTCTTCCCCCTCCCCTCCTCCCTCTCCTCCCTTCCCTTTCTCTCTCATCCTCTTCCTTCCTTTACTTTTCTTTTTTTCTCCCGAACAGAGTTTCTCTGTATAACTCTGGCTGTCTTGGAACTCTAGACCAGGCTGGCTTGGAACTCAGAGGTCTACCTGGTTCTGCCTCTACCCACCAAGTTCTGGGATTAAAGGTGTGCATTCCCACACCTGCTTTTTACTGTTTTCTTAATATTAAAACATGAAGTGTCTGGGAAATGATTTAAATTTGTATGGGTATAGAACATGACTTAGTTAGGGATTCTGTTGATGTGAAAAGGCAACATGACTATGGCAGCTCACATAAAGGAAAGCATTTAATTGCACTGGCTTACAGTTTTGAGAGGTTTACTCCATTATCATTATGGTGGTAAATGGCTGTGTGTAGGCAGACATGATACTAGAGAAGGAGCTGAGTGTCTTACATCTTGATCTTTATGTAGGCCATAGCAAGTGGACTGACACTGGACATAGCTTGACAATGACACACTTCCTCTAACAAGACCACACCTACTCCATCAAAGCTACAACTTTTATGAGCTTTTAGAGGCCATTTACATTCTTTCTACCACAAACCAACTTTTTTTTTTTTTTTTTTTTTTTGCAAAAGGGTTTTACTAGGTAGCTCTGGCTGTCCTAGAACTTAATATGTAGACCAGGATGGACTCCCAAGTCACAGAGATCTGCTTGCCGCCTTCTTGAGAGTGCTGAGATTAAACACTTTTTTGGTTTTTCAAGACAGGGTTTCTTTGTTTAACATCCCTGGCTGTCCTGCAACTCATTCTGTATACAAGGCTGGCCTTGAACTCACAGAGGTCCACCTGTCTCTGCCTCCTGAGTGCTGGGATTAAAGGCAAGTGCCATCATGCCCAGCTGAACAGCTATTTTTCTAATGGTTCAGAATGTAATTAAGCTGTATTGTATATTCAACAACAGAATGTCTTTGTGTAATAATTGCACTGCAAAGTGTTAGACTAAGATTCTACTTTGCTTCTTACTAGCTAGAAAATCTGAGGTTCTATATGAATTATTTTATGTTATGAAATATTAAAATACAGTGTTTAAGCTAGATACCACATGAGATTGAAAAAAAATATCAGAATTCCTAGCACATGATTGTAATGTCATTCACTACATAGTTATAGACAGTAAGCTGTGGACAAAGACAGTACACAGACAAGGTCTCACTCCATAGCACTGGCAGGCTCACTGTAAAGATTAGGCTAGCCTAGGACTCAGACGTCTTCCTGCCTCTGCTAAGTTTCAAGTGTTTACCATTATGCCTATCCGATTTTTTTTTTTAATTGGGGGGAGGTTATTTTACTTTTTTACTTTTAAGCTCTGGAAGTTGATTTTAGATGTTGAAAATATAAAAAGAGTAGGCTAGATACTTATTCTTCAAGGTTCAAATTTACTATACAAAGCGGTGTGCTTTACAAATTTACATAAAATAGCATATATATCCATTCTGACACTCTTAATGTAGCAGTCATTTTACTTTGATTTTATTTATCCAGGTAAATCTGAGACCTTTCCGTAAAGGTCGAAGGAGATCACTTGCTCTTGTAGCACATACTGGCTATCTGCCTCATCAGCAGGATCCTCACCATGTCCACAGGAACACACCACTGCATGCCAATGCACTTTGTCACTTTCATATTGCAGCCAGCATCAACCCAGCCACAGGTAATTATTTCTGTAGTGAAATATCTATTATTAGACAGACTAGCAGAGCCACACAATCTAGATCTACGTATGAATTTGGAGATGTAAGTACTTATCACTTTAGTAGATGTAAGTACTTACCACTTTAGTAAATATTTTCTGTGAATTTAAAAATCAGGGTTCACAACTGAGGGACTTAAAATAGTATCTCAAATGCTTGCACATAATTAATACCACCTCTATAGAAGGTGGGAAGTAAATCACCTGTATACTTTAGTCCTTTTCCCTAGAACAAAACTACAGTTGGCTATTTTTATATCTTACAGAATGTAGTCCTTCCTCCCCTTCCCCTTTTTTCTTTCCTCCCTCTTTTTAGAGTCTCCTCATATAACCAAGGGTGATCTTGATAGTATAGAATATTCTTAATCATTAATTAAACATAACCAATTTCCATGGAACTGGAAATTGCAGTATTGTACTTTTCAAGAAAATATAGCAATGGAATTATCAGTTAGTTACTTAGAGAGAATTCTCTCCACCAGAATGAGCTCTGTAAAATCAAAGCATACTTTTGGTAGGAATTAAAAAATCACTTTTTATCTTAGCATTTATTTGGTAACTGTAATTCTAGTTGTAAAAGTATTCACGAGCCAAGAAAATAAATATCAGTTTCAGTATATTTATCTTCATTTAAAAGTTACTTATGTTTGGTAATTATCAACTTTATCAAGTACATTTATTAACAGTGCTTATAATACAGTTACCTATAAGGTCAGTGGCATGATTTTGAAGGCCCCTGTTGAGTAAAGGGCAGTATAAGATACATGACTGTTATGTATGAGGCCTTTGGTTTGATTTGCAGTACCTCAGAAAAATGAAATAAATGTAAAAATCAACATATTACACAAATAAAGCTTGAATTCCCCCATTAATGAAAAAACCTAAGAGATTATTGAGAAAGGAATCCTAAGTTTGAGTGTGGCACTTCTTTGACATGCATTCAATAAAGACAATTAAAACTTTCTTTAGATTGTAGATCACCAGGGAAAACTGTGATGGTCTGAATGAGAATGGCCCCACAGGGTCATATTTGAATGTTTAGTCACCAGAGAATGGCACTAATTTGCAAAGATTGGAAGAATTTGGTGTATCACTGTTGTTTCTACTTTTGTCTTAACTGTAGATAAATCTAACAAGCAATTCTACTGATTTTTAAAAACCTTTTATCATGAAAGCAAACCATTACAGCCTTTATGGTTCTACATATAACAATATGATCCAGATCTTATTAATAAGATAGATGAATTTTCTTTAACTCTATTAGGGACTATCTTTGTAGTAACTGGTTAGATTTGTACTTCAGTATACTTAATTGAGTACTTACATCAGAAGTACATATTTTTTTATTCTTTTTCATCTTTAAATTTTTTTCATATAAGATATTTTGATCGTGTTTTTCCCTTTTCCCAACTCCAAGAGCCTCTCTTCTCATCCAGTTTTTCCCAACAGAAAAATCACTAAGACAAAAATACTCAAACAAAAAGGCCATAAAAGATCATGGAGTTTGTTTTGTATTGGCCAATTACTCCTGGGTATGTGGCCTACCCTGGAATGTGGTTGATATATGCAGTCACACTCCATTGTAGAAAAAGTGATCTTCCCTTTGCTAGCAGGTATTGACGGGAAGTAACTATTCTGTTAGACCAATGTAGTTTCAGGTTCTTGACCACTTTAACAGTGTTAGATGTGGTTTGTACCAGTATACCTTGCAGGCAAGTGCTGTTTTGGTCACAGGGTTCATAGCTGGGTGAGATTGATGATAACTGGTTTCTTCCGGTGGTGTGCAGAGTACCTTCCAGCACCATAAACACTAGTCAACAGGAGTGAAGTTTCTAGTTGGGTACTAGCTTAGTTTTTCCATTGTCGATAATACAAGTCTTGTCTTCAACAACAGGGACTAACTGTCAGGTTGTAGAGAGCAACCAACAGCCTTGACAGTTGCCAGTGGTATTTCAGGGAGGAAGTGTTCCTGGAACTCCTTTAGCTGACAATATGATGTAACTCATTCCTGGCACTGGAGGTTTTGTTTGGTGGTATAAGATGTGTAGTTGGGGCATTGTCTTTTTCTAAATGGTGACTCCATTTAAATTCCTTTCATATATGAGTATGTTTTAGGAAACTTCTGTAATAGGAGATTGTATTATATAAGACATATCCATATGGTTTTTCAAATGACCTTTAGTGTTAGTTTTTCCTCCTCATATTTCCTATTTACCCTGCCTTATCTCCCTTGACATTTAATCCTTCTATTGTCATTTTCCCGTTATCTCTCTTTAACACTATATTCTATTTCTTCCTTCTTGTGAGATCCTTTCCTCCCCCCTGGTGCCTTACTAGTTCCTAACATCTGTGGTTAGTTGGGCTTAACACACATATCAAAAACTTAAAAGCTAACACCCGCATATTAGAGAAAACACATGATATTTGCCTTTTGTGATCTGGGTTATGTCACTCAGGGTGATTTTTTTTTTTTTACAACTTCATAAATTTACCTGCAAATTTCATAATTTTATTAAAAGTTGAATAGTATTCCATTGTGTAAATGTACCACAATTTTCATTACCCATTTATTAGTTGATGGACATCTAAACTTTTTCCAATTTCTGGCTTAAAAAAAAAAATCTCTTAAGTTATATTTAAAAATAGTTAAGTTTTTCTCAGATAAAAGGTAAGTATAATGCCAATGATGAAAATAGAAAGTATAAATGTGTTCTATGTTACAGTTGTTCAAAATTTGAATTTTCTGATTCGTTTTTCTTTATAGACATCCCACTTCTTCCATCTATTACATCTTTAAGTTTAAGTGAAAATGAAGAGAAGTGTGGACCTTTTGTGGTACACTGGTTAAACAATAAAGAGCTGCATTTTACGTTGTCCATGGAAGTCTTCTTACAGCAACTTAGAAAAAGTTTTGAACAGCCCTCATCTGAGGCCAGTGTAGAAGACTCTATTCAGACAGATACAAAATCTGATGAAGGTAAAGATTTAAGAAGTATGAAAATTTAAATTTGCAGCCATAAATAAATAGTTTTCATATGAGGATAAAACAGAGATAATCTCCAAGCTTGTTATGGCATAATATAAATATGGATTGGTTCATTTAATAATTTGGTGTAGATGCTCTTGCTCATGTCATATTTTTTTTTGAGAATTTTCTGATCTTTTAGACTTGTCAGCCCATAACTCTTTTACTTTATGAACTATATATGAATTAATGTCATTAAGTATATAGTCTCACATGTTACACAGCTACTCACCTGAATCTGCAATTTAATAAATAGTTGTTCTGTGTGTATGTACATTAGAGTTGAGAAACATTGAATGTAGGAAGACGGCAACTATGTTAACACTGTACCACCAACACTAAACTGCATTGTATATAGGGGTTTTAGACTTGTCTGTGTCTATCCTGCTGTTGGATATTGAGAAGGAAGAGAAAGCAAGGAGAGGATACAGCTCTTTCTCTGCCTTGGTTCAGAATTGACACATACCACTTCTACTCTGATTACATTAGTAAGAAACAATCACAGAGTCCCAAGTGGTCTCGTTTTCTATCTGACTTGTAAATCTTTGCTCAATTTTCAGTTTTCATTTAAATATGGTGAAAAAAAGTTTTAATTGCCTCTTTAAAAAATTCCCCATATTCCTGATCCAGGAGTTGAGGAAAGGGCATAGTCTGTGCTTTTTGTGTATATTAAAGTCCTGGTAGCTGTCTGATTACTAAGTTAACTTCATTGATTTTATTTCTTGTTAATACAAATAATATTTGTAGCGATAGCTTTATTGTATTCATTTGGTTCATGAACTTTTGCTTACAGAAATAGATGATGTTGTTGATGACTTAAAAATAAATCATGAGAAGAAGGAATTGGGTGAAGATAAAATGTTACCAAACTCAAATTTTACACCGTTATCGTCAGCTGCCATTGACCATCAGATTGAAATACTTCTATCTGAATGGAGTAAAAATGCAGACATGCTTTTCAGTATTCATCCCATGGATGGTTCTTTACTAGTTTGGCATGTAGATTGGCTGGATGAATACCAGCCCGGTATGTTTCGTCAAGTACAGGTACTGTTAATCATCCATGATTTACTTCTTTTTTATGTGAAAATTTCTTTTTTTGTACTGTTTTTATGTAATTATATGCTCTAATGCCTACTTTCTTAATTCTAGGTGTCCTTTGTTTCCAGAATTCCTGTAGCTTTCCCCACAGGCGATGCAAACTCTCTCTGTAAAAGCATAGTTATGTATGCTTGTACCAAGAATGTTGACTTAGCTATTCAACAAGGAAAACAAAAACCTACTGGCCTCACTCGTTCTACATCAATGCTTATCTCCTCTGGTCACAGTAAATCATCGAACAATTTAAAATTAAGTATTTTCACTCCTAATGTTATGATGATTTCAAAGCATGCTGATGGTTCTTTGAATCAGTGGCTGGTTAGTTTTGCTGAGGAATCTGCTTTTTCTACAGTTCTTAGTATTTCTCACAAATCCAGATATTGTGGTCATCGTTTTCATCTTAATGATTTAGCTTGCCACTCAGTATTACCATTGCTATTGACAACTTCACACCATAATGCATTAAGGACACCAAATGTGGGTAACCACAAGCAAGCTTATGACATTGTAAATACTGAAGAATGTTCCTTGACACAGCAAGATAAAAATAATGTTGATATGGCATTTCAAGATCCCAATGCGATTTATAGTGAACTTATTCTTTGGAGGGTTGATCCAGTTGGGCCATTATCTTTTTCTGGAGGAGTGTCTGAGCTGGCCCGGATTAACTCTCTTCATGTTTCTGCCTTTTCCAATGTGGCATGGCTCCCTACTCTTATACCCAGTTACTGTCTAGGTAAGTGTACTGTGATTTTATTTCAGTAATTTCATTTTCAGACACTCTTGCTAAAAGTTAAATTTTAAATGTTTATAAATACTTTCTAGGTGCATACTGCAACTCTCCTAGTGCATGCTTTGTAGCTAGTGATGGACAATATCTGAGGTTATATGAAGCTGTTATTGATGCCAAGAAACTTTTATATGAGCTTTCCAACCCTGAAATTTCTGTGAGTACTAGCTTTATGATGTTTTTAGATACTTAACCTATACTTACTTGGCCTGTTCTAGAATTGTGACCAATAATTTATGACAGATAAGTGTATTTTTTTTACTATATATTTTTTTACATTAGTTTTGTATTTGTGTAGTGATTTTAAGGTTAATCCCTTTCATTAGTTTTAGGTTGGGTGTGTAGCTCAGTGGTTGAGCATATATGTAAATATGCTGTGATCCCAGGTCCTCCTTCTGACAGAAAAAAGAAAAGTCTAGTTATGTTTCTTTTTCTTAGAGATAAATGGGGAACTGCCTATTGTAGTAGTAGTTGTTGGTACCTATATAGTTAAAGGGAGCTAGAATAATATGAGTAGAATTTTAATCTTAAACATGAAAAGAAAAGGCCTTCAGCTTGGTTATAGCTGAAGCAAGTTTTTGTATGCCCGTGTAACATGGCTAGTATGGAAGAGACCCCACTTCTTCCTAAGCCTGACTAGTGAAAATCCACTGGCACTATTTACTGAGCACCTCCACCAAGAACGCATTTCTGCAGTTTTCAGTTCTAGTGTTTATTCAGGTTTTTTGTTTTTTGGTTGGTTGACTTTACCAAAAAACAATTGTATTTATTCATTCGTTCGTTTGTTTATTTTGAGACAGGCTATCCTTGAACACATAGTTCTTTTGCTTCAGACTCCTGTGTGTTCCAATTGTAGGCATTTGCTTGCATGTCAAGCTTGTTTGGTGGTTTTGGATACTTTTGAGGCAGCTTTCAGGCTTTGCTCAAGCTTCCATACTTAAGAGATTGTAGCCTAAGTTACTAACAGTTACTAGTTTTTTTTAATGTTCAGTTTGTAAAATTGTAGAATCCTTGGTTTATTCTAATCTGTTTGACGATAAGTTCTTTTCAAAGTATAAATTTACAAAATTTTACAAAGTATATATGTGTATGTGTGTATACATACATGTTGCTTTAGTAGAAAGAGATGTTTATCAAGGACATTTGTTTATAAGTATTGTTTTAACAGCTGCAAATTTGGCTATAAAAGTTAAACTGATACAAAACTCATTCTAGTGAAGCAAGATAGCTCTGGCTGAAGAGAACTAAATAAAAATACATTGATTAACAAGTACTGTGGAGAGAAACAGTGTTGCCAAAGATATAAGGAGTACCCCTTAAGTTGTTGTCTATGGGAAAGCTTAAAGAAAAGACATGAAGGAGTAGAGTGCGCTAGACGTGTGGCTGCAGGAAGAGTGATCCAAAAAGAAGGTTAACTTGTTCATAGACCCTGCAGCCAAAACATGTTGGTTATGTATTATAATAGGACCCTTGGGAGATCATTGTGGAATAAAATAAGGTGAAATAGTCAGGAATTAAAGCAGAAAGGTTGCCTACTCAGAATCTATGTGGCCTTATAATTCATTCCAGTAATTTGGACTTCCTCCGAAAACGACATAGAAACTGTAGCAAGTCTTTCTCTGTCCCATTAACCTACTTCCAAATAACCACACAGACACTTCTCATTAATTATGAAGGCTCCAGTCAGTAGCTTAGGCTTGTTTCTAACTAGCACTTTTAAATTAACCTATATTTTTAAATACATTTTTATTTAAAAGAAAATCAATCTTGACTTACATACCAATCCCAGCTCCCTCTCCCTCCCATCTTCCCATGACCCCCACCAACCTCCCATCCCACCCCCATCCTCTCCCCAGGGAGGGTGAGTCTTTCCTTGGGGGATCATCAAAGTCTGTCACATCATTTGTGGCAGGGCCTAGAGCCTTTCCCATGTATCTAGGCTGAGACAGTATTCCTCCATGGGGAATGGGCTCCCAAAGTCCATTCATGCACTAGGGATAAATACTGGATAAATACTGTCAGAGGCCCCACGGACTGTCCAGGCCTCCCAACTGACAGCCACATTCAGGGGGTCTGGTTCGGTCCTATGCTGGTTCTCCAGCTATCAGACTGGGGTCTGTAAACTCCTACTTGCTCAGGTCAGCTGTTCGTGGGTTTCTCCAGAATGGTCTTGACCCTTTGCTCATCACTCTTCCCTCTCTACAACTGGACTCCAGTTTGGCTCAGTGTTTAGCTGTGGATCTCTGCTTCTGCTTCTGCTTCCATCAGCTACTGGTTAAGGCTCTAGGATGGCATTTAAGGTAGTCATCGATCTCAGTATAGAGGAAGGGCATTTAAGGTAGTCTCTCCATTATTGCTTAGATTCTTAGTTGAGGTCATCCTTGTGGATTCCTGGAGATTTCCCCAGTGCCATGTTTTTCATTAAGCCTATAACTACACCGGCTCCCTCTATTAAGGTATCTCTTTTCTTGCTCTCCTTCTCTATTCTTCCCTAAACTTGGTCTTCCTGATTCCTTATGTTCTCCTTTCCCCTCTTTCTCCTACCCCCTCTTACCCCCCCCCCAATGATCTCAATTTGCTCAGGGGATCTTGTCCCTTTCCCCTTTTCTTAGGGTCCTCCTTGTTTCTTAGCTTTTCTGTAACCCATATTTTTTAAATCTAAATCTTTTATGTGACTGTGTTACCTTTATTTTGTAATATCCATGTTGCTTCCTCTGTATTTTGCTGGCAATTCCACCTTCTTTTCATTCTCTCTGCCCCGAAAATCCTGCTTAGCTATTAGCCATTAAATAGCTTTTTATTAAACTAATCACAGTGACATATCTTCATAGTGTAAAGGAATATTCCACAACAAGAAATCATTGAAAGTCATGCTCATGTGATTTAGGTTTTTTAATAGGTCACTGTGACAACTGTAGTGCCACTATGTGGGTAAAAGTAGAATGAGAGACACCAATTTGAAAAGCTATAACCCTTTCTCCTGGATTACCAGGCTGTCTCTGTGACTTGTGTGTGTGTTTCCCCTTGCCTCCCTCAACCTTTTAAATATACACACACACATGCTCACAATTACAAAAAAACAAAACAAACAAACAAAAAATTGGGATTTGTGGGAAAGGGAACTGGAGAGATGAGTCAGCAGTTAAGAGCACTTGATGCTCTTGTAAGTTTAGTTCCCAATACTTGGATCACAACCACCTGTACATATAGCTCCAGGGTATTTAACACCTCTAGTCTCTGAACGAAACTGTGTTTAGACTTACTTGAATTTGTTACTTATCTTAATTTTATATTTGTACTAAAGGAGTTGTTTTTTGGTTTTTTTTTTTGGTTTTTTTTTTTCTCCCCCCAGAAATATGTTGGTGAAGTGTTTAACATTGTCAGTCAGCAATCAACAGCCAGGCCTGGTTGCATTATTGCATTAGATCCCATTACCAAGCTTGTAAGTATTATTTTTCTGCTGTTTAGCATTAGGTAAATGGCATATATGTCAATTTATGTTGGTATTTATTTATCTCAGCATGGCAGAAAAACCCAGTTGCTTCATGTTTTTCAAGAAGATTTCATTTTGAATAACCTTGAGAAGAAAAGTCTGGGAAAAAATAACATTTTATTGGATCCAGGTAAGGAAAACATTTGATGTGATGAGAAATATTATGCGGCTTATGTTACATATTTTATAAAGATAAATTAATACATCTCAGGTTGTATTCCAGGTGTTTTTAAACATTAATAATGTTATTTCTTCTGTTTATGTGTTTATGTGGTCTAGTTAGTAGCTTAGGCTTGCCTTGAAATTCCCTGCCTCCTGAGTTCTGTTGCCTTAGCCTCCTGAATAGCTTGAATATAGAAATAAGCCCTTCTCATAGCTTATCTTTTTATTCTTAACCAGGAAATAGACAAAAACAACACAAATCAAAGCAAATTGACTGTTTCCTCAGTTGCTCTTAGTTCTTCCCTGCTGCTTGATCTCCTTCCAAGACTGTTTTTTTAAACTGGCCTGGTGATTGAGCCAGCTAAGCTAGTGTTCTACGATTGAGCCATACCCTCATCCCAGTTACATGTTACTTTAAATACACAATAGATGGAATTAGTTATTACCATGTGAGTGAGTGCTTTTTTAAATTTTTTTTTATTTTTATGCACATTGGTGTTTCTCCTGCATGTGTGTCTCTGTGAGAGTGTCAGATTACCTGGAACTGAAGTTACTGACAGCTGAGATTGGCTATGTTGGTGCTGGGAATTGAACCAGGGTCCTCTGGAAGAGCAGTCAGTGCTCTTAACTGTTTAGCCATCTCTCCAGCCTGAGAGAGTGCTCTTTACATGGATGAATTGATTTGAAAAATGTGGACACTTGTGTAACATGAAAAACATAAACCCAGAGACAGATCTTGGGGTTCAGGCTTCAAGCTGAAAATCAGAGAAGAAAAGCAGCCAAGCCAGTAGTTCTTACCCTCTACCAAGCTGAAATAGCAATCCTGTCTCCATGAATTCTCGAGACAAAAAGCTCTCAGTTCCTACCTCCTCCTCCACCTTATATTCCTCTCTCTGCCCAGCCATATCACTTCTGTCTTCACCTCCCTACTGCTGGTATTAAAGGCCTGTGATCCCAAGTGCCAGTATCAAAGGTATGAGTACTGTTACTCTTTACTCTTATATAGTTCAGGGTGGCCTCGAACTCAGGGAGAACCATCTGCCTGTCTCCTGAGTCCTGGCATTAAAGGTATGTGTCTCCACTGCCTAGCTTCTATAGCTAACTAGTGTGGCTGGCTTTGCTTTCTGATACTTCAGACAATCTTTATTAAATCATAAATCTCACCACACACTTGATTTTTTGGAAGTCCATAATTTAAAGAATAAATATTTAAAATGGTAACATTATTAATTTAAAGTGTCTTAGTTAATATAAATATGTGCATAATAAAATATTTGTAATAAAATTTTATTTAAGTAAGTTCTACCATCTAATTCTATTGTTAATTTACATTAACAATAGAAAAAACAAGTAGAGCTAAAGGTTATTGGTTATCAGTTTTAATTACAGGAGCAAACCAAACTGGGTAGTTTCTGTCCTGAAGACTAAAATCCAGTAAGGAGTTACAATGTCAGTCAGATCAGTTAATAAGTCTCAAATAATATTAGCTACATTATTTATTTTTTCAAGATTTTTTTTCTTACAAGGGCATTCTTCTTCATTTCCTACTTCTCTTTTGAGAAGTATTCCTTAGAGTTCAGCACCTTGGCAGTTTTTTACTGTGGTTTCAGTTAACTCTTTATCATTTCCTATGAGAGTTCATGAACTGTGAAAATGCACTTTTCTTCATGTGCTTTTGTAATTCTGGACATCCTAGCCATATGCCAAAAATGAGAGGAATAAAGGGATGACAAGATGGCTCAGACAGGAAAATGCTTGTCACAAAGCATGAAGGATCTTAGGTTGATCTCGGAACCCACATTAAGAAAGCTGGGCACAGCTGCACATTTGTTTCAGAGACAGACAAAGACTGAAGTGAGAGACCCTGAGTCAGATACAAAGTCGAGAGTGATTGTGGAAGAGTTCTAGCTTCAATCTCTGATCTCAACACACTTGCACATACTTTGAGCACACAAAGATGACAAGCTTAAAATGAGGATTACAGAAATGAAACATTCTTTTTCTATATGATATTAAGGGTATTAATATTGTTAATTTTTTGGAGCATGAAAATTTTACTAGCGCTTGAAAGAAAATCAACAGAGCAGGTAAGCTGAAAGACTTGGTGTCTGATAGGAGAAGGGAGAAGAAAAGAGAGAAATACATACCTTATAAAGTTAGTATCTGAGAAAGTTAGCAGGATCAGCAATGGAGGAAAGTACCACATGGCTACGGTGGGGAGCAGCTTCAGGAAAAGTGAAAAGTAGTAAACAGTGTCAAGGACGTCTGTCCTGGCTTTGACCACTATTTGAAGAAAAGAATAGAAAGCCTCTGGTTATTTTCTGCACTTCTTTGGGTATTGATCTGTTATTTTTTCCAGTGTCTTAAAGTTCATCATCAAGTTATTTATTGAGATCTCTGATTATTTTTTAATGTAGTGGGTCTTTAGAGCTGTAATGTCCAAATTAGAACTGATTTCATTTTACAACTTAGATTCAGCTGTTATGTTTTCATTTTCTTTCATTTCATCATAGGAAGGCATTTATTTCCTTCCTGAGTTTTGTAATGATCTGTTCATTATTTAATGGCTTACTATTTAATCTTCATGATTTTATATATTTTCTCTTCGAGATTTCTAGCTTTATCTCATGTGGAAGAATACAAGATGCAGTTTGAATTATCCTGCATTTGTAAAGATTTGAATCTTAAAATGTGAAATAATTTAGAAAAGTTTCAATGATGTGCTTAGAAGAATTTGTATTGTTTTGATGATTGAGAGGAACGTTCTGTATAATAGGGCAGGTTTGCAATTGTGGTATTTCAGGCTTTTAAACAAAGCAGTCCAAGCCCTTCCTGATTTTCTGGTTGGGACTGAAAAGTTACCAGTTACTAGGATAGGCCTGCCCTTGCATGTCAACTAGCCCTTCCTTTTCATAGTTGTGTATATACTTTCTTAGTTCTGTACATTTAGTATTTAAATTATAGTGTGATGTGGGGTTTTCTTTTCTGGATCTTGCTATTTGGTATTCTCTTGTTCTTGTGTCTGGATAGTCTTTCCCACCCAAGATTTGTGATATTTTCTTCTATAATTTTATTAAAAATATTTTATACCTTATCCATTTAATTCTTCTTTTGTATTCCAATAGTGTGTACGTTTGGCATGTTTTTCAGAACTTTTGCATGTTGGGTTTGTACATTTAAAAAAATTGTCCTCCGTTTTGTCTTCTTACCCTGATAGTGTGTCTTCACATGATCCATTGTGTTGGTGAGGCTTTTCACTGAACTTCTTTTCTGCCTCCTTATGTTTTTCATTTCCATCATCATTTTGACTTGGGTTGGCCTCGATTTTCCTATCCCTTTATTAAATTCTATTTTTATATCTTATATTGACTAATTTATTTTATGCAGCTATTTGTGTTCTCTTGGAAAATATTCAAGTGTTTGAGCAGTGTTCAGGAAAGGCTAGGATGTACTATAGTTGTGATGTTTTTTGCTGGTAGTCTGACTTTCTAGGTATTGGGCTCTATCTACTTTGCCTCTGTGGGTTGAGCACTGTCTGCAGTAACAGCCAGTATTCTCTTGGTTAACCATGTCCAGTGATCAAGTAGCATGTTTATATAAAACAATTCAAAAAAATATCAGGGGTAAAGGAACCCAGTGGTAATGTGTATACTAATAATATGAGTAGAATGGAAAAGAGAAGAGGTAAGCAGTCTAATTAGACTTGTGATAAGTATTGTTGTTAATGGGAAGTAGAGGAGGGGGAACACACATAATAGTGTGAACAACTGATTCAAAGTTTTAAAAAAATGGGTGGGCATGTGGGAGTTTGGTTCACTAGGTGGGCCTCTTGACTTTGAGAGATAAAACATGTGGAAGAATGGATGCTGAAAAGAGAAAGGAAGAAAAATAAAAATGAGAGTAAAATAGTAATGTACAAAGCCCTACTACAGTGCCCTCTCCCCCTTTTTTTGAAACCAGGTATCCTGGAACTTGTTATGTAGATGAGGCTGGCCTTGAATTTAGAGAGATTCACCTACCTATGGTTCCTGAATGCTGGGATTAAAGATGTTGGCTCCCCATTGTAGTTATAAAGATTAGAAACAGTTGTAGAGAAGGTATGGAGATATAAGAAAATGCTTTCTTTCCCTGGCCTTTGTCTGGGTTGTACTCTTTTGACTTTTAGGGTCCTGTTCTTTTGTGGTTTCCCCCTCACCTTGCATGTGTGTGGAGTTTTCTGTTGAGTAGGCTGTGGCTGCCCTAGATAGTATCCACATTTTTGCCACTGTTGCCTTCCCACAGAGTTGGAGAGGTGGTAACTGTGCAGTACTTATGGCACTGGTTATAACTTATGTTTAACTCTGATAGTTTTGCCTTTTCCAGCTGGGGCAGTGAGAGCAGTTTCTGAGAACACCTTTTATGAAAACTCTACTAACACTACTTTTGTATTTTTCCTGTTGGAGTCCTTTCGCCAAGTTTGCCTGTAATAAAATATTGCTATGATGGCAACAGCTGCTTGGTTAGTTGCAGCATCAAGTTCAGTCAGATAATAGAGGAAATTCATAATCTAATGGTTGAAGATGTTTGTTGGCCCTTGATCAGATCAGTTTAGAGACTGGAGAAGTAGATGGTGGAGTAATCAAATATTCCTGTTCTTGTTTCTGATATAGTAGTCACTGGTTCTGCCATCTTACCTAGCAGTCCTGTGCCCACCTTACCTTTTTGATTTTCTTTTAAAACTCTTCTACAAATTTAAAATGGCAAAGCTTTGTTGTACCCTAATAATGGTTGCTTTCAGCTTTTTAAAAAAAAATTTTAAATGAATTTATTTTTTGTATGTTTTATAGAGATATACGTGTATAATGATAAGGTTCCTGATAGTTATTTTGTGTCTTTCTCCAGGCCACTGAATTCTTTTAGATTTTATGTTTTTAACTTTCTTTTTATTTATTCTTTGTGTTTTTCACATCATTTATTTCAATCCCAGTCATCTTGCCATTGCTTCCATTTTGCCCTGTGCCCTTCTAGCCCCCCACCCCCAATCAAATAAAATTTAAGAGAAAAAAAGAAAAGGAAAATAAATAGAAAAATCTTGTCGTGGAAGCTATAGTGTGACACAGTAAGTCACACAGTAAATCCTGTTGTTCATACATCTTTACTTGCAAGTGTTCATTGCAAAGAACCATTGGTCTGGTCTGAAGCCTCTGGTGTCTGCTATACTGTTGTTGCTGAGCCCTCACTTGAACTCCTCCTTGGATACCCTTTGGTTGCCCTGTGTTGTGGAGATCTTACAGCTTTAGGGTGGGAGGCATCTCTGCCCCCACCAACACCACCATATGGCAGATGAGGAACAGGGTTAAGTTTGCTATACTGCCCAGGTGAGGTTCAGGGCACACTTTACCATATGCTGAAGCTGGTGGGGGGCAAGATCAGTTCCCTCACCCACCACACATAGCAGGGACAAAGAGAGGTAATCTGTGCCTTTCCCTCACCACAACATGGCAGATGAGGGCTGGTGTGGCCAGCTATCCCACTCTTGAATCCTCAGGGCCAGCTCACCTGAGCCACCACCAACAGGATGTAAGAGCAGCCCCCCCACACACACACCTCAGCTATGCTCCCCAAGTAAAGAACAGGGCCCACTTCCTGAGTACTACAGCATGTAAGGGGGAGCAGGCAACAAGGTGTGAGGGGTAAGGAAGGGGACTTTTCTCCCTAACCCATCTACCACATGACAGGTGAATAGTTGGGGACAGCTCACCCATGCTCCCAACTTTGAAGCTGGTTCACCTACACCTCTGCCAACAGGGAGTACTATGCTGTCCAGGTGAGGTGCAGGGCCTGCTTTCCCTTGTGTGGCAGCTTGTGAGTGGCAGGTGCAGCTCTCCTGCTTATGACCTCAAGTTTCTCCCACCTGCCTCAGGCATAGAGGATAGGTTGGGCAACTCTTCCTTACCCATGGCACATGAAGGGTGGGGCCAGAAATCTCATGTTCACATTCTTGGGCATCTTACCTGTGACCTTCAACAGGGTCAGCTCTGCTGTGCTGCCCAGATAAGGTGCAGGGCCCACTTTTCCAAATGCTGTAGCTCGTGAAGGAGAATGTTAGCTTCCTCTATAGCCAGAGGCAGTGGGGGTGGGGGTGGGAAAGGGGGGGAGGGGAACTTTCCTTCACTCCTACACCCAATCTGCAGGTGAGGTTAGACAGTACCAGCAATGCCTCTCACACCATCGGGGCTTATTCACTAGCACCTCTGTCTACAGGGTAAACTCTACTGTGTTGCCCAGGCAAGGCATATATGGCTTATTCTCCCAAGTGTTACAGCTGGTGAGGGATTGGCATTCAACTTTTCTTTCTTTTTTTTTTTATTAATAATATAATTTAAGAATTTTACACATCAATTCCAGTTTTCTGTCCCTCCCTTCCTCCCTCCCTTTTACCCTCTTTTCCCCACCTCACATACATCCTGACCACCCTTCTCTCCCATCCCCCCATCCCCATTCCACATGTAGGGCTATGCTATCCAGGTGGGGGTCATGTAAGTCTGTCAAGTCATTTGAAGTAGGGACTAGGACTTCTCTCCTGTCTCTAGGTTAAGGGGGTATCCCTCCATGGGGGATGTGTCCACAAGGTCCTTGGTCCTTTTGTGCAGCAGGAATACATCCTGGTTCCACTGTCTGAGGTACCTTAGACTGCTCAGTCCTTCTATCTGAGACCCATATTCAGGGGGTCTGAGTCAGTCCCATGCTGGATTCCCAGCTGTCAGTCTGGGGGGCATTAGCTCCTCTTTGTTCAGGTCACCTGTCTTTATGTGTTTCTGCAATCTGGTCTTGTCCTCTCTCTGCATCTGGATCCTAGTTTGACTCAGTGTTTAGTTATGGGTGTTTGCTTCTGTTTCCAACAGGTACTAGATGAGGGCTCCATGATAGTAAATAATTTATTTGAGGATCTCACTCTCAGGGAAGGGCATTTATGTTAGCCTTTCCACAATTGCTCAAATTGTTAGTTGGAGTCAGTCTTGTAGGTCTCTAGACATTTCTTTAGGTTCAGTTTTTTTCTTCAAACCAATAATGGTTCCCTCTTTTATGTTCTCTCTCTCTCTCTCTCTCTCTCTCTCTCTCTCTCTCTCTCTCTCTCTCTCTCTCTCTCTCTCTCTCCCTCTCCCTCCCTCTCTCTCTCTCCCTCCTCCTCTTCCTCTCTCCCTCCCCTCTCCCTCTCCCCCCTCTTTCTTTTCTGACTTCTATTACTACCTTGACTCAATCTTTCTAGTTGCACGTGCTTTCTTTTCCTCCCCTTCTCTTTCTCCTAGTTCTCTCTCCATGCACTGCCCCCCCCCCACTTCCCATGTGCTCTGGTGTTACTGCAGGTTTTGCGCCAATCTGTAGCATTTATGTTTCCGCAAGCCCTCCAACCAGCCAGTCTGTGCCCTCAGCCGCATCAGCCCCAAATAACACTCAGAGACTCTGTATTTGATACAATCCTATTGGCCAGTTACCATTATTGTTTATGGGCCAGCTTTGTCTTAATTATTAACCCATTTCTACTTATCTAAGTATTTCCACGTGGTTGTCTTATCGGGGAGCCGTGGCGGGCGTCCTCCTTCCTCCTGGGGCTACATCTCGACTTCCCTTCCCACTTGCTCTTTCCTCCTTGTCTCCTAGCCCCGCCTATCTTGCTATCTCATTGGCCACAGAGCTTTATTAACCAGTATGAGAAACATATATACAGAATAACATCTCCCATCACTCTGGGGGACTTGTTCCTTCCCCCTTTTGTGAGGGACCGTTATATGAATCTCTTAGAATACACCTTGTATCCTATTTCCTCTGGTGGTGTGAATTATAGGCTGGTGACCTTTCGCTCTAGGTCTAAAATCCATATATGAGCGAGTACATACCATGTTCTTTTTTTCGTGACTGGGTTACCTCTTTCAGGATGGTTTCTTCAAGTTATATCTAAAAGATTCCATTTTTTTTCTGCAGAGTAGTATTCCATTGTTTAGATGTGCCACATCTTCTTTATTCATTCTTCAGTTGAGGGGCATCTAGGTTGCTTCCAGGTTCTTGCTATTACAAATAACGCTGCTTTGCTGCTTTGAACATAGTTGAGCACATGTCTTTGTTGCATGGATGTGGATCATTTGGGTCTATGCCTAAGAGGGGGATTGCTGAGTCCTGTGGTAAGCTAATTCCCATTTTCCTAAGGAACCGCCATACTGATCTCCAAAATGGCTGTACGAGCTTGCATTCCCACCAGCAGTGGAGGAGTGTTCCCCTTTCTCCACATTCTCTCCAGCATAAGTTGTCATTGGTATTTCTAATTTTAGCCATTCTGGCAGCAGTAAGATGGTATCTCAAAGTTGTTTTGATTTGCATTTCCCTGATAGCTAAGGATGTTGAGCCCTTTCTTAAGTGTCTTTCAGCCTTTTTGATTTCCTCTATTGAGAATTCTTTCTTCAATTCTGTACCCCATTTTTTAATAGGGTTATTTGGTATTTTGTTGACTAGTTTCTTGAGTTCTTTGTATATTTTGGAGATCAGTCCTTTGTCAGATGTAGGATTGGTAAAAATCTTTTCCCAGTCTGTGGGCTGCTGTTTGGTCTTGTCCACTGTGTCTTTTGCCTTACAAAAACTTTTAAGTTTGAGGAGGTCCCATTTATTAATTGTTGAACTCGGTGTCTGTGCTACTGGAGTTATGTTCATGCAGCGGTCTCCTATACCAATTTGTTCAAGGGTACCTCCTACTTTCTCTTCTAATAGGTTCAGTGTGGCTGGATTTATGTTGAGGTCTTTGATCCATTTGGACTTGAGTTTTGTGGATGGCAATAGACATGGGTCTGTCTGCAGTCTTTTACACACCATCACCCAATGTGCCAGCACCATTTGTTGAAGATGCTTTTCTCCCCCCATTGTATTCTTTTAGCTGTTTTGTCGAAAATCAGGTATTCATAAGTGTGTGGGTTAATATCAGGATTTTTGATTCGATTCCATTGGTCTACCTGTCTATTTTTGTGCCAATACTAGGCTGTTTTCAGTACTATAGCTCTGTAGTAGAGCTTAAAGTCAGGGATGGTGATGCCTCCTGAAGTTTTTTTATTATACAGGGTTGTTTTGACTATCCTGGGTCTTTTGTTTTTCCATATAAAGTTGATTAGTATTCTTTCAAGATCAGGGAAGAATTGTGCTGGGATTTTAATGGGGATTGCATAGAATCTGTAGATTGCTTTTGGTAAGATTGCCATTTTTACTATATTTATCCTTCCTATCCAAGAGCATGGGAGATCTTTCCATTTTCTGGTATCTTTTTTAATTTCTTTCTTCAAAGCCACAATGTTCTTATTGTATAGGTCTTTCACATGTTTGGTAAGTGTTACCCCAAGATACTTTATGTTGTTTGTGGCTATTGTAAAGGGTGATGTTTCTCTGATTTCTTTCTCAGCCTCTTTGCCATCTGAATAAAGTAGGGCTACTGATTATGAGTTTATCTTGTATCCTGCTAGTTTGCTAAAGGTGTTTATCAGCTGTAGGAGTTCCCTGGTAGAGTTTATTGGGTTGCTTATGTAAACTATCATATCATCTGCAAATAGAGACAGTTTGACTTCTTCCTTTTCAATTTGGATCCCCTTGATCTCCTTTTGTGTCTTATAGCTTTAGCTAGAACATCAAGTACAATATTGAAGAGTTATGGAGAGAGAGGACAGCCTTGTCTTTAGAGGAATCGCCTTTAGCTTCTCTCCATTCAGGTTGATATTTTATACAGCAGAAGGATGTATTCTGTCTTTTCTTAATATGCTCTTTTCTATGATTTTATATTACTCCATGTGTGTGTGTGTGTGTGTGTGAGAGAGAGAGAGAGACAGAGAGAGAGAGAGAGAGAGAGAGAGAGAGAGAGAGAGAGAGAGAGAGAGAGAGAGAGAGAGAGAGAGAGATTGAAGGCTGAATCCAGAACATAATGCTAAGCAAGATTTCTATCAATGAACCATACCTGTAGCTGTGGTGGGATAAACATTGGATGGAGCTAGACACTTGGTTGAGGGAACTGAAATGACAAATACTTGGACAGCTAGCTACCGGATATCATTCATGAGATAGATAGGGGCAAAGGCAAGGCATCAGTTTGTGGATTGGGAGTAGTTCTTTAGAGGCTGATCACCATGGGCAAAGAAATTCGGCTTAGCTCTTTAACCTCACTGTTCTTGCTTAGCTTGTTTGCCTTTGAAAACACACAGCGATGTCAGCGAAAATGATAAGAGTTCAACATGATTTTAATTTTAGTAAAGTTTATTGTTTCCTTTGTAGGGTGATAAATTAAAATAATGAGAGAGAGAGAGAGAGAGAGAGAGAGAGAGGCTGAATCCAGGACATAATGCTAAGCAAGATTTCGATCAATGAGCCATACCTGCAGCTTCTTTTATTTTGAGGAAGGGTCTTGCCCACGCTGCCTTGAATTTGGGATCCATCTGCATCAGCTGCCCAAGTAGCTGAGGTTACTGATACTGCTGATACTGGCACCCATTTCTGACTGTAGTGTTAATTTTTGTTTAGGTTATTTTGTATATATGAAGAAATCTTGAACTAAACTCTTTCTTTAAAAAGGCAATAATGATCTACTGGTTTTATGATAATTATAGAAAGATGCATTTAGTTACTTATTTCAGCAACTTTTATGATAGTTATACTTTGCATTATGAACTAAAAAGGTTTTCTTTTTCCCTCCCTCTCTCCCTCTCTGCCTCCGTACCTCCTTCCCTCTCTCCCTTTTTCCCTCCCTCCTTTCCTCCCTTCCTTGCTTTCTGTTATTGTTGTCTATCTATATCTGTGTGCTTGTGTAAATGCAAGTGTGCATATGCCAGGGTGCTTTCATGTGGAGGTCAAATACAACTCTTGGGGCTCATTGCTTACCTCCCTATTTTGGACAGAGTCTCACTTGATTTTTCTGCTGTTGCTAGCTGGAATGTGAGCTTCCAGGCAAGTCACCTAACTCTGCCTCTTATCTCAATAAAGGAGTTCTGAGATTACAGTTGTATGCTAGCACATCTGAACTCTTGTCATCAGGCTTGTATGGCAAGCAGTTCTATGCCAACTAGGACCAGTGAAGTTGGTTCCCTCCCTCCCTCCTCCCTCCCTCCCTCCCTCCCTCCCTCCCTCCCTCCCTCCCTGCATCCCTTGCCATATTTAGTATGCTATCTCACCTGTGTTAATGAAAAATGTCACTGTTGTCAACAGGCAATTCACCTCATGGATTTTCTGAAAAGTTCTACCTGATTGTGATAGAGTGCACTCAGGACAACCGTTCACTGTTACAAATGTGGAATTTACACTTAAGGTCCATTCCTGTCTCACTGGGTAAGTTTACTTATGTATTAGTTATAGAAAATGTGGTTTTATTCACTTTTTTATATGTGTCTATAGTTACTGGATCATATCCCCTTTTCCCCCTCTTTCACTTCTTCCTGCTATTATTCTTTCTTAAATCTATGTCTCTTTTTCCATTGTTTAGAATTAGATTTTGAAACTATTTTTATATGTTGGTGATAATTATAGTTTATTTAGAATACCAAAGGTAAAAACGACTTTCTTACTTTTTTCCTGTATGTAATGTCTGCAATTTTATGTTTCAGCTATGTATTAAAAATTAGCAAATACAGTATTTACACATATGGGGTACTCTCCCAGTTTTCGGTTTTGGGTTTTTGTTTTACAGATGAAAGAACAGACACAAAACTATCAGAAGCTGATTGGCTACCAGAAGAGCATTATTCCTCTTCTCCAGAAAAGATCCTATCTCCATTTTCACAGAGATTCCAGGCTTGCAGAGCAAATCTTCAGAGCACCAGCAGGCTGTCACTATTCTCTGAAATGGTGTACAGCAAAGAGATGGATCTGCCTGAAGGAGTGGAGATAATTAGTGTGAAGCCTTCAGCAGGTGTGTGAGTTCTACCGAAAGAGACTAAGCCCACTTTGTAAGGCCTGAGTGCTTACCAGTGTTTCTTAAAGTAAATACTGCAACTCACTCTGAGAACCTAAAATTGAAGGTTTAAATTTCATATTGTTTTCAAGTTATGTGACATTTTCCAGCCAACTCTTACTGTAAATAACGATTGGTTTTTTTAAAAAAATGCTATTTTGGATAGATATGTTATCTACTTTACTCACTGCTTGAACTAAATACCCAAGAAAGATTTATTTTGACTCCTATTTCCAAAGTAGAGAGTAGCATGGCAGGAGCTTGAACTAACTGCTCACATTGTGCTTGCAGTGAAGAATCAGAGAGCCATACATGGAAGCTGGTGCTTAACTCACTTTATTCTCTGTCTTACTTGTTACTTTTCTCTTGCCATGATAAAACACTATTTACCAAGGCGACTTATAAAAGAAAGCATTCAATTGGGCTTACAGTTGTAAAGTCCTAAAAGTTCATAATGGCAGGGTGACAAGACAGTAGGGCAGCAAGCAGCAGGCTTGCTGGAACATCAACTGATAGTTCATAGTTCAAAAATCAGGAAACTGCACACTAAGAATGTGCAGTTGCTCAAACCTCACAGCCTCGCCCTCTGTGACACACCTCCTCCAACAAGGCCATTCCTCCTAGTCCTTCCTCAATAGTTCTACACACTGGGAACCACACATTCAAATGTGGGTCATTCTTATTCAAACCCTTTTATTCAGTCCAAGATCTCAACCTATGGAACCATGTTGCCATGATTAGAATGGGTCCTCCCACCTCCATTAACTTAACCTGGAAAGTCCCTCAAAGATTTGTCTAGAGATTTGTTTCCATGGTGACTCTAAATCCCTCAAGTTGAAAAAATCAGCATCACATTAGACAAAGTGCAAGTTTATAGAATATAGGCAATAACAAGTTTTTACCTTATTTGTCAAGTGTTTACAGTATTCTAGAGCCATGTGCTAAGGCAGACAGGACAAGGTTCCTGTGTTAAATTATCACACTTATTTCAAGGTAGTGGTTTTGAGAGTGCAATTTCAATACCAGGAGCAGCATCATACTGTGTACTTGTTAGAAGTGATATCACTGATTTGTATACAATGGCTTAGTGTACAGTGATCCGATCTAATAAGCCTTCCCAGTATTTCACATACATTTATCAAGAATACAAGACAAAGTACAAAGCCTCTTCTTTTGGACTTAAAAAAACAAAACAAAAATGGAGTTTCTTTAAGTGATCTCAAACTTCCTAACTCAAACAGTCCTCTTCTTCAGACTCCCCAGTGCAAGGACTACAGTCACTCCAAACTCTACTCTCAAACTTCTGTCTTTTAAATAATCAGATTCTATGAAAGTGGCTCTTGATTACAAACTCTAGGTTAGAGGCCATGAATTGCAGTGTAGCCAGCACTCCAGTGATTCTTGCACTTACAGATATAGAATTGATGTGGTAAGGTTCTAAGAATACCAATACAGCATTCATGGTTTTAGTCATTCTTTCTTTCCTTTTCATACTCAGAATGTGTCTTTGTTCTATGCTACTTCTCATTCTCTTGACTGATTTCTTAAAATACAAACACTGTTATCAGGTACTTAATCTTTTATGAAAGGTGAAAGTTTTAGGAGTTGGGATTATTAACAACATTTTAACTTTTTTATATTCTACTTCCATATATGAAAGTATCAGTGTGAGGCAAGTTAAAACTGGAATAAGAGTAATTTTAGTATTGGTAGAGTTTCTGTTACTGGCCATAACAAGTAGGTCTTCATTGTGGAAGTCCAATTAAAGTAAAATAGCAAAATGGAGAAATCAAAGATACTTATTGGGACAACTATTAGGCCCAATTTAGAACTCATGTGGAAAAACAGGATTTGTTTTATTTTATAAAAATTGTAGCATGCAGTCAAATGTGGCAGCTCATTCCTATAATTCTCATGTTTAGAAGGCAAAAGCTGAATTTCTGCAACTTCAATGCCAGCCTGGTCTACATTAGCAAATTCCCTTGGGTTTTATAATGAGACTATTAAAAATAAAAAGGTGTTTGGGGGCCATATAGTGAAAGCTTTTTTTTTCTAGTGTGAATTTTATTTATCCATTTATTTATTTAGTTCTCTTGGAAAGGATTAAAATTGATTTTATTCAGCTCAAAGAAATTGATAATATTAATGTAATATTACATTTGTTTAAGGCTTTAAAATAACATGACAGTTAAAATGTGGTAGAGGCTTGTGGATGGATCTGTGGGTAAAGATGTTTGCTGGAAGGTCTCACAATCAGGAGTTTATCTGAGTTAAAATTCCCAGGACCCATATCTGGCATCTTCTCTCAGTCACTTTCTGCCTTTTTTTAAAATATGTGTTTTTAATTATGTGTATATCTGTGGGGTACATTCATATGAATGTAGTTGTCTATGCAGACCAGCCTGATCCTCTGAAGCTAGAGTTTCACTTGACTTAAGTGCTGAGAATCAAACTTAGGCCCTCTGCAAGAGTAGTAGTGGGTCTTAACTGCTAAACTATCTCTCTAGCCTTTTTTATTTTTTGAGGCAAGGTCTGTTAATTTAGCCATGCTGGCCAGCTAGTGAGTTTTGGGAATCTACCTCTTTCTGCCCAATTCTACCTCACAAAACTCAGGAGCTTCTATTCCCAGCATTTTTCTTTTTATTCCAATTTTATTCTTATACAATGAAATATGATCATAAATAATCCATACTTTCCTCCATGTATAATCACTCCAACATTTCCCCTTCCCATTGCATGTCCCTTTTTAAATTTTTTTAAATAATCCACTTAGTCCAGTTAGTGCTGCCCATATGTGCACATATACAAGGCATTGGAATCCTATCGAGGGCTACATCCTCAAAAAAGAGTGATTCTCTATTTTTCAGAAACTTACCAACTACTCATAGTTCCTCAGTAAAGAGTAGTACCTGGATACTATCTACCCATTTATGCTAGAATTTTGGCAAGTTTGATTTTGTGCAAGTAACCAGGGCTGCTTGAGATCATGAGTGTAATAGCCATGTCATATCCAGAGGGTAGTATTTTACAAAACTTGCTATCCTCCAGCTGACTCTTAGTTTCTTTCTGCCTTCTTTTCAGTGATCAGCTGACTTT
The DNA here is from genome assembly GCA_030556225.1 of Cricetiscus sungorus. NCBI lineage: Eukaryota > Metazoa > Chordata > Mammalia > Rodentia > Cricetidae > Cricetiscus > Cricetiscus sungorus. Next base: position 112,995,760 of record JANBXA010000651.1, on the reverse strand, counting down.
TAGTTTCTTTCTGCCTTCTTTTCAGTGATATTCCATGAGCTAGGAAGAGGGGAGTTGATATAAGTATCTCATTTAGGACTGAGTACTCAGTCTCTTAACAGCTCTTGAACCAGTTGTGCATCTTTCCATTGACTGCTATCCACTGTAAAAAAGAGGCTTCTCTGGTCAAGGGTTAGAACAGCCTAGGTTATAGATATAAAGATTGAGATGGCTATTTGATAGTATGACTATTTAGAAAATAATAATAGCAGATACTACTCATGGTCTTTTGACTAGGATTATAGTACAGAGCATGTTATTTGTTCTTGCAGAGCAGGCTTCAAATTCAATCAGTAAGCATTTAGTTACCCTCCAACAGTAATGCCACTATTGCACGAACTGGCATATTCTGCTTGATAGGTCCATATCATGACATGTATGACTCAGAGCTGGATCATACCCAACCTCCTGCATAGCATCTTCACACTGTACAAGCTCACTACCATGGAGGAAGTTTCCTGGACAGTTTGAGTTTGATTTCTCTGTATCCTGCAGCCAGTGTGTACTATGTCTTTAACAATAGAGTGATACAATTTAGGTGTGGTAGGTAATGAAAGGCAATGGTAGTATCCTGTATTATTTGTATACCTCTAGGACTTCTCTGACAATAATCATAGGATGATATAGCATACCTGGCACTATCATATTTATATGTTCTGGGAGTGGTAGTATCAAAATATGTAGGATAATTCCATTTAAACTCTTTTAAACTTTTTTTAATTACCTTCCTAATTGATATGTTTCAAGCCGAGATTTTTACATGGGTTCTGAATATCCAACCTGAGATCCTTGTACTTATACATCAGGCACTGAATCAACTGAGCTGTCTCCCCAGCCTAGTTTACCTGTATTTTACAAGTGAAGTTAACAGTATATAGTCATACCTGTTTGTCTGCTGTTAGATATATTTGATTTTATTCTATATTAACACAGTTGAGTAGTTGTAATAGAGGTCCTATATCTGCTGAAAATCTGAAGTAGTTATTAATATCACCTTAAATTTGACAAACTTTTGGGGGAACTAATAGTATATATTATTATCATAAATATTAAGAAAACACTTTTTTAATGCTATGTCAGTTTATCTAAATAATAATATACAGTCCTCCACTAGGAACTGCGATCACCACCACTATGTGTTTTTGATGAGGTTTACAGTACTAGTAAGAGAAGTCTCTATTTCTGATGATTAGTGGTCATTGTAGACACGTGGCTGTATAAAGTACTGATAGAAGATACTTATCCCCTCCTCTCTAAAGCTCAGGGAAAATTACAGAAAAGGGGGTGATATGAATATAAAAACTAGAAGATAGGAAAACTATTAAATGCCATTTTCTGGGCAAGAGAAATTCATAGTAACTGCAGGTGCCTGCAAGAGTTTTGTATATGAAAAAACCTGTCATCAGTCAAGCATGGATGGAGGAGAGACTCAGGTTTCCCAGCCTCTTGCTGCTGAGCTATTTGCTATTGATAGATTCAGAAAGAGGGAATGTTATTTATTACCTTCAGTAGGTTCCAGTGAGTAGTTCCAATCAACTAGTGACAAAATGACCTTGTTTAAGCTATATAGTCAGAAAATAAATTGAAAATCATGAACCTAGGAAAGACACTGGTGGAGGTAAGTGGGTGGGTGGGTGAGTGGTAGTGATGGGAAAAAGAAAAGAGAAGGTGAGGAGGGAGAGAATCAGAATATTTTATAGTACAAGCATGAAATTGCCAAATAATAAAATTATTTTAAAAAAACTATAAGGTTACCTAAGCTTGGGCAGTATACTTGTATTGAAAAATATGAAGATAATGGACCTAGAGAATCTTAACAGATATTTAAAAATATATTGATATGTTGAAATGAGATACATAGTTATAAAATTAGCAAATGGTGGGTGCAGAATCAGGATAATAACCAAGTGTTATTAATACTTTATACTACAGTTTTTCAATTTAGTTAGAGCATATTTAATGTGGATTGTTGGGGCTTTAACCTATAAAATGCAAGAATTGAAATAAATTTTCTGAATTCTTCTTTTAGTAGTATTCCTCTTTACATTTAATCGTGGTGTGTGTGTGTGTGTGTGTGTGTGTGTGTGTGTGTGTGTGTGTGTGTGTGTGTGGATATGTGCATGAACAAATATATATATAACCTAGGACAACTTGAGTTAGTCTATTCTTCCACCATGAGGTTCTGGGATTAAACTCAGATAGTCAAGCTAGATTACTTGCCATGTCATCTAGCTAGCCCTGTAGTATATCACTTACTGAGGTCATTAAAAGCCTGATCATGAGCCTTAAACTAAATGCAGACTCTCGGGTTTTTAATAATAGTTTTCAGCAAAACCACTAAAACTTTTAATACATAGAAAATATAAGTAATTATTAAAAATGTTAATGGCTTATTTTCTTTCTAGGACACCTGAGTTCATCTTCCATATATCCTGCATGCAGTGCCCCTTATTTATTGGCAACTTCATGTTCAGATGATAAAGTAAGATTTTGGCGATGCAGAGTAACAGATGGAGAATCGACTACATCAAAGAATGGAAAAATAGATCTTGTGTATATTTGGGAAGAATGGCCATTACTTATTGAAGATGGACTTCAGAGCAATAGTAATATAACTGTACCTGGTAGGCCTGTAGAAGTGAGCTGTGCACATACTAATCGTTTAGCAGTAGCTTATAAGCAGTCTGCATCTAATAGTAAATCTCAGGAATTTGTGATGCATGTAAGTATTTTTGAATGTGAGTCTACAGGAGGTTCATGTTGGGTCCTTGAACAGACAATTCATTTAGATGAGCTAAGTACAGTGTTGGATTCTGGCATTAGCATTGATAGCAATTTAGTGGCCTATAATAAACAAGAGACATATTTATTCAGTAAAGAAAGTATTACATCAAACACAAAACATTTGGTTCACTTAGATTGGATGTCTAGAGAAGATGGTTCTCATATCTTGACTGTAGGAATTGGCTCAAAACTTTTTATGTATGGACCCCTGGCTGGCAAGGTACAAGACCAAACTGGTAAGGAGAACCTGGCATTTCCTCTCTGGGAGAGCACTAAAATTATACCTCTTTCTAAATTTGTACTATTACGAAGTGTGGACTTGGTTTCTTCTGTTGAGGGTGCCCCACCTTTTCCTGTTTCTTTATCATGGGTCCGGGATGGCATCCTTGTGGTAGGAATGGATTGTGAAATGCATGTATATTCCCAGTGGCAGCCATCTTATAAACAAGAACCTGTTACAACAGATTCATACAATGGAAGCACTCCATCTATATTAAATTTAATAAAACAAAGTAACTCATCAACTTCTGGACTACATCCTCCAAAGAAAACTCTTACTCGATCCATGACCAGTCTTGCACAGAAAATCTGTGGAAAGAAAACTATGTTTGACCCTACAGTGGATATGGAAGATTCTGGTCTTTTTGAAGCAGCTCATGTACTTTCCCCAACTTTACCTCAGTACCATCCCTTGCAACTTTTGGAACTCATGGATCTTGGCAAAGTCCGGAGAGCCAAGGCTATCTTATCACATCTTGTCAAATGCATTGCTGGGGAAGTTGTGGCTCTGAATGAAACTGAATCCAATCATGAGCGCCGCCTTAGGTCTCTCACCATCAGTGCTAGTGGAAGCACCACCAGAGACCCTCAGGCATTCAACAAAACTGAAAACACAGATTACACAGAGATAGACTCTGTCCCTCCACTTCCTTTATATGCCTTACTTGCAGCGGATGATGATAGCTATTGCTCATCTTCGGAAAAGTTTAGTAATGAAAGTACCTCAAGTAAAAAAAAACAAGTATCAAAAGAAAGTTATGATGAGCTTTTCCAGACTTCAGTTCTGATGTCTGATAGTTACATGTTAGAGACAGATGAAGAAAATACGAAGCCCAGAGTTATTGACCTTTCACAATACAGTCCAACTTACTTTGGTCCTGAGCATGCGCAAGTTCTTTCTGGCCATTTACTGCATTCTAGTTTACCAGGGCTCACCCGGATGGAACAAATGTCTTTGATGGCCTTAGCAGACACAATTGCAACGACAAGCACTGATATTGGAGAAAGCAGGGACAGAAGTCAAGGTAAAAATAAATTCTGTACAAAGTGGGAGGAAATAAAGATAATTTTACTTATTTTTATAGAAAATGATCTTATGTAATTTTTAATAAAAATGAGGGCTTTTAAAAAAAAGTGACCATAAAAGTTTATCTTTTACAAATTTATACCAGTCATCATTAATAATTGCTTAGTACAAAAGATAATCAACTGAACCCCAATGAGTTTAGCAAATGTATAGATTTTAAGTAGCTGAGATTATGTACTCCTTTTTTTTATTCTGTGGGAATAATCAACTGTAAAATATCACAGTATGTTTCAGGATTTTTCAAAATTTAGCATTATTGTGTACTCCTGCCTAGAATAACAAATATAAAGACAACAGAACTACTCTCATTACCAAGAAAGCATTTTTTTAAAAGTTCTATGCTATGAACACATTTAAATGGAAATTTTCCATCATACTGCAAGCAAAGCCTAAAAATAACAAGTCATTATTTTAAACCAGATATATTGCTTAGTAGGATTTACCATTGAAGTAAGGTTGGCAAGAAAATAAGGATTAAATTTGCCACAAAAGCTTGTAAATTAACAAATATTAGTTTATACTTTGAGGGGATTATTAATAGATACTAATTTTATGTATTATGTTTATTTTAATGTTTACTATGAGTATGTTACTGCTGCTTGTCATGTAAAGGAAAAATCCAGACTTAATTACCATGCTGTTTAGCATACAACCATATCCTTCTGTGTTACAGCTTATTATTGGGATGTAGATATGATTTGAGTACATTATAGTAAACACCATAACATACCACAGAAAACATTAAACGCTTTAAAAATAAAAGATTCAGATCAAAGGAGGTCAGATTATATAGAATGTTAATAGAATTTAAGTCTATTCATTCTCATCTTTAGTTTTCAGTTACTTAGCTATGCTGACTTCCCTATAATATAAAAATTACATGAAAAAATAATAGAAAATATTGTAAAGTAATAAACATGCCATTTTAACAATATTTGTTCTTATATATGGAGTTGTGACATATGCAGATTGTAAAAGGTTTTAGTATTTTATGCATATGAAGTAATTTTATTTGCAAATATTTTTGGGTTTTTTCACACAAAAATAAGCATTTTTTTCCTGGTCATAGGTGGAGAAACTCTAGATGAATGTGGATTAAAGTTTCTTTTGGCTGTTCGACTCCATACCTTTCTTACAACTTCCCTTTCAGCCTATCGAGCTCAACTTCTTCACCAAGGTGATTTTAATATCTATTGCAAAGAGATATCAGTAAAGAAAAAGACAGACTTGGTAGGACAAAAGGAGGAAGTAAAGGATAAGATTTATCTGTCCGCAAAACTGGTAAAATTAGTGTGTATTCCTGACATAACACGAGAGTATTACAGATACTATATTCTGAATGTGTGTGTGTATATATAATATATGTGTGTGTGTGTGTATGTGTGTGTGTGTGTGTGTGTGTGTGTATTCACATGTATTACAAGTAACAAATCTCAATGATAACTTAAACCCAAATGTACATGGTATCAGTACTCAGGAATTTGAAGGTAGTGCAAGGTGCCAGCATTACTGGCTGCATTGTTCTAAGCAGTGGTACTTGGGCCATGCAGGTAACTCATTTACTCAGTGATAATGTCTCTCACTTTCTCCTTTGTTTCCCTTTCTACTTGCTTTCATCCCTTATTTTGCATTTTAATTTAGGTGAGTTTACCTACCTTAGTTAATAATTTTTTTTACAATACTAGGATTCCATTCCATTGTAAATATATACATTTTTCTTACCTATTTACCCATTAGTATTTTAGTTGCATTTTAACACAGCTATTATGAATAATGTTGCAGTGAACATTGGAAGCATTTAACTCTTCAACATACTAATTTTAAATTCTTTTAGTCTGTATCTGGAAGTAGGAATGCTGAACCATATGGCAATTTTATTTTTAGTTTTGTAAAGCAATACTATATAGTTTTTCATAATACCTATGATAATTTCTATTTTTACCAGTGTCATTTTTCCCTTTTCTCCAAATCCTTGGAAAGAAGGATTTTATCTTTTGATATTATATCTTTCTTCTAGATACAGGTTATATCACATTATGATTTTAGTTTACACTTTACTGGAGGCTTTAAAGTATTAGACATTTTTTTCTGCATGTTTACTGGTAATTCATTTCCCTCCCTCCCTTCCGCCTTCCCTCCCTTAGTCCCTCTCTCTTTCACAGGGTTTCTCTGTGTAACTACCCCGGCTGTCCTGGCTTTGAACTCACAGAGATCCACCTGCCTCTGTCTCCTGAGTACTGGAATTAAAGGTGTGTACCACCACTGCCTCACTGGTTTGAACTTCTTCTCTTGCCTTCTATTCCTATCATTCTTAGATTTGGTCTTTTCATAGTGTTGCATATTTCATTGATTTATTTTTCTTTGACAGGGTAGCCATTTCTTTTATTGTATCTTCAGTGCCTTGCATTCTCTGTCCCATCTCTTATATTTAATTCCTAAATATTTTACTTCCAGTATTTCCCTCAGTTTGGGTTTTCTTTATTGATCCTCTTTTTTAGGTGTTGAAGTGTTTCTTGGCCCCTTTGTTCATCACTCCTCCCTCTCTGCAGCTGGATTCCAGGAGTTTGTTTCAGTGTTTGGGTTGCTGCGCTCTTTTGGAGATCTATTTTCTTGTTTGTTACTGTTTTTTACACTGTAATCTAAGCACCTCTGTTTGGGGTAATTGAAATTCTAGGTGCTGGTGTCTGGTCTGGTCTTTGGTGGGTGTATGTTTTATTCCTGGGATTCTGCTGTTCTCTTTGGTTCTTGAGAGTGTTTTGTGTGTGGCTCTATCTTGTCTGGTAGGGAATTCTGAGATTCTACTAGGTGTTGCCACTGGGGGTTCAAGGTAAATTTTGTTTATAGGTATTGGGAACTATCCTTTAGAAATGGGAATGGTTTGAGAGGAGCCTAAGGGAGTTCACAAGAGGGAAAACGGTATGGTGTTCAACCTGGATCTTCTTTTTTCCCTAGAAATGGGGGCAGAGAATGAGGAGAAGCCATAGCAGGTAGTCTGTTACAGAGCTGGGCATGAGATGGGGGTTTGGATTTGGAGGAGAGGAGGGAGAGTGAAGATATGAAGCTAGCCTACCTGCTTCCCTGGCCTACTAGCTTCTGTAGCAAAATTAGTTGGAGGGTTTTCAGGGAAAGCTTGCTGGATTCGGTGAGTAGAGAAGAAAGGTTGGAAGGGAAGTTGTATGTTCCATTGGAGATGTGAGCACAGGTAGAAGAGGCCGTACATAGCCTGCTATAGATCTGGGATGAGACTGGGGGATTGTTTTTTGAGGAGAGCAGGGAGAGAGGTGAAGAAATGTAATTAGCCTATCTGCTTCCATGGCAGGTTTTTAAATTAAGTTTTTTTTTCTTGCTGTTAAGTTCCTTCTGTTTTAGACTTTTTTGAGAAGGGGAAGGGAAAAAGGAGGGAGGGAGAGAGAGAAAGACACTCACTATACAACCCAGAGCTAGCCTTGGAACTCATTATGTAGAACAGGATGTCTTTGGACTCAAAGAAATCCATTTGCCTTTGACTTCAGAATGCTGGGATTAAAGTTGTGTGCCACCACACCTTGACTTGATGTTGAATTTATTATCAGATGTAGTTAAGGCAAGTACTTTCTCTTAGTCTGTGGGCTGTTTCTATTCTTGGTGCCTTTCATCCTTTGCTATCAGCAGCATTTTAATTTTATGTCCCATTTGTCTGTTTGTTGTCTGTACTGCAATCATATCTTTGTTGAAATCATGGAGCTTTCTCCTATTTACTTCAAGTAGTTTTACAGTCAAGTCCTATGTTTTATTTTAATTTAATTATTCTTCAATGATTTTTTCTTTATGTAAATCCAAGTTTTCTACCTGTCTTACTTTCCTTCTTGAAGAACATGTTAATATTTTTTTGAAAGCTGATTTTCTTTCCTTTTCCTGAAGAAGTATTTCTTTAAACCTTTAAGGAAAATTAGCTGAATTCATCTAGCTAGTAGATTTTCCTCCTAACACAAAATATTTCTTTTTGTTCTCTTGATAATATCATTTTCAAGGAGAAATGTTCTTTCTATGAATAAGGCTATTTAGTGTGTGTGTGTGAGTCTGTGATTTGACTGTGTATGCACAGGCCTATTTGTGGTAGTGGTGGTTACATGTAGAATTACAGGTTGTTTTGGCCCGCTTTGTGTTTTCTGAGCATCCTTGATTTGGATTAATTTCCTTTTCCTCTGTTCTCCTACTGGTAGCTCAGTTATACTTAAAAACAAAACCACATTCCTTGATGCTCTATTCTGATTGTTTTATTATAGTTCCAGAAGTTAACTGTTTTGAGCCTACTGAAGACCTCACTGATAGCATTCTTAATTTACATTTTGATTTTTTCTATTTCCTTTAGACATTTATGCTTTTCTATCTGCTTATACTTGATCTTTTTCCAGTGTTGTTTTTCTAAAAGATTCTTTATGCTACATGCAATCTATCTTTAAAATAAATTTATAAGTCAAAAGTACATTATTGTTGCACATTGTTACAATTTTTATAGCAAATATCTAGAGCTTATTTATTTTATTTAATAAAACTTGATGCCTGATGATTCCCCTCCACTCAGCCCCTGCACCCACCATTGTACTTTTTTGATTCTGTGAATTTGGTTCTTTAAGATAAATCATGTGAGTAGAATAATACAATCCTTATTATTAATGTGACTCATTTGTTTTAGTATAATGTCTTTAAATTTTATCTATGTTACATATTGCAGAATTTCCTATTCCTTTGTGTGTGAAATCATATTTTTAAAACCCTTCTGCAGATGGGTATCTTGACTATTTTGAACACTATTGCAATGAGAATAGAATATCAATATCTTTTCAAATAAAAAAAATTATTTCTTAGCATAGGTTAAAATTGTAAAGCCATATGTGTTAATATTATGTCTTATAAATCATCATTTTCCTTAGTAGTATTAAAAGTAGAGTGAAAAGACAGAACAGAAGCTGAGCATTATTACATGTACTGATCATTTGACTGCTGACACAAATGTTAACTATTAGTATTAAGATAGCCTATCAATATGGTGAGGTATATAGTTATGGGTCAGACTGTATTTTGTATTATTTAATTGGCTCATTTTATTCAATCCTTAAAATTGTGTGCTACAGTGTTGTAACTATGCACATTTTCTTTCTTTTTTTTTTTTTTTTTTTTTTTTTTTGTTTCCAAAATAGGATTTCTCTGTGTAGCCTTCGCTGTCTTAGAACTCTGTAGACCAGGCTGGTCTCAAATTCTAAGATCCGCCTGCCTCTGCCACCTGAGTGATAGAATTAAAGGCATGAGCTACTAACCCCTGGTTTTGTTTTTTGTTTTTTAAATGATTTATTTATTTTTAATTTATGTTAATTGGTGTTTTGGCTGATGTATGTGTAAGTGTGTCAGATTCCTTGGAGCTGGAATTACAGATGGTTGTGAGCTGCTGCATAGATGCTGAGACTTGAGTCTGAGTTCACTATAAGAGCAGCTAGTGCTCTTAGCCATTGAGCCATCACTTCAATCCTTTATTCACATTTTCTTAATAAAAACCTGAGTCATAACAAAAAGTGAAACAAACAAAATAACCTCCCCAAACATGAATCATTAAAAAATATAATAACTTCCCCAAGGCTATATATTTTATTTTGTAATGTAACTGGAATATAATGTTTATGTTCTCATTTTGGAGTCATTGAAGAGCTATGCTTGGTCTACTGAGTTACACTTTTTATTTGATTCCATGTAGTTCTTTAACTTTATGGAGTTAGAACATGTAAAACAGATGTTTTAGGGAAAAGAGAAGCAGTACCTCCATGTAACAATGCTTTAAAGCTTCTTATCTTCCAAAAAAGGCTGTAGGTAGTAGCCAGAGAAAAAAATATACTGCAGCACAGTGACATTTCCCAAAAGTGTTTTGTATGTTTTCAAAGAAATAGATGATAATTGTATTCATTTTAGTGGTATCATTGTTTGGAGAATCAACAGAAAAAATAAGCCATCTTTCTAGAAGCAATAAAAATTATATGTAGCTATGAGTCTGGGTAAAGCTTTGAAAGGGGACATGACTTCTCACTGAATGAGGCATGTAGCTATTTGCAAAGCTGGTAAGGCTGATATTCCTCAAGAGCAAAAGGTCTGTCCTGAGAGAGCACAGTTATGCCCCAGAGCATCTGAGTCAGGTCAGATTTATCACCATCTCAGTGTCAAATGGCCACAGAGAGAATAATCCTAGAAATGCTTTCTTAAATCATAAACACAGATGGATACTTAGTGACAGATGGTTCCTTGAAATCCTTTACACTTTCACTTCTTACGCTATTCCCAAGATTTTACTCTTTCATCAGATTTGGTAAAAGGTCTCTGCAAAGTTAAAGAATATGTCATTTTACTCTGTATTTTAAGTAACTGGTTTGTCTTTATTGATATACACATTTCATTGAAATATTAACTGGAGCTAATTTATGTACATAATTAAAAACCTAAAACCATTTATGTTTATTGGCCAAATAGATACATTTCTAATAATCATTGTTTAATGTTTGCACTGTTTATATGTGTCATTTTCAACATTTCTTCAGGTCTCTCTACTGGTCATTTTGCATGGGCATTTCACTCGGTAGCAGAAGAAGAACTGCTGAATATGTTGCCAGCCATGCAGAAAGATGATCCAACTTGGTCTGAACTGAGAGCAATGGGTGTGGGCTGGTGGGTGCGCAATTCTCGCATCTTACGCAAATGCATAGAAAAAGTAAGTTTTCATTGGGGCATAAAAATAAAATAGCATATTTTGAATATTTGTTTAATGGCATCCTGTCTCCTCTGATATTAGATATTCCATTTTGTTTTAGTAACAGCATCATAATTTATATTTAATGATGTCAGTATATTGCTTATGGTGGCCTTGAAAATGCAATTCTTCTGTCTCAAACTCTTGAGTTATTGTGATTCTAGGCCTCTGCCAGTAGGCCTATGTATGTTTAACCTAGTTAACACATTTATTCACTAGTATAATTCTAAATTTCTGAAGTATTTGCTGAGAAAAATATAATAGTTTAGGAGGATTCCTATAGCCCTTACACCTCTCCTGTGTAACTTCTGCTAATGTAAATGCTTCTATTACTAGTAATGTGTATATGCATTGCTTATTTATGTATATATACTTATTTATGTGCTTATTCTTATTTAAATTTGAACATAGAAATAGCATGTACTGATCCTGTATATAAATTATTTGTTTACTCCCAAACTATTTCTAAAAAAGATTGACTATTTCCAATTGCAGGTAGCCAAAGCAGCCTTTCATAGGAACAATGATCCTTTAGATGCTGCAATTTTCTACCTTGCAATGAAAAAAAAGGCTGTGATTTGGGGATTATATAGGTAAGTAAAAGACTGCTTCAGAGCTAAAAGTCACTTTCCATTCAGAGTGCACGTAAAGTAAAACATGTTTTTATTGAATAGGTTCTTAGTTGTTTTTTGTGTTAAAGGAGATTCTTGATAAGGGAAAAAGATTATGTGTGTTCAACGTTAGAAGAAACCAGGTGATGTTGCTTTAGTTTATTTTATCATTTCTCAGTCTAAAATCAGGTTTGGTTGTTTGTTTTCTTATTTGCAGGGAGGAATGTAGTTCAGTAGAAAACAAATTTCCGTTACCATTGGGGTGGAAGATAAAGTAGTGGAGTCTGAGATAAGCATCTGTCCTCTGTTATTGAAGGGCATGGGCCAGGGTGTCCCTGAAACTGCTAATCCTCTAGATGCTGTCATCTCTTTCCTCTCACTTGTCAACAGCACCTAGTCTGCATGATTACCATTTGTTGGTGGTTCTGTTTCAGAATGGCAACCTCTGGGGAAATTTTTGGTATAAATATATGAGTTTTCTGAGAATTTAAGATTTTTTCAGGATTGTTTTCTACCAGATTCCATTAATATTTGATTACCAAAGCCATTTCTGTGGACAGAAGTTTCTGTCCTACCTGGTCCTGTAGCTGTTTTGATCCAAATAAGCACACTGAGGCTTAATTATAAACTGTTTGGCCAATGACTGAAGCTTCTTATAGTCTAGCTCTCTTTTAATTATTAACACATAATTATTAACCTATGTATTTCTACATGACCTTATCTTACCAAAGAATGCCCAGGTCTTTGGTAGCTACATGGCATCTATCTCTGGCAGCTGCTCCCTGCCTTTCCTCTTCCCAGACTTCTCTTAGTCTGGTAGCCCTGTATATATGTCCTGCCTGGTTATTGGCCAATAAGCATTTATTCATCAACTAGTAAGAGAAACATATATTCATAGCATACAGAAGGACGTCTTCTATCACATTTCTAAATGTGTAAAAAAAGATTATTGATGAGGTTTTAATTTTATACTAGCATAAATGTTAATGTGTAAAGTATCTTAATGTAACTATGTATTAGTAAAATTCTGCACGAATTTAAAGATTTTTTTTTCTGAGTGTTTCTAATGTAATGTGCACTTTGTAGTTTGTAAGAGAATTTTTTAAATAACTTGTGAGATTTATGTATAAAAGTAAATGCTTACCTAATCTTATTTTACTGCACATTTATAATGATTTATGAACTGGCAAATGTTTTGTTGTCATTGTTATAACTGTTTTTGTAACTGAATCTTGTTCTGTAGTACAGACTGCCTTCAAATTATCCATCTTACTCCTTGAAAGACCTAACTGTAAAAGACTGATTACAACGTAGTATTTTAAAATTTTCATAAATTTTGTTTCTAAATAGATCTCAAAAAGACACCAAAATGACACAGTTTTTTGGACACAATTTTGAGGAAGAGAGGTGGCGTAAAGCAGCTTTGAAAAATGCCTTTTCTTTATTAGGCAAACAACGGTTTGAACATTCTGCAGCATTTTTTCTTCTAGGTGGTTGTCTCAAAGATGCAATTGAGGTAAATAATAGAACTTTCTTTCTTTCTTTTTGGTTTTTTGAGACAGCATTTCTGTGTGTAGCTTTGGAGCCTGTCCTGGAACCTGCTCAATAGACCAGGCTAGCCTCAAAGTCACAGAGATCGGCCCGTGTCTGCCTCCTGAGTGATAGAATTAAAGGCATGTGCCACCACTGCCCAGCTGAACTTTCTTTTTAATTAACATTATCGTTTCTTTAAGCAATTCATTTAAATCTTAATTTTTTATTTTAATTTGACTAGTAGAAATAATGCAAGACTAAGTACCTAAACTAACTGATGGTATTTCACAGTAGCTTTTACACTTTTACCATTTAGCTGGAGTGATACTTTATAGAACTGATAAAGCAAGTTTTGTAAAATGAGTGATTCATGACTCTACACACTGAAGTATATCTGGCTCTTTTACTTACTGGACTTGAAAATAAAATATCCTTTTAACTTTAAATTCTAATCTGCTCGGGTGAATTGAGAAGAGTTGAGATTTAAGAGTAAAAATAAAAGTTATACTGTCTAGAGTTATCCATTTTATCAGGTCAAATAATCTTATAAATACATGCTTAGTGATAATAAATAGATTTTCAGATGTTATCAATGTTAATTTACTAAAGTAGACAATATGCATGCCATTATTGCATTTATTGTTTGTCAGATTTAGAGATTAATAATCCTTATACATTTATGGTAAATAGGTTGAGTTTCTCTTAAAAGCTGACTCTGTTTATTTATAAACAATATTTTTAAGGTATGTCTTGAGAAACTGAATGACATTCAGTTGGCTCTTGTAATAGCAAGACTCTTTGAGTCTGAATTTGATAAGTCTGCAACATACAAATCTATTTTACGCAAAAACGTTTTGGGAATTGGTTCTTCAATCAATGAACTCAGTTCATCAAACATAAATGCACATCGTGACCCCTTCCTTCGGAGTATAGCACATTGGATTTTAGAAGATTATAGTGCTGCTTTGGAAACATTAATAAAACAACCATTTACAGAAGATGAAGGTAAGTTGGTGCTTCCTATATTCTAATAAAATATTGCTAGTGTTTTCTCAGAATGTAGTCCACTGTCTGGTCTAATGTAATAATGAATATTAAATTTTTGGTCTTTGTGATTAAGTGGGGTCTGTTATTTCAGAAAGACCATCTAAAATAAAGAACTTTAGATTTCCGGCTTTTATGAAATAAATATATTGAACATAAATATTACCAGCATTTGATTTGCAAAACTTTGGAGAAGTAGTAATAATATAAATCCCATTTTTAATATTAGATTGAGTTTTTATACTTGTTAATCAGTTTTATAATTTTCACAGGAAAAAATATATTCAGTGTAAAGAAAGGTAATCTAAGGGATGTGATAGGAGAATCTTAACCTAACCAAATCCTTGACTCAGTAGCATATAGATTATTTTACATGTACCCTTTAGAACTCTATTTCTGGTTTTCTTTCTAGATTTGTGTGTGTGTGTGTGCACATGCACACAACTTCCTTCCTTCCTTTTTTTTTTTTTTTTTTTTTTTTTTTTCCATTTTGGTTTTTCAAGACAGAAAGACAGAGTTTCTCTGTGTAACAGCCATGGCTGTCCTTGCTATAGTTCTATAGACCAGGCTGGCTTGAACTCACAAACCCACCTGCCTCTTCTCTGGAGTGCTGTGATTAAAGGCATGTGTTACCATCATGCCTGACATAAATTGTTCTTACAGCCTACTATAAAGTGAAATTCTTTCAGTGAAGTTGTATACAAATGGTAGTATTTACTTTTCCAGTAGTGATTTGAACTATATGTGGTAGTTGTATCATTTGTAATAGTAAGTAGAATGGCTTTTGAAAGTTTGTAACTTTTTATGTAGCACTATTTAATTAGGAAGTAAGTTTCTTTTTAAACTCAGAAGAAAACCATGAGACTCAGGTATTCAAGTCTCTTAGCCATCCAAGGCAAAGATTTTCAAACTACCCTCTTTATAATGGAGGGAAAACATCACTTTATCAAACTTATATGCCTTCTTGTTGAAAACAAAAAAATGTCTGTGTTGGGGGGGGTTAGTGCAAGATCACATTCCTAGAACCATTTAAATCAGAATTCTTCTGAAAGACAAGCAATAATGCTGGCTTAATTGATAGGACCAGTGTGATAGAACTGCATGCAGAGAGAAATATTTGAATATGGGATAATTTTAGTTTGACTACACAGGAGTAAATTTTACATGGAACTTCAAAGATTAAGAAATTAAGGGTAACTCCTGGATTTTTAGCTTGACTAATAATGAAGATATGATAGAGCGTTGATTAGATCAAGAATCCTTCTCTAAGTAGATGACCTTTGGGCAAAGGACTGGTTGAAATAAGCAAGTTAATCAAAAGAAGTGAGGTGGATAAAGGGTGGTATATACCAAGAACACATCAAATAAGAAACTCCCAGGGCAAAATGTGTGTATTTAAATAGAAATGAGATGGGGAATTTAGGAAAGAGTAGATAGAGATGTGCAAATTAATATCATCTAAATGGTATTTAAGATTATGGCACTTGTATGAGTTTAACTCCTCAGGGATTATGGGTAGAACATAGTATTTATGGTCAGAGAAGATATCATACTGAAGAGGCATATCCAGGGAATTGAGAGAAAAGAACTAAAGAGTCTATCTGAAGGCATTGTTTCATGTTAAAATACAGTTTTAAAGTGTGTTCTTGTTTGTTCACTGACATGGATTTGTGTGGTTTATTATAATTTATCCAAAGAACTGGTCGAGTTTCCTCAGAGAGAAAAGGGATTTTCATACAGTCATAAATCATCACATCATGTGCTTCTCTTGATTTATGAAGTGAACTTTCTTTCAGATCAAGTCATGATGTCAGCCTGTAATCCTATAGTTTTTAATTTCTACAATTATCTAAGAACACATCCACTTTTGCTAAGACGTCATTTTGGATCATCTGACACATTTTCAACACACATGGCTTTAACAGGAAAAAGTGGACTGGCAGGAACAATTAATTTAAGTGAAAGGAGATTATATTTTACTACTGCCAGTGCTCACTTAAAATCTGGCTGCCCCATGTTGGCTTTGGAAGTATTGTCAAAGATGCCCAAAGTTGTCAAGAAAACAAAACACTTTTATAGAGCATCTAGTTTTTTCACTAGTAAAGAATCTTCTTCTCCATTACAATCGGATGTGAGAGAAGATAAATCTTCTGCTGTTGACTGGTCACAGTCAGTGCTGAATGGTTTTGAATCTTCTTCAGAGGGTTCCTCAGAGAGACAGTCAAACTCCACCTTTTCTTTTGATTGGAGCCAACCAAGTATGGTATTTCAGGATGACTCTTTGGAGTTGAAATGGGATAGTGATAATGATGAGGAAAATGAAGATCCTCCTATTTTAATGAAAGAAATAAAACCTTTGCCAAGAAAAACAGATAAAAAGTTAGATGAATTAAGCAGTTACACAGACTCCTTAAGCACACTAGATGAAAGTGATATTTTAAATCCATCTGAAGACATAATTGCTGTTCAACTAAAATTTAGAGCATGTTTAAAGATTCTTACAGTGGAACTTCGTACTTTATCTACGGGCTATGAAATAGATGGTGGGAAATTGCGTTACCAGCTCTACCACTGGCTTGAAAAAGAGGTGGTAGCTCTTCAGAGGACTTGTGACTTTTGCTCAGATGAAGAACAGCTGCAGACCACATCAAGTCAAGATACAGGAGAATCTGGATTAAGTGAGGATATTGATGGTTTGCATCACCAGACAAAAGTGAAACAACAGAAAGAAAGTTTCCAGGAAAAAAGACAGTGGCTCTTGAAGTATCAGTCACTCTTGAGGATGTTTCTTAGTTACTGCGTACTTCATGGCTCTCATGGTGGGGGTCTTGCATCTGTGAGAATGGAATTAATTTTACTTTTACAAGAATCTCAGCAGGTATGTAATATTTTTGTTTCGTTTCCAGGCAAGGTGTCATCATGTAACTCTAGGTAGTCTATAACTCCCTGTGTAGACCAGACTGACCTTGACTTTGCAGAGATTCCCCTGCCTCTGCCTGTACCTCCCAAGTGCTGTGATTAAAGGCATGTGCCTTCTCACTGGCAGATTTGTAGTCTTAATCAAACATAGAACATGTACAGGAAAGGAAAGGAAGTAATATTATATATAATTATGTTAAAAATTTTAAAGCTTTGTTTAAAGAAAAAGATACTGTATGTCTGAAGTAGCTTTTGGTTTTAAATGTTAATACTTGATTTTCTTTGTTACAGTTGTTTTAAGCAATGAATCTTCATGCATAGTCATAGTAGAAGTTGGAAGAGTTATGTTCACTACAGTTGCAGAAAAGATCTTGTCAGATGTTATGACTTGCTTAATTTGTATGAACACAGTCTTATTAATGCCTTCTGAGGTAATGATCTTTACCTTATGGAGGAGTGTTAAGGGTATTACCATTTTAGATACAGCTGCAGAAACATTTACCTCCTCAGGTCATAACAACTTCTGGTGTATGTACTCTGAATGCTTTTAGTTTTAATTTTGAAGCTTTTTGAAAGATCCCCTGAATTACTTAAGGAATAAGTTATAAATAAAAATAGCTGTTTTTAACTTTTTTTCCCTCTTTATTTTTAAGGAAACAGCAGAACCAATATTTCCTAACCCACTGTCAGAGCAGACTTCAGTGCCTCTTCTCTTTGCTTGTACAGCCAGTGCCAAAACAGTAGTTGCCAATCCATTATTGCACCTTAGTAATCTAACACATGATATTCTACATGCCATAATAAATTTTGATTCACCACCTCACCCTGATAGCCAAAGCAATAAAGTAAGTATGCTCCATTTCAAGCTTTTTCTGTTACCAATGTATATTATTTAGCTAAAAGGATGGATTTTATTATATCATTTTTACACATGTATAAAATGTTCAATTGTATTTTCCACATACACTCTCTGTTGGACCCCTCCTCTTCTTATGTACTCATTTCCTCTCCCCGATTTCTTCTTTCCCCAAGCTGGCTTCCTTCTACTTTTAAGTACTTGTTTTTCTGAATTTGGTTTATTTTGCTTCTCACGAGTATTTTCAGTTTGATTCTAAGCTTTTAATTTATTTACACAGAGTGATAAAATGAAGATACAAATGGTAATCCTTTCAAACAAAACACCAGACTAGACATAGTATTTATTGTATTAACAGTTGCCGCTTACGGAATCTGATTATAGGCCAGACTTGCCGTGTTACTATATCTTGTAGGATACTTGAGCTTTTTTTCAGTTCAGTGTGTCAATTGTTTAATCTTCATTAGCCTCATTACCATTAAAAAACTGGGCTGGAGATGTGACTTAGTTGTTAAAGACACTTACTACCAAACCTGAGGACCTGAATTGGATGCTTTGTATCTACATGGTAGAAGAAGAAAACAGATTACTCCAAATTGTACAAGTTGTTCTTGTCCTCTATATCCACATCAAGACACACACAATAAACACAATTAAAAGTCTAAACACACACTTAAGTATAAAATGTGTGTGTGTATGAGTTCTCACGAGCCACTGCACACATGGAGGTCAGGAGACATTGGCAGGAGTCAGTTGTTTCTTTCTACTACTATGTGAGTTCTGGAAACCTAACTCATATTATCAGGTTTAGTGACAGATGCAACCCATGGAGCCATCTCTCTGGCCCTTCTTAAGTTTTAAGGATGGAATGTTTTCAATGGGTGGAATACTATATTTTTTAAAGGATAGAGCTTAATATTTTGGTGTAAAAGCACTAACAGGTAGCTTAATTATTCCCATGACAATACTAAACTACACATTTTAAAAATAATGTTGAGTATGTTCTTACCTGTCCTCTGAAGGATAACAAAATTATCTGCTAAAAGTTTGAATTTTGAAGTTTGTTCCAGATTTTTTGAATCTTCTCTGAGAGAGGCTCAGGAATAAATTTGTTACTAAGAAACTTAGAACTTCTTTAAAAT
The DNA here is from genome assembly GCA_030556225.1 of Cricetiscus sungorus. Taxonomy (NCBI): domain Eukaryota; kingdom Metazoa; phylum Chordata; class Mammalia; order Rodentia; family Cricetidae; genus Cricetiscus; species Cricetiscus sungorus. The sequence continues at coordinate 112,976,697 of JANBXA010000651.1, read as the reverse complement.
ATACCAATCATATGATTGTTAATGTAATTGATCACACAATCTTCTTATCCATCTCACTGTACTTTACCTTCTGTTGAAACTATAATTCATCTTTCCTGTCTTGAGATTCCTTTAATGACTGAGTTTAATTGACAGTTTGGTATATCCCTTGGGTTGTTTTGTTTTGTTTTTCTGACATCCTCTTAAGATTCCTGCTGCTTCCCAGGTTATGATACAATACTAGTTTGATTTTCTTCTCTCCTGATATTAGACTCTCCTTCCACAATTTTACCCTTGTTAGTATGCTTAACTTTTACAATTTATTGGGTTTCCCCCCACTTCTTTCCTGTATTACTCTATAGTAGAAATCCCTAAATTACATACTACATACTTTGAAATTTAATTCCTGAGAAACTGCTCATTTTTAACAAACTGCATTCCTTTTTTTAATTTTGTTACTTTATTTTATTACACATATATTTTAATGTATTTTGTGTGTGTGCACATTTGTGTGTGCATGTATATATATATATATGTGTGTATGCATACGTGCGCCTACCTTGAATGCTACAATTTACATGTTAGAGGACAGCTCTCAGGAATCACTTCTTTGTGGGCCCCAGGGAGCAAACTCAGGCTTGTTGGAAAATTCTTTATCTGCTAAGCTGTCTTGCTGGCCTGTTAACATTAATTAAAGGGATCCATGCTGTATCATATTAGCTTTGCCTTCTTAAGTACCTGTTGCTGCTTAAGAACTATCCTGAAATATGACTGGCTTTAATTTCATTCCATCAGTTGACTTGTCATTTTTTTTCTTTCTTCCTTCCTTTCTTCCTTTCTTCCTTCCTTCCTTTCTTTCTTCCTTCCTTCCTTTCTTTCTTTCTTTCTTTCTTCCTTTCTTCCTATTTTTATTGTTGTTGTTGTTTTTGTTTTGTTTTGTTTTTTTGAGCCAACCTGGCTATTCTCTGAACTCATTCATTTATATTTTTATCCTTCTGGTGTGTAACTAGATTCTAGGTGAAACAGCCCCATTTATTTTCTTGTGACTGACAGATTTGACTTTATGTGTCTTATCCTTGAGCCAAATGCATTAAACTGGTCTCTTCATAGAAGTAGAAACATAGGATGTATGAAGATTGCAATGGAATAGGAAAGGAGGAAGAGGAAAGAAATTGTTTATAAGTAATTGTCATATGTGACTGTCTTAGTTACTTTTCATTGTAGTGATAGCTTATAAAAGAAAAACATTATGTTGGAGGCTTGCTCACAGTTTCAGTGTTAGTCTGTGATCATTATGACATGACCTATGGTGGCAGGCAGGCATGGGGCTGGAACATTAGTTGAGAGCTTATATTCAGATCCATAAGGAGGAGGCAGAGAAAGACAGGGCTTGGCATAGGCATTTGAAACCTCAAAGCACACCCCAGTGATAAACTTCCTCCAACAAGACCACACCTCCAAATCCTTCTAACAGTCCACCAACTGGGAACCAAACATCGAAATATATTAGCCTGCAGTAGTCATTCCCATCTAAGCCACCACAGTGACTGTGACCGTTGAGGTTGCTCAAGGATTTACACATAGTAAACTGGTGAATAGAAAAACTGACCTTACAGTTCTAGTCTAGGTTCAAAGCTTAGGAAGTAACTTGTATTCCAAAGGTAAACAGCTTTATATTCAAGAAGAGCTCATGTTTCAGTTAGACCCTGAAGATGGAGAAAGGAGGGTAATGACAAAAAATAAGTGTTGCTTCTTACCCTCTCTTCCTTAAGTCTCCCAGTCTACTGGTAAATGAGAGGTTAATCTGTTTTAATCAGACTACTTATTTCAGATATACTTGTCTTCTAGAAATATTCTTGAGAGTCACTCAGAGTAACATTTATCCAAGTGCTTGTGTACCTCATAGCCTAGTAGCACTTGGTTTCTCTTTGTTATACAAAAGATTCAGGGATTTAAGAGTAACAAGAGTAGAATTTGCCTTTTAAGTTGTAAGCTCAGGGTTCACACCTTTCTTCTGTTCATGGTTCAAATCAAAGGCCAGTGAATAGAGAAATAGATGCAAACCCTATACTGGAGAGATACTACCAGTAATTGTTATCATATTTGCATTCTGCCAGCTTCAGTATATGATATTTTTAACCTCAGGTCTTACAAAAAGCAAGTAGACTTTTATCTGTCAATACCCATTTTACTACATGAAAGACTTAATACCTCATAATCAGATAATCTTTTATATTCTAACCTACTTTCTTCTGCCTTAGTCTTCTTCATCCTGGCTTCTATTATTATAGCTCCTGTCATGGCAAGTTAGAATCTTTTCTTTGAAATGGTTATTTGCCTTCACCTTCAAATGCAAATGAACTACACATTATTGATCAATTTATTCCCTGTATATAGTTATTGTACTTATTGTTTCTAGCTTTTCTTACATTAGTTAAAACCTTCCTTTTTGAATTAGACCAAAAAAAAAAAGGAAAATGTGGTGATATTTTGCTTATGATTTAACAAATAAAGCTTGCTGGAAGATCAGGGTGCAAAGCTAGCCACACTAGTCAGCCATATAGGCCAGTCAGTAGTGGCACATACCTTTAATCTCAGCAGCCACACTAGTTAGCCATAGAGACCAAGCAGTGGTACAGGTGCATATCTTTAATCCCAGCACTAGAGAGGAATATAAGATGGGAGGAGACAGGAGTCAGTCAGTCTGTGGTCACACGAAGGACAGGCTTGCCCCTTTTGGACTGAGCCTTGGTAGAGATAAGAACTCTCAAGTGGTTTGCTGCTTTGCTTTTTTGATCTTCGGCTTGAACCTCCATATCTGTTTTTATTATTCATACAACTGCCTTTCTTATTTTTCCTTTCTCTAAAGTTTCATTCTCAGATAACTGTAATGCATGCTAGCATTTTCTTCGCTGACCTGTCGTAAGTGAATTGACATGTATTACAATTACTTATTCATATGTGTTTAAGAAAAGGCAAACTATATTTTGAAGGGTAATAGTTATGTGGTTTGTAATATCTGCCAGAGAACTCTGCCTTTTCTTTAACATTTCTATAGAGTGACTTCTGTGGGTAGAAAGTGTTCTTAGGGGGACAAAAGGAAGAAAATAGCCTACAGAGGCAGAAGACTTTTCATTTTCTTTCTGCCAAAATTATAACTAAAAAATTTTACTTAAAGTAATTGTGTATGTGTGTGTGTTTTTTTTTCAGGTATATGTAATGCATACTTTAGCAGCTTCACTTTCTGCTTGTATTTATCAGTGCCTTTGTGGTAGTCATAACTACAGGTAAATATCTTCTTGTGAAATTTAAGATCACTCTCAATAAATAGTGAGGTTTCCTGTGTATACATTATTAATTCAAAACCATACATAACACTCCTTTCAGTAAATGCACAAAGCACATGACTAAGATGTTTAATATTTTTTCATCTATGAAATTTCAGCTTATACCTTTATGACAAAGGACACCTAAGCTTACCCTTGTACCTTACTTAGCTGCCTATAGTTGATCACTACCATCTTGCTAAATGTTGTATAGATACTGAGAAACTAAAAACGAGTAAAATAATCTTTGCTTAAGATAATTTTGGTTAAAAACAAGTAGACGAATGGGTGAATATTTGAGTGAAAATTCTGTAATTTGGTATCTAACAAAAATGCTTAGGCACATAGGCAAAGGAGTGACTGATATGGAATTGAGAAATTTTTACAGATTTCCTATTTAGGAATTTTCACTTGAAATCTTATATTCAGTATAATTTGTTAAAAGCCTAAACATCAACATTCTAGTGTATAGCTTTAGTTCTTGGAAATATTCTGACATTATTTCTCTAAGCATAATCTGTCTTTTCTTATTCTTTGACACAGATACTAGAACTGTATGTACATTTTTTTTCACTTCATGCATTGTTTTATCTATTGGTTTCATTTCCAGGCAAATTCCCATTTTATTTTCTATATCTTGGTGCAGTCTTCTGCAATATATACTATTTTCCTCTCTAGGTGGAGTTTATACTTTAGAAATTTTTTGTCTTTTTTTCTTTTCATTGAAAATAGATTCTTTTTCATAAAATATGCTGTGATTACAGTTTCCTCACCCTCCTTTCAGTTCAACCCACCTCACCTTTATCTAGATCTACTTCCTTTCTGTCTCATTAGAAAAGATCAAAACAAAACATAACCAAATAAAATCCAAGAAATTTTTTTAAGACTGCAAATTGGTTAAGTTTATACATAGTTGTAGCATGTATGTTTCCGCCAGCCCGCCAGTCTTGGCCCATTGCCGCGCCAGCCCCAAATAACACTCAGAGACTCTGTATTTGATACAATCCTGTTGGCCAGTTACCATTATTGTTTATGGGCTAGCGCTGTCTTAATTATTAACCCATTTCTACTTATCTAAGTATTTCCACATGGCCGTCTTATCGGGGAGCCGCGCAGCAGGCATCCTGCTTCTTCCCTGGGCTACATCTTGACTCCTCCCTACTACTTCCTCTTTCCTACTTGTCTCCTAGCCCCGCCTATCTTGCTATCTCATTGGCCACAGAGCTTTATTAACCAGTATGAGAAACATATATACAGAATAACATCTCCCATCACATAGTGATTGTTCATATTTATTCAGTATAGTTTGTATCACACTGTATACAATGTCTAGTGATCAAAACTGGATATTGTGGTATTTATTATTCTTTATGATAAGATTCAAAAACCTATCATAGGTATTTTGAAATAGCACAGTTTTAATGCTATAGAGTGTTAGACATTATTCCTTTTATCTAACTGAAGTTCTGTATTTGTTACACATCCTCTCTGCTTTACCCTCCTTTCCTTAGTTTCTGGTAACCACTATTCTACTCAGCTGCTTCCATGAGATAACTTTTATAGAATCTGTATATGTGAGGAAAATGGCAGTGTTTTTCCTCCTGTGCCTAGCTTGTGTCATTTAATATGATGTCCTTAGGATTCATCCATTTTGCCACAAATGAAGGATTAATGATTATATCTTTAATTTTGAATTCAAGTTGATTAAAAACCAGGCCATAGATAGCTCTTGCCTGGAGTATTTTGTCAACACCAAGTCAGTTAGTGATAGGAACAGAAGGTTAACAGGATTGGGAACTCTGTGTTGTTTTATTTTTATTTAAGATCTATTCCTATTTCCAGGTAGTAATACTTCCTGGTACCTGTTAAGACTAGAGTGGCCTTTTATATCTGTTACCTTAGTTGATAAATCAAGATTTTAGAACAATATGGGCTCAGGAAAAATCATGAAAGAAGAGGGAGAAAGATTTTAAGAGATAGAGAGCTAGGATTCCTGCTTCAAATCATTCAAGGTAATGACTTGTAGACATGGAAAGTAGGCAAGAGCCATGAAATCTTGTCAGTGTGGTTGCCTAAACACCATAGAGAGGGGAAATTTTTTATAGCCCCACCTGTAGATTAAGATCTAAAAAGCAGTCAGTGGATGCTGAGATAGGGAGAATGAATGAGTTTTCTCCAGGGAACAAACCTCTTGATGAGTCACCAGTCCCAACTGATCACGCACATGAACAGATAAGCATTTCTAAATGGACTCAGTAGGTTGTATGTGTGTATACACATATACTCATACACACACACACACACACACACACACACACACACACACAGCAATAATAATTCATGAATTTGAAAATGAACAGGAGGGACACAAGAAGAGTTGAGTGAAAAAAGGGAATAATAATGTAAGCAATACTCATTAAAGACATTCTCAAAACACAAGTTTTAAAAAGTGTAGTTGTGTAGAACTTTAAGAGTTAGAGACTAGTACATGAGGTTAACGTATTTCTTTATCTTCACAAGAAGATAGATACTTACTCAAGTTTGTAATGAAGTGACTCCATACCTGATTGTGTCATAGCTTTTCCTACCTATTTGATACACATTTCTCAATTATCTAGTGGCTGGGAGTTCTCAACTAGTTTCTGACTTTTCCTTCAGAGGCACTCAATCCACTGATAGATGTTTGTTACGAGTAGGTTTTCCCTGCTGGTCTGGTCCCACCACCTTGCTACCACGCCAGCCCCCAATAACACGCTGAGACTCTGTATTTGATACAATTCTGTTGGCCAGTTACTATTATTGTTTATGGGCTAGCTCTGTCTTAATGATTAACCCATTTATTCTTATCTAAGTATTTCCACATGGTCATCTTATCCGAGCACAGCGGCCGGCATCTTGCTTCCTCATGGCTCTACATGCTGACTCCTCCTTACTACTTCCTCTTTCCTCCTTGTCTCCTAGCCCCGCCTATCTTGCTTTCTCATTGGCCACAGTGCTTTATTCATTAACCAGTATGAGAAACATATTTATAGATGTTTATGTAACAACTGTAGGTGGAAGGAAATTGAGTCTATATCCACTTCATTTTCAATCAAATTGCTTTGTTTTAAAATCATACATTGCTTCTTGTGGCCCTAAATAATATGGTTTATTTTTGTAATGTATTCTTCATATTTCACTAAATATACTAGATACTTGTCAAATTTGTTTTAGCTTACAATATGTATATTTACACTTTAAAGAATACTATATTAATGTAATATGGCACCATAGAACATATAACTTAGAAATAAAAACAGTATAATTTATGAACAAAAATTTCTATTTAGGTAACTTAGAAATTGTATCTAAGAGTGGGAATATTACATATGGAATTCACCTTAGGTTTAAATATTGTTTCCTTTCTTAGTTCATTTCAAACAAATCAGTTTACTGGAATGGTGTATCAGACAGTACTTCTTGCCCATCGATATTCTTTGAGAACAGGAAGTTTAGATGAATCAGTAACTCCCAACACATCACCAGCTCAATGGCCAGGTATAAGTAATTTACATATATGAGGGGTTTTGTTTGTTTGTTTGTTTTTGTTTTGTTTTTTTAGCCTTATTTGAAATGGTAAATGGTAAAAAGCCGACTTGGCTTAGTTTTACCATTTGATGACCATTGTTAATATTGCTAGATTTGGCATCATTGCAAATTCAATGCAAATTCTTCAGTTACATTTTAATTCAGTCACAAAAAGCTCTTGTTACACAAGACATTAGCAAATAAATATTTCCTTGATCACTTATTAAAGTAGCTCATTATGTTAAATTGTTTTTTAAACAATTTAAAATATTTTATCAATATTTGTGCCATTAACATTTTAACTATGGAATTTGATATAGCTTTAATTTTTAGTTTATCTAAATATTTCAACAATTGCTCTTAAACTATAATAACATACTGGTTATGAATCCAGGTGAGGGGGGAGATTATTTAATGCTGATTGAGTAAATTTTTTTAAAAATGTAGAAAATGTGTTTAATTTTTAACTTTAAAAGTTTTTGTTGTTGTTCTTAATTGCAGGTTTTATTTATATTTTTTGTTTGGTTCTAGGAATAAGTTGTCTAATTCAGCTTTTGAATTCTTCTGGTGAAGAAGCCCAATCAGGACTTACAGTCTTGCTTTGTGAAATTCTCACTGCAGTGTATCTTAGTCTGTTCATTCATGGGTTGGCAACACATTCTAGTAATGAACTATTTCGGATTGTAGCCCACCCCCTAAATGAAAATATGTGGTCTGCAGTATTTGGTGGAGGAGTACAGACGCACTCAAAAGCCTCATCTGGTGAGTATTTAATTGGCTCTCCCTCCTTCTTCCCCTCTCTCCTTTCTCTCTTCTTCCTCTCATTTTTTTTCTTTAAATAAAGCTGAAGCTTTATTCATCTGAATAACTTTATTAACTGTAATTATGTTTTGATTTAGTATCAGAAAACTCTTGTCATACAAGACCATCAACAAACAATAATGTGGTAGAAAATAAAGTGTTAAAGCTTCTGGTGCAGGTTCTCCTGCACTGATATTTAAACTATTTAATGTACTTCAATTTGTCTCTTAGTATTAAAATCTTCGTTTCTTTTGAAATACACTGTCACTTTGGTTTTTGTTCTATTCCAAATACAGATTTTTCTCTTTTTTCTTTGGCAGGAAGGCACTATGCTATGCCTAGCCCTCACCAGGTAGTCGTATTCTCCATGGAATGTGTGGGCTTTTCCAAAGCTCTTTCAGCCATCAGTTCTCATAGCCCTCCCACTCTTGCAGGCAAGATCTTAGCTTTAGAAATAGGCTTTTATAATTTAGCTTGCTTCGTGGTGTTGTGGAAGGGTTGCATAGAGTGGGATGGTTTATTTGCATTTAAGAAAAATTGACAGATTTCTTTTACTCAAGCCATATTTTTGATTTAAAACAATATTAGCATTTTAGAAAACTTTCTGCTATTCCATTCAAGTTTCAAATACTTGGTTTTGGATATTTTCTGTCCCTTAAATTTTAATATTTCTGATTGAACAAAACAAAAAAAAAAAAGAAAGAAAAGAAAGAAAGAAAAGGTTGCTAGTGCTGATCATAGAAAATCACAGTATGGCTTGAAATGACTAAGAAAGCATTTTCCAGGAGGCTGCTTTGTGATTTGCATATTATGACTGGCAATTAGAGTTTTTGGATTTCTAAGTGTTTTAATACTATGAAAAGTAAATACTTTTAAGTAATTGTATCCTTTCATTTCTGATGTTAAAACTACATGTATTGTATTTAAATAAAATTAAAACAACCCACCTTTTCAACTTGAAAATAATTTTCATAATGTTTTCTAAACCTTTTTCCGATTTATTAACATACATAATAGTATTGGTTTTCTAGTTTTGTGGATTATCTGGAATAAATGTAGGGCTTAATTTATACTGGAAAGCCTGTTACTATACTAATATTAATTTTTATTACTAAAATATATAAACTTAAATATTCAAATAAAATATTGGAAACATTTTTTAAATTTTTTTATTTGGTTTTTCGAGACAGGATTTCTTTCTTTGTGTAGCTTTGTATACCAGGCTGGCCACAAACTCACAGAGATCCACCTGCCTCTCCTTCCCAAGTGCTGGGATTAAAGGCATGCACCACCACCACCCAGCATCACAATGGGTTTTAAAGTTACTTCTTATGATAATTTCTATCAATTTAAAAAAAATTCATCTTGACTATATTTTTCATATATCTTAGTTCAAGAAAAAAATTTTAAACCTTAACATACATTAGATTCAAAGGGCATGGAGTTAATGATTAAATTAATAATTGATAAATTAATTTTGGTTCAATTTAATACATTATTTAAGAATTATTTAAATCTATTATTTAAATTTAATTATTTTTAAGGGATAAGTTTTGCTAAGCAGTGTTCATTTTTGGCTTAAGATGCAAAGTTTATTATTAGCCTTATCTTAGTTTCAACTCTTTTTCTTTGATGGTGAAAATTGAGCGCAGAGCCATGTGCATGTTAGGAAAGCTTCTGCCACTGAGCCAAATCATTGGCCCCAGTTCCACATGTCTGTGCTGATCACAGATAAATATGAAGAGCCTTACTCAAAGGTCAGGTTAATTCTCATTTACACACTAAAATTTACTGCTTATTGGCAAAAATATGATTGTGTAGTTGTAAAGATCTTAAAAAAAATGATAATCCTAATCATTTTTTCCAATAATAGAAAATAACCAAATAACCAAACATTATCTTTATGTTTACCTTTTTGGATTAGAGACAGGTTAGCCAAATAAAATAATGATTTGTGGTAAGGCTAGATATAAACACATCCAACTTAGGCTCGTCTGTCTTTGAGAACTCAGAAACTATTTTGGATATAGTCACAGAAGTGCACCAAGTGTACTTACAGGAACTATGAATGATGTGATTTACAGGGACTATAAATTACATTATTTATCAGTTGATGAAGAAAAAGGCTTTTAGTTCCAACACTAATGTAGTTTGAACGGGAATAGGAAGAAAAGAGAAGTCAAGGGAGAGGAGTGAGAGACTGAAGGGGGAAAGGGAAGCAATGGATAGCAGAGTATTGGCAATCAGAAACAGCCAATTTTGTGAAGCAAATAATCTGAAAGTCCAGGAGAAAAATCCGAGGACCAAAAAACAGTCAGGATAAAATACCAGAATGACAGCTGGTAGTGTGAAATGAAACTCTGAAGTTCTTGGTTTTTAGACACATTATTGTATTCTTAAAGCACACTAATACAGACAGAAGTCTGAGTAATTTGAGGTATAGATAAGGAATTTCTTTTCCTGTTGCTGTGATAAAATACCCTGATACAAGCAACTTAAGGAAATGTTTAGCTCATGGTTCAAGGCTGGAGGAACTTGGAGCTGCTGGTCTTGTCATTTCTGCACTTAAGAGGTAAAGGGCAGTGACTGTCTGCTACTTCTCAGCTCCCTTTTCTCTACGTACATAATCCAGGACACCATCCAGGAAGTGGCACAACCCATAATAGCACCTCAGTCAATACGAGGTAATCCCTACAAGCGTGCCCAAAGACCAGTCTTCGGGTGATTCCAGATACTGTCAAGTTGACAGCATTAGTCATCACAGGGATAAAGAAAGGTATCAGCAAGTTGATGTAAATTCAGTCAGCATGAAAATATGTATATTTTAAGTTTTTAAATTTAGGCAAATGAAAATTAAGTAGTCTAGAGTATTTTGTTTTCCTAACAAATCAGTATCTAAGTACTGTGTACTGAAAATGAAGTACTTATTTAGAACTCCTAAATACATGTTTTCTAAGAAGTGTTTTCAGATTTAGTGCTAGGAAAGGCATTTGAAAGTTGGTAATTGTGTTTCTTACTCTGGTTTAAATTCTTCTCTTAAGTGTTTTGAAATAATTGTATTATGAACTCAGTTAAGGTTTTTTTCTGCATGTCTCATATACTTTGTTGCAATCATTTTACTGATTATTATAGTTTGGTTTTTGTCACTGTACTAAAACACTCTGACCAAAAGAAACTTGGGACAAGAAGGGTTCATTTAGCATGCACTTCAGATCCATCATTAGAGAAATTCAAGGCAGGGACCTGGAGGCAAGAGCCATAGAGGAACTCTGCTTTCTAGATGTTCCCTGGCTCATGCTCAGCTAGCTAAGTTTCTTATGTAGCTAGGATTCTTAGCCAAAAAGTTAATAATAGAAATGACTTACTAATTTAAACGTTAATGATACTTTTTCGTGAATTCTGTATCACATGAAAATTTTGATATTTATAATTGTAGTAATTATGTGTGTTCATTGATTTTTATTTTGTGGTAATTGTTAAAGTTGAAAATTTTTAAGAATTACTATTTTTCTGCAAACAATTAGAAATCCATACTTTTGCTTCTTGCATTATAATTTTTATAATTTTTAGAATTTTGCATCTTGTGAGAAAATTTGCAATAAAACTTGTGAATTTTGTCTTCTCTTAATATCTCCTAATTACAGAATGAAATATAAAATGAGTATTTTACTTGTGGTAAGCATGTCATATTTTCTTATGAAAGTGCTAACGATAGATATTTTGAAGATGTTTAATATTATCTCTGGTCTTGTATTATTTATGCTAACATATGTATTATTTATGCTATTTATAGATCAGAAAGTTCAAATCATTTGTATACATAGAACTTGTGTGAAATCTCAGTGTTTTATTAGTGACTGTTACATGCTGTTACAATGATCACTTTAGCAAAATAACACTTTTTACCAGAAGAGGCAAGTATATTTAACATAAACATCAGTGACTAAGCATGATTGAACATGGCAAACACTCATTGTTGGTGACTGATTGCTTAGAACTTCTAAAAGATGGCCAACCATGAAAACAACTCACTTTAGAAGGAAATGTTTGTTAGTCTTAGGTTTTTAGTGAGGGCCATGTTATATCAATTTTCCCTTTATATTCAAATACCATTTATTTCTGTGAGAATGGGACATAATAAGAAGCCTTCTGGGATGGCTTGAAAGAAATGGAAATGTATATTTTTACAGATAATCTTTTATTTCATTATGAAGACTGTTCCTTTTGATATACAAAGCTAGAAGCCATAAGAAAAAGTAGCACATCATCCTGTCTGACCTAGGTATCCTCATTCAGTGGGTAATGTTATTTAATAAGGTTATTAAATCTAAGCATATTGATTTTCTGTAGATTTTTTCCTGGCATTTTTGGCTATTTCAAGTCCTGCAACAAAATGGGTTGAATGTATTTCCAAACTGTGGTATGTGTAATAATTTAGAGTTACTATTTCAGTACAGTGATCATAGATCTTTTGTATATAAAACACTGTTTACAGAACATACATGAATCACCAGCCTTAGCCCTGTGTGCTTATGTACATAAAGCACTAAAGCTTGTTTTCTTTCTCCTCCAGCCACTTTCCTTCTTCCCCTTCCTCTTTCTTTTACTCTCTTCCTAACCCTGTCTCAATGCTCCCCTCCCGTTATTTTCTGTCTCTTTTCCATGCTTTTTTTCCCCTCCAGATCTTCCCTTATCCTTCTCCCCTTATTTTACCAAAAAAGTCTAAATATTTCTTGCTATCTTCCAGTAACTCATTTTGTACATCAACTAACTTGGAATTTTCTTTAGTATAGGATTTGGAGGGAAAAAAAATGCTACTACGTGTTCAAATATTTATAAATTTATTTATTTGTTTAAGACAGTATCTCACTATATAGTCCTGACTGGCCTGGATTTCATTTGTATATCATACTGGTCTTAAACTCAGAGATCTGCTTGCCTCTGCCTCCAAAGATCTGGAACTAAAGCTGTGTATCATTATCTCTAGTTCGTAAATTTATTTTTATGAATACTTACAGAAAAACTACACAGTAGTGTATGAGATAATGATTCTCAGAGGACCTTAAGAGTTAAGTGTTGTTATATCTGCATAGTATCATGTCAGTTTTTGAAAATTATCAATCTTATTTAAGAAAAAATTTTATTTAACTCATTGCTTCTTTAGTATTTTCCTTTTTGGACTCTGAAGTTTTATTTGTAGATTTCAGGTAGGTTTGTATCTAAAGTACCCTTTGTGGTATAAATGCCTCTAAGACACTTAGCCTGAATTGTCTTGCTAAAACCAGAAATGGATTTGGGATTTATTTTTTATTAAACTGAAATGTCTTTTCTTTTCCATATCTGTTTTTCTTTCTGTATAAATTATTTTAAGTCATCAGTTAAGTAATTTACCCTTTCCCCCTGCACTTTGGGACTACGTTTTAAAGTCCCCCGTTATGAATTTTATGCACTCTTTGGCATTCTTTGTAGGAGCCCCAAAGATAAGTGGACTTTCAAGTAGGAAAGAAGGAAATGAAATAGCTCTCCTGATTGTATTAAGATCTTAAAGAAGTAGTGTTGAAAGCTGGTTACAAAATACTAGGTTTGTTATTTGTGCTTTCAAATGGTAAGCTAGGGATGGAGAGGTAGCTCAGTAAGTAAAGTGCTTGCTGTGCAAATTGAAAGACTGGGTTCAGTTTCCCAGTCAGAACCCACATAAAAAGCCAGGCATTGTGGCTCATGCTTGTGATCCCAGTACTGGGGGAAGGGGAGGTGAGAACTGGTAGATCCTGGGGGCTTACATGCCAATCAACTAAACTATTGGTGATTCCAGGCCGGTGGCAGACACTGATTAACATAACAAGGTAGGTGACATTATTGAGAAATGACACTTGAAGCTGTACTCTGGTTTCCACATGCATGTACAAATAGGTGCATACATCCCATGAATAACTACCACACAAACATACGCGCGCACACACACACACCACTCACACGCATGCACGCACGCACGCACGCACGCACGCGCACACACACGCATACAAGGAAAATTGTGTGGTAAATGTTAAGTAAAGTTCTTAGCTTTTGGTGTCTTATTTTTATTATTATACATGTTACCTAAGACCATTTTCATGCATATATATAATGTATTTGGAGCTGATTCAGTCCCCCTCATACATATTATACTTCCCCTTCTCATTTCTGCCCCTTGGTTGGTTTGTTAATTTGTTTGTTTTTATCACAGTAATATCTTCATGTTAGCAAATCTGGTAATAAAGGAAAACTTAGAGAAAGCAGTGTTTCCTTTATTATTTATTTCTCTTACAGAAAGCAGTGTTTTCTTTATTATTTCTCTAGTTTCCCATTCCCATGCCTTGCCTTAGGAGTAGCCTTATACATGTTTCTTCATTTCTGTTTGATTTCTTTTGGGAGTGACTGACATTTCTAAATGTCCAGAGTACATAATGTGCTGAGGGTCACATCAGGATTTTCAAGGAAAGGAAGGGATACTTGTCTGTGAAATCTATTTTGACATGGATACCTATTAGTGAGTCAAAGCAAATAAGAACTATGTTTTTAAACTTTATGTCATTTCTTGATTCTGTCAGGCTTTCCCCCTTGCATACTGTATTCATTTATTTTACATCTTGACTGCAGTTTTCCCTCTCTCCTCCTATTCTCTTTTGCCCATCCCCCCACCCGCTCCTCCTCTGTTTCTGTTCAGGAAGGGGCAGGCCTCCCATGGGTATTAACAAAGCATGGCATATCAAGTTGAGGTAGGACTAAACTCCACATCTTACATTAAGGCTGCTCAACGCAACCCAGTATAAAGAATAGCTTCCCAAAAGCCAGCCAAAGTGTTAGGGACAGCTCCTGCTCCCATTGTTAGTAGTCCCACAAGAAGACCAAGCTACATAACTGTCACTCATATGTAGAGGACCTAGGTTGGTCCCATGTAAGCTCCTTAGCTATTGGTTCAGACTCTGTGAGCCCAGGTTAGTTGTTTCTGTGGGTTCCCTGTGATGTCCTTGAACCCCCTGGCTTGTACAGTCCTTCTTCCCTCACTTCAGTAGAGTTTACTGAGCTTGGCCCAATGCTTGACAGTAGGTCTCTGCATCTTGCCTTTGTTTTTTATTAGCCACATTTTATCCTCCCCATTTCTCTTGTATTTAATTTATTAAATACATCCATTTTTATTCCATTTAATTATAGAATGTGTGTTAATATGTGCAGTGTGTATATTGAAAATTTCATTGTTGATCATCAGATGGTAATAAAAGCAAAAGTTTATACAGATTTAAATGTGTTCATTTAATCATTTAGTAGACGAAGTAACTGTGAACTGCTGTTGCATAATATCTGAGAATATGAGTGTCATTCATCTTTTTTTTTCCAAAATCACATAGTTACTACATTAAACTTAGGTTATTGTTGCTTGATATATTGCATGCACATATTGTACTTTGAAGTTGAATAGTTCCAAATGATAAACCAAAAATTGTAATTAAAGCACAAATACCTATATCACTTTGAAAGGTAAGTAAATCTCATTTGGAACCACTGGAGGCAAATATTGTTGTGTCATAATCTGAATATTGTTTGCCTGTTAGGTCATGCTTATGTCTACGGGATACTTGTTTGTCTACAATTGATAATGTGTCTTCTCACAGTATTGATTGAACATTTTTATAGCCTGTGGATATGTGGCTCAGTGATGCTTTAATTGCATGGCATGTGCAAGGCGCTGACTTTGATCATTGGTGCTATAAAATCTTTTAAATCAATCTCCCACATAAGTTTTGCTTCTCAGACACTACTGTTTTAGTTTTCTAGGGTAAATGCTCAGAGAATACTGTAATTTTAGAGATTTTTAGAAAGTGAAATAAAGACTGGGTTTTCTCTTTTGTGTAATTCGAATGACTAGAAAGACCATCTCTAACCGATTTTCAAGTTTTAATAAATGCAATTTATTATGAAAGTCAAAATATTAAACATTTTCTAATAAAATATATTTTAAATGTATAATGAGACCAGTTTGTTACTACATGAGGAATATGAAGTGTGGCATTTTTAATTCATACTGATATTGTGTCATCTTTTTTTTTTTTTTCAAGTGCTTATTGGGGTAGCTTACTGGTAAAATCTGGGCTTAACATACAGAAATCCCTAGTTTGAATCACCAGCAAACCTCTTCGCCTTAAAAAACACAAAATAGAAGCATATGGGAAATTTCTATCATAATCCTAAGTAAATTGTAGAATTTTTTTGTAGGCAGATACATCATCTGTTATACACTACATACAACATATAAATTAGCATTCCAATAATTATGAACAAGTTAAAACAGAAGTTGCTATACAAAGCGATTTTTCCTCCTTTTCCTGCCTGCCTTTTCAACTGCTCTGTACTTTCATAGTCATATATATCTCTGTGTTATTTGTAGTTATCTTTAGCTTTTATGTAAAGATGGCAATTGGATATAGTACTTTAATAATAATTTGTTTTCTTCTTTGTTTCTTTACTAGTTGAAGGAGAAAAACAAAATAAACATTTTAGTCCATCAAAAGTATCTTGCAGAGAGTCTTCTCCCATAACCTCTTCCTCAGTAAATCAGGAGTCACTGACTGTCAAAGAGAAGTTCATCCCACCCGAGTTAAGTATCTGGGACTACTTCATAGCCAAGGTAATGAGACGTTGATGCACATAGCAGTACTTATCTAGTCAAATAGGAGCAAGTGGTCATAACTGATTAACTTTGGTACTTGTAAATATCTTCTTTTATTATTGTTAGTTCCTGTGCTTACTTAATAACCAACTTAATAACTGAGCTGTCTTCCTGCCTCTAACTGTACATATTTTTAGAAACTGTTTTTAACACATTAAAATCAACATAAAATTGTTTTTAATTAATTGATTTTTATTTACATTTTATTAAAAAACAATTTTATTTTACACACCAATCCCAATACCTCTCCCTCTTGTCCTCCCACTCCCTTCACCATCTGCCCATCCCTCCCACCATCCACTCCTCAGTGAGGGTGAGGCCTCCCATGTGGTATCATCATTCACTAGGGATAAATACTAGTTCCATGGGTCTCCATATAATGTGCAGTCAGTTACAGTGGAGTAAGTGAGAAACAACTGAAGAAATTTGCAGTGGCTCTATTAAAACATGTGAGATACTAGAGAGATGGTTTAATGGATAAGAATGTTTACTGCTCATGGTGATTTAATAGGTTCATAGGGAGTGGCAGTATTTGAAAGAATAAGTTCATGTGACCCTGTTGTAGGAAATGTGTCACTGGGGGAGGACTTTGAGGTTTCAGAGTTGCAAGTCAGGTTTAGTGTTGCTTGTTCATCCAGATGTAGAACTCTCAGCTACTATTCCAGCACCATGCCAGCCTCCATGCTACTACTGTATGACAATAATGAACTAAATCTCTGTACCTGTAAGCCAGACCCAATTAAATGTTTTCCTTTATGAGTTGCCATGGTCATGGAGTTTATTCACAGCAGTACAATACTAAGACACTGCTGTTCCAGAGGACCTAAATTTGATTCCCAGCATCCATGTCAGTGAGGTTACCACCTGTAACTCTAGCTTCAGGGAATCTAGCACTCTTTTCTGGCCTCTGGAGGCACCTGCATACATGTGGCATATCCACCTACAGATATACACACATATACCTTGTCTTAATGTTCTATTGCTGTGAAGAGATACCATGACCACAGCAACTTACAAAAGAAAGTGTTTAACTGGGCCTTGCTTATAGTTTCAGAGGTTTAGTTCTTATCTTCATGGCAGGGAGGAAGGCTGTATGGAGGCAGACATGCAGTTGTCATTGAGAGATCTAAATCCATATCTGCAGGCAACAGGAAGAGAGCCACTGGCTCTAATGTGGGCCTTTAAAAGCACAAAACCCACCCTCAGTGATGTACTTCTTCCAACAAGGCCACGCCTCCTAATCCTGACTAAACTTGAAATGTATGAGCCTATGGGGCCATTCATATTCTAACTACCCCACACATTAAAAAAATAAAAAACAATCTTCCTTTCTTTTGAAGGAGTGCTTTTTTTAAAAAAAATATGAATGAGTAAATGAAAAAATTCTCTTGTCCTTCAGGACTCTGTAAGCCCAAGGACCAAAATTTGTATTCTCTTAATACACCTAAGAACCAGGCATATGGTGATGCACGTCTGTAACTATATAACCTGGAACAGCTGATCCCAGGATCTTACTGGCCAGCCAGTCTAGGTGAAATCATGGGCTGTAGATTCAGTGAGAAGCCCTGTCTCAAAAACTAAGGTGAAAAGAGACCTTGCCTCCACACATGCATATCTACATAGATATACCACAAAATGGTTTTTTTAAGCCACAAGAAAACAGTTTCATAAGAAGTCTTTAATGTAGCATAGCACATTTTTCTCAGCTGGTTTATCATTTGTTTTGACAGTTGCATGTAAAAGCCATGTAACCTTTCTATTTTTCTTCCTAGGTATTAACATTTTTTTATTTTTAGAATTCTGCTCAAATGACCAGTGTTTCGGTCCTGCAGTATTCTATAGAGCAAGGACTGTCTATTTCTTCTGCTTTTTTATGTTAATTGCCAGATCCTTCACATTTTCAACTTTTTGATGTTTTCTATACTGCCTTATAGTAATTAGCTTCTAAATAATCTCTGGTTCTAGTCCTGCTGGCCTGTTAAGCTGTATGCTTCAGATAATGCAGGAAATTTTTCTCTTTCTATCTTTATTTGGTCTTCATTTTTGTAGAATTGCTTTCTCTATATATGGGATTATTGTTTACTCAGACTTTATTAGCTCCATAATTATTGCTACATAATTATTGTTACATAATTATTGTATACATAATTATTGTTACATCTTCTCCTTTAGGTTTCACTTAAATGCCACTTTTCAATGTGGCCTTCTGTGGTCATCTTTTACTTTTCTTCATCTTTGCTACTTTTTTGTAACATTTAATATATTTACTTAATTTTCCGTAATTTTTTTTTTTTTTACTTGCTTGCTTACATTTACCACCAAAAAAGTAAAACTTTCAGATGGCATTGATTGTATTCTTTGATCCTAGTGTGAGGGAGGTTGGAGTAGGAAGATCACAAAGCAAAGACTAGCCAGGGCTGTATAGTGAGACCTTGTTAGAAGGATGAGGAGAATTTTATAACTATTAGATATATCTCAAGTAGACTTTTGGGGGACATTTTTTAATACTTGTTGACTGGGTGAATATAATAAAATTATATCAAAGATACAGTGTGGTAAATAATAGTTATTTTACTTACAGTGAAATACCCACAAATGGAATGAATTATATGTTTAGATGCGTCAAGTCAGATATTTGGATAATAAGGTATATAATTTTTGTTTCAGCCTTTTCTTCCCCCTTCCCAGAGTAGAGCAGAGTATGATTCTGAGGAGAGTCTAGAAAGTGATTATGAGGATGAGGAGGATGATGATACTTTCCCTTCTGATCACCATCTCCAGGAACATTCTAATTCAAATTCATTCAGGTATAGAATATTGTGTTTTAAGCATGTAAAAGCTGTATAACCTTTCTATTTTTCTTCCTAGGTATTAACATGTTTTTATTTTTAGAATTTTGCACAAATGACCAGTGTTTCATGTTGCCCTGTATAAATAATATTTTTAAAGTAACATGAAATTAATAATTCACTGAATTATTACATACTTTAGTTGATATTGTTAAATTCCTTTCATTAGAATAAATTTTCAATTAATGTTTGATTATTCCTTGGTAAATCATCATAATTTGTAGCATGTCACACAAATATTTTCATATTATGCTCTGATTTTGGTCCATAAGATAAATCTTATGACTTCAACAACAACAACAAAGTAGAGTAGACCTCTACTTCTGTCTTTTAAAAGCTTTTGTGAATAAAAAAAAAAAAAACTTTTAAGTATTCGCTATACTCAACACCACTTTGAATGGTTCACTGGCTTTATTATTTTCATGAGAGGTCTTATTCATATGTTGTTTACATAAGAGCAGTAATGTATTTTATTAAACATGGCATGTTAATGATGGGTTAATAAAAGTTTGGAAAGAAACATTTCTGGACAGTAACTTTTATTGAAAAATTAAGAGATTTTGCTTACTGGAGGGATTTTTTTTTCTGTGAATTTAGTTTACTTTTTAAATGTATAAACGTATGTATGACTCATAAGGCAAATTGTATAATTCAACAATTAAAAACGGAATCCTTTTAAAAACTGGCCAGACTGGAGATGTAGGTCAGCTGTAAAGCATTTGTCTTACATGTGTGAAGCCTTGGGTTTAATCCTCAGTATTAGAAAAAAATGAAGGGTCAAGGGAAATCTGTCAAAGGACTTGAGTAGGTGTTTCTCAAAAGAAGACATGTAAATGACTGATAAACACTGATAAAAGTGAAACCTAAAGGAGAGATACAAATTCTCTGATTAGGGAAATGTTAATGGAAACCACAGTGGGATATTGTCTCACTCTCAGTAGGGTGGCATCTACAAAAATAACATAATGATAGTATTGGCCAAATAGAGAGAAATTAGAACCTTTGTGTTCTTTTAGTTGAACTGTAAAATGGTACAGCCACTTTGGAAAAATGATAGTTTCTTTAAAACTTAAAAACATAACTATTGTATAATATGGTAATTCTACTTTGGGTAAATACCAAAAGAATTGAATATAGGCATGCAAGCATGTGTTTATACATCCAATTGACAGCAGCATAATAGTGAGTAGAAGAAATTCAGTTGCCTTATAGGGTGGCTAAATAAGCAAAATGTGTTATGTAATCAGAAAATTACTCTATTTTACAAAGCAATGGAATTCTTATTCATGATACAACATGGGTGAATCTTGAAGACATTATTCAAAGAGAAATAATTCAGTCACGAAAAAATGTGTGCTCTACTTTATGAAGTGCATTAGATAGTCAAATTGATAGACACTAAAAGAGAGAAAGTGCAGTTTTTTAGCTGTTTTATTCCATTAAAAGTTGTAGAGAATGATGGTGGTGATGGTTCTAAAACAGTGTGAGCATGCTGTTGAGAATGCTAAAATGCTAAACTTTATTTTGTGCACATTTTGCACAGTTAATGATTTAAAACTAGTACCGTAAGATATAAATAGGACATATTTAAAATTAAAGAGAAGCAGAAATAATTTTAAGTAACTATATAAAAATGTAAATGAGAAATTCATAGTTCTCATTTCTGCTGTTTTCCCTGGCACTTTTAAAAGCAGCCATTTTTATTAGTTTCTGTGTCCTTCTGGTTACAGAAATAAATACATCCGTGTTATTTACCCTGCTTTCTTACATAGATGGTAACATACATTTATACATATGACACCCCTAAGCTTGTTTTTTAATTACTACTGCATACTATAGTTTTAGCAATATTAATACTTAATTTTTCAGTTACCTTAAATTTCCCTCCTTCAGAACTATTATTTACTCTTCTGACAGGCATTTCTGTTATTTTAACTGTTGTTTTAGATAATGTTGACATGAATAACTAGTTGTATGTATATATTATTTTGGGCTTACAGATGTATATCATTGGAGTAATTGCTTGTAGGGATTACAATTGCTTGTAGGGATTTAATTGTGTATTAAAGGGCAGCATCATTTCTATACCCCTGTGTAAATGTTTAACAGAGAAACTTCTATTTTTAGTTGGTCATTGATGCGATTGGCTATGGTCCAGTTGGTGCTCAGCAATTTGAAGACTTTCTATCCCTTTGCAGGTCATGATCTTTCAGGTAATAAACATCTTAATATGAACCAATTCCAATTGTTATTCTATGTGTATATTCTAAGTAAAGAAAAGTTTTAATGAATTTCTATAGCTAAAGATACATTTCTTTCACGTATAAACCATTTTAAATTTTTCCTATCATACTGTTACCTGCTGAGGAGGGAAATGTTTGAGAAATCAAGGGCCTTGAACTCACTATTAATTACATTAAGACTATGTCTATACCTGGAACTTAATACTAGATCTATAAACCTTCAAACACAATGACAAGTTTCAAAGTAGGAGAAGGCTGTATATGAAATAAAAGAGTTCTTTGTGTTCTTATGTTAGATGCTTCAGCTGTGAACTGTGTTTTTTCTTACACTAAAAATACTGAAATATGAACTTAATGGAAAAATTGTTGTGACCTGTTGGAATAATAGAGGGAGGAAAAGTTTATATTCATTTTATTATAATAAATCAGTAGGTAATTTTCAGAATTGAAAATCAAGACTGTTACTAGATGTGGATAGATAGTCAAAAATAGTTAAAATTAAATTTGAAGGTAGGATTGCTGCCCAAGACTATGAAGGAGTATGTATGAAGTAGTGCTCCCTTTCATGGTAAGGATTATTGAACCTTTTAAACTTTTCTTATTGTTTTCATTTTCTAAACAAAAATGTCAAATGATTTTCAGGCCTTTTACAAAGATTAAAGCAATTAATTTTTCTTCCATTAACATTTTCAAAATCTTCAAACATAGTTTTCATGTGTAATTAAATTCCAAAGCAGTAATGTTAAAATAAATTGAAAGGTTTATGTCATTTTATCTTCAAAATACCAGATTGATTGCCCCATATCCCTGCTAAATTTTATTAATATCCCTGCTTTCTCACAAACATTTTACTGTAGAATATATAACCCTGGATCTATTGTGGTTTTCTGTTTTAGAACTACCTGTTAGTTCACCTCTTTGTCATGCAGTTCTTAAAACTCTTCAGTGTTGGGAACAAGTTCTTCTCCGAAGACTTGAAATCCACGGTGGACCTCCTCAAAACTATATCTCCAGTCATACTTCTGAAGAGAATGTGTCTGCGGGTCCTGCAATACTCCGTCACAAAGCTTTACTAGAACCTACAAACACTCCTTTCAAGTAGGTTTTGCTGTGGATATTGTTCTTTGTTGGTAGTGGTGGTTTGGGGTTTTTTTTTTGTTGTTGTTGTTGTTTTGTTTTTTTTTGTTTTGTTTTTGTTTTATCTTTTTGTTTAAGAAGTTTTGCAGAATCAGGTTGTCTTGGGTAGATTAATTTAGAGAAGGAAATACTTGCGGTCCATGCTTAACATTCTGTTCTAGGAGCATAACTATGTCTTTGGTGTCAGACAGATAAGCTTTTGGTTTTCAAAGTTTATGAAGCATTTCTGTTGAGGATCCTGATAGTAACTGTTGTAGGTGTTTTAGGATGCATTATCATGACTAGTTAACTGACATTGCAGAGAGTGAAAGCAGCCACAGAGAATATGCAGCAAAGGAGGCTTGACTATGGGCTAGTAAACTTGAATTTTTGAAAATACGAGACAAACTAGCTAGATACAGCTTGAGAAGTACATATGGCTAGAGAGTGTACTTTTATTAACTCCTACTCTGCAAAATAATAATAATAATAATAATAATAATAATAACAGCTATTCTGCAACTGTTTTACTATCCATGAAGAGAAAACAATACTTGCTTTATCTAGAAAGTCTTGGACCCACCTAAATGTTCAGTTCTTTAGTGTCATCACTTATGTTCTTGTAAAAGCTCTTAAACCATTTTTGTTCAATAACAAGATGATAGACTTACTGTATGCACAGCAAACACATTAAGAAATTCTGCTTTCAGTCATCTTATAGAAAACACATTTTTTGTTGTTGTTGTTTTTGTTTTGCTAAAGCTTATGTCCCTGGTATAAAAGAAATCCATTTCTATTTCTGCTTTTATCAATAATATTTTATTAATTGGTCATAAATATCATTTGCAGATGAGGATAAGACTATACTGGTTGAGTAAGTATCTCTAGAACAGAATCTAAAATGCTCTAAAACCTAAAACATTTTGGGTGTCCTATCATCACTTTAAAAGTATTCCACTTTAGCCAAGCATCTGGTATATGCCTTTAATCTCAACACTAGGGAAGCAGAGACAAAAGTTGATGTGTTTTTGTGAGTTTGAGATCAACCTGATCTTCTTAGTGAGTTCCAGTCCGACCATAGTTATATGATGAGATCCTGTCTCAAGAAAAAAGCAGAAAAATGTTTCAGGCTTTGGAGCATTCAAATTAGAGATGTTCAACTTTCTTCTTTACCACTATAGTGACAAAGTCCTAGGAACCATATTGTCCACTAATCCAAAAATGCCAATTTATGATCCTTTATCAAAAAGCTCTTTGGCTGCTTTTCTTGGTCATGGGGTGGAGTCCTAGCTAATTTATTACCATAAAAACTGGTATAGTGCTAAGGAGATGTCAAGTTAATCAGAAATATCTGAGGTAAATAATTAAATCTACCTAATCTATAGATCCAAAAATCATCTGGCACTGTCTGTGAAGAGGCTTTGGCAGTATTTGGTGAAACAGGAAGAAATTCAAGAAACTTTTATCAGAAATATATTCACAAAGAAACGATGCCTAAATGAGGTTTGTAGATGTTAAAACTCTTTACTATTTTATTACTAAAGTTTCACATTACCCTGTAACCATTAGAATAGTTGAAGTTTGCAGGTTTTTTTTGTTTTGTTTTGTTTTTTTGAAAATCCATTGGGTATGTTAAAAGGTATGTTAAAAAACAAGGAACAATATTTTCATACATCAATTTAATTAATGTTCTTCAAACTTTTTTTCTGAAGAAGATTATGAATTAAGGTTCTGATTTTTGCATACGGTGTTTTGCATTATAATGACCATTTTGTTAAGAGTCATTTCCTATGATTTTCATATGGTAGTTCAAAGAAGTCTGTTGTAGAATTAGTTGAATATGGGTTTACCTACTGGAAACATTTTGAATATTCATATTTTATTCTTCTTGGAATTATATATAAATAAAGGGAAATTTACAAATCTAATCTACTTTATAATTATCTGTAATAGCTTGATTATACCTTGATATCATTACAATGGGTTGTTTTTTGTTTTGTTTTTTGTTTGTTTGAAGAGAGGGATCATTAGTTCATTAGTATAAAATATGTCTGATAACATGAAGAGCTTTCCATCTGAGTAGAAATGAACAGACATCTCTTTTCCTTCTTCATTGAAAATTCTTTGTAATCAAAAATTATCAAGTGAACCTAAACAGTAGACACAGTTATTTTTAGTTATATCTCTGGAGTCTATAAATGACAGAACATGGTCTCTGGACCATGTTCTGAGAAACAGGTAATTAGTCTGAAAATAAGCTTTTTACTGGTTTTGAAGTGGGAGAAAAGAAAACTGTATGTGGTTGGAAAAATAAGAAAATAGAAGGGCTTCACAGTAGACAAAGAAAAACAAGATACAATCAGACATCAAATAAAAGGAAATTTTCATACATCAATTCAGTTTAAATTACTAAATTGTTTGGATGTTTTTATACTTTTTGAAATTATAATGTAATTACATCATGTCTCCCTCCCTTAGTAATAAACACTGGATGTGTTGTTATTTACTATTTGCTGTGATCATACCACAAAAATATATATAGCACTTTTGCTAATTAAGAATTTAAAGGTGAATACTTTGATAGTATATTTAAATCTAGGCAGACATGAATGACATTTACTTATTAATGTAACTGTAAAATATTATACATTTAATATGTAAGTTATCACAAAACAGTTCAAAAAATGGATAAATATACTTAACAATGAATGTGTTAGACAAGAATATATGACTAGTTAAACTGTGTTTCGTAGAAAGATATGTTTTATCTTAAATGTCTTTTCCTAAAATAAATTATAATTTATAGCTTTCTTATGTAGTATATAATAATACAGCTGCATTGTGCTAGGTTTTAAAAGCTCATTCTGCTTGCTCCTTTTCCTGTAGTGTACCTGTTAGCATGCATATGAAGATTTGATTGACTTAGTGATTCAGCATAAAGAGTGGTATAACCATACTATATCATATAAGAATAGCATCTAATGAGTAAACTCACACATTTTTATTTTATCTGTCTTATTTTATTGGTGTGGACTTACAATTGGTTTAATGTTCTTCTAATACAATATTGACATTTTTAAATTTTTAACAAATGTCCTGTAATTTCATTTTGTACCGAGGCCACATCAGTGCTATATTCCTTCTGTACTCAGAAGGAGGAATGTGGAACAGACTTTTAGTCTTAGCTTTTGGAGCTTCATGACACTTTAATGACAAAGTGACTGAAACTACTTTTATTGCAGTTTTAAATCAAAAGCATGAACATTCATACTGCCTAATAGTTTTCATAGCATCAGTTTGCTAAATATTTTTCTGAATATTTTTAATCTGCAAAATGACTGTTTTGCAGTGTTTTTATAACTGGCACAATCATTGGAAGTTCTGAGAACTTTATTGTGGTGGGTTTTGTTTCTGTTTATAAAGAAAAATGAATTTATTTACACTTTGACTAAATGGAAGCAGAGTTGGCTAATTTCCCCCCTCTTTCCTATACCATCTGTGCCATTTTATAATTTATAGGAAGCCATAGTACAAAAGCTAGCTCAAGTGTAAATTATTAGACAGTTTAGCTAGAACTTTTTCGGGGGTTGGTGAAGGGGAGGAAGGATAGGAGGAAAGATAAAGATCAAGAACTCTGACTTAGGCTGCCTCCATTCTCTCATTCTCTGCTACAGACACAGATTTTTATTCAAGTTTGAGCTAAGAGGAAATGAGGGCTTTTTTTTTTTTTTTTTTTAAGGGTCTCAGGTTTTATAAGATGCAGGATCCCTACTCACTTCCCATTTTGGACCTAGCACTAAGAATTTGTTATTGACTTGTAGTTTTATTACTGACGGTGATACTCTTTATGAGATTTTAATAGAGGAATATAAAAAATAGGTTGAATAGTGTTAAATAAAGCCTTAAATTTATAGTTTGTTGAAAATTACTTACTTGTAATTGAATAGCCTGTTTTGGGTATTCATAAAAATGCCCCTTCTATATAATTTCTAATAAAAGGATCATTAATCCTTTACAGAAGATTGGTATATGGCATGTTGGGTATTTTGATGTTGCCATTGTTTATTCCTTAATATGATTGAAAATGAAAGCTTACCATTTCTTTATCTGATTTTATCATATCATATCATAAAACCCTCCTGCATCTCAGGGCTTTTCTTTTCCCTTGTAGTTTGTCATTTTTTTAACTAAAAATCTTTTCCAAAATTATTGTATTTATTTGGAATTAATCACACACAATTGTAGATAGACTATCAAAGCCAGTCTCAACAGAAGTTGGATTTAACAGATAACATCTTTGCACTTTATTAGTTGTATTTAATTTTCTTAGAATTTAAAAATCCTAAGTCAACTTTTCTCTTTAAAACCTTTGAGTAAGTCTGTATGCCTCTGCAGGTTATTGACTATTCCTGGCAACAACAGTAGGAGAGAATTTGAAAGGTAGAAATTAGAAATTGGAATTTTACTACTAAAGAGGTTTCTGGGGGTATTATATGTCATGAAAGTAAGACAGTAGTGTTTAAGACAATAGTTTGATTTTTAGTTGAGTCCAGAAGCTCTGAATTTACACATATAAGGTGCCTTAGATAAAAAATTTTCTTTTAATGTCAACAAATGATTAAAAAGAATTATGTATGCAACAGAAATAAAATTTTTAATGGTAGATAAGGAATTTAGAGCTTTCAAAATTTCCTACTCCCTAACTATGCACTTCCCAACATACATTCCTTTTTAAATATATGAAATTAAAGATGTCATTTCCACTGGGCAGTGGTGCATGCCTTCAGTCCCAGCACTCAGGAGGCAGACACAGGTGGATCTCTGTGAGTTCCACAGCCTGGTCTGCAAAGCTACACAAAGAAACCCTTTCTCGAAAAACAAAAGCAAGCAAACAAACAAAAAGATATCATTTCCATATTCTTTTTTAGTAATTTGATTACAAATATAAGTTATAAAATACTTCCGTGTTGTGCATGTTACCTCTCATCTTTATTCTTTGACATGTGGTTATTCTTTCTTAATGAAGTCATTAGAGGACAACAATGAAACCATCAAAAATTCTATGATGGAGGAGCCAAACATCAATAAGGTACATAATGTCATTCAACTGAAATTAAAAATTGCATTCTTAACCAAAACAAAAAGAAATTTACGTTTCAGTTTTTACCTGGACTTGGTTTTCATTGGACTGAAACTTACACCCTCAACTTACTGTTTCATCATAACAAATTAAATATTGCAATCATAAAAACTGGTTCTCTTTTAGTATTTAAAAGAATGCAGTTTTAAGGGAGTTGAATGCTTCCTGTGTTGGCTACAGATTCCTCTGAAGTTTTTAAGGAATGCAAATTACATGAAGAGGTGTAAAGTATAATAGCATTGTTCTGTGTTTGCAGGTATCACCTTTGAAAGCCCATAGTAATTACAGCAATTACTATTATATAGTATTTATTTTTCTCTGAATAGCATGTAACATATATCCTTATGCACAGTAGGATAAGGTCTTGAGAATTAAAGCAGAGCAGATAAGAACTTGTACCAACATAAATAACTCAGATTTTTTTGTGGCTACAGCATTCAGTTATGACTCTTATATTGATATTTAACTTATCCATCCTAGTCTATATAACTAGGAAATTTTAAGACAGTCTCACATCAGTAAGTTTTAGAAAGAAATTCTTCTCAAAAAAATTTTTGAGGACACTATTTCTCATTGTTTCCCAAAGGAATCAGTGAAATAGACTAATTCTTTGCAATTAATAAAAATCTTATTTGATATCAAATGTATATTATATCTAAAACTGGTAAAATAAATGTTTGTATACTTTGAGTTTTCTATTGATTTTTGTTTTGAGAGAATACAATTCAAATTTTTTGTTAGGTAACAATTTTCCTAACAATTTTCCTAATTATGCTTGTATAATTATACTAAATAACATCTCTCTATCATTGGGAATTCTTTTTCAAATATTTGTCTTTTGATACTTTAGGTAAACTAATTGCTTTCTTGACATATGCCTATAGACTTGTTCATGCTTTCTGAAAATATAGTTATTGTTTGGTAACCTTCATAGCTATTTCAGCCAGCATTTTCAAGTGAGAATCAGCTATACATTTTAGGAAACATCTTTATGGAAAAAATTTGCAAATGGCCAAAAATGTTTGAAAAAGTATTCTGTATCCTGATTGAAGGAATACATATTAAAGATACTTTGGGATTCCATCTCACCCAAGGTAGTATAGCCATCAAGAATATAAAGCACAGAAAATGCTGGCAAGGATATAGGTAGAGAGGAGCCCTAGACACTGCTATTAGGAGTATAAACTGGTTCAGCCACTATGGAAATCAATATGGAGTTTCTTCAGAACACTAAAAATAAAACTCCCCTGGTCCCAGACATCCCCAAAATACCCTTAAGTCAACACACCATAGCAATGCTAGCACATTCTTGGTTGTTGCTGCCCTAGTCACAGTAGCTAGGAAATGGAACTAGCCTAGGTATCTGTTAAAAGGGGAATTGATATGTGCTACATGTGCACAATGAAATTTTATTCATCCATGAAGAAAAAAATGAAATAATGATACTTGCAGGAAAATGGATGAAACTGGAAATCATTATTTTAAGCAAAGAAAGTCAGACTCAGATAAAATCATGTTTCTTTATATGAACTCGTGTGTCTGTTTGTGTGTGTGTGTGTGTGTGTGTGTGTGTGTGTGTGTGTGTGTTACATAGGTCATGAAACCATAAAAGGGATTAGAGGAGATACAAACACCTCACATGACAAGGAAAAGAGGTGGTAAAAGGGGGTATTTATGGGATAAGCTTCTATTCACCACAGAGAGGGTACCATGACAGACCAGTGAAACAGCCCCACTCAAGTCTTCCTTAGTGAAACTGAGTTTAGTAGGGTTATTTGCATGAGTATGTGTGACTCAAAAG
Organism: Cricetiscus sungorus; assembly: GCA_030556225.1. Classification (NCBI taxonomy): domain Eukaryota; kingdom Metazoa; phylum Chordata; class Mammalia; order Rodentia; family Cricetidae; genus Cricetiscus; species Cricetiscus sungorus. The sequence continues at coordinate 112,947,171 of JANBXA010000651.1, read as the reverse complement.
CAGATACATCACTGAAAAATGCACCTCACATGGATAACTCTCAGAAAACCTGCACCCCTAGAACTCTACACCCAATTTATAAACGTCCCCACCAACAGCCTTCTTTGGCCGAGCAATTATTTACTGCTTTTAAAACCTTGGGGGAGGGATCTTGTGAATCTTCTTGTAACTCTTTAGTTTCTTGAGCTTTGTAAATTTCATTAGCTCTCTCAGCCTTCTAAGTTTTGTTAGTTTCTTAATAGTCTCAAGAGTCTCCCTCCTTTTTTCTAGGATGGAATGTTTCTGTTTGAGGTAATAACTACATAACAAAGGGTAATGGGAGTATCTATGGCTTGCAGAAAGGAAAGAAATTAACAAAGGATGGACAGGAGGGTAGTAGGAAAGGGAGACAAATTATAACAAAAGTATAATAACACATGTATGAAAATGTTTTAAGAAAACTTTGTATAGTGCCTTTAAAAACAAAAGAAACTACTTTGTGAATTTAAATAACTGCACACATTTGAAGCATCTAACTTGCTTAGTTTAACTGTTACCACCTTCAAGATGGTGGTTGTACACATCAACTCTCACATTCCCTTTTCCTTCCTTCTCATCTCTCCCCTTTTCTTCTCCAAGTGCTATAAATGTGTAGATTCATTTTCAGCAATTATATGTAGATGAGGTCATATGCCATTTTACTATTTTATTTTTGCTGTATTTGAGACAGAATCTTATTCTGAAGCCAAGGCCAGCCAAGAGCTCACTATGTAGCCCCTGCTGACTTCACACCCACAACATTAGCCTCTCAAGTGCTGGAGATTGCAGGCATAGGCCAGCATGCCTGGCTTTGGTTTTTATTTTGACCTGTGTCTTTTATTTAACATAATTATTTTGAGATTCCTTCATGTTGTATGTTTTGATAGTTCATTATTTCTTATTGTTGATACTCATTATATTGTGTGGCTGTATCATAACCTGTTTATATTGTTGCCTAATGATTTGAGCTAATTGCATTTTGGAGCACTTTCAAATAAGGCTGCCTTGAAAATTCATGCATAAGGATCTTTGTACATAGGCTTTTTTTTTTTTCTCTTGAGAAATGACTAGGAGTATATAGCAAGACAGGGTTTCTCTGTCACCCTAGCTGTCCTGAAACTCACTTTGTAGAACAGGCTGTCCTCAAACTCACTGAGATATGTTTGCCTCTGCCTCCCAAGTCCTAGGATTAAAGTCATTAGCTACCACACCTGGAACCAGCAGTGTTTAGAATCTGTTACCTTTCATTCTAACATATGACATCAGAGGCTTTTTTAAAAAGTTGTTTGTGTGTGCGTGTGTTTTTTTTTTTTTTTTTTTTTTTTTTTTTAATTACTTATACAGTGTTTTGTCTACATGCTTGCCTGCAGGCCACAAGAGGGCACCAGATCTCATTATATATGGTTGTGAGTCATCATGTGGTTACTGGGAATTGAATATAGGACCTCTGGAATAGTAGTCAGTGCTCTTAACTCCTGAGACATCTCTCTACCCCTAGAGGCCATTTTTTTTAATTAATTTTTTTAATCAATAAGCAGACATTGGTGTTATTTTTATCTAAATTTTGTGGAAAGTAAATTTGTTATTTGCTAATTTCAAAATAATGATTTTTGCATTTCATAATGAGATTTGAAGCATTTTTTAGTAACCTATTTTAGAAGAGTAAAGGTAATAAAGATAAAATGAATGAAGTTATATTTTAAGCAATGTATCTTTTAATTACTTGAGCTTTTCAACTTACTGATTTTGGTAAATATTACGTTATAAGGACTCTCTTATGAATTCAAACATACATGTGTATCTTTTCTAGGGTAAACACAATGTCAAATATTTGTCCCTCCTGTAAACTCACTTGAATCTATTCAACTACTAAAGTAAATTACTGGCTTGAATGAGTTACCATCTTTCCAGGATCCCAGTTTCTTTGTATTAAATGGAAGGTTATTTTAGATCAGAAGTCAGTAAACTACAACTGGCTGGTGCAATCCCAGCTGTTAGTCTAAGAACTAAGGATGGCCTTTGGACTTTTTAGAGAGTAGTTAGGAGGGGGAAACAAAATACTAAAAATGAACCAAAATATCCCACAATGAACCTTTGTGGTCCATAAACCTGAACTAATTACTGGTTGACCTTCCTTGTAATACTTATAGGTATTATTTACAATTAGACTACGTAGAAACTTGGGAAAGCTCCAGCAATTAAAATGTCAGCTGGGTGGTGAGTGGTAGTACCTGCTTTTAAACCCAGCAGACAGAGGAAGAACTCCTAGTTTAAATCCAGCCTGGTCTACAGCTTGAGTTCCAGGACAGCCAGGATGACAGAGAAATCCTGTCTTGAAAAACAAAACAAGATAATTTAAATGTTTTGAGCCTTTAAAGTTAGTTCAGTATTTCTTTAGAAGATAAACAGCTCAAGAAGTTATATGTTTTATCAACTGTCTTTTTAGATGTGAAAGCAAGATTGAAAAATTCCTCTCATCAAATTCTTTTTGGAACAATTAACATATACCATACTGCCTTTGGGATTGATGTATCTTAAAACTTGATTTATTAATTTACATATGTTCATTTGTTTTATTAATAATGTATAAATTTTAATGTTATACTTTCTTTTATTTAGATAGAGGCAGATTTGGGATATCCTGGAGGTAAAGCAAGAATTATTCATAAGGAATCTGATATCATTACTGCCTTTGCTGTTAATAAAGTAAGTATGTAGATGTTTTTTTCTGTGACTTAATTTACTCAGTGAAAATACTCTCCTTCTAAATTTATTTCCCACTCCTTAAATTATAATCTCAGTAAGAATTTTCTTTTGTAAAATTATTATGTAATTTGCTAATATAGTTTTGTTATTATATAATGTGGGAGATAGGACTAATAAAATATTTTATTGCTATGCAGAGAACAGTGTTGAATATTTGAATTCCAAGCAGTAACTTTAAAATATATATTATAATACATTAGTTAAACCAGAGTCTTTCTGTATGAATTTATTAGACATGATTCTATTTGCTAGAACTTAAACTCATGTATTAGAAACCCAATTTGTGTGTTTACTTCATAATCTTTAGTCTTCTGCTTTACACCCTCCTTAGAGGTATCTGTAAGCTCTAGCTGAAGTATAATACCCAACGGTGAAGTTTGTCTGAATCGTTGCCCACTTGATCTTGTCCATATTGCTATACAGCATAGATTCTGCTGTCTAATTATTCCTTTTCTTTAAATTTAGAAAGGTAGGATTATGGTTTTTCATGTATACCTAAAGGATACTTGAAGATATTATGTATACCCATGGTTATTTTTAATTTTACAATAATAGACAGCCAGGACATTTATGGAACTCTTTGCTTTCAAGTGAGCCTCCTTCTTCAGCCTCCAGCATGCTATCAATAAGTGGTATATAGGTGTATGTCTTGTAACACTCTGAAATCCTCTTACCAATAGATTGTTCATTCTCATATTCTAGACAAACTTAAGTTTAAGATTATTTTACTAAAAATTTAACTATTAAAGTTAATTTAAGAGAGATAGGTCAGTGGTTAAGAATACTGGCTGCCCTTCCAGAAGACCAGGCCTGGTTCAATTACCATCACCCACATGGTGGTTCACAACTGTCTGTAACTATAGTTCCAGAGGGTCCAACACCCTAACACAGACATACATTTAGGCAAAACACCATAAAAAACAAAATGTAAAACATTTTTTAAAATGTCTATTTACAATATTAATTGCTAGAAATGCTTTTGTGCATGTTATTAGAGATTTTCTTCAGCAGTAACCCATATACCCACTGGGCTTTTTAATGTAAAAGTTAACATGATTTATTTTTCAGGCAAATAGAAATTGCATAGCAGTTGCCTCTAGCCATGATGTACAAGAACTGGATGTCTCTGGAATTCTCGCCACACAGATCTATACATGGGTGGATGATGATGCAGAAACAGAATCCAAAGGGTATTCTTATGCTGTTTTCAATTCAGTCATTTGATATGAGTGACTGTATCCACTGAACTATAACTTTGAAAAGCCTCCATAAGAGACTAAGTGCAGGCAGCTTGATCTCAAAAAGCAGTGCTGGTAATTGTAGGCAGAGCACATGCTGCTGTGACTAGGGGTAGGTAAGGAAGGGATGACATTGCCTTTTTACAGGGAATTAGAGTTCAGAAAATGGAAGATTTTCAGATATGAACGTTGATAGTTAAAGCTGAAGAACATTAACTTAAAAAGGAATATGAAGTGTTTAAACTTTCACATATAAAAAAGTAATGAAGAGCCTGGTGGTGGTCGTGCACATGTTTAACCCCAGCACTTGGGAGGCAGAGGCAGGTGGATCTCTGTGAGTCCAAGGCCAGTCTGGCTACATAGTGAGTTCCAGGACAGGCCCCAGAAAAACAAAAAGGAAAAAGAAAAAAAAAAAAAAATTAAGAACTAATGCTCTGTTTTCATTCTAGTTGATGTTGCTTTGTAGATCAGAAGACTTCTTGGTGATACATGCTCATGATGATTTAACGGCTGTCCAAGGTTCAACCCCATACACACACAGCAACCCTGGCACTCCAATCAATATGCCATGGCTTGGAAGTACCCAAACAGGAAGAGGAGCGTCTGTGGTATGTAGACTTAAAGATACTTAGGTTTATGCTTTGCTGTCCTATTTTTTTCCGCTTTAGGTTAATACATAAAAGGTGATTAAAAACTTTAATTTCAGTTGTCTTATTGCTAGAGGTGTATGTTTTAATAATTAATAATAATGTTTTTATTTAAAAGGGTTACTTTTTTTTTTTTTAAATATATTTTGGTCCAATGTGGTATGACATGCCTGCTAATCCCAGCACTTTAGAGACAGAGGCAGACAGGTCTGTGAGGCAAGCCTGGTATAGATAACAGGACAACCATGGCTAATTTTGAGACCCTACCTCAAAATTAAATAAAATATAATTTCTTGGTTTTGGGGGGTTTTGTTTTGTTTTAATTTGATTTGATTTTGATTTTTCGAGACAGGGTTTCTCTGTGGCTTTGGAGCCTGCCCTGGAACTAGCTCTTATAGATCAGGCTGGTTTCGAACTCAGAGTAATCTGCCTACCTCTGCCTCCTGAATGCTGGGATTAAAGGCGTGAGCCACCAATGCCTTGCTAAACATATTTTGTTTTAAAATGAAAGAACTATACTTTAATGATTATTTGAAGCTACAGTCCATATGTAAACTATGTGCTATGAAGCTAATATAGTAAAAATGAGGTTAAGTTGTTCTTTTTTTTCCTTTTTCCAGTGTTGAAGTTTAAAACCAGGGCCTCATGTTTGTCACTATTCTTCAGTTCTAGCCTCAGCCCTACATTTTTCCCTGTGTAGAAAAAGAAAAAAAAATTATAATATGCTACAGGACATGAAAATTGCAATTCTTTGGTCTGTCTAAAATCCATATATGAATGAGTACATACCGTGTTTGTCTTTTTGTGACTGGGCTATTTCACTCAGGATGATTTCTTCTAGTTCCATCCATTTCCCTTCAAATTTCAAAATTCCATTTTTTTTTCTGCTGAGTAATATTCCATTGTGTCAATACACCATATTTTCTTTATCCATTCTTCAGTTAAAGGGCATCTAGGTTGCTTCCAGGTTCTGGCTATTACAAATAATTCTGCTATGAACACAGTGGAACAGATGTCCTCCTTGTATGAATGTGCATCCTTTGAATATATGCCTAAGAGTGGAATTGTTAGATCTTGAGGTAGACTGATTCCCATTTCCCTGCAGAACTGAGCTCAGGCTTATTATTAACTAGCTCTTACAACTAAATTAACCCATTTCTATTAATTTATATTTTACCACAAGGTTTGTGGTTTTTTACTTCATATCTTGCTTCCCCAGTGGCTGCTGGTGGCTCCCCAACTTTGCCTTCTTTTTCCTGTATCTTTGCTTGGATTTTTTGGCTGGCTCTATTCTGCCTGGCTGTTGATCAAATGAGCTTCTTTACTTCTTTATTAACCAATGGTAATAAAACATATTCACAGCATACAGAAGGGCCTTCCACATCACTCTCTGCCCTGTTTATACATCAATTGCTGTCACATTAAAGACTTCCCTGTGTTCTCCTTAAAATGCTCTTACCTCTGTGTAAGCATTCAGATTCCAACTTGACATCTCCTTTTAACACAAATCTTTGAGCTATGAATGGGTAGACGTTTAATATAGATATCCCATTCAGGACTGAGTGTTCCAAAGTGCCTTAGTCTCTATACATTGTACAGTTGTGGGTTTCTGTGTTATTTCCCATCTACAGCAAGAAGGTTAAGCAAGGCACTATCTATGGGTATAGTGATATGTCATTAGAAGTCATTTTATTGCTGTGTTCCTTCCAAAGAATAATAGTGACAATTTTTCCTGTAGGTACATGACCTATTTAGTCTCAGGTTTTTAATTCCAATCAAAAAGTGATTAGTTACTCCCTTAATAGTGCACCAATGTATGTTGTAGACAGGTCACTGTTGTAGGTCACATGGTTTGTACCTGTGTGAGGTTGATGATTACTTTTCTTTTCCAGTATCATGCAAAGTACCTCATAAGTAGTCAGTAGGAGTGAAGCTTCTAATTGAGTACCAGTTCAGTTTCTCCATGTTCAAAACACAAGTAAGTGTTGTCTTCAGCAGTAGGGATTTACTATCAAGTTGTAGATGGTAATTAGAAGATTTGACAATCATCTGTGATAATTGAAATGTGTTTGGCTAACATATCTACAAGATGTAACACATTTCTGCCACCGGGAAATTTACGTGGTGACATATGATGTCTAGTTGGGGCATTGCATCCCCTCTTATGTGGTGACTCCACTTAAATTCTTTTATATATATTTAGATTTTAGGAAGCTTCTATAGTAGTAGCTATCCATATGATTTTTCAAAAGCCTTTAGTGTTGGTTGTCACTCTCCATATTTTTTCTTTTACCCTTCTCTCCCACCCCTCTTGACATTTAACTCTATTCTAGTTTCCCCTTTATCTCTTTATTACACTATATTCTGTTTCCTTTTCCTTGGAAGAACTACTCCCCCTTGGTCCTTATTTGCTACCTAACTCTGTGATTACTGTAATTGAAATGCACACCTAAAGCTTAAAGGCTAACATCCACATATAAGCTAAAGCTTGCAATATTTGTCTTTTGAGATCTGAGTTATCTTACTCAGGATGATTATTTTGAGCTTGATTTACCTGCAAATTTCATAATTCCATTTTTCTTAAACAGCCGAATAATATTTCAGTATGAAAAAAATACCACATTTTCAGTATACATTCATTAGTTGATGGACATCTAATTTGTTTCCAATTTGTGCTGGTTATGAATAGATCGGTGGCGTCACCTGGATCTTGATATAGATCAGTTCCCAGACTTCTCAAGAACCTCCACACTGATTTCTATTTTACTGTACCACTTTGTACTCCCACTAGCAGTAAATAAGTGTTCCCTTTCCTTGAATCCTTACAGAGTGTGCTTTTGCTTGGCTTATTAATCTTCATCATTGTTTTGGGTAAAATGAAATATCAAGTAGTTTTAATTTGCATTTCCCTGATGATTAAGGATGTTGAACATTTTTTAAGTGTGTTTCATCTTTTGAGAACTCTGTTTAGTTCTGTACTTCATTTTTAAATAGATTCATTTGTTTCTTTATTTTTTTAATTTTTAATTGAAAATAGATTTTCTTTCATACAATATATTCTGATTACATTTTCCCTCCCCTAGGTCCTCCCCACTTCCCCATACACCCAGCCAAATTCACACTCTTTCTTTCTCTCATTAGAAAACAATAGAATAATAATAATTAAAAAATAAGAGTAAACAAAACAGAATAGGGCAAAATGAATAAACCAGAGAAAAAAGAGTCAAAGGAAAAAATACTAGAAACACAGACACTGAGACACACATATTTGCACATATAGAAAACCTAAAAAAATAAAATTACAATATATAAGGTCTGTAAGGTTAAAAAAAAAAAAAATGCCCTGACAAATGATTAAATCATTATAAGACAAAAAAAAAAAATTCCTCCAAAAATATGATTGAGTTAGGTTTGTGTTGGCTTACTGGGCATAGGCCCTGCCCTTAATTATGGTTTTATATACACACTGAGACTCCACTGGAGAGAACTGAGTTTCCTTTTGCATGTGGTCATCAAGTGGAGATAGCTTCTGGATTGAGAATGGGAACTTGTATCTGCTTCCTCTCTCAGCACTGGGATACTGTCTGGCTTAAACTTATGCAGGCCTTATGCATGCTACCACAGTCTCTGTGATTTCATATTTTTGTCTACAAAGCCTTGTTCCATCCTTCCTGGCTATTAACAATCTTTTCTGCCTCCTCTTCCACAGAGTTCCCTGAGCCAAGAAGGGAGGGAAAATGTAATCCAAATATATTGTATGAAAGAAACTTATTTGATGGAGACATCTCTGTTTAGGACTGAGTGTTCTATGCTCTCTGACCCTCTGCACAGTGTCCAGTTATGGATCTCTGTATTTGTTCCCATCTGCTGCAAGAAGAAGGTTCTCTGATGATGGCTGAACAAGGCACTGATTTATGATTATAGCAGATGCCATTAGGAGTCATTTTCTTGCTATGTTCCTTTGACAGAACGGTAGTATTTAGTTTTCCCCTTTTTTTTTTTTTTTTTTTTTTTTTTTTTTTGTGGCCTAGCTAGTCATTGGTTCTTGACCATCTTGCAGGCAGACCACCACTGTAAATAGGGTTTGTAGCAGCTGGGTTGATGTTTACCTTTCTCTTCTGGTACTTTCCAATACCATGAACACTAGTCAATAGTGGTGAAGGCTCTATGTGGGCATCAGCTGTCAACTAATCTATGTTATTGAGCTGTGTAGGTATTGTCTTCAGCAATAAGGAGTTGCTATCTTGATGACTTTTTAATTGGAAGTCATTCTGATGCATGATTACCCCCATTACTCTCTCAAGAAAAAGATACTAATAAAACAAGTGGCTCTTTGTATATTAATCTTTTCCAATAGCTAATAGTTTCTTTAATAGTTTCTTAATTTTTTGTTATATGCTTTCAGAAAAACTTTTAATCTGTGTTTTATTATTTTCCTATGCTATTTTGGTCACAAACCAAAAGGTAAAAGAAAGAACAAGGACTTTTAGACATAGGATTTGTTATTATCCCAGCACTCAGCAGGCTGAGGCAGGAGGTTGCAAGTCACAGGTGAGCCTGAGCTATACAACAAAGTTCTGTCTCTGGGGCTGGCAAAATGGCTTGGTGGTTAAGGACATTGGCTGCTCTTCCAGAGAACCTGTGTTCAATTTCCAGTACCACATATGTCTGTAACTACAGTTCTAGGGGATCCAACCTTTTCATACAGACATGAATGCAGACAAAACACCAATGCACATTAAATTAATTTAAATCTTTTTTTTAAAACGTTTTGCTCTGTCCTGACCCTAGACTTAAAGTAAAGGGTCTTATATGTGAGGTTTAAAGTAATAGTCATATATTCATCAATTGTTGTTGTCTGGAGAATTAATAAGACATTTTGTTAATTCTATCTTGTTACTGAATGATCAGTACTAGTACTTGTTAACAGTGACTTTTTTGTTCTGGAATCAAATGCATCTACAGGGATCTTTCCATTCCTGTGACTTACTAGCACTGATGGCCTACTTTTTTGCCTCCCTTACCAACTCCACACATCTCCAAAACTTTAGGCTAGATAAACAATTTAAAATCCAATAGAACAACTAAAAAGTTTACCTCAAGATTGATTCACAACTATTTTACATAGTTATTTTACTTTTATTTGACAGACTAGTTAAGGCATTCAACAAAATGATTTAAAATTAATCAATTGGCAAGATAGGAGAGAAGACTAAAATCTTGAGAAGACTGATTCTTAAGTTTCTCTTGTTTTAGCCAAAAATGGGGAGGGGTTATTTACTGGAAGTATTGAATAACTGGTAAGTGGAACCATGTGTGGTGTGTGTGTGCATTTTTGTACACACAGAACCCAACTCATCATTAGAGTGCTCTGTGACTGAACTATATACCCTACAATGTAAAGTTCTAGTTCTAGTCCTTTTTTGTTACTGTAAAATATTTCTTCTTTTAACAGATGACAAAGAAAGCCATTAATAATGTCAGAAGAATGACATCACATCCAACTCTTCCTTACTGTAAGTTGACAATGATGAATAGTGATTTTCTTATTTTTGTATTTTTAATATAAGTTCTGTAAGGAATTCATGGGAAGTTTTTAGGTTCAATTCAAAGATAATTTTTATCCTACTTGCCTTATTTTTCATAGATGAGTTTGTGTTATACTAATTTTATCAACTTATATTTTATCAGGTACATTAATAGAAGTCATAAAAAGGGATATTAGTGTGTTAGTTGCATCTTTCCTTTAGTTCAGATTACCTAGCTTCTTCCAGTGTAGGTGTGTTAATGTACCGGAGAGGTTTAAGTTGAGTGAGGGCTTCAGGTTACAGAATCATCTGTTGTCTTAGTAAGAGTCGTTATCCAAGGATCAGCATGTCCCTATGTTGTGTTGTAATCTATGGTCAAGCAGAGGTTAGGTGTGTAAGATTTAAGGGCTACGGTGTTGAGAGACCTATGGGATACAGATGAGTGGGGTCTAGCTGGTTATGCAGGGAAGTAAAGTCAAATCTTGGTGAATCTGGGTGGCCTGTAGGATGAAAAGTCAGCCTAGGCAGAGACTGTGGAGACACTATAAGACCCTGCAGCATAGAAGTAAGATTCCAGAGGAACCACACGTGAAGTCAGATAACCTGGCAGCACAGGTGGGTAAACTCTTGGAGACACTGGGAGGCCTCTGAGTTGGAAAGATCAGGCCCCACCTGGAAGGGAACACAGAAGAAAAGGCCTGGGCCAAATTAGTTTGTATATATCAAAGATTTTCTGAGTTCTTGTGAGCTTGAATACTTCTTCCTGAGAGTTTAAGGAACATTTAATTTATTTATGAGCCTGTTTCTCTTTAAGTCAGTCATTTAGAGGACTTATAAATTAATTTTGGCAATAACATTTAGAAGCAGAAAAAATGCCATACAAATAATGTACTTCTAGGTTTGATTTTAATGTGTGAACCATGTACCAGATAAGAAAAATCACTAAAATCTTGATTAAAAATGATTTTATAAGCATCCTGTAGTCCTCAAGTGATTATTCTACACTATAAAGGGGGAGGGGGTATGACTTGCAGGTTTCTTACTTACCTTTTTGAACAATCATTTAACAAGGTATGTCTGGGGGAAGGAGATGGTTTGGTCAGTAAGGTGCTTGCCAAGCCAGCATGGTGACCTGAATTCAGATTCCCTAACACTCACAGAAAAATCTGTGTATGGTGACACAGCCCTGTAATGTTAGCACTGGGAGGTAGAGACAGGAAGGTCTCTGGGGCTTGCTCGCCAGCTAGGCTTGCTGTATTTTCTGAACTCCAGGTTCATTGAGAGACCCTGTCTAAAAGTATCTTGGAGAGCACTTGAAGAAGATACCACAGTTGACCTCTCATGTATATACACACACAGAGGTGGGGGGGAGGAGGGATGAACAACATATGTACACACACAGACAGATAGGCACATACTGAAAGAGACAGGGAGAAAGGGAGGAAGGGGTGGAGGGGAATAACATAGGGAGAAAAGAAATTAAGAGTATTATTACTAGTACATCTAGTTTTTCAGTAACTTCTGCTTGTCTGTCAGAAGATGCATTCCACTATGTCTGAGACATTGGGAATCCCATTTTATCCACTGTGTCCTAGAGTTAGGTAATTTGTCTAGAAGATGAACTGTCCCCATTGCAGCTACCTTAATTTTAAATTATCTTTGGTAAGGTTTACTCATTTCTCTAGGGGGGGAAAAAACCAAAACCCACAGGTTCTATTTTTATGCCCAAAGTCAGGTAGAGTTTGAGATAATAGAAGTTCTAGACTTGAGTTTAGGAGAACACACAATCCTATTTCTACCTCAAACTTTATTTACTTGAGGCCCTCTTCTGGACACAGTCAGGTGGCAGAGCTGAAATCTGATCTGTAAATGTGCAGCAAGAAGCCATGAATATAAGGCTCTCTCTTACCTGTGCATGATTGCTTGTTCTTGAGAATCTTCATAAAGTAGTCTCTTCTGTGTCCATATTCTGACACAGAACCTTCAGAAGGCTATTTGAACGTTCACCATGACGTTTAGGAAATCAGCCTCCAGGTGGTTTAAGGCTTTACCAAGATATTAGATTCTCAATGCTGTTGGCAAATAGTTATCAGAACCAACTGAGAAGAGAGGAATCTTTTATTTTTGCTCGTGATTTCAGCATTGAGCAGAAATGTGGGTAGTGAAAGCCAGCCAAGAACCATAGAAATAGGGTATGCTGTCACTTTGAGCTAGTCTGCTCTTCTATTCCACCTGGTTCTCTAGCCCATGAAATGTCACTCCAATATCTGTGGCACATCTTTTCTGCCTCAGTTAATCATCTCAAGAAATGTTCTCACTAACATACCCGGAGATGTGCCTCACTGGTCTCCTAGGTGAATCTAAACCCAGGCAATAAAGAGTAACCATCACACTAAGGTAGCAAGAGAGAAATGTGAAGGTGTTTGCGGAAGCAATAGAGAAAGAAATTTGATTCATTGAAGGGATGGTACTAATTAGAGCTGAAGCTTTAGTTTTTGTCTTACTGGTTATAATGAGTTGTGTTTAGGTTTGTTCATACACCAGAGCCACTGAGGCTTCCAAATTAGTGTTTTTAGCTCTATAGACAATATTGGGGAAATATAAACAGTTTGTAAATGCTATCTTGTTTATAATTAAGGCCATCAGAGGAAAAAGAAGAGATAACATGCCCTCAGCCAGTCTCAAGACATTTTCTCACCTGTGCCCAACACACGCAAACATTTTAAAACAGCCTCAATTCATTTATATTACATAGTTGATAAAGAATTAGTAAAACTCAATTAATAACATAATTAGCAGCTTGCTGGGTATTTTATACATACTGATTTTCATTACCCTTATTCTATACTAATTTTGACAGTTATCATTAATATAATTTGGGTGCCATATGTTATATTTCTGAGTGCTTTATGTAAATTATCTCATTTATTCTCAAAACTAATGACATATATTATTATTCCATGTTATAAGTAGTATTATCAGATATTAGCATATATTTGAGATAAGTGGTCCAACAAAATAACTTAGAAATGAAATTTTCCCCCTTAGTATGGTATTTGAAACCATTTATAATATGACTTTCTTAGAAAATGCATAATTTTAAACCTTAACAGTATGACTGATATTCTTTAATATTCTTTATTATATTTATTAAAAACATTTATTTTAGGCTCTTAAGACACTAAGATAATTTTGAAAAGAATATTAACATGTCTACTATTTTGTTTGAAGACATATTCTCAGTCAAATGAAAGTACATCAGATAATTTTTCTTGTATGAAAATGAAACTTTAAAGGTAAACTTGTATAAATGGACTGATATATTTCCTAGGTACTTCTTTGACAAATAATTCCAGATTGGGTTAAGAAACCAATTTTCTCAAAACTTTTTGAAATAAATATGTAATTTATGTCATTTTACAATGCAGATCTGACAGGTGCTCAAGATGGGAGTGTCAGAATGTTTGAATGGGGCCATTCTCAGCAAATAACCTGTTTTCGAACTGGTGGCAACGCAAGAATTACAAGAATGAGATTTAACTATCAGGGAAATAAGGTACTATTGAAAATTAAATTACTTTAAGAAAAGGTTGATGGTGTATAAATCCACTAGTTTGAGGTTTTGAAGTGAACATGAATAGTTTTAAAATGAAGTGTGTATGTATGTTTAGGAAGTACTAATGAAATTTTCTCCTAGAAAGTACCTCAGAAAATGTATTTGAAGGATTCATAAATATTTCTTCAAAGCAAAGAATATAATTTCATAAGAAAAAGAGACTGCCTAAGATGTGCATAAATATACATGCACATATTCTGATTGTTTTGTTTTTGCTTCAAGTATAAAGAATCTTGTAAATGTGAAAGGAATGGGGTTATAAATGCTTACTTACCCATCTTCCTACTCAACGATTCCAATTAAAAGGAATAAATTACATTTAGTACAACTATCTGTATAATTCTGCAAGATAAGGAATGAGAAGTAAGTTGATACACAGCGAGATTATATATTTGAGTATATATTACATGTTTATTCCTACTGAAGAACAAATCTATTTCTACTCCAGAAAACATAAAATAAACTAGAAAAGAGGGTTAAATATTTGGGAAAGTATCTATAACAAATATAAAAGCAGTAGGCTAATATACCTAATAATAGCATTATCAGAATTCTCAGAAAACATTGGAGAAGCAAATAAGCGATATGAAGTTTAACAAAATCTCTATTTGTTCAGTAATCATCACCGAAAATTGAAGAAATAGAAATTAAAACTTGGTAAATTTCTTCATTTTGATGGTACCTAGTATTTACTAATGTGTAAGAATAAATACATAGTTGAGTCAGAATTTTTTACTTAAAATTTGATTTTGCCTTCATCTTTCAACTTTTTTACATTTTTAAACTTTATTTTGTGGGGAGAAGCCAAGCATATACCATGATTCATGTGTGGATGTCTAAAGATAACTTACAGGGGCCAGTCCACTCTTAGCACTATGTGAGTCCAGACAGCTAACTGAATCATCATCTACCTTGCCAGCCTTCATCTTTCAAATTTGATTTATGCAAAGAACAGTGTTCCCAATTTTAAACTTCTAGTCTATATACTTATGTAGAGGTGTATATTTACATGATTGTTCAAAACAGCACCATTTTTAATAAAATAAGTTAAAAGCTGTCTATAAAAAGAAAGTTTATAGCCAGGCCATGTTGGCATATGCCTTTAATCCCAGCATTTGGGAGTCAGAGGCAGTGGGTCTCTGTGCGCTTGAAGCCAGCTTGGTCTACAAAGTAAGTTCCTGGATAGCCAGAGCTACATAGAAAAACCCTGTTTAGAAAAATCAAACAAACAAACAAAAAAAAAAAGACAACTATGCACTGTAATGTTCACAACAATAATGATATACAGATAGATAGATAGATAGATAGATAGATAGATAGATAGATAGATAGATAGATATAGATATGGGTAGCTAAATTCAAAATGTAAATTTGTGTCTGTATATTATCCAATTTACAGTAAAAATTCTATATGAGTATTTGATATTCATAGAAAGAAATCTTACAGCAAATTGTTATAATAGGTGATTGATCTAGAGGTAGGAAAAGACAGGATTCTAAAGTAGACATGATTTTTATATACTTTATAAATAAGCATGTACTTTTTTGTTTTGTTTTGAGACAGGGTCTCACTCTGTGGATCACATTGACCTTAAACTCATAGCAATCCATCTCTCTGCTTTAGCCTCCTATGTGCTTGGGATTACAGGTGTGAGTCCCAATGGCTAGCTGGCATATAGTATTTTTGTAATGTTAAAAAAAATGTTGGCTATTTTTTCCTGGGAGATACATATCATATACTTCTATACTTAATTTGGTGTTTTCCCAATTAAAATTACCTTGAGATTCAGCAAGAGTATTCTTTAACTTTGATCTTTTTGATTAATAAGGAATTAATTCTTATTTTACTTTCTGTTATTTGTGTATTTTTGCTTTGTGCTTGAGGGATTTCTTTGGTTTTTGTTTTTAGGGTTTTTTTGTTTTTTCTTTTTGGACAGGATCAGCCTCGTGTAGCTTATAAATCAGGCTATCCCAGAACTCAGAGAAATTCTCCTTCCTCAGCCTCTTAAATGCTTGGATCACAGATGAGTAGGACCATGCCAAGTCATTTTATTTATGTATTTTTCATATTGCATGTTTTTTGAAAGACCATATTTTGTGTTTTTAATAAACACTTATATTTACATAAAGTTTTGTGTGGCTTAATAGTTAATTCAGTGTTCATTTTTGGAGTAGTTATAAAGACTGTACAGACAATAGTGCAAGTTAATGTAAGTATCTGATGTTTGCTTCTTTCTACATTAGAAGTTTTCTTAAAGTGATATCTAAATATAGTTCAAAACTAGATTGATGCTTATGTGAAGTGAAAAGGTAACAGTGTCAGTCACATGTAAAATGTTAAGGTAATGTGTCACAGTGGGCGTAAGGGAAATGTGTGCTTTTTATTTACATTCATTTTTTTTTTTTAAAAGTTTGGAATTGTTGATGCTGATGGGTATTTAAGTTTGTATCAAACAAACTGGAAATGTTGTCCAGTTACTGGGAGCATGCCTAAGCCATATCTGGTAAGTTAAAAATTCCTACATGTGTATAAAACATGAATTTCATGTTTAAAAGTCAAAGCTATGAGTGTGCAAGTAACATTAAAATTAATAAATAAGATTTGTCTATTCTTGTCTACTCAGTCACTACTATAGACTCCTATGTGAAAATTACTGAGTAAAGTTTAGAACGTTAACATGCACAACCTGTATCTTCAGAGACCCATGTAAAGTGCTGGAACTTATCCAACCTCACCAAGCTGCAGATGAGTCTTACACCTAATTAAGATGACTAGCAGACTATGGCATATAATCAGGTTATTTTCCCATACTTAACTTTTATTAATGAGCAAATTAGAAAAGGGCATCCTGTTGCTGACCCTGTTGTTTTCATCACTGTTTAAGATTGTGCAGACTTCATAAATATTTGCCTTCAGAGTATAAAAATGTTATATTTATTCTGTTCTTCACTGAATCCCTTTATAGAACTGAGCAGTATATAGTAAAAAAAAAAAAATTAAGATTATAGATTATGATTGTGGTATTTCACCTGAGGTGAAAGGTTAAGTTCAGTATTGATCTAAATGTATGCAAGAGAGTGTTGGCAGGACGCCCTGAAAAGGACTTAGTCTGTTCTTTCCTCACAGGTTTCTTAGGCTACAGTGTGAGCTGTGTAAGCGGACCTTCTGGAGAGACTACTTTTTTTAATTGGCAAAATAAAATCATAATAAGTATAATTGAATATTCAGAAGAACTGTGAGCTTTTTCTACTTTTGTGACAGTAACTTTTTATTAGTTTCGAACAGTTATTTAAAGTTTGAATGGTTCTGAAAAATTCATAATGTCAATTCAACAAAGATAGTTATGTCAAAGATAATCTTAAATCCTGGTTTCTGTATTCTTATAAGACAGTTTTGTTGGATTTTTTCACACTAGCTAGACCTATTTGAAATTTGACCTCTGTATGTTTTTTTCTTAAGGTATTTGTTGAAAAAAGTGAAAAGGATGGTTCAGGAACTGTTTGTATTTTTTACAGAAAGGGGGGTGGTGAATCACCACCAACGTTCCTTGTATTCTCCAACCTTTTTAAAGTTCACAAGATTGAAGAAAAATAGAAATTATTTTTAAAAGACATAAAGTACACATTTTAGTTATACATCTATCTACTTGGTCATGGAAGTTTTACTAGCAGCAATAACATTTACTGTTTATAACCATTCCAGGCTTGGCAGTGTCATAACAAAACAGCCAATGATTTTGTCTTCGTTAGTTCCTCCTCTCTGATAGCTACAGCTGGTCTTTCAACTGACAATAGGTAAGAGATGGAGCTGAAACAGAGGTGTTGTATATGGATAAATAAGTTGTTTTGTTGTATAATTCTTTGTCTCAGTAATTATGCCTTAGGATTTTTAGCATAAGGATTTGGTTTCTTTTCTTTTTTAATTTTACATATCAATCCCAGTTCTCCCTCCCTCATTCTGCTCCCTCTACCTTCCCCGTACCCCACCCCACCCCCATCTGCTCCTCAAAAAGTGTATGGCCTTCCATGGGGAGGCAGGAAATCTGTCCCATCACCACAATGAGACCTGACCAAGGCCCTTTCCAATGTGTCTAGACTGAACAAGGTATCTCTCCATAGGAAATGGGTTCCAAAAATCCAGTTCATGTTGTAAGGATGGATAGATAGCTCCTGGACTCACTGCCAGTGGCCTCATAACCTGTCCAATCCACCCACTGTTGTCTGCGTTCAGGGGGTCTAGTTCAGTTCTATATGCAGGTTCCTCAGCTGTCAGTCTGGAGTCACTGAGCTCTCACTAGCTCTGGTCAATTGTTTCTGTGGGTTTCCCCATCATGGTCTTGACCCCTTTGCTCATATTATCACTCAAAACAAAGGATTTGTTTCTTATTTAAAGCATCTTAATGGCATAAAACTTGGGAAATTCTAGCAAAATCCAGTCTTATTTTTTAATGTTCTTATATTGAGACTTTAGAAGAAAGAATTTGTTTTTTGATGAAATGAACATTTCTTTGTATTTTCTTTATGTTCAAAAAAATTGAAGGTGAAAAAGGTACTGTCATTTATTCGCCATATTATTTAGTTAACTTGGTTAGTCTTCACCATGGCCTTACTAAGTAGGTATTGTTATTTTTACAACAAAAAAATAGAAAACTCTGAACAACTTTCTAGTTTATCTCTGTCTTTTTCCTCCATATACTCATTCAGAGCATCCAGACCCACAGTATAGACACACTGAGCTTACTGAGTTCTGAAATTCCTCTGTAAGCTTCACACTACACTGGGAACTAGCTTTCAGGGCTGTAGACCCTGGCCCCTGTTCAGTAGATTTCATATGTGTGTATGCTCACACCTCTGTACACCAACTGGTATTTTCTGTGACTTTGTATGTTTGCAGATAGATTAGAAAATCAGTAAACACATAGTAATTTCTTTAGTCAACCCTCAGGTTGATATTATTTGTAAGTGCATGTTAATCAAAACTCAGGTTTTTTTAAGTTAATAGCTTTTAAACTGTATGTGAGAATTGGTTTTATATATAATTTTTATATATTTAAAATCAAAACCTTTTGAACAAAGTTCAAATGTTATGTTTAATGTTTGGCTCATTTTTTTTATTCTATCAATTTTTGTGTCAGTTAAAAAGAAATCTTTTTTTTTTCCCCCCCAGAAACATATGTCTATGGGATACTCTAGTAGCACCTACCAATAGTTTAGTCCATGGTAAGTTTTTTTGTTTGTTTTGTTTTTCGAGACACGATTTCTCTGTAGCTTTGGAGGCTATCTTCGAACTTGCTCAATAGACCAGGCTGGCCTTGAACTCACAGAGCTCCACCTGTCTCTGCCTCCTTAGTGCTAGTATTAAAGGTGTGGACCACCACCATCCGGTTCCATGGTAAGTTTTGAAGACATTTTATCAATTGTAGAAGTCAAGAAATTCACATCTGGGACTGTGGATGTAGCTTATTTGGAGAGTGCCTATCTAGCATACACACACTTCTAGGTGTGAACCTCAGCACCTAGAGCTACTGTGGTCAATACAGCAAGGTGTCAGGTCAGTACACTAAAACCATTTCCTTTCCTCTGCACCAACTATGAATATCTATAATTATCTTATAATAACGCCTGAAATAATTACTGAGGCATTTGTCAAACAAATTAAACACAGGGACAAAAATAAAAAGTCAAAGAACTTCTAAAATTAATGTAGAAAAGACCCAAGTTTAGAGCTTTGAAAACTTAATTTGGTCAAAATGCCAGTTCCTCAGTTCTAATGAAATACAAGCAAACTCTTTTTTGTTTCTTTTGTTTGTTTTTTATTTTGTTTGGGTTTTTTTTTTTTTGAAACAGGGCTTTTGTTGAAACAGTCCTGGCTGTCCTGGAACTTGCTTTGTAGACCAGGCTGACCTCGAACTCACAGAGATCTGCTTGCCTCTGCCTCCCAATTACTTTAATACAAGTACTGGAATTAAAGGTGTATGCCACCACCATCAGGATCAAGCAAACTGTTTTATACATAACAATAAACAGATCCTAAAGTTTATATGAAAATAGCAAATAACTAACAAAATACTGAAGAAAAACAAATTCAAGAGGACTCACACTGCCTAATCAAAAATTAAAACTGCAATAATCAAACATCATGACTGTGGCTTTTTAAAAAGTTACATAGGACATTGGGAAGAAGAGATAGCCTTATTATAGACTCCTTTATATATCATAGACTTTTACAAATAGATGCAATAAAGTGCTAAAACAATTGAATAGTAGAACAACAGCTGAAAATATCTTTGACACAGACTTCACTTTTCACAAACTTTAACTCAAACTGGGTTGTAAAGCTTCCTGTAAAGTATAATCTTCCAGAAGAAAATAGGAAAATCTAGGTGGCTTGGGTCTGGTGGTGAATTTTTTAAATTGTGCTAAAAAATTGTTTTAAGAATGAAGTGATGATGTTTCCAAGAACTTTTAAACAATCTCCCTCCCTTATTTGAATGGCAAGTAAGCGTATAAAAAGTTGATCAAGATAAAGTAATCAAGAAAATGCACATTCGTGTGCTTCAAGACATCATTTATACCAACATGGCCTAAATTAAAGACTCAACGTGTTGGTTAGGGTGTACAGAAACAGCAGCTGCTAACAGACAAATAAAACACTACAACCACTTTGGAAAATCTTAACATGAACCTAGCATGATCCATCTATATGTACTCTTTTCTATATATGAGCTACAAAAAGCTTGTACAGGAATGTTCTTACCACCTTTATTCATAATGTTTATTAATGTTTATTTACAGATTATTACACTGATGTAATAGATACTATTCAACCATTTGCTGGTATTTAGTCTAGTTCAACTTGAGCTTCCTTTCCTTATGTTCTGACTGCAGTTTGCTGGAACAATGCTATGGCTACCCATATTTCCTCTCCACTGGGTCATTCTTTATTGTCTCATGCCCAGTATCTCAAATCATTACTTATATTGCATTTGGTTTTTAAATTGTCCTAGGCAGAAAAGCAAGTCTATTTATTCTATCTTGACCACCTTGTAAGAGATGGTCTTTTATTACTAAGTGGTTTTAACCTTTTTTTTTTTAACCTTCAGCTTTTACTTGCCATGATAGTGGAGCTACAGTTTTAGCATATGCTCCCAAACATCAACTGCTAATATCAGGTGGCAGAAAAGGCTTCACATGTATATTTGACCTTCGACAACGGCAACAGAGGCAGCTTTTTCAGAGTCATGATTCCCCTGTTAAAGCCATTGCTATTGACCCAACTGAAGAGTACTTTGTTACAGGATCTGCAGAAGGCAATATAAAGGTAAACACAGTTAATGCCATTGTATCAATAATATGAAAAAGATTTAGAAATTTGGGACTTTAATCATATTTATAGTACTAATCTATTTAAATAATAGTCTTATTCATTCCATTGTAGTTAATAATGCTAATTACTATCTAATAAATCCTTTGATAGATGAAATTATTTTTAACTTGAAATTTTACTTTTTCATTGGTTTTAAAATATGCTTAATTAATGCTAAAGAACCTAATTTTCTATAGATCTAAGAATATTCCCAGAATTAGAATTAGTCTTGACTCTCTGCTCTTAATTATGTATTTACTAAAATAAATTTCTGGGTTAACTAAGTTAACCCACATTGCTCCTCTTTTCATATATAATAATAATGTTCAACAACTCAGATTCCATAATTCATTTTTAAGAATTAGCTAATTAAGCCTTGTTCATAGATTATCACACTCTATTGTGTTAAATTTTAAAGTTGTTTAAAGCATTAAGAAGCTTATTTTAAAATACAAAACAACTTATTGAAATGTCTATTATAAGATTCCACTTCAAAAATACTCAGCTGTGAAGTTATCTGTCAAGGAGAATACCTGTTTTGAGGGAAGATTCTGTGGGCCCATTGAAAGTGGGTAAGCTAGTTTCAGTTGGTCTTCAGAATGTTTAATGGTCAGCAATTTCAGATTTGAAGGACCTGGCTTTTAGAATCCATTACATGAGTGTGAGCACATTTAGTGCTAAGTAAGATGAACTTCTCTCTTAGAACTGATAAGTTGTTTTCTTCCCCCTAACCCCCCTTCCAAAACAATCAAACAGAAGTGTAGAATTTAGAAATGTTGTTGTTGCTATTTGTGTTTAATGGATGTTTTGTCTGCACATATTTCAGTGAACTAAATTAAAGCTGGTTGTGAACCATCGTGTGGGTACTAGAAATGAAACCCATGCTCTCTGAAGGAGCAGCCAGTGCTCCTAACCAGTGAGTCATCTCTTCAGCCCTTCAGTACTCTTTTTTAAAGATAATATATCCCAGCAGAATTTGAAGTCACTCTTTTATTTCAACTTGTGGCTGCTGGTAAATGTTGTAAGGATTTAAAAAACAGAGCAAATTTGGATCTCCACTTGTTGCTTCCAGAACTGATGAGAAATTTATTAAGTAGAAGTACACACTCAAGAAACAGTGTCACATGGCTAGGATTTTGGACAATTCATATAATGAGCAAACATTAATGGAGAAAAGGGTTGCTCATGAGGTGAAGGTCTACAGGGAAATCCAGGAATGGGTCTGGATTTCCTCCCCTTTTTCTGTACTTAATGAGGTTTCCAATGTGTTGTG
This sequence comes from Cricetiscus sungorus, assembly GCA_030556225.1. NCBI lineage: Eukaryota > Metazoa > Chordata > Mammalia > Rodentia > Cricetidae > Cricetiscus > Cricetiscus sungorus. The sequence goes on along the minus strand of JANBXA010000651.1, from coordinate 112,924,719 downwards.
ACATCAGATACATGATGGAAGCAGGTCATTTTGCCTACTGTTAATCTGGAAATCTTATAGCCAAGCAGAGGGACAGTCAGCTGTCATCTGGCTTGGCCATGTTGGTCCCAGCTAAAGTAGTGGTCTTACAGCTGTGTGATTGCATCATCTTTTTTCCCTGTGCCTAAATAGTGTACTCAAACAGACTTTAGCTTGGAGTAGGAAAAATTTTGATTTAGATCAGCTATTTAGGTTCTACACTGGTTCTGGAGTTTAGACTTTAAAATAATTGAAATTATATAGTCTGGGGCTGGAGAGATTGTTCAATGCTTAAAAGCTCAGGCTGCTCTGACAGGATTCAGGTTTAATTCTCAGCACCCATGTATAGCTCTCAACCACTTGTGACTTTTGGACTCCTCAGGCATCAAGCACACACGTGATTCACATACATATGTGTAAGAAGTCACCTATACACATAAAATAAAAATTTAAGTTGTATAATGTGTTTAAAAGGCATAATTTAACAAATTTGTGTAAAAACTAGTGTGGATTGATGAAGTGTTTTGTTTTGTTTTGGAGAAAAAGCCGCTTTCCCTAAGTAGTATCTTAGCTTTACGAAGGTAGAAAACTTCTACATGTCAGTTAACTTTCATTTCATCCTTGCATCTTTTCTGAGCTCCAAGTATTCAGCATTATAAAGAAGTAATATCCCATGGTAGCAACACAGCAAAACCGGTATTGTAGTAACTGATACAAGTTTTTGTTCTTTGTACCCAGGTTGTCTCATCTTCAATGTTAATAATTTATTTTCTCTCTGGATGGACTTTAAGTAATAATAAAGCAGTTGATACATGGTTGCAGCCTATAGAGAATCAGGAGACTCATGCATGGCTTATACAGATACTCTCCATCCTTGTAGAAATATCTTACCTGCACAGGAAGGCAGGTTTACATTTTCTTTTGTTTTCTTAAGTTAATCACCAGCCCCAGTTTTCATTTTGCCCTTCATATCTTTCAGATTTGGAGTCTTTCTACCTTTAGTCTTCTCCATACTTTTGTCAATGAACATGCTCGACAGTCTATTTTTAGAAATATTGGAACTGGAGTCATGCAAATTGAGACAGGACCAGCAAATCACATTTTCTCTTGTGGAGCTGATGGAACAATGAAAATGAGGATACTGCCGGATCAGTTTAGCCCTTTAAATGAGGTGTTAAAAAATGATGTGAAATTGATGCTGTAACATTTTCACAAGAGGGTGTATGATTTATTACCTGCTTTGTGGAAGTAGCCAACAGATACAGTATGCAGTAATCCCCTATACCAAGGGTAAGCTAATGCTTTCTTGTTGTCATATTTATTTTATGGAGCTTTGCCCTTAATGCACTGATGCCTTAAAAATTAACAGGTCATTCATAGTTAGATCCTATTGCCTAACATAGAATGTTAGAATGTATAAGTAATGCTGTATTCATACTTATAGTATATTTTACTAAATATGTCATCATGTTAAAGGAACTCTTTTTCTCATTGTTACAAACTCCTGCAGATCCCACTGCATGAATGCTATTGGCAGTAAAACCCTTTAAGACAGGTGTCGAGATAATACTCATCACATTTTGACTATACTCACTACTTCATCACACAGGCATCATAATTCTTTTACTGTTATTAATGAGTTTATATAGAGGTAAGACATCTCCATTAAAACTGCTATTGGGTCTTCATGTAAAAGAACCAAGGAGTTCATTAGAGTTTTTCTTTTTCCCTTCTATAGCCCAGATGTGTGTCTGTAAATGTATTTATGTGTATGTATATATATGTGTCCATATGTATATATATTACACATCTTATATGATATTGTGTATATACAAACAGAAACTACAAGTCTTTCCATGTGTTTTGTGCCATAACACCTACTGCCACAAGTATAAACTTTACTTGCAACTGTTTTTTGTATATAATTTTTTTAATTATCTCTTTAATTTCTAAGTCACTTTTAAGAAGAATTCCAAGATTACTACTTTAAAGATATTAAATAAGTCTCAGTAGGCAATAAAGATGTTATATGGCACAGAAGCATTTACATTTATGAATTTGTCACCAGTTCTGATGATCAGACATTTTACTTAAGTTTTGTTTTAATTCTGTCTTTTTAGATTTAGTCTCAAAATTCTGAAAATGTTATAGCAGTGTTTTTAGAAACATTGTGAAAAGAGTCAAATAGGTAGTATTTACAAATGTACAGTGTCCTCCATATCTACCGTTGATAGGAAATAAACCTTATATTTTATTATTTTTGCCAAAATATTTTATTATAAAATTTGACCAAAATATTTAAAATTTATAATGCTTATAACTTAAATATGCTAGCCCTATTTCTGTCTATTTCATGCTAAATCTTTTCTGGTTCAAAATTATAAAAATCTTGATAAATACTTGATTTTTAGCCAATGAGACTGGCAGTAGATGGGGATAAGTGTTCAAGAGACAGTTATATATTATTTAGCTTAAATTTATTTTTAGTTAGAACTGTAAATGACCATTTTTATGTAAGGAAATATGGAAAACTATTAGGAGTTAAAGAGTGAAAGCAAAGAAATGAAGGGCTGGTAAATGAATTTTGTAATATCCTCAGGATACTTTTATTATAAAAGGATATTGTTAAAGGTTTTGTAAATTGTATTTCATAATTTTAAATATAGTGAGCAAGTTACAGTGAAAACACTGTTATTATAGAGAGTTTATATGCACATAGTAACCTGTACCTGTAAATTGTGCAATAACAATATATGACTATGTTACCATGGAGAAATCTGTGACAACATTGCAAATAATAGTCTTTGATGTAGCTAAATTATTTTTTAGTAATCTCTTCACAAATCAAGATTCAAAAGGCTTTAAACACTCTCCATAAGAAAGAAAATTTATCGTGTTTATTAAAAACAAAAGGCTTTGGGTATGAACTCTTTGAGCATTCTAATTGAGGGTTTATATGAATAACCACATATTATGTAAGCCCACATGTACTTACATCCAGAGCATATTTTAAATAAACAATCATGTAGTTATTTTTTTTCTCATGCTTTTGTTTTAAATATTTCTACCAGTTTAGTAGATTTTAAGTGTGTGACATTTTTAAGTTCAGAATTTCTATATTTGTGGCAATTGTAAAATTTAACTTCCTCCAATACCTTCTCATTATTTTCTACAATCTTTTACTTAATGGATAACCATTAAAGATGGTGTCTTAAGGTTTCTGTTACTGTGAAGAGGTACCATGACCATGACAACTCTTATTAAAAAAGCATTTAATTGTGGTGACTAACTTACTGTTCAGAGGTTCAGTCCATTATCATCATGGTGGGACATAGCAGCATGCAGGCAGACAAGGTGCTCTGGAGAGGTAACTGCTACTTGTTGATGTAGGCAACAGGAAGTAGACTGAGACTCAAACTGAGCAAAGCTTACTCAAAAGAGACCTCAAAATCTTTCCCCACAGTGACACACTTCCTCCAACAAGGCCACACCTACTTCAATATGGTTGCACCTCTTAATAATGCTACTCCCTTTGGGGGCAATTTTATTTAAAACAACCACAGATAGGAATAAAAGTAATTGAAATGTGTAAAGATAAATACACATATATTTGTATTTTCATTATTCATACAAATGTAATGGACACATCAAAATACATTTAAAGGCTGTTTTCTGAGAATGACTTTGTTACAGAAATTTTTTTAACATTGTATTTTATTGGTTCTTGAGGAATTTCATATTATTCACCCTAATCCTACTCATTTTCCAGGCCCTTTTTGTCTGTCCCTCACCCATATAGTTCCAAAAGAAAATCTAAAAACTATTTAAAAAAAAAAAAAAAAAAAAAAAAAAAAAAGAAGCCATTTGTTCCTTATCTTTCCCACCTCTCTAACGCCTCTTCATTTGATCTGATGACACTGGGAGCTGTGGTAGGTCTTATATCCATCTGTCTCTCCACTTTACTTGCAAATGTTGTTCTTTGTAACAAGTCTGGTTCAAGGCCTCAGACTTCGGGGTGCACCAACACTAGATCCTCCTCAAAACTCATCCCAAAATATCTCATCATTGTTCTGAGTCATGGAGATCCCGGGGTCATGTTCCCACTTGACCAGTCCCTTCACACACTCCATCAGGTCATGGATGGGGGAGATCCTGGGGTAGGCCAACCCAAAGCCCTGGATGTGTTTTGGGGTAGCAGCTGATTTGGTCAGTCTCCCTAGGGCCACCCCCTTAGCTGGAGCCAGCTCTTCTACACCCATGCCATCAGGAACAAGAGAGACTTATCTGTTCCGGTAAAAGGTGGGGACAGCTCTCCTGAGTGTGGGGCCAACTCTCCTGTGAGGGGAGGCCTAGCTCTTATGTTGAAGTGGCCAGTGATGGGTGGGCCAGTGAAGGTCAGGGCTGTGCCTTGGATATCAATACTATGGTTCCCTGTGGTACCTTGGTTCACAAAAGTCAGCACAGACCCGAACTGCAATAGGGCCATGGACCGAGCCAGACTTGACCCTTGGGTGCAGCTTGGGCCTGGACATCAGCAAGGTCCCAGTGGCAGCACAGGCAGACAAATATGGTTCCAGTGGCAGCATGGCCCAAAGACAACAACATGGCTTCAGGTGACTGATCATATCTCAGGTATCTGCACAGCCCTCAGTGGTAACAGAATTTGTGGACATCAAATCAGACCCTGGCTGCTGTAAGGCTACAGACCTAGACGTGACTCTCTGTAGCAGCTCTGGCCTCCCCATGGCACCAGGTGGCCACTCAAATCCTCATGACCCTGGTGGCAGCACAGCCTCAGACACCAGCATGGCCTGGGCATTCATGTGGCCTTTGGTGGCAACCCAGGCCACAGACATCAACACAATACCCTGGCTGCAGGGTTCTTGGCAGCAGCCTGCATCCGGATGTCACCATGGCCTCAGCAGTAGCCTGGCCCTTGGACACCAACATTGTTAGAAATTTTTTGACATGCCAGGTCTCAAGCTCTACAGAGTTTCTCATTGTGAAACCCTCATTACCCCCACACACCTTCACTACCAGTCTTTGCGTATAGATAAGGTAGAAAATTTGCTCTTGTGCTTACCAGAACTTTATAAAGGCATTGGGCATAAACTAATTAAGCATTTAACCCTTATCTATCCCTCTTTTATTAAAAATGAGTTTTGTTTTTAATACCAAAAAATGTTTAAAAGGATCTCATTAACTCAATATAAAGACATTTCAGGAAATGCTTTGTATAGCTTTAAAGTGGAAATGGTATTATTAACAGGATTAGAACTAAAGTGGAAATGGTATTATTAACAGGATTAGAACACAGAAATATTTTACAAAATAAGAAATTTACCCAGGTGGTCATGGTACATGCCTTTAATCCCAGGACTTTGGAGTCAGAGGCAGGCAGATCTTTAAGTTCAAGGCTAGTCTGGTCTACAAAGTAAGTTCCTGGACTGCCAGAGCTACTCAGAGAAACCAAGGGAAGGAGGAGAAGAGGGAGGGAGGGAGAGATTTGAACGTCTTGTGACAGAGGACCACAGACAGTTGAAAAATCAAGCAAATTTATGAGAAATTATTTATGGAGAGGTATGTCAGTGTCCCTGGAATAGTATGACTAAGTTAGTAAAGAAAGATCAAAGTGAATAATCATTTCCCAGAGCAGTACGTTAGATGTTAATGAAGTATAAAATATAAAACATCCTTAATAATAGTTAATGGAATGTTACAAGAAACAAAAATGTAAAGGCATATATCACTTTTTTGTGCTCTGAGGATAATTTTAATTTTGGATGTTTTACAAAGGTTTGAGGCAACTGTTGTCAGGCATGGCTATCCAAACCATTTTTCCAGTGTTACCTGGTTACTTCATAGCTGTCACACTTTAGTATTTTTTATTGAATTCAAACTATACTCATCACTGTAGCATTTTGATCACATAATGATTATTTTGGGGCTTCCTACTATATCCAAGAACACTGAAAACTTAATCTATAAATGTGTTTTTGACTGCTCCCTGACTGTTGTCCAGTCTTTCTCCCTCTCCTAGACCTTCCTATCCTGACATGCCATATTGAAATTAAACCAACTAACAACCATACCATGGACTCTTAAGTGCTAAAGTGAAAGGAAGAGTCTTTTTGCCTCACCCTTTAAATCAAAAGCAAGGATATATTAACTTCAGTGAAGAAAGTATGTCAAAAGAAGAACTAAGCCAGGGCTATCGAGATGACTCAGTGAGTAAAGGTACTTCCTGCTGAAACTGATAACCTACTTGAATTTGGTCCCCAGAATCCACCAAAGAGAAAGATCCAACTCACACATGCAGATACACACACATGGAAATACACACACACATTTGGTTTGTTTGTTTGTTTGTTTTTTTTAAGGGGGTGGAGAAAGAAGAACTAAGCCAAAAGTGAGGCTTACCAAACAGCCAATTTGTAAATACAAAGGAAAATTCTTGAAAGTAAAAAGTACAGCTTTTCAGTGAACACATGAATGACAAATAATAACAAATAAAAGCTTTATTGCTGAAATGGGACAAGTTTTAGTGGTCTGGTTAGAAGAGCAAAGCAGATGCAGCATTCCCTTAATCCAGTATGTACCCCAGTTTAAGAACATGACTATTCTGATTTCATGAAGGCTCAGAGAAGAGATAAAGCTACAGAACAAGGGTTTGAAGCTAGCAGACATCAGTTTATGAGATTTAAGAGCATCCATCTCTACAACATGAAAGTGCAAGGTGATGACAATGCTGCCATAGAAGCTGCAGCAAGTTTTCTAGACTCTGCCTATGGAGCCCCTCATCACACCAAAGGTGGGCTTTTTCAAATGTGGGCTTCAGGAGGTGGAACTCAACCTCATGCTCACTAATCTAGCACTTTACTGACTGAGCTATGGCCCTAGCCCAGTCTTGTTTATATGGTGGATAATTAGTAACCCTCAATATTGAGTAATTGTTTTTCAGTTGTATTCTCCCACAAGGGGACATTGGGCCATCAACTGAGGAAACTGGGGAGCCCTAGGAAGTGAAGTCTTAGGGGAGCAGTGTATAAGTGGTAATGGCATGAGTCTGTGGCCACACCTAAAAACCATTTTCAGAGTGGATAGAATGATTTGCATCATTCTAATTCCTTGGAAATTGAGAATGTAAAGACTTATTTCTGAACTTCCAGATAAAGTGGGTTAGAGGCTACTTCTGTGAGAGCCAGAAAGGAAAATATAGAATACACACACTTTTGTGCCCCAAAAGTTTTTTTCATTCTCTGCTTGGTGCCTGAAAAAAAAAAAAAAAAAAATACTACCCAGCAAGAAAATCCTCACAAAAATCCAGGTACATAAAACAGATGGAAAAATTATAACAGAGAAATAGGAAAATGAAAAGGCAAGGCAATATTACTCCATTAAGTGCTGAACTTACGATGGACATGGGTAAATGCCAGGTAACAATGTCAGAAATTTTCTGGGAAAAAGTATCAAGGACCTGAAAGAGGAGACAAGCAGATTAATTGAAAAAAAGAGGAAAATCCACAACATGGGGGAAAGAATGGAAGAAAACCATGAGCAACTTGGAAGAAAAATTCAGTGAGGAAATTGAGTTTTGGGGTTTTTTGTTTTGTTTTGTTTTTTTAAGAAAAATGTTGAAAATGAAAAACTCCAGAGTCAAATAACAGTAGAGGGGTTGGAGAGATGATTCACCATATAAGACCAAATACTAATCTTAAAGAAAATCTGAGTTGGGTTCTCAGTTCCCATGTCAACGCACTAAGTTCAAGTCCCAGGGACCCAATATCTTTGGACATTGTACTCAAATACATTCACAGTTATTAGGGTTCTCTGGAGGACAGAACTTAAAGAATGACTATGTGTGTATGTATGTATGTATGTATATATGTATGTATGTATGTATGTATGTAAATGAATATCTTCATTATATGTGTTTGATGAATGAACATTTATTGAATTAACATGTATATATGGTTTATTGGAGTGGCTTACAGGCTGTGTTCCAGCTAGGCCAATAATGTCTGACTACCAATGGAAGGTCCAAGAATCGAGTAACTCTTCAGCTCACAAGACTGGATGTCTCCATTGGTCTTCAATACATGCCAAAATCATGAAGAAGTAGGTTTTAATGTCTGTGAGGAAATGACCTTGCCAGCAAGAGCAAGGGCAAACGGGCAAAGAGAAAGCAAGCTCTTCTTCCTTCCATGTCTTTTACATAGGCTGCCACCACAAAGTAAGGCCCAGATTAAAGTTGTATCTTTTCCACCTCAAAAGACAGATTAAAAGTGGGTCTTTCCCCCGACCCCAACCCCAGCTAGTTGGAGCTCATGGACTCTGGACTGACAGTTGGGGAACAGACATAACTAGGCCCTCTGAATGTGAGTGGCAGTTCTTTAGTTTGATCTATTTGTGGAGCCCTTGGCAGTGGGACCAGGACCTTCCCCTGGCTTTTTGGAGCCCATTCCCTGTGATAGGATGCCTTTCTCAGCCTTGATACAGTGGGGGGGGGGGTGCTGCCTCAACTTGGTATGTAAGGCTTTGTTGACTGCCCATGGGAAGGAAGCCTTACCTTTTCTGAAGAGTAGAGGGGAGGGAGGGAGAACTGTAATTGGTATATAAAGTGAATTAAAATTAAAAAAAAAGTCAACCTCAAGTGATTTAATTAAAACAGACCCAAAAAAAAAAAAAAAAAAAAAAAAAACCTCCACTTGGTTTTAGTTAATTCCACTTGTAGTCAAGTGAACAATAAAGAATATCCATCACACTTACTTAAAGGTAAAAATGAAATCTGGGGCTCAGCAGTTTAGAGTACTTGCTGCTCATACAGATGACCTAGGTTCAATTACCAGCACCCCCATGGAGACTTGAAACAATCCATAATTCCAGTTCTATGAGGTTCAACTCCCTCTTCTGTCCTCCATGGCCACCATGTGTATGTGCGCATATATACATATATATATATATATATATATATATATATATACACATATACACATATATACAGGCAAAATAAATATATATATATATACATACAATATATATATATATATACAGGCAATATATATATATGCAGGCAAAATATTCATGCACATTAACGGAATCTAAGGGGGGTTGTTTTGTTTTGTTTTTTACTGAACATAAAATTCAAAACAAAAAAGGACACCATAGGAAGTGATACCAAGAAAGCAGAAGAAAGAATGCCATCAAGAGAGCACAGGGTTGATAGACAACAGCATTCAAATATCAATATGGAAACACAACAACATCCAAGAACTCTGAAATAGGATCAAAAGACCAAACCATAAGATAGAGGAAGCAGAGGTAAACTGTAAAAGCAGGGAGAATCAATTTAAGGAGATTATGGCAGAAATTTCTTCAAATCTAGAGAAGAAATATTCAAAGAAAGCATATAAAATGCAAAACAGACATAACCAGAGAAGAACTTTCAAACAATTTTGTAATTAAGGTGTCAGAAAAATAAAGCAAATAAATAATGTAAAAAAGCTATAAGGCAGTGATGTCAACTCACCTACTGTAATCTTTAGGGTTTCTATTGTGATGAAACACCATGACCAAAAAGCAAGCGAGGGTGGAAAGGGTTTATTTGACTCACATTTACACACTGCTCATCATGAAAGGAAGACAGAATAGGAACTCACTCAGGAACCTGGAGGCAGGAACTGCCGTAGAGTCCATAGAAGAGTGTTGCTTACTGGCTTATTCAGCCTGTGCTCTTACAAAACTCAGGACCACCAGCCCCACTCATAGTGGACTGGGCCCTCCCACATCAATCACTAAGCTTGGCTATTATGGAGGCATTTTCTGACCGCTTGTCAGCTTGACACACAAATACCTCACTGTTAAGGCACAGCCTTTCCTTTCTTCGCTATCCCCAAGATCTAATGTTAATGTTGATATTACAATATAAAACATTTTACAAACTTAAAAAGTCCCACAGTCTTTAAAAATTCAATTTAGAATGAGACAAGTGTACTCATTCTACTCTTATTCAACATAGGCTTAAGTCTTAGCTTCAGGATTAAGACAAAAAAGGGGGGAGATGGGAAAACAGATGTCAAATCATTTCTATATGCAGATGACATTATCTTCCACTTTAAAAACCTGAAAGATTCCATGAGAAAACTCTTGCCCATATAAACTCTTTGAGCACAGAAAGCAAAATGCAAAATCAACACACAAAAGTTCACTAGTTTTTCTGTATATCAATAATGAACTCACTGTCAAAGAAATCAGGGTGGAAGGAACCCCATTTACAATAGTTGCAAAAATACCTCGGAATTAAACCAAATCAAGAAAGTGAAATAGCCCTAAAATGAACTTTAAAATAATGAAGGAAGAAATTGAAGACATGAGAAAAATATTTCCTGTGTAGGAGGATCAGCAGAAATAATAATATGAAAGTAGCTACATTACCAAAAGCAATCCACACACTTAATATATCTCCATCAAAAGTTCAACGACTTTTTTTTTTTTTTTTAAGAAGAAAAAGAAGGGCTGGAGAGATGGCTCAGAGGTTAAGAGCACTGGCTACTCTTCCAGAGGACCTGAGTTCAATTCCCAGCAGCCACATGGTGGCTCACAACCATTGTAGTGAGATCTGGTGCCCTCTTCTGGCCTGCAGGCAAAGATGTAGACAGAACTCTGTAAAAAAAAAAGAAAGAAAGAAAAAAAGAAAAAGGAAATCCTAAAATTCATACAGAATCACAAAAGACCCCTAACAGCTAAAGCCATTCCTTCTTAAAATTTATTATTTTTATATGTTTGGGTGTTTTGCCTGCATGTTCTAACAGGAGCCAGAAGAGTGTCAGATACCCTTGGATCTGAAGTAATTAATTGGTGGCCGTGAGTCATCATGTGGGTGTGGGAACCAAACCCATGTCCTCTGGAAGAGTGGCTGGTGCCCTTAACTGCTGAATCACCACTCTAGCCTCACAGCAATCCTGAACAGAAAGAGGAATGCAGCCAGTAGTGGCACACACCTTTAATCTCAGCACTTGGCTGGCAGAGGCAGGCAGATCTCTGTGGACTCAGAGCCAGCCTGGTCTACATAGTGAGTTCTGAGACAGCCAGAGCTACATAGTAAAACCCTGCCTCAAAAGAAAAAAAAATTTCTAGAAATATCACAGTGCTAATCTCAAATTATATTTTACAGAGAGTGGCAATAATTGAGAAGGGTTAGGAGGTGTGGCATTGTTGGAGGAAGTGTGTCATTGGAGGTGGGCTCTGAGGTTTCAAAGGTTCCTGCAGCCTGAAGATCTAGATGTAGAACTCTCAGCTTTGCTCGCTGCCTATGTGGGGCCATGCTCCCTGGCCTGATGATAATGAACTAAACCTCTGAAACTGTAAGCACAAAGCCCCAGTGGATTACTTTCTTTTGTAAGAGTTGCTGTATTCATGGTGTCTGTTCATATCAACAGAACACTGACTGAGGCAGAAGTAGGTACCAGAGAATGGGGCATTTCTGTGACAAGCCTGACAATGCCGCTTGTTGGTGGAACATGGACGTTTGGACTTAAGATTAGGAAAGCTGAATGGGCCATATTAGTAGGAACATGGAAGACAGTGCCCAGGGTAGTTTGAATTGTGGGGGGACCATCTCAAGAAATTTCACATGGGAAATGGCCTAGAGATTATTATTGTGATATTTTGGCAAAAAAAAAAAAAAATGTAAGGATTCAGGTATTGTGCTGGCTTGCTCCTGTCACCTGGCAGAATGCACACAGGCATTCTGGTCAGCCCAGGGTTCCATGAGTACTAGTCTGTACTCAGGTGTAAAGAACCCCTTTAAAAAAAAAAAAAAAAAAAAAAAGATCCCTGCCCTCGTACACACTCTTCCCACTCTCTCTTTCCCTGTTCTTCTTTCTGCTCTCTTACTGATGGTTCCCCTGGGGCAGACAAGACTTTTCCTGTCTCTGTCTATTCTTCTGTCCTGTGTCTGCGTCTCTTTACGTCTCTTCTTTTTCCTTCCCCCTCCCTCCCCTTTCTAATAAAACATCTCACTTAAGCTCTGTCTGCCTGGCATGTCTGTCCCTCCTCCTCGGTCACCCTTGCCTGCCATGGAATCCTCTGCCAAGTTTCCCCTTTATCATGACAAATGTGGCTGCTATTTGGCCTTGTCTGAAAAATCTGCCTGAGGATATATTGAAGAATGTTGGATTAATGGCAGTGGCAGAGGACATTTCAAGACAGTCTAGTATTGTGTGTGTCACATAGGCTACTAGTGGCCACTCATATGCAAGTCTAAAATGAAAAGAAGTTGAGCAAGGACAAATACAAAATATACAGTATGAAAAGGAGAACCTGGAAATGTAATGTTACAGCCAAGTCCAGTACTCAAGGAGATAAAAAGCCTAAATAAAAGCCTGGTATTAATTGGAATAAAGGGGGTGGTGACCTCAGGACAAGACTCCCAACTTTTTAAAAGGAATTAAAGACAAGGTTAAGCAGCGAAGGAAAACAGTGAAAACAGAAAGCTGATACAAATGTATTTGCATTGGTGGCACATGCTTTAATCCCAGCACTCGGGAGGCAGAGGCAGGCAGATCTCTGTGAGTTCGAGGCCAGCCTGGTCTACAGAGTGTGTGCCAGGACAGGCTCAAAAACAATACAGAGAATCCCTGTCTCAAAAAAAACAGAAACCAAAACACAAACAAACAAAAAAGAAGTGTCCGTGTTCCAGCCCCAGCAAGCAGAAGAACTTGACTGCTTCAGCCATATGGTTCTAGGTTTGGAGCAAGGAATGTAAGAAAGGGGTTTGTGGACTCTCCCTCTGTGGCTAAGGAAACCACTGAGGCCAGGCATATCAGGAGTGTTCTTGCATTGGTCCCAATTCCTTTATCTGCTAATCCATCTCACCCTGTAGCACAGTATTCTTTAAAACTTTAAAATTTGTCTAGTATGGGCTCTTTCAACTTCAACAGAAGGCATTGTCAGATGTGTTGATATGTGCCTATAATCTCAACATATCAACTTCATAAGAAGGTGATTTATGGGACTTTACTTTTTTATGGTATTGGTTTTTATACAAATGATTCATAAACCTGGACATGGGTATAGTTATTTCAAAATACATTTTGCCATTTTATAATTGATTCCTGATTGTTATAGTAGCAGATTGGAGACTGGCAAGAGTTAGTTTGAAACCAAACCAAACAAACAGAAAATGTCTCAACTAGCTGTTGATCCAAGTGAGACAAGAATATTACTTTTCCTGCTACACTTTAGACATCATCTTACTACAAAATAAACTTATGCTCTACATATATGTCTGGATGAAGAGGATATTTTTGAAGAAAGTTAAAGGTAATAGAGACTAGTAGTTCTTTAATGACAGTGATATGGCTTGTCTGAGATTGTAAAAGTGTCACTAAACACTTTACACCCCTCCTACCAGATACAGTGAACAGTGACAGCCCAGAAGAGTCCCACTTCTAGGTATTTTCAAAATACTCTTATATACTTTAGTATATCTAAGATTATGGCTGAGCTGGGTGGTGGTGGTGCACACCTTTAATCCCAGCACTCTGGAGGCAGAGGCAGGTGAATCTATGTGAGTTTGAGGCCAGTCTGTTCTATAGAGTGAGTACCAGTTCTGGGGCCATTACACAGAGAAACCCTGTCTTGAAAAACAAAAAAAAAAAAAATTATGGCTGAGGCAGGAGTGGAGGTTGGAATATTCAAGAAGGGTGTTTCTGGAGCTTTGTGATCTTTCTCCTCCCTTTGAGAGGGAATGCTAATCCCCATGGGCCTTGCTACTTTCTATATAGGTTTATAGAAGGGGGTTTTCTTTCCCACCTGACAGTTTCCAGATAATCAACATAGGAACTTAATATGAATTGTAAGTGCTCAGCCAATATCTCAGGCTTGATACTAGCTGTTATATTTAAATTAACCCATATTTCTTATCTATGCTTTGCCACATGGCTTGGTATACTTCCTCAGTCCGGAATGCCCCTCTTGCTTCTTTCTGTGTCTGCTGGCATCTCTTCTGACTCCACCCTCCTTCTTCCCAGAGTTCTCTGTTTCTGGCTGTCCTGCTTATCCTTTCTGTCTAGTTAGTCAACTTTTTATTAAACCAAGCCAAGTGACATATCTTCACTCTACAGTGTAGGTCTACTGGTTTCACTGCCATGACTGTGTAGTCACCTCAGCCACTCTGCTTCACGAAGGCATTCATCATGATCAAACTGAAGAAACAGCTCACACACTGAGCTTCAGCAGTTAATGGGGCTGAATTCTCAGATAACAGGGAATACTGGTGACTCACTGAAGTCATACAAAGAGGTCAAGTCTCATTAAGGCTTTGTGCTTTGCCCAAAGATGTCCAGCAGATCTAGTATTAGAACTATCAGGTGGTGGTGACAAGCACCACTTGGTGGCTACAGATGCTTTATGGCATGAATCTGGAATTTCCCCCACACAAGCTCACATTATGAATGCTCAGTCTCTAACTTGCTGTGCTATTTCCAAAACCGTGGGAGGCGGGCCATGGCTGGCAGAAGTGGCTTGGGTGGGTCTTGGAAGGTTATGCACACTCCTTTTTCAGCCTGCATGCCTGCTCCCTGGTCCATTCCATGTGAAAATCCCTGCATGCTTTTCATGCTTCTGGCCCATGGACAGAATCACTATGCCCAGATTCCTCACCACTAAAGACTGCACAGTATAAAACCAAACCCAAATAATCTTTCATCCCTTTATGTTGTTTTGCAAGATTTTGTCACAATGATAAGGACAATAGCCAATGCAGGTATGCACTGAGACAGTGTGTCTAGTTACTTGGCAGAGAGACACTTGGAAGTATACAAACCCTTTTCACCCTAATTTAGTTGCATCACTGCAGACTGGGGAGTATTTAGAATGCACCTGCTTGCTTTTTACCTTAACCCATGGTGACTACTGCATTTAGAAATCTTGTAAAAACAACCCCAAAACCCTCTCTATCTCTAGGCCTTTTCTAAATTCTGAGGCCACCTTACCTCCTTCATCCACTTTGGCTGTCAGTATCTGTGCCAGTTTGTAATTGCTGCCATGATAAATTACCACAAGGTTAGGTATTTGCCTCAAACTTTTATTTGTAGTTCTGTAGATCATAAATTCAGTATGGAGTCTCACCAGTATCAAATTATGGCATCTGAAGGGCTGAGTTACTTTTTGGTGGCCCTAAAGACAGACACATTTGCTTGCTTATTTTGGTGAATGGCATTTAATTCTCAGGGACATAAGGTTTATGTATCCCACACCCTTTTTGAACAGTTTGCAGAGGTCTATTCAAGCTGCTAGAGGCAAACCATGGTCTTTGGCTCATAGCCAAAGGCTGAATGTCTTGTCACATTTTGACTCTCTGCCCTAGTATGCTTCCATTTTAGAGGACCCATATAATTAGACTAGGCTCACCTAATAATCCACGGTAACACCCCCATCTCAGTGTTCCTAGCTTTACTAATGACTACAAAACTCCTGCTGGTTAGGGTTACACAGTGGCAGTTTCTGTGGGTCACAGACTGCACCTCTTACTGTGAGACGTATTGTCTACCACAGCATCTCACCTGCCATCTCTCGTCAGTTTATTGAATAAGTTACCTGGCTCTGGGGTGCCCTGTTTCCATATTTGGAAGCCTTTTCTATTTATAGTACAATATTTGTCACATCTCCCATGCTTAAAATCATTCTGTCTCCTCCACCACAGGGTCCTGGAGGATGAGAGAGTGTAGTCTTGGCACTGGTCTATTATTTTAGTGCCAGTCCAATCACCACTCCTCCTCTCTTCAATCTTTTGTTTATTATTATTATTTTAATGTTACTAATAATTGTGTTTTGTAGTGGGTGATAGGACTTAACAACATAGCCTTGGCTGTCCTGGAGCTCACTATGTAGACCAGTCCTCAAACTCAGAGATCTACCCACCTGATTTTGCTTCTGAGTGCTGAGACTAAAGGCATGTGCCACTATGCCTGGTCTCCAGTCCTTTGTAATGTAGGAAAAATGCTTGTCACTTGTTTGTATGACAAAACATTTTGTTGGGCGATGAAATACACATGGCTACTCACCCCAGATAGGGATCCCTAAGTATGGCTACCACCACAGTCCAACTTGGTGAAATAAGGAGTTTTATTGAGGTTACCTACAGGCGTAAGTGTGAGGGGTTGCTTAAAGGAACAGAAATGACTCACCCCATGCCAGCATGGGTGACAGCTCACAAAAGTTGGGGAACCTGGAGCACTCTGCACCACCTGCAGGCAACTCCACAGGTTGGAGAGTGTCTTTCCCAGGTGACTCTGTTCTAAACTTCTAGGTAGCTCAGATGGTTTCTGCTTCATCCAGGCAGCTGGTCTGGTCAATTTCATTCTGAGGGGGCACTGTCAGCTGTTATGGGGGGTGGGAGAGGAGGTGCTAGTGAATCTGGTTAGTTTCAGGGAGTTCCTGAAATTATTTTGAGCTGCTTATCTTCCTACTTAAGGAGCTTCCTGTAGGATGGAATGTTACAATCAGAGGAAACTTACACAGCACCAGGGTTCTTTCTGTGGAAAGGAATGTGGAGTTCCCACTTGTTATCCAGACCCAGCTCGGAGTACCCTTTCCAGAGAAATCCTCCTGGCACCTCTCATGCCTGGACAGTGGGGACAGTGGTAGTTTGCATTAAATACACACTGCTGTGATTTTCTCTATTTCATCCACCCAGTCTTTCCTTTCCTCTGCTCCTGTCAATCTGCCATTTGCTGAGTATGCAGCTTTCTTTGAGCAGTCTCTTATACCTTCTTTTCTTTTCACTAGATTCTGGTAGCTGTTAAGAAATACAATGTAGTCTGTTGAGAAGATTAGAATGGTCACGTGCATATTTTAAATTGGTCAAAACTATTCCCCATCCCCAATCCCCTGCACAGAGCTAGTCAAGTTAGTGAATGTTTTTGGGATGGGTGGGCTTCTCTTACTCCCAGGTAGGTAGCTAGATAGTTCTTGCCAGTTATAATAGCCACCCAATAATGGCTCTTTAACAGAAGGAAGCCCCAAAGTAGGCTTCGTGCTGGTACTTCCTCTGGAGTCTCTTGTTCCTCAAGTAAAACCAGTGAGTCACACTGGAGTGGAGTGAGTTTGAGTGTGCATGTCCAAGACCACAGTCTTTCCACCAAGAAGCCAATGAGAGACATTAACTCAGAGATGCATGGAGTCCCCGCTGACAATAGAAGCCAAAGATCTGCAAGCGCTTACAATGCCAGTGGGTAATCTTAAAACAAGGAGGTAGAGAGCCAGGAACACGGAAGGGAAGCAGGAACAAGAGACCTCCACAGATCACTAGTCATATATAGGTTAAGTGTCAGGCATGGTGCAAATGAGAATGACACTATTTGATCACATCGACTATGAAAGTGATCTCATTTATGCAAAGAAACTTCTCCCAAGCTGTCAGCACCCAGAGGTCTGAGCCTCGTTGCCCTGTGAGCTTCCATTCTGCCCTCCATGGGCAGCACCGTCCAGAACAGACCCTCTGAGTACAGGGACGTCAGAGGTGCCCATCCATCCTCCCCGCCTCCAGCTCCCCGGCCATACTGCTCTTTCTCTGCCTCCAGACTCCGCCCTAGTTGTTGGCCTTTGCTTCTCCTCCTACCCTGCAACTCAGCCCCTCCCCATCTGCCCCTTCCGCAGAGTCCCTGCCTCGGCCCCACCCCCTTTCCACTATGCCACGCCCCTGACCTCCTCCCTGCTTCGCTTGGCCACTCCCCTAATCCACCTCCCAGCTCCGCCCCAGCACACAGGCTCTGCCCCTGCCTCCCCTGGCTCCGCCCCAGGGACACTTCTCCCGCGCTGGGGCCCGCCTGTGGTTGTTAGGGGTCTGGGAGCCGCCAGCGGTCCATCCTCCCGAGGACAACATTGCGGGACCACCCCGCTCTTCTCTCATCCCGGCGCCACCGCGCCCGCCCTCCGAGTAAGTGCTGACTCTCTCCTAGGAGTGGAGCTCGTGGGGCTGCGGGGAATCAAAAGAATAGTAATGGTAAAACCGGACGCTATTTTGGGACTTTAAAAGTGCTCCTGGGGGCGCACTTGCAGTTCACCCAGAGTTTCGGCCGTGAGAGTGGGTGTGAGTGGGCGCGTGTGGGGAAGTGAGCGTGAGCGAGCGTGCAGCTCGGAAAGTCCCATAGTTTTAGCTTAACCGCTCTGCACTGTGGATCTGGGTTCCGCTGCTGTGAATCTACCTCCCGTGAGACCTCCTCCTGCTCCTGAGTTGAGCCCCTCTCTCCATTCCTCCCTTTCTTCTCTGGCTAAGTGTCCTGTCCTCCGGTAACCAACTTCAAATGCTGAAGCAAGGGTTGCCTGTGTTATTCAGGATGCCCCAGATTGCAGACTGAGATGCTGGCCTCAGATTGTTATCCAATCCTGAACTGTAAAACCGTCGGTGACCAGAGTTTTGCTTATGATGTTCAGTGAAGAAAGTTGTATGCCTGCGTGCGTTTCTGAATGTCCCACGTGCTTACCGGTGGCGCCAAGCTTCCAGCACCTGCTGGGAGAACACCTGATGAGTTCCCAGTGCCTGATGATCCAGGACTGCTGATAGACATTTTTAAGACCAGTCTGATCAAATGACTTGGGCACCTGAAAGATGTTCATTGACTCAGCAACACAATGTTTCTAAACAGGTTGATTTCCTAATTCACAGCACTAGCAAAAAGGTAGTTAATGTCCAGTGTTGAAACAGTAACGTCCTTGGGTTGCTTAAGTCTGAAAATTCCACCCCACTGTAAGTTATTTTTGTTGGGGAAGGGGCATCAGTAACTCTCACGGCAGAAGCATATTTCTACACAGAACAATTCCTTGATCAGTTAGCCCCATCCTAACAGCCTTACTGCGCTTGAGTTGCTCAGTTCCTGTCAAGTATCATTTCTGATTCACCTACTGCTGTTTGCTTGCCATGGAAGTAGAATGAAACTTCTCCCACATTTTTGTTGAAAATCCCCTTGGATGCTGGTAGGGAAAATGACACTATGAATACAAATTATTTCCCGAGGTGCATGGGCTAACAAAACTTTGTAGCTAAAGAAAGAACCCTAGCAGGGTGGCCTTTAAGAAGCCGGTGTGCTTTGTTGGCTCCAAGTTAAGAGCTGACAAATCACTTTAAGTGCTGCTTATCACAGTGGATATTTTTATCGTGTATCGACTCTATTACACAAAGGTGTTTCCACACTGTTTTAACTAACGAAATATTATACTTTGCAGTGTAAACATATGACTCTTTCTGTTTAAGGACAGAAATAATTATCACACTTAATTAAACACCTGGAAACATTTATTGCCACCTTCTAATTAAATCTGTCATGGGGGTTAAGTCAGCAACTTATTGTTAATAATCTAGGTAGTAATATAGTTATCTTTTCTTTGGTCTTTTGGGTTGCTCTTTCCCCACAGTTTAGATTAATCTCCACTGCCCACCTTTGGAGTGTCTGTAAACCAAGTAAATAAAGTTTAGGAAAGTAGCCTAGCTCTCCCCTTCCTGTAAAATGGGAATAGTTTAGATAATGGATGTTTTGTTTACTGCTCACATGACAGGTGTAGATTTTATAAGCCCTTATGTCTTTTTAGGTTTCCTGATTTAATAATTAATCATCAAATGGAGGAATGAACCAACAAAAGCCTAGCAATCTTACACCAATTGTAGTCACTATCTTCGTGGGAGATTTACTCAACTATGCCTTTTGTTCTCATGAGCTTGTGCTTACAGAGAAAAGGGGCTGTTTGAGTTGGAATTCTCATCTTTGTTGTCCCTTAACTTTCTGTCCTAGTTTGCTCTCTTTTGCAATGACATCATGACCAAAAGTAACTAGTAGGAGGAAACATTTACAGTTAACAGTCCATCACTGAGGGAAGTCAGGCAGGAGCTGAAGCCGAAGCCACGGAGAAACAATGCGTAATGGTTTGGTTCCCATGACTTCCTCTTATAGAACCCAGGATTACCTGCCCAGGGGTGGTATTGCTCACAGTGGTTGCCCCCCCCCCAATAATCACTAAAAAAAAAAAAAAAAGACCAGACTTGCCTATAGGCCGATCTCATGGAGGCCATTTCTCAGTTGAAGTTCCTTCTTGTCAGGTGAGTCAAATTAACCAGCACACTTCCCACTTGCGAACTTGTGATTGTATTGTTAGATGCAGTCTCTGCCTGGGTTTTGAGGGTATATAAGGACAGGCTGTGCTAGGACCCTCAACAGAATGGCAGCAACCAGGGGCTGAGCCCTCTACACTGGCCAGGCACAGAGTGTTTCACGGGGTCAGCTTTTTTTTTTGCAGTTTTCACTCTGTTGAAATCAGAGGAAAGGGTATGTAGAGAGAAGTGATTGCATCTAAACAGTGCTCATTAAGAAATGCCATATTGGGGGGGGGGTTTGATTTCTAAGGGAAACTTCCAATAGTAAATCCTTGAGGTTGAGTGGGCCACCATGCCAGCACTGTATAGTTAATCCTCTGTTGGCCCCACTTTGAAACAACACAGCCATCCTTTCTTGGGGATCTCACTGATATTCAGATATGAGTCCCACACTTAGCACGGTGCTTCACCACCCTCTCAGTTTTGCACGGTAGGGGTTGAAAGGACCAGCAACAAGCTAACTCCCAGGAGTCAGAGGAGAGATAGTAATGTCTAATACAAGCCCCATGTGTTCTCCAGTACAGAGATTAAAGCAGAGAGGCATGGGGGAAGCTCTGGGAATCTTAATCCCAGTGCTAAGGGCACCGACTTTGGCAATGAGGACATGCACGGGGCCAACCCAATGACAGAGTAGACAGTTTGCTCCACTTTGGTATTTTTAGGGCTCTATGGCTGATATAGAAACTAAGAATGGAGATGCAGGTGGTGCCTGGCCAGGGTGGTTTTTATCACCTTCCGGCTTCATTCCTTACACTGCCCACATCCTGCATTGTTGTGTGATGTTTTTCTCTTTTGGCTTTTTGGTCTTTACTCTTTGGTTTTCATTCTTTTGGGGAGGGGGAAGCTGCCACCTAGCTCCCAAATAAATCACACACGGAGGCTTATTATTACTTATAAATGCCCAGCCTTAGCTTGGCTTGATTCTTGCCAGCTTTTCTTAACTTAATTATCCCATCTATCTTTGGTCTACTTTCATCTTTCTCTATTATGGATACCTTTTCTTCCCTTCTTACTCCGGGTCTGGTTGTGTAGCTGGGTGGCTGGCTCCTGAAGTCCTCTTCCTTCCTCTCTTGTTCCCTGATCCTCAGATCCTTTCTATCCTAGGTTTCTTCTCATATTTATCCCCTTTGCCTGCTAGCCCCACCTATTTCCCTCTCCTGCCTGGCTATTGGCCATTCAGTGCTTTATTAGACCATCAGCTGTTTTAGACAGGCACAGTAACACAGCTTCAGAGAGTTACACAAATGTAACACAAAGAAAAGCAACACCTTAAACTAATATTCCCTAATACTGCATTTAATACCAAAGCATACAGTAAGAACTTAATACCCCTTAAGAACTTAATACTTAAGACTTCTTTGTAGCTAAGAGTCCATTTCATTTTCTGATATCCCATGTCTAGTTTTGATGACTGAGGACTGCAGTTTCTAGATTTTTCTTCTTGGAAGTCACTGTCCAACAGTTGGGAATGAATGTCTCATAGAGGGGAGGAAGGAGAAAGCAGAGAGAAGGGGAATATTTTGTCACAAAATATAATTGAAAAAATAATTCCCAGTGGAAGTCGGTTGGTTTTTGTTTGTTTGTTTATGTTGTTTTTTGTTTGTTTTTGTTTTTTTCTGTTTTGGCCTGAAGAGAAATATATGAGTTAAAAATAGAGGGTGGATGATTCCAGAATGTCAGTCAAGAGGTGCCTTAGAAACCACTTCTCGGTGGTCTTACACCACAAAGTCTAGAGGTACTCAAATTTGGAAGTATCCAGTTCCTCATTTTAGCACGTAGGAGGTGAGTGAGCATCATTCATTCTTGCAGCAGCATTAATTCAGCTTCTAGTGTATGCCTGGCAGTTCACAGCTATCTCTTGTGTATCTGATGGCCTGGACAGAGGATATCAGTGAGAAGAGGTCCCTGCGGGTGACTGGATAGAAGCAAGATGAACTAAAATTTTCTTACATCTCACAAAGGAAAGGTACTTACTGAGAATAGTAGAAACATTCTCAAAATAGTTTTATTTCTCAGTGATTAGAAATTATATTGGCCACATTTTGCCTGATGTCTCTTTCAAATAACCGATGACAGAACAGCAACAAACACGATTCTATATATTTGTTTTCCTTAAACCTTTGGGTGTTGCTTGAGAAAAGTGTTTGGAAATATTCCTGTCTCAGCAGTAACCAGGTAATACTTACCCCATCCTTCCAGAGGATAGTTGCTCTTTCTACAGAAGCAAGTATTTATGGTACAGCACTAAAGGATCTGAGGTTCATAACTAGCTATGAAGCTGTTGCAGGCCACCATGGTTGGCCTTGTCACATCATCTACAGAGGACTGTAGAGACACCTGATGTCTATCAAGGTGACTAAAGACAAGTCAAACAAATGGCTACTCTCCACCAAAAAGGAAAATACTAGGTCCTAGGAACGTGACTGAGCCACCACAGGCTATATGACTTTGGGCAATTGACATCAGCTCTCTGAGCCTGCTTCCTTAAAGTTGGTGACAGTATTTATGTTATACAGTGTGGTATGGACTAAACCAAAATCTTCTAAGGCACTCAGTTACTGGTGTACTTACTTCAGTTGGCCAAGTTGGTCACTTTTCAGGAGGGTGGTGATGGCTTTGGGCTGTCATACAGTAGAGCGATAGTGGTAAATTGTGTTGGAGGTACTTGTAGCCGTTTTTTGTCTTGTTTTGTTTTTTCCCCTAACAAAGCCAGAGGAGCTCAGAGAGCAGAGGGAATATAACAGTTTCAATGAGTTCCTGCTGCAGAGTCACATGAGGGTAATGGCGCTGCTGTTGCTGCACTGTCCAGCTCAGGGCTGCTGAGTTTTATGTGTTCAGCACAAAGCTCTGGTGTCCATCAAGCTTCCCCGCACATGAAGGATGCTTTTATGACCAGTTCTAGTTTATATGTGACTAGTGAGCTGACCTTTCACCTCTCCCATGTTTCAAACATGGAAGACAGAGTATCCAACAGACAGCTGCCCATAGCTTGCCCATGGACTGATGTGTTCTCAGCCTAAGTATAAGTTCCAGGACTCCAGAGACAAAAAGGCAGGGAAATTGTGATCTTCTGGGGAACACACCATTGGGCAAAACATACAGTGTGTGACTGGATATTTGAAAGGAGCCAAAGCATAGAAGGCAGCCCAGACAGCCACAGCTAGCATTTACTCCTTCAGGCTGAGTTCACTTAGGACAAACCCTCCCCACTCCAGAATCTGATCTACATATTTGTTTATTTAGACAGGGTCTCTACATAGTTCTGTCTGTCCTGGAGCTCAATGTGTAGACCAGGCTGGCCTTGAACTCACGAAGATCCTCTTGCCTCTGCCTTCTGAGTGCTACACATGAAACATGTGTGCTACCAGTTGATTTATTTATTTTTTAAAATAAGAGATTGCTGAGAGGTTAAGAACATTCTTTTTTCATGCAGAGAAGCCAGAGTTTAGTTTCCAGCACCCACTTTGGGTAGCTCACAGCGTGCTGTGTAACCGGAGCTCCAGGGGTATCTAACTCCTCTCGCCTCTTCCTCTATCAGTAGCCACAGTCCTGTGTGCACACTCACACATGTGCATGCACATAACAAAATAAAAAAATAAAAAGTCCTGAAAAAAATCTTGCAACATGGCCTCCAATGGAAATGGCAGATGCAGAGGTTGTGGTATATGCCATGGCAGCCATGTTACCAATGCTTTCTTGTCCCAGACTGTGCATTTGATTGTGATCAGAGTCACACACATACAGACACAACACCAAATGCCATGGCCATATGGAGAAAGGTGCAGGCACAAGGTTGGCAACAGATCTCAAAGTTCAAGACATGCATGCTTCGATGACTCAGACCTTCAAGAAACAGGCCTGGCTTCTGACTCCATCATGAAGTGACCAGGAAACAACTTCTTCCCCTTCTCTCTCTACAACGATGAGGTGGTTTTTCTGGGAAATGGCTGGTGTTTGATTAAATAACCCTGTCACCACCTTAGTGTAGACAGGCCCCCAATGACTCACAGGGTGTACCTGGGAGGTGACTGAGCCCAGACATCTCAGCTTCCGGAGATGACCTCTGTTTACATGCTCAGCCTCTCTGCGCCTTTGCTTTTATGACCTAAAACAACTGGTAAGACCCAAAGGCACAGCTGCTCTAACTTGCCCATTCAGGAGCCTATCTCTAGAGAACTCGGGTGTCAGCCAGGAGTTCCTGCCTGGTGTACTAAGCACTCACTGTCTTCCCAGCACAGACTGGAATTTCGGGAAGCCAAAAAGGTGAATGGGTCCACTGTGCATCTGTGGCTGCATCTTCTGGCCCTGACAAGATGTCAGTCACTTGCAAAACATGACGTTGAAGGAGAATGTTGTTGAGTTCCATTACCAGGATAGACCTGGAAATTTTTTTCTACCCCCTGCCCTGTCTTCCCCACATCCAGGGAGCTAATGCACAGCAAAATGAGAACTTCTAGATGAGGAGAGCTGATTTCATGTTTTGTTTGAGAAAATTTATATGGACAGTGGATTTCTACATCAGTGTGTGTGTGTGTGTGTGTGTGTGTGTGTGTGTGTGTGTGTGTGTGTAGTGGGGGAACATATATATATTCCTGGATGTGGATGTGGGGGTGGCAGCAGAGACCCACGTGCATGTCCATGGAGAGACCAGAGATTGATGGCAGGTGTCCTTTTCTATCACTCTGAACTTTCGGGAACAGGTTGTTCCCTAGAACCTGAAGCTTACAAATTTGGCTTGACTGACTCATGAGGTCCAGGGTCTAATGTCTCCTCCACCACTGGCATACTAGCCTGACCCCTAGAACTGGGATTACAGATGCATGCTGCCAAGCTGGGGGTTCAAACTCAAGTCTTCTTGTATGTATAGCTAGTGTATTCATCACCATACCATCCCCAGTCCAGGATTATTATATTCTTTGTACAGAGTGGCTTTAAAGATGAATGAACATCGAAATGAATTATACACAGAGAATGTGTACTCATCTTTTTGTGAAAAAGTAATTATTTTGCATTCCGATCTCCTGGAACTGGAGTTACAGAAAGCTGTGAGCCGCCATGTGGGTGCTGGGAACTGAACCCAGGTCGTCTGGAAAAGCAGCCAGTGCACATGGAGCTAACTCTCCAGCTCTGACATACTCTTCTTAAGAAATAAGCAAGTTTGCTTGGAAAACATTAGCAATCACAACATGCAGTGGTACCCCACAGATAGATCCAAGTTTGATGTCCATGAAAGGTCACATAGGAGGATCTGTTCAGTGTTCAGTAGCTGAAAGTCTATCTGTCAGTCATGCATGATGCTGACCTTGTGGGTTTGCTGTGTGGCTGGCTTGTGCACATTAAAAGTGCTTTGTAGATGCTGGTCCGGGATGACATCCTTCTCTCAAGCATGACCTGAGACTCTGAGCTGCCAAGTGACCCATTTTCCCCAGCCCAGGACTGTTGTACCACCCTGAGGTCCTAGAACCTCCAGGAATAACCTGTCTTGTTCTCACATTTCCTCTTTGATTGTGTAATTGTAGGCAACCAGGCAACTAGAAATAGGCTGGGTTTGTGTGTGTGTGTGTGTGTGTGTGTGTGTGTGTGTGTGTGTGTGTGTGTTTCTTTTGAAGTTATCTTGCTATAACTTCTGCTTTTCTCTGCTTTTCCTTGCATTTTGGGTTGTATTAGTACCCAAGACCTCCTTTCCTGAATTCTGGTTACTTTTAAAGTAGTCATTCTCATAGGGGCCAAAGGAAGTGTGAATAATGAAGGCCTCATCCTGATGACAGTACTAATTTTAGTTGATTCACTGCTTTTGCCCTCTAGGGTTAAATACTGAATTAGTTACTAACAAGGATGAAGATGGATGAATTTGATGCTAGCCACTGTACAGTAGGTTTGATGGCCCAGATCCAGTACACCGGGCCTCCCAGCCTCACCATCTGAGGAGGGAACAGATGGAAGAATGAGCAGTGACTTTGCAGATAGACAGATGGCAGGAGAGAGGATTAACCACCTTCTTCTGCCTGGGGCACAATGCAAGCACATCCTCCCCAAAACTGTCCCTTTAATCAGCCTTAAATTTCTTTTCCCTTTTTTGGCTCCCATTAGTGTATGCACAGTCGTGATAGGAGTGTGCCTGTCTGAGACTGCCAGAATACCTAGCTCTGGTCTAAGATCAATATACCAGAGGCCTGACTTCTCCTGGGACCTTCATGTTTAGCAGATGGCCGTTCCCTCTGTGTCCTGCTGTGAATGTCTCTGGTGTCTGTCCCTCTTATTAGGCCCCAGTCATGTTGGGTTAGAACTTTACCCTTATGACTTCATTTAACCTTAATTATCTCTTTACTGAAAGACAATCTTGCCAGGCATTGGTGGTGTGTGCCTTTAATCCCAGCACTCGGGAGGCAGAGGAAGGTGGATCTGTGTGAGTTCAAGGCCAGCCTGGTCTACAAAGTGTGTTCCAGTACAGGCTCCAAAGCTACCTCAAAACCCTGCCTTGAAAAAAACAAAAACAAAAAAAACAAACAAACAAAAAGACAATCTCCATATATGGTCTCATTGGGAATTAGGACTTTGATATAAAAAAAGCTTAGAGAGACACACATCTGCCCATAATAACCAGGTTTTTATAGACATTTAAAGGGAAGAAAAAATTTTCTTTTACAATTATTGATTTATTCTCTGTGTATGTGAGTGCATGCATGCACATGTGTGGAAGACAGAGGAAAACATGGGAGTTGGTCTTCATCCTCCCTGTGGGTTCCAGGGATCAAACCCTGGATGTCAGGTTTGGTGATAAATGCTCTTATCTGATGAACCATCTTACTAACCCCTGAAATAAGCTAGATTTTGGGGGTTTTTTTGTTTTTATTTTTAATTTACCTACTCACTTGATGTATTTGAGTCCAGTTATTCCAGTTATTTTTACTGGGGACCCCAGTGTACATCTGGTATATTCTTCAGATTTGGACAATTCCTTTCTTTATTTTATTCTCTCTCTCTCTCTCTCTCTCTCTCTCTCTCTCTCTCTCTCTCTCTCTCTCTCTCTCTCTCTCTGTGTGTGTGTGTGTGTTTGTGTAGACTACAGATTGATGTTAGGTGTCTTTGTCAATTGCTTTCTCCCTCTTTTTTATAATCAGGGTCTCTCAGAGAACCTGGAACATGGTGATTCAGCTAAACTGTCTGGGAAGCAAGCCCAGGGATTGTCTTGTCTGTGTCCACCCCATGCTGGGGAACATCTATCTGGTTTCTTTATTTTTCTGTCTGGGCCCTAGGGATATGAACTTAGGTCCTCATGCTTGTCAGCAAGTTCTTTACCAACTAAGCTATCTCTTCAGACCCATGAGGAGCTTCCTTTAAAAAGTTCTGGTAATTGAGGTCCGCCAGCAATGGAGTCTCTCAGTGTGACTGCCTGGTGCCTCTGGTTATAAGGACACCAGTCAGGTTGGAGAAGGGCCAATCTTAATAAAGCTCTGCTTTGACTGACTTGGTTCTGTAACGGCTCGGCTCTGTCTTTAGATCTAGTCACACTCTGAAAGACAAGACTTCATCATTCAGATTTTGGGTGACATTTTCCCTGCTATTTTGTCACTGCTATGACAAAATGGCCAGCACTGGGTAATATGTAAAGAAAATAATTTATTCAGGAGGTGGTGGCACATGCCTTTAATCCTAGCATTCAATAGGAGAGGCAAGGTGAATCTCTGCATTCAACGTCAAGGTCAGTCTGGTCTACAAAATGAGTACCAGGACAGCCAGGGCTGCACAGAGAAACCCTATTTAAAAAAAAAAAAAAAAAAAAAAAAACTTTATAGAACTTTCTTTCAATTCTAACAGCTGACAAGGTATCAGAAGTCTTTTCTAAGAGTTCTTCTTATTTATTCATCTGCATTCACAGACACCTTTTATAATATTAGTCTAGGAGGCACCACCTGCATCAAATCACTGCTCCAAAGACCTAATGTTCCAGTACCATCTACTTAAGGTTTTATGTTCAGTGGTGGCAGGATCATACTGATTAAGGAACCTTTGGTATGCAGGTAAGGGTATGGCGCAGTGGTAGTGATTTTAACAGTAAGAATATTACTTTATATGAAGGGTACTCTGGTTGCCATCAGTGGCTTAAAAAGTGTTGCTTGTCTCCCTTTCTCTTCTCTCCATAGCATGTATGCTACTTTAATTTGCATATTTGCAAATGAGCAAACATGCAAATGAAAGGTATCATGGGCACACCAGGGTTTCCTTAGTAGTAGTCATGGCCCACCAGTTTCATCCAGAGATAGGAAATGGGGAAGAGTGTGTGGGGGCATAGGGCATGATGGATGTAGCCACGATAAATAGTCTTTTGTACAGTCCTACACTAGATGGTAAGTAACCTTCCTGAAGCTTCCGCAGCCTCATCTGGCATATAGCATCTGGATTAGGCCCCAGGTTAACCACATGCCTTCAAAGCTGCTGAGTCAATGCTTTTCTTGACACAAATTCTAGGTCTTATTGGAATTAAAACTCTACTGATGATGGTAACTAGGAGGATTTTTTTTTTAATGTAATGTTTTAAGTATATTAGAAATCACAAGCATGTAAGGACTGCCAGTGGTAACTTTATCTTCTAGATCAGGAACTCATTACTTACTCTGGAGAAATCATCCAGCATTTAAACTCAGAAAAAAACCCTAAGTTTCTAGAAATGTTTGCTACCTCGATAATCGTGGCAAACATTTACCGAGTGCTTATGATGGGCCAGGCCTGGGTACTAAGTGCTTTATACAGTTATTCAATTTCACCTTCAGAATGGAACCACGAGGAAGGAACTACTGTTAATCCTCTCATCCAGGTGAGGAAGGTTAACAACCCCCTGCAGCTTGTCCTGCTGACCTGGGGCCACACCCCAGCTCAGCTGCCTCCCACACTGCTGCTCTAACTGCTCTAGGGGATTTGCTCCTCAGAATAGCTGCTGGAAACATTCTCATTTCCTGTGACCTCTTGGCAGCCATTAGGTCTCCATCCAGATGGTTCTTTGTGTAGCTGGCCTCCATGCTTCACTCTGTCTTACATCGTGGTACTTTTAGCTGTTGAAAGATGCATCAAGGGTTGTATAGAACTGTCCACTCCACATTTACTGGGTGGGCACGTGTAGTCTCTGCACTGGGAACACTGAACACTTAACTGCCACAACCCTCCCACCCAAGACTCATGTATCCCAAGCTAGCTCTGAACTCCTTTTGTAACTGAGGATGACCTTCAACTCTGAATTCTCCTGCTTCTACTTCTAGAGGAGTGGGGCTAGGAACCAGTGCTAGATCAATCAGTAATGTGCTAACTGAGCTATGTCACCAGCCCAAGCCAAATCATTTTAAATTAAAGTTGTCCTTGAGGCATCTTGAAGCACATCATTTGCCAGAAGCTTCTAAGCATACTTTGAAGTGTTCTGTCATGTTTGTAAGTGAAAATTATTTACCTTAAACACAGCAGGTTCTCTGAAACAGAGCCTGGTTCCCAGCTCCTCTACCGCACATCCTGCGGTCCTTTCCTTTCCATCAGATGTGCATCGCATTGACAAGTCTAGCTTTTCTTAAATATTTTAATCTTCCTTTTAGTGTAGAATAAAAAACACCAAATCACATACACAGAAGAAACACAAGGCTCACTGGGGTATTGTAAGGCAGGCACATGTTAGCAGTGTTAAGGGAGTCCCTGGGTATCCATCCCCACCACACATCCCTCTGTCCCTCCAGAACAAAATGCTGACCTGTTAGGAGGAGACCTTCCCTGGTGTGAGTGAGCATTGGGATTCACAGGGCACACTTGACTGAGTGTGTCTTCTAAGTATCCTTACTGGGCGGATCCCCTGACGGCCTTCCTCTCTTCAAAACTACCATTCGCGCAGGGGTGAGGGCTGATTGCTCCGCAGTTTCCCTCACTGTGTCATCAAGATGCTGTTCCACCTTTGCCTCCTGTTTCCTACATCTGCTTCCAGTGTGATCTACTCTGGCGCAACCCCTCTGGCAAGATTCCTAGCAGTGGCCTATGCTGTCCCCAGGAGGTCCCTGGGTCTGGTTTTTCTACTTTCTGAAGGATGCAGCTGCTGACCACATATGTATCGATTCACTGGGACTTGCAGAGTGGTGGTTTTTCAGTTCTGCCTTTTTATATGTCATGTTCCTTCTATCCAACTTATTTATGATTTATGCTCCTCACTACCAGATGATATAGCCATTGATCGTATCAAAGCAATCTGCCCTATAATCGCTAGTGTTATTTTTTCTAGGTATTTTCACCAGTTCCACAATGGTGCCTCTGAACATTCCAAATTAAAGAAGATTCGCTAGTTGATTTAACAGGAAAGACACAGGAATGATATTCTGTAATTTATTGCTAACTTTTTTGTGACCTTTGTAATGAGAATCAGTTTTGCTGGGTATAAAATCCTTAGCTCACGTTCTCTTTCCCTGAGAATCTAAAATATGTCGCCCTTGTCAGAATTCCAATGATGAAAATACAATTTTATTTTGCTCTTTGTGGTCTGTTCTCATTATACTTTTGAGGGTACCAATCATGCTATGCATCTATTTCAATCAATCTGCTGTGTATCCAGCATTCCAGTCCTAGGATTAGTGAGTTGTTGTGTTACCAAGTGCCAGCTTTATGATTTGATCAGTCCTTATACTAATTAATCTCTTCCTTTCAATCTACAATAAACACTGTGCTCTTGGTAACTATATCACTTTTGTCTTTGAAGGCTCAGCTGAACCTTATAAAAGTGTGCAGCTAGCACTAAAATCATGTTTGTTTGTGAAGTGATGTGGGAGGGTGATGTGGTTTTCCTTTCCTAATTAGCCTATGAGGAACCACCCATCCTTTTGAAATCTTTTCCTCTTGTGATGTGAGCCTTTGCCTCAGGCATAGCTGTGCTTACCAAGGCATCTCTTCCTTGGGCAGGTGTGTGGGTAGGGCATCCCAGAGTGGCAGGTGGTCCTCTGTAATTTGGCATCAGGTTGTCACACTCTATTGTATTGCACGTAGGGAACCCTCATGCTCTCAACAGTATGGCTCGATGGTGAACATCAGCATGGTCCCCATGCCTTATTCTTCTGTCCATACAATCCCTTCCCATTTCCTTTGTCTTACAGCCAGATTCCCACTTTTTCGATGTTGGAGGATTTGTAACCACTGCTGCCTCAGTGGGTGCTGGGCCTGCTACCTTCCTTGATCGGCACCCTTTCCCTTTTCTTGTCTGCTTTGTTCTTTCTTTAACACACACACACACACACACACACATCCCATTATATATTGTATAATCTCCATGTGCTACCTTTGTGCCTGGTGCCCATGGAGTTAGAAGAAGGCATCAAATCCCCTGGAACCAGGGTAATAGATGGTTGTGAGATGCCATGTGGGTGGTAGGAATAGAGCTGAGGTCTCCTATAAGGGCAACCAGTGCTCTTTCTTAACCACTGAGCTCTCTCTCTAGTCCCTGTTATTACTACTGTAAAGGTAACATCCAGAACTTTGTTGTCCAAGGTCAAAAAGAAATCTGGCATTTGAGTCCATCCTTATTAAATTTTGCAGTTTGCATGTGAAAGAAGGAGTTTGGTTATAACATTTTCATACTATACATGGCCTTTGCATTTGCTTACTACCTTCACTCACCCTGTCCCCTCCCCACTCCTGTTGCAGGAACCTTGTCACCAACTTCATTCAGGGGCACACGAAAGTCCTTGCCATTGGTCAGGAACATATTGGTCTCAGGGGTTAGAGGATGGAGCTATTACTCTAAGTTTAGAGCTTTTATAGATTTTCCTTGGAGCTGTTAAAAAAAATCTCTCATTTAGACCTTGGAGCATGAATAGGAAGGGGAAGAGGTATGGACGGTGGAGTCTATGGTTTTCAGTCAGGGGTGCAGACAGGAGAATTGCCTGTCTCACTGGTAACAAGTCAGCAGTGTTATCTGCTCTTGTTTGTGAATACCTCAGCTGTGTGTGTGTGTGTGTGTGTGTGTGTGTGTGTGTGTGTGTGTCTGAGAGAGAATGTATGCATGTGAGAGTGTGTGTGAGTGTGTGTGTGTGTGAGAGAGAGAGAGAGAGAATGTATGCATGTGAGAGTGTTTGTGAGAGTGTGTGTGTGTGTGTGTGAGAGAGAGAGAGAATGTATGCATGTGAGAGTGTGTGTGAGTGTGTGTGTGTGAGAGTATGTGTGTGAGAGAGAGAATGTATATGTGTGTGTTCTCAAAAGAGTGAGTGTGTTTGTGTGTGTGAGAGTGTGTGTGTGTGTGAGAGAGAGAGAGAATGTATGTGTGTGAGAGTGTGTGTGTGAGTGTGTGTGTGTGTGTGTGTGTGTGTGTGTGTGTGTGTGTGTTGAGAGAGAGAATGTATGTATGTGCTTGAGAGGAAAAAGAGAATGTGTGTACACGAGCTTGTGCGAGAGAATGTATGTGTGTGTGAGTGTGTGTATTCAAGAGAGAGAATGTGTGTGTGTGTGTGTGTGTGTGTTTGTGTGTGCATGCACAAGTACTCTAGAGAGTATATATGTGCTTGAGAGGAGAGAGAGAGAACGTGTGTGTGTGAGCGAGTGGTGTGCTCACGAAAGAGTGTGTGTGTGTGTGTGTGTGTGCGCACAAGTACTCTAGAAGTATATATGTGCTTGAGAGGAGAGAGAATTGTGCTGTGCTCACGGTGTGTGTGTGTGTGTGTGTGTGTGTGTGTGTGAGAGAGAGAGAGAGAGAGAGAGAGAGAGAGAGAGAGAGAGTGAGTTACTCAAGAGAGGGAGAGAGAGTGTGTGTTAGAGCATGGGTGTGTGCACGTGTGTGGGTGTGTAACTAATGTATCAACTTCAAAACTTGTTAAGCATGTTAATTTGGGAAGGAAAAAGTCTCAAAGCAGCTAAAAAGGTGATTCTTTTTTAAACTGTTGTGTCTCCACATATCCTTAGAATCCTTTTAAAAACGTGCATTAGGGGCCAGTGAGATGATTCAGCAGGTAAGGTTCTTGCCACCGAAACTGCTGACCTGAGTTAATAAGACAGCTGAATCCCGAAAGTTATGCCCTGACATCACACACACACTGCATCCTCCACCAAGTAATTAAGTATAATTTTAAAAATTAAATATTCATCTGGTCCTGCATGCTGGGAAAAGTCTTGGACAGGCATGCAAGTGGTGGTTGTGTAGTAACTGAGCTGTATAGCTGCTGTCAGCCTCAAAGTCCTTACCTAAGAATATGAAGCATAGACGAAGTTACCTGCAGGCAGGCCCTCCTGGCTCTGGAATCCTAAGGTCCTGTTGATGATCACGTACACTTTTTATTATCACTGAAAGCACAGGTGTCAGGGGAGACCAAAGCCCTTGGCAGAGCAAGGATGACAGTGTTCTGGATGTTCTGGGAAAGAAAGCTGCACTGCCCACCCCAGGATAGAATGGGGAAGTTTACCCTAGGAGCTTGGGGTGGGAGCCAGAATCCTGGCTGAGTCTTCCCAGGAAGCTCGGAGGCTGAACAGTGTTGTCCTGAGATACTCTGGTGAGTAAATTTATTTTTAGACTATCTCATGATCCCTCTCCTCGATCAGTGACCCTTACATATGCTAAATAGAGAACCCATCTGTGTGACAATGTCAGGAAGCTGATATGAGTGACCCATAAGTGAATGAAGTTTTGTGCCAAAAAAAAAAAAAAAGTTCGTTACAGTTTTTGTTTTTAAGAATGAGAAAGGAGCTAGACAATATCTCACGTGTAGCCCACTCACCTAGCTGCATAACCCACATTTTCAATCCCCAGCTTGCAAAATAAACAAAATAACAACTTAAACCCTTCAATGGCTTCAATACTGCTTAAGTCTATAGAGTGCTGCTTCCTGGAGTTGAAACCCTACGCAGCTTGAGAACAAGGTTGGCCTCTGTGCTCTGATATGGAAAGATCCTCAAGACAGATTGAATTAAAACACCAAATAATGATCTCATTATGTTTTTTTAAAAAGGCATATTATATGTTTATGGGTGCCAAGTCATTTTTGAAAAGAATCAGCACTGTACCATTAATAGTAGAACTGCAGCTTGGCAGGGAAGGGGGTTTGTATTTTCATTTTCGTCTTGTCTATAGTGCTCCAATTTCATAATAAAAGTATATTTGGCAAAGGAGAGAATTTCAATCTCAGTTGAGTTTTTGAGCCCTTCTAATACTCCCTTTGAAAAATCTGAATTAAAAATAGCTTGCTGGGGAAAAGCAAAGCGACTGTAAACACTTTTGCCTCCCAGCATTCATTCGGTAACTCTCCAGTCCCAGCTCCCCAGCCTCGTATCAGAACGCAACTTCCTGGTGATCGTGTTTCTGTCGTTCACGGTGATCCATGACTCTCCAGGAGCCATTGTCGTCTTGAAGGGTGTTGTGTAGAGCACAGGCCTGGCCTGTTGGCTCATCATCCGTTATTGATGGCTGTTCCATGTACCAAGGCATAGCACTCACGCGAGAACGCTGGCGTGCCTTCCGTCACCCAGGAACTGTTTGGCTTCCAAGTCTCTGTCTTCTCTCTTGTAGCAGCAAGGGAGGAATGAAGGGACTAGCAGGTTCCAAGCTCCTCCCTCGTACAGCCCTGGAGGCTCTGACAGCACCCTCTCCCTCTGTGTGGTTACTTCCCATCCCATTCCCAAATCCCTAGTAGGCTATCAGGCCACACCCTCTCTTCCCTGAATGTGCGAGGGTGTACCCAGGTTTTCTCTGTCGTGGACCCAGCCAGGTGATGCCTCACAAACCTTCTCTGAGTCCAGATGGGGTTTTGCTGTCTTCAAAGATCCTGCAACTCTTTCCCGGCCTGTACTTTTACAACATTTCCTTGTAACACAGCCTCCCTCTGGCCTCCTCAGAAGGCTTTCTGGGCGCAGTAAAGACCTTCTTAGTTTTTACCTTTGCTGGTGCTATTGAGGTGTATATAATTAATGGATAATGATTGTAATCTATTCAAGATGTAAACTCTGCTGATTTGATAGGCACGTCCATCCGGATAATCATGACGAACAATGCACACCTTCACACTACAGTTACTATATACATATGTGGTCAGAACACATCAGGTCTGCTCTCTTACTGGGGTACAGCATTATTAGCCTCTGACATGGTACTATACAGTAATAAACTTCAGGATTCTTCATCTTGGAACTCAAGGCTTACACCATTTGAGCAACCTGCCTCCACACTCCAGCCTAGACAACTACTGTTTACCTTCTGCCTCTATGAAGGAAGTCTCGTTAGCAGTGTGTATTAATGAGTGACTTCATTTTTATGACTTGTTCAGATTCAAAGGATCATTTGAAAAGTCTGATGTTAGGGCTGGAGAGATTGCTCAGTGGTCAGGAGCACTTGTACTTGCAGAGGATCCAGGGTCTAGTCCCAGCATCAGCAGGGCAGGTACTGGGACGCAAAACAAATTGGAGTTATGGCATTCCAGTTTTTTTCAAGACAGGGTTTCTCTGTGGCTTTGGAGGCTGTCTTAGAACTGGCTCTTGTAGACCAGACTGGTCTCCAACTCACAGAGATCTGCCTGCCTCTGCCTCTGCCTCCTGAGTACTGAGATTAAAGGTGTAGGCCACCATCACCCAGCAAAAAAAAAAAACAAACAAAAAAAAACACTTTTATACTCAAAATACTCAATAATAATAATAACAATAATAATAATAAATAAATAAAATAAAGAAAGAAAAAGCCTGTTGCTAACATGAGACTGTTCCCTCAGAATGCTGTATGATTAATACATTAGACCATCTCCTTCCTCTTACAGAGTTTAAACTTGAACCTTATTGAGGAATTTTTAGGCAACTAGGATCTTGGGGTGGTTCCCATGTCACCACCCTGTACTTGAATATTGTAAGGTCTTATCTAATGAGCCGAGATCTTATCTTGATAGTTGAAAAGTAAACATATTACACCCACTATTAAGACAACTCCCAGAAAAGCAAATTTGGAAAGAAAGCACAGTGAGGCTGTAGACATTGCATGAAAACATATTTCATTTCCCAGTACCCTTCCGTCTTTGCCCGCACTTCCATGTGGCTGACTGGTGGGGGGGGAGGGGGGCCCACAGGTTTAGCACTGTGAGGTTTAGCACTGTGACTCCACATGACGTTGTTTCCTACCCAGTTCCTGTGCTTTTGTGCACATTTGGCTCTGATTCCAGATGAAACTCTTAGCAAATTCAACTGATTGCTGCCTGTCCTGAGAAAGACGTGGAGGCTCTAAAACAGACGCTGCCAGAAGGAATGCGGTGATGTACTTTAAAAAAGCAGTGATCATCCTTCAATGTTACCAAGAGTGACTGGAATAAAAGCTTGGACAATCTGTTGATATTTGTAGCACAATCAGAGAGATTAAGATCTTGAGGAACTTGCAAGCCTTTTCTTTAATTAAACACACATACGTCCTTGTGAGGCTGGACAGGTTTTTGCCTAAGCAGTGGCTTTTTATTTACAAAGGTGTGTTGGCAACAGCTGGACAGCAGTGCTTCCTTATCTGCAGGTGTGTATAATTAGCCACAAGTTGTTCGGTAATAAAAATCCATGTTTCTTAACTGAGACGATGGGATAATTTATACAGAAGAAGAATCAATCTCTAAGGACCCTTTTCACAAGAAACTATGTCTGCCTGGTGCCTGCAGTCGACGAGGTATGTTTAACATAAGGAAAGAATTAGACTAAGTGCCTGAATCTCTTTGAGGTCTGAGGATGTAGTCTCCAAAGAGAAAGGGGGCATTAGGCTGCACAGAATTTAACAGGCACTAAATACTTCTTGGCCCCGGTCTTGTGTTGGCCCCAGGCGAAGCTGACAAGATTCGCACTGCATTTCTTGACTTAACCGCCACATTGACTCTTTTACCTTGAGAACCAGCAAACTTAGTATCATCATTCTTAGCCTTCCTTCACAGAGCCATTTTAAAGGATGTTCCTTTCATCTCTCATAGTTATTAATGCAGATGTCATTTCAACTTAAATTAACTTATGTTTAAGAACTAGTGTGTGTTACAGTGATCATCCCTTACTACTCTTTTTATTTTTTTGTTTTTGAGGGTTTCATAACTATATTTACACAATTTCAACTCTCCCTCTCCCCATTCCAATTCCTCCCATGATCCACCTCCATAATCCCTTCATGAATTCATGGCTTCTATGTTATTATTGTTTGATACACACACACACACACACACACACACACACACACACCATGTACACCCTGTGGAGTCCCATTAGTGTTTGCCATATATACATGGATGTAGGCTGATCATTTAGGCTTGGGTAATTATCAGGGTATTCATCTTTGAACACAACCGGTTTTCCCTCTCTTCAGTACCACTGACATCCTGTAGCTCTTCAGCTAGGCGTGGATTCTTGTGTACTCTTCCTTCATCCGTTCTGGGATGTTGACTGGTGCAGTTTTGCTTAGGTCTTATGCAGGTCACCACACTGATGAGAGTTCACTGCTGCATCATCCCTGTCATGTCTAAAAGACTCCTTACAGTCTTCCACCTGCTCCTTGGAGTAGGGCTCATGTTACAGAAGTCCCATTTAGGTCTGGGAGCTCCCACAGCTATTCTCTGCATTTGAGACCGTTGTGATTCTCTGTAATACATGGCCTCCTGATGCAAAAAGATGCTCTGATGAGGGTTTGGAGCTGCCCTTGCCAATGGGTATAAAGATAAGTGTTTAGAAGGCAACTGGACAATATATTAATTTAGCAAAATGGTAGTTGTGGCTTATTCTCCAGTATCAATCACCTCCCCAGCAATTAGTTCTTGGCTAGGTTTATAAAACCAGGCGTGACTTTTCTCCTGTTTTGTGAGCCCCAAGTTCAATCAGACAACTGTTAGCTACTCCAAGATGTAAGTGCCATTCTTACAGCATTGGGGTTCTCTTGCTGGGCTGGTCATTCTTGTGGTTCGCAGGTTTAATAGATAGGTAGGACTGCTGATTATTCCCTCCTCCCCTTGTCTTATGTAGCACCTTCCAAAGTTTTGAGAGTCAGCCCTCGGGGAGGAGACTTCCAGATCAGTACCAGATTGATGTTTTCCCATGGCCATGACTGGAGTGTGTGGTGTCTGCAGAAACAGGATCTCACTTCAAGTTGGAGCAGGCAACCAAGATCAATGGAGTAGTCTGTATTGCTTGACACTGGGGTTAGGATTAGATAACCTCCGGTTCCTGGTGGAAACATTTTCCTATTGCCTTTTAAAACATTCTTATTAGCTATCCCTCCTCTCTCTACTGATTTTTAAGGTTACTCCAAGTTACACTCAAACCTAAAGTTTCAGAATTGAGATCTACATTGAAAAGAGAGCATGTGATGTTTTTCTGGGTCTGGATTACCTCATTGAATATAATACTTTCGGGTTCCATCCATTTACCCGTTAAGTTCATAATTTTTCACCTTACTCTAGTAGAGTCTGTAATTTCACAAAGACTATTACCAGAGGACTGTGCAGTTCTCGGCGTGGGTGACAGAGGTCTTTGTGTTTGTTTATGGTTTGTGACAATGTCTTTGTGCTTGTTTATGGTTCTGTTTATGGAAGGGCCCATACATGATTAGTTCCCCCCTCCCCATTTTGTTTTAATATATAGTTAAGAGATATTCAATTTTGCCTTTCTTTCACGGCAGCCTCTGTGGGTCCTACAAAGACCTGCACAGAGGATGTTGTTAGACTGGAACTTAGCCTCAGGTTTGAGAACACCACTACTGACCTGGGATGTGGGAGGAGCAGGAGAAATCACAAGTGAAAATACATAAAAGGGTTCTGGTTTTAGGATGGGGGCTGAGTGTGTGTGTGGGGGTGCCAGCTGCGGCTTCCTAGGCCTGGCTGTCCTACTAAGTGCTGATGCCTGATGCCCTCACCCCCCAGATCTCACCTGATGACCACATTCACCACAGGTGACATGTGAGTGCTGCTTTTGCTTTTGGTGAGTTAGAAAAGCCAGGTGGGAGATGAGTCCTGGGCTAGAAGTGTTGTGGAGCTGGTTTTCCTGAATGATTCCCTAAGACCCAGGCTGAGGGTCAGAAGCCACACTGGTGGCAGTAGTTACCCACACAGCCAAATGTTTGCTTGTCTACTGTGATTTTTACACATTCTAGGCTACCACTGATGTGTATGTTCAGAGCAGACCAGACCTTACCAAGTAAGTCTTTAAAGCTCACACACACAAACTCTCTCTCTCTCTCTCTCTCTCTCTCTTTCTGTCAATATACTGTCAACCCAAAGCACTATTTTTCCAACTATTTCATTTAGTATTTCAATCCTTTTATCCTGAGTCAATCAACTAATGATGAGTACATAATCTTGCATAGAGAGGTCATGAATTTGGGAAAAGCTCAACTGTCTGGTACTGACTGGAGGTGTCACATAGTTTGAAGTCACAGAGCTGACCAGGTCTGAAAAATCCAGAGATTCCGGAGCAATTTCAAGATGGCTTCCATGAGTGCTGGCTCCAAGCGGGAGGTCTCATTTCTCATGACAGGCTTTTTGGAATAAATCCTTATATGGTGGATGAGTCTCCCTGGAGACAGTGACCCAACATAGTACATGCAGAAGACTCAAGTATCTATTATAACCAAGCCCTGGGAGTCACAGAGCCCTTTCCACAATTAGCTACCCAGGAAAGGGATAGCACAGGGAAGTGAGAATCATTGGGGATGCCTTGGGGACAAGCTGATTCAGGAGGCAACTATCAGTGTAGTGTTAGAGAAAGTATTGTGGAATGCCTCAGTAAAGGGGGTGAAATGTGAAATTAATGGTTGGTGGGTGACTGGGGGAGGGGAAGGCTGTCCTGGGTTAAGGACCAGAAGGGAAGGCCTGGGCAGTACCTGGTGTCTGTATTCGGAGCCTTTAATGTAGTTTGGCTGGAACAAAAGCCAGCAAGATAAGAAGGGGTCAGCACCTATAGGTCGTGGCTCGGAAGGGTTTGAGCTGGCCGGGAGCTTAGTCATTGGCATGCTGTAACTGTAGCTGTGTTTTGCACGTGAGCTTCTGGGTTGGGTGCCCGCCTCCTTCTCACTATTATCTAGGCGCTCAGGTCTCTTCTTTCTAAATTCTCTGGGACCCTTGCCCTGCATTGGCCGCAGACTGCCTTGTACTGTTTAACTTTCATGTGTTTGTGTCTCTATCACACAGAGATTACAGGAGCCATGGGGCCTAGGCTTATCTGTTCGTATTTCCTCTGCTGTGCTCTTAGCACACTGGTGGACAGTATCAGCCAGTTACTCTGTGTGGATAGTCACCATTTCCAGCTTGTGGTGCATAATGTAGTGAAACCATTTTTCAAAAGATTTCTGTGTAAAAAACATCCCGATTTGCCGAAATATATTTAGAGGAAACTAGTAAAAAAAAAAATTTTTTTTTTAATTTAACAAAAGCCCCATGGATTATTTTTAAGATTATTTTGCTTCGTTCTGCAGATAAAGTTATAGCTGTGTGAAATAAGGGTGGGGTTCGTGTTTGAGTAAGGGCTGCCCTGCACACGCACCCACAGCAAGGTAGCACATGTACACAGCAAGGTAGCACCATGTGTGCTTTTGTTCAGGAAGGAGGCGGGGCTGTGAAATGCTCGCTGTCCACCTGCATAACGACTGAAGCTTCACCAAAGTGATCATTTCACAGAAGTTAAAGACTTTTGATTTTAAGTTAGCAGGGACATTTGTGTTTTCATCTTTGCAAACTTGCCATGAAGCCAAGAATGAAATCTGGTGGTATAGACCAGCACTTGTGAGTGTTGGAGATACATGTAACCCCAAATGACACAGGACTCAAAGATACAATGTACACTAGACAAGGAGGGCAGTTGAGGTTGTGGGTAAGGGGCAGCAACATAGGACCCTCAGCGTCTCAGATTCCACAGGCCCATAGCTTCCTGAGAGGAGGGATTAACAACTCTGGCTCCAGGAGGGCAGCCAGACCAGATTCATTGAGAGCCTAGAGCTCAAGGAAGAAGGCTTCTGGGTAGGAAAGCAAGAGACTTAAGAATGGGAGCCAAGGGTTCAAATCCTGACAGCAGCTAGGAAGCTGTGAAGAATTGGGAGAATTAACCAAGGTGTTTTGGTTTTAGTTCCTTATTGGTAAATGTAAAACTGGGTCATATGATGCTGAGATCTGCTCTGATTCTAAAATTATGATTTTGTTTGTTGGGCAATAGCTACACACACACACACACACACACACACACACACACACACACACACACACACATCGCAAACCTACTTCTGGATATCTAGTGCAGGAAAAAAAGTTATATAAATACTTATGAGTGTGCTCATTTATTTTCTATACTTAAGGGTCCCTGACTGGGAAAGCCCTGTTAGTGAATGGAAACACAATGGGATGCATTTATACAATACAACAGTGTTCATTAATAAACAAGGACAACTTACTTTGTTTACTATATAATGGATTTCAAAGCTTTTGAGAAGAGTAAGTTAACTAAGGGACACAAGCATCAAAAACTACACATTGTCTGAGAGAAAAGCAGTATTATAGAGGTAGTCAGGTTATCAGCTGCCTAGGGATGAAAGAAAAAGCGTGCTTTTGAGGTGATGAAATGCATTCTGAGTGTTAATATCTTTGGGATACATCTGTTGTCACACGGATGGTGGATTGCTTCCTTTTCTTTACGTTTTTCTTTTAGTTGACCCTTACATCTTAAGTGCCTCATGATGTGTTGGTAATGTTTTCATTCTTGGAATGCTGAGTCAGGCTACTTCACAGGGTATTGTTATTTATTTTTCCCCTCCCCTTATGATAAAGGCAGTTGAGGCAAAGGGAGGCCGAGTAACGTGCCTGAGCCTGAGATCACCGGTATGAGAGAATAGGCACAGACAACTGTCCCAGCAGTTTTCAGGTGTGTGCCTCCATGGTGTGCGATGGATCTTTTGAACTTAGTTCTCCTGTCTAACTGAAACGCTGTGTCTGTGATTTCCATCTATCTCCTCAGACCCTCACCACACCCACCAGTCTCTGGGAACTTTGATGTCTTTCTGTTCAACATCCAGATGAGTCATTCAGTGTTTGATATTGGGATATCCTCTCTCTCTCTCTCTCTCTCTCTCTCTCTCTCTCTCTCTCTCTCTCTCTCTCTCTCTCTCTCTCTCTCAATGTGAGGCCCTTGTTCTAATTTGTCCTCTCTTGCTGTGATCGAACTCCAAAAGCAACTTGGGGAGGCCAGGGTTTATTTCACCTTACAATGCTCAGGGCACAGACCTTCCCTGAGAGGAGTCAGAGCAGGGATGTGAGGCAGCTACCTGGAAGCAGGAACTAAAGAAAGACCGTGGAAGAATTGGGCTTACTACCTTGCTACTCAAGGCTGATGGTCAGCCCAGGACCAGTCCTGGGATGGAGCCCATAGTGGGATGGCTCTTCCTATATTAATTAGCAGTAAAAATACGTGCCCCACAAACATGCCCACAGGCCATACTGATCAAGGCTCTCCCCCAGTTGAGAGTCCCTCAGATAACTGTGAACAGTGCACTCCATATTTTCTCATGTTGTTGCAAATGAAAATTCTTTTTAAATAGTATGCTGTTATATATGCACATCACACTTCTTTATCTGGGAAATATTTTAGAGTTTGTATATTGGTGACAGTTGCACAACTCTCTATGGCCATCGGGATTATTGAAATGTGTACTTAAAGTGATAATTTACTTCATTAGAACAGGGAAGGGTGGCAGGTGCTTGAGATTCCTCAGCAGTGAGTAACACTTGTATGTTCCTCCAGGTTCGGTTCCCAGCACACATAACAGTAGCTCACAACCATCCATTAACCTAGTTCCTAGAGATCCAATGCCTCCTTGTAACCCCCCCCCCCAGGCACCACGCATGCATCTGTACAGGAAGGCCAAACACTCATACACATAAAATTAAATTAATCTAAAAACTGTTTTAAATGGTATTAAGAAAAGTAGTAGGAAGCAGAGAGAGATGGGCATTGGTGCTGGGGTCAGTTGATCACAGCAGTGCTTTGATAGCTCCTGTATTCTTGGTTTCCTGGGAACAACATAATTTCCACAAAGGCCCATTTTCCAAAGACTTCAGTCCAGCAGACATGCCATGGGGCCATATGAGGTCAGCAAGAAAGAAGGCAATGTTTCCCTTAGGGAACTGCAGGCACAGGTACTAGTTAAAGGTAGTAACAGCCTGCTGGAATCCAGATTCGGAGAGGGAGGAGTGATAAGAAAATGGCGGCAAGACCAGACTACAGAAACCCACAGAGACAGCTGACCTGAACAAGGGGGAGCTAATGAACCCAAGACTGATAACTGGGAAACCAGCATAGGACAGATTCACAATCCCTGAACGTGGGTCTCAGTTAGAAGGCCTGGGCAGTCTAACTGACAGTGGAACCAGGATGTATCCCTGGTGCATGAAAGGGCTTAGAAACATATTCCCCATGGAGGGATACTCCCTTAACCTAGAGGCAGGATGGAGGGCCTAGTCCCTACTCCAAATGACTTGACAGATTTTGTTGATTTCTCCTGGAAGACATCACCTCCCTGTGGAATGGAGGTGGGGAATGGAACGGGAGGGTGGGGGGTATGGGAGGAAGCGAGGGAGAAGGAACTGGGATCCATATGTAAAATAAGAAATAATAATAATAATAATAATAATAATAAGGTAGTAACAGCCTTCCAGGCACAGTGCTAACAACGAAAATATTACAAGTGAGCCCAAGCTTTGATCTGAAGGCAGTGGAGATAGTTGTTACAAATGCAGAAGCCAGATTATTGGCCATATTATTTTCAGCACATGCTGGTGGTAGTTAGTTT
Organism: Cricetiscus sungorus; assembly: GCA_030556225.1. Taxonomy (NCBI): domain Eukaryota; kingdom Metazoa; phylum Chordata; class Mammalia; order Rodentia; family Cricetidae; genus Cricetiscus; species Cricetiscus sungorus. The sequence goes on along the minus strand of JANBXA010000651.1, from coordinate 112,880,794 downwards.
GAAATATGTTCAGTGATAAAATCTAGTATCTTTATCCTCCCTCCCCACCCACCCCAGCCTTTAGTCATCACTGTTCTATATTCAGGTCAGCGTTTTCTTTGTAGTGTCTTTCTCTGAGACATACAGTAATTGTTTCTCCTTTCTCTAGCAGACTTATTTCACTTGACACAGTGTCTTCCCTGTCCATTGTTTTTGCACGAAAGCTAGAGTTTCAGCCATCTTTATCATTGAGTAGTAATTTTCTTTTTGCAGAGATTTCATGTTTTTTTTTTAAATGCATCTACCCATTGATAGTCACCTCTGTTAATTACCTATTTTATCTATTATGAATGGTGCCACAGTTAATATGAGCATGGTATGTATTTCTTTGCTATATTGTTTTCACTTCTTTTGGACATATAACCAGGAGTGCAGTGACTGAATTGTATGGCAGATCTGCTTTTAGTTTTTGAAGAAATTTGATATCTTCTCCATCCTAGTGGTTTACATTTTCATTGACAGCATCTGAGGGCAACTTTGTCTCCAAACCTTTGTCAGCATTTCTCGTTTTTATTTTAAATAGTAGTCATTCTGATTAGGGTTGCTTTTTTTCAGGCGTTCCCTGGAACTTTCTGTACATCTTGACAGTTTTGTTCGTTATTTGTGTGTTTCAGATGCTTCAAGCTAGAGATCTCAGCATCTCCTTTACGTCTGACTCTCGAGTTTTATGTCAATCTTATGGTGGATTTTCACAGAATCTAGCAGGATGAACTCTTTGATGGAATCCTGGTTTACAATTTCTGTAGAGAAGAGTCTAAAGACCTAAAATAAAAACACTTGACAAGTCATCATTGTGTGAAAAAAAAAATAGAGCTGACCTAAAAGTATTAGCCTGTACTCATAATACAGGAGAAATGCCGTCTTATTTCCAGTGCCCCCTCTCATGCACTGCATGTCTCATTGAACTTTTTGTATTGGGGAAGGCATGGGAGAGATGAGAGTCTAGGAACTACAGAAAGGCAAGCTAAGTACTCCTAAGAATCTTCTAGTTTGTCTTCAGGAAAGATGGTGCCACTTAGACTATAGCTTTTGAGCATCTACCAACCAGTTTCAAAAATAGTTTAGTTTCAATTTACATCTTCTGTCAAATGAAAGAATAGATTGATTATCCACTCACTGTATATTCAGAATATTAACACCCCCCCCATTTATTAGTGCATACTGGCCAGTGCTCTAAGCTTGACCGGTAACGCCTCTGCTGTGTGAGGGTCACCTGGTTTCCAGGTGCAGCTCTCCTGGAGCTGCTCACTGGTGCTTTGTAAGCTAGAGGGAGAGAGAGAGAGAGAGAGAGAGAGAGAGAGAGAGAGAGAGAGAGAGAGAGAGAGAGAGAGAGAGAGAGAGAGAGAGAGAGAGAGAGAGAGAGTCTCTATGCTCTCGGAAGCAACAGTTTCCACCTAGAAATATGTTTGTGCTTTTATGGGGAAAGAAGATTTCTCCAGAGCACTGGATGCATTTTTGTTTTTGTTTTCCTCCCTGATTCCCGCCTGTGTTCTCTGCTAGTCATTGGGTGAAAGTGAAAAGCAATTTATCCACTAGGGAAACGGGTAGAGTGAAAAAAACACTTTTTTTTTTTTTTTTTTTTTGAGAATTGTTTCTGCTTCTGCCAGCTCACCCACTGCTATTGTATGCGATAGCATGTGGCTTTCCTTAGACCTGTCCAATCCCCTGTCCCATAGTCTTTTGAAAATAAATCGTGAGAGAGAGAGAGAGACAGAGACAGACAGACAGACAGACAGACAGACAGACAGACAGACAGACAGAGAGCACATCAAGGCCAGCCTGGAGGACAGAGAACAACTCTCATGTATTCTTTCTACCATCTTGTAGGATCTAGGGACTGAGCTCAGTTTGGCAGGCCAGTATAAGGGGTCTCTGTCAGCTATGCCATTGGGGCTGGGGTGGTGGTGGTAGGTGCACATGCTTGCTTGCTTGTGTGTGTGTGTGTGTGTGTGTGTGTGTGTATGTGTCTGTGTGTGCATGCGTGCGTGTGCATGTGTGTGTGTATGACGTAGTCTTTTAATGGGCTTTTTATGAGCCTGTCTGGAGCCTCTTGCTCACTTGATCATCTTTTCAGCAGTGTTGGCTGGATCAGTGCATTTGTTCCCATTTGTAATTAACACTTAGAGCCTCTGGTGTAAGATGACTCACCTGCAAAAGCAAACAGAATCCCAAACAGCAGAGCAAAGCGAAAAACAGAAAGGCTTGAAAATGCCCCTGGCCTTTTCCCCACTTCTAATTTTGCATCAGTGTTTGTACTTGTCACTTTTTGCCACTGTGACCAAATAAATGCCCAAGAAAAACAACCTAAGGAAAGCAGGATTTACTTTGGCCCAGAGTTGGAGAGGTGCATGGAGCCTCCGCCTCCTGGGCTACAGTCAGTCAGGGAGCGTGTGGTAGAGCTGAGCTGATAACCTTTTGATGGCTGGGAGGCAGAGAGACTGAGAATCAGAATCTGGGGACAAGATATTCTCTTCAAAAACACACCTTCACTGACCTGTTTCCCCTATCTGGGCCTCGGCATCTCAAAGCCCTTTCAGCCATGACCTCATCAATGGGTTGATGAAGTTAGAGCTCTCAAAAGCCTATAAGCTAGTCACAAAGTCCTTCACGTGAGCTTTCAGGAGACAGTTTTAGATTCAATATGGAAGGATGCTTCCCATTTGAATATCCTAGTCTTGGGTAAACATGTAATATTTTCTTCTATTTTGTAGCTTCTTCCTTTATTCATGTTTGTGTTTTGAACTTTGGCACCACTGACCTGTCTAGTATACTATTCTTTTCTTGGCTCTTCTGCGTTAAAAAGACTCCAGTTCTGTGTCCTAGCCCCATCCAGAGTAAAACCATACACTAGGAAATGAGGAGAGCCTGGCTTCCCGGATTGCCAGCCTGGCTCCTTTAGGGGAGCAGCTGTACAGCCAGTGTAAACATTCCAATTCAGTTAGAGATAACTTCTTGGTTTCCCATTACCCACGCCAGTGAGGTCATGGAGAATGTGCTCATGTTAATGAGCGTTGTGTTTTATTTCAAGTGAAAGTTGTCTGGTAAATGTGTGCAGTTTCAAAGTCAGAGGCTTAGGGAGCAGCTAGTGTTTTGACACTGACAGCATGTGGTGCAGAGGGCACTCATGCACCTCCCTCTCCGCCCCACACCCTCTCTATCCCTAGCTCCACACCTGCAGTGTAAGCAGTGCCTTGTGCTCTGGGATGGGCTGAGTCAGATGGACCGCTGCCTCTGTGGAACAGTAAAAATATCTCAACTCACATCTCAGAGGCTTCCAAGGCTGAGGACCAGAGTAGTAGAGTAAATCTGAAGAGATTGACAGTAGCATAAAGCCAAAAGATGAATTTTCGCTTTCAACCAATAGAACAAAGAAGAAAAGGGAGTTGAATTCAATGGGAGGGCTACTTACCATAACAATGGACAATGACACAGTGCCACACAGACTGATGAGGTGGGTCACTCTTCCTTTTGTTTATATAAGAACTCACTAGTATGAAGTAAACACACATCAATGCCTTTGCTCTCTAGAACTCTGCCCAAGAGTTTCCATCTGTTGTTAGGGGATGAAATATTTCATTTAAGTCCATTCACCACGTCTGGGCTCCAAGAATAAACAGTTGAACAAGTATGAGTGGAAATGCCCTCAACCTTTTTCTCTCTCAGTCTTCTGAAAGTTAATGGAGAGTCTTCCTCCTCCTCCTAAGTTTTCCTTCCTAGGGCTTGTGTGGTCTAAAAGGCAAATACTACTATGCCCAGCTTGATCATCACAAAAGGGCTTCCCTGGTCTCCAGGGTCAAATTCAAACTCTCACCTTCAGGCTGGTTCGTGTCCACCTTTCCAGCCAAGCTTCCTCCTCCTGGAGATGGCTCTGTCTTTGCTGGCTCCAACTGTTTCTTCCCTCCATGGACTTTCTAGTGATCCTCCTTCTGTGTGTGGCTCCTTTCCTGCTAGAATGGACTGCTTCCTTTAGAGCTATGCTTTGAGATGTCCCCCGACATGTCTGCTGTCCTGTGTACACTATATGCTCCCTTCTGGATTTCTCTAGAGATTCAGTGTACTGTCTGATAAGAATTGGTCTACTGGCTTGCCCCCCTTAGTTCCGGTGAGCATGTTAGCCAGCATGTGTTAGCCAGCATTTTTGTAAGGGTTTAACTTGTATCAATTCGTTTAAACCTTATAGCAAGGCTTTATGTGGGATGCTGTTCATTTCTTTAATTTATTTTAAAGGTTGATAAGTTGAGTCCTGGCTTACTGTATGGATTTGGTCCTGCTAATTGGTAGAAACAGGATCTGTTCCCAGGTATATTGGTGAGTACAACTACATACCTTGAGGCTATAAAAAACAAAAACAAAACAAAAAAACAAAAACAAACAAACAAACAAAAAAAAACCAAACCTAGCTTGATGAAAACAAGGGCTGTATCAGAGTGGCCCTTTGTTTGGCTTGGCTGCTTCCTTGTTCCTGCAGTCTTCACTAATCTTTCCTACACTAATAAGAAAGATTACTTTTAAATTTTGACAATTTCATAGGTGTGCACAAGTTACTGTGACCTCATTCCTTCATCCTATGACTCTTTCTTATCCCTCTCCACACACCCACCCCTCATCTCAACTACTACGAGGAGAAGAATTCTTAATTGTCTTGTTTCAGCACAAACTGAGTAGCCTAGATCATGAGCTTATGGAGGATTGCAGGACAAGTGGACATTCCTCCCTGGCCCATGGGGATTCTGGAACCTTTTCTTGACTGCCTGTCCTTAAACAGGGTCTTTATCTGAGTTGGCATCTGTTGGAATTTTTTGTGTAGTGAACCAAGGTTGCATGGACCCATTCCTATTAGCTAAGAGAACCATAACTGTCCTGTTCTTCTTCTAGGGGGCAACGTTCCTGTCAACAGGATTGTGTCCTCCTACAATTCTTTTCAGTTGTCTTTGTGTCATTCTTGGAGCACGAGTTCGTAGCACACAGAAGCTAGGTCAGTGTGGTGACCATCTGAGAGAAGGTTCCCAGGGCACGCTGTCTAGCTAGGCTGGCTAGAGCAGCCTTTCAGGTCCCTGAGAGACCCTGTCTTAATCAATAGAGTAGTAGAAGAAGAATATCTGTTATCAACTTCTGGTCTCTACAAAAAAAAAAAAAATGGGTCTATGAAGATGCAGACTACACACACACACACACACACACACACACACACACACACACACACACACCGAGACAAATTTTCACCAAGGACTGGCTTTCTGAGATTGTTTTTAAAAATTGACATATAATTACATTCTTATCAGTGGGTCAGTATAATCTGCCATGATATACAAAGATAAAAAGAGATCATGTCATGAGACAAAGTTAAATCTGTAAGGTCCAGACTGAAAGCACAGAGGAAGAACCACTCCAAGGGAAAGTTCCTATGCTGCTAGTGCCCTGTGACTGCTTCTCTACGAGCAGAATCTAAATAAGCTGACTTACAACTGAGAAGTAGGTTGCAGAGGTACAGTACTTTGATAGACACTTTAGCAGTTTGCTTGCTTCACAAAATGACCCCCCCAACTGTTTTCTTAGTTGAATATGCGGCTAAATGAGTGCATTTCCTAGTTCTTCGGAAGATGACCATTTTAAATTTGGGCTTTAGTGTTTAAACACTTTTAAACAAAAGGTTTTAACCCCAGAAGATCCAAACCTTTAGTGCCTGGGTCGTGGTTCTCATTTGTATTTTAAAAGTCCTTTCGAATAGTTTGTTAAACTTGCCTCAAATCTACTTCTTTTGTTGTTTGTTCGTTCGTTTGAGGATTTCATACATGACATACTTGAGCGCACTCTATTTTCATCATTTCTACCCCACTCCCCTTGTACTCTTCCTTCGTGTCTCCTCCAGCACCCCCTTTTAAAAATCACAACCTCTTCTATGGTTATTTTATTTGTGTAATATATGCATGTTTGCGGGTATGTATTTATGATATGTCTTACTGAGTCAAGTTAGTGATGCTTTTATTTGCATGCTTGAGGCTGATCACTTAGGACTGGAGTCTCATTCCGTGCAAAGCAAAAGCAAAAAAACCTGGGGCTCTCCTTCCCTTAGCAGCTGTTGACTGACTGCCCCTGGCTCTGTATCTAGGTGTGGGGCCTTGTGAAATCCTCCCCCCCACACCACCATGTTGGCACGTCAGCTAGGTCTTTGCAGGTCTTGGGCAGGCTGCCAAGCATACTGCTGAAGAGTTCGTGGAAGTAACATCCAGTCATGTCTCGAAGAAATTATTACACAGCAGTCATCCAGTTCCTCATGTTCTCTGAGCATTAGGTGTGGGCGTTGTGCGTTGTTGTCCTATTTTAGGCTGGGTGCTCCACAGTCATGTACTTATTGCATTTGACTAGTGGTGGTTCTCTGTAATCATCTGTAATCATCGTTGTAGTCTGCAGCAAAAGAAGCTGCCTTCATGAACTTTGAGAGTTGAACTTACCTGTGACATAGGATGAGTATTTAGAAGGCAGTTGGAAATGGTATTTTTTTTAGTGATATGTTTGAGTAGGTATGACCTCTTTAGCCATGGATTTTTTGGCTAGGTTTACAGTATCAGGCATGAGTTCCCTGCAGTTGAGCAGGACTTAAGTCTAATTAAACAGCTACTGATTGCCTCCGCGATGTAAATGCCACTATTACACTGTTGCAAGTGTCTTGCATGAGCTGTTATTGTTGTAGTTCTCAGGCTTTACAGCTGGGTAGGACTGTTGATAACTTTTCTGCTGTGGCAGTCACATAGCATCTTCCAGCACTGTAACAGCTATGCCTCAGGAGGAATGCTTTGAGCAACTTTTTATGTGTTATAAAGATTTCTCATTCTTTCATTAGCTTATGAGTTAAAATTTACAAACACTCAAACTCTCTGGCGGATCCTCTTTTTGGAATGCTTTATAAAAATTACTTAGCTGCCACCTGGAAAGGCTGGAGCCAGCTGTGCTTAACAGGACTTTTTGTGGTTCTGGGTTAGAGTGCTAAGGGACTGCAGAGAACATCGCCTGAGTGTCCTTGCTGTATCAGGCATCTCTTCATGAATGCATCCTTCCTTTGACCTCCACTATTCATTTTCAATGTAATGAGTTTTCATATGAATAAAAGCCTTTTCCCTCCAAACACCAAGTTACCCAAATAATTTTGTTAGGAACCTGGGACAAGTTACACTTTGTTTTGGAAGTAATATGTGTTCAAGGAAACACTTCAGACTTCAAGAAAGGATGTGTGGGGCAAAGTAAATGAAAACAAAGAAGTCAACGTTCTCTACAGTTAGAAGTGGTGTTCCAGAAATGCTCTCTGCATATTTAGGTATGCGGATTTTACACATGTTTTTATAGATATTACTCATCCCACTGAATTTTGTGGCCTTTGAGACACTAGTGATTGTATGATGAGCCTTAATTTCAGATGTTATACCAGGAAATGTGAATTCTACAGTTGCTAACTTAGAATATTACTCTTTTGTAATTTACTTTTTTTCACATCAAATGTTGTAGACAGAGTTTCTATTCCACCTGGTCCCACAGCTGTTTAGCCCCAAATAAACACACAGAGACATATCAATTATTCCCACAGCTGTTTAGCCCCAAATAAACACACAGAAACTTATATCAATTATTAAACTGTTTGGCGGATGGCTTAGGCTTCTTACTGGCTACCTCTCTCTCTTATTATTAACCCATGTATATTAAACTATGTATTGCCACGAGGCTGTGGTTTACCCATAATCTGGCATGTTATTCCTTTGTTAGCATGACGTCTCTCTGGTGGTTTCTGTCTCTCCCCATCATTCTCCTTGTCTGGTAGCCCCTCCTATACTTCCTACCTGGGTACTGGCCAATCAGTGTTTTTATTCATCAACCAATAAGAGAAACATATATACAGAAGGACATCCCCCATCAAAATACCTTAGATATCATTTCGTTTTTGGAGACAGACAAAAAGAGGGAGAGAGAGATGTAATTCTTTTTACTTCGTGTTATTTTATGTTAGAATACCACATTTAAATATGTATCCCATATTTCAAGTCTATGGTTTATTTAAGAATTTCCTTAGTGTTGAACATTCTTGTTAATTATAGGTTTTTATGTAACAATACTGCAATACACACTCAGGTTCTATACTTGTGTATGAGTAAATTATAGTCATAAGGTAAGTTTCTGGAAAAATTTCTAGGTAAAAGGTGGGAAGACAGTCCTGTTTTATAAACATCATTTTTGGGTTCTATATTTCTTCAATATTAGAAATCAAACACAAACACGTAACTTCTATTCGAGGCCTTTGTAGAAAAGCTAGGAAAGTAGATAGATAAGTCTAAATTATTCACGTAAGTCTTAATCACCTAAGTCATATAATTATATTTCAGTTCTGATATGCATATTTTCATTTTTAAACATTTTAATATTTGAAATGTAGAGTGGATGTGTACAGATAACATCTTAATCCTTTCTCCAAAAATATGCTATGAAATTATATATTTTTCAATCTGTGCCATGTTGGGAATCAAGAAAATAGAGTGTATTTTAATGAGAATGGGCGTATACATGCCCTGTAAGATATGGGCTGGAGAGATGGCTCAGCCATTAAAGGCTAGGCTCACTACTGAAAATATAAGATTTATTTGTGGATTACTGTAAGAATGAAAATACAGTTTTATTTGTTTTCCCATTGAAGCAGCTGCTACTCTCTTTGTACGGTACCTTAAAAAATAGTAAGTCTGGTTACTTAGAGTTGCAGAATTTGAAGGCTGATTCCACCCTCTGTAATTTAGAGGTGATCCAACTTCTTCTGGCACAGCACTCCAGCAATTCTTACATCTTGCCCAACTGTTGATTAACATTAAAGTGTTGCAGTCATGAAATGAGAGCTTTAGTGCAAATAACCACATTTCTTGCTGACATCTCCAGTCTCCCACCTGTGAATGGTCCTCTGGGTCCCCAGTATTGGCATGTGTGGCCTCACAAGTCACTTTTTCCCTTTCTGTTTGATTAATGGAGGTCTGGACTTTCCTGTGTGCTTTCCCTCATCATTACTTTTTGGCTTCCCAACTGTGTGGACGGCATGGGGTACAGCTGTACTTTCTTGACTCTATGCAAGGCTGCCCATGCAGAGAGTAGCCTTGTAGAAGATCTTAAGCATCCAGGAATGATAAGTATTTGGGGCTATATGAGTTTACAATCTCTCCTAAGACTGTTGTTTGGATATAGCATGGGAAGGCTTCAGGGCCATTGCTACTTAGTGTCCCAGGTGACTGTTCCTTCCCAGTTATTTATGCTACCCAGTAAAAAGGCAAATGCGGTTGTGTGTGGTAAAGTCGTTATTCTGTTTCTTGCTAACTGCAACTGGTATTAAAGAAGACAGTTACTTACAGTTTTGGTTACATTTTGTGAAATGCAAAGATCAGAACCCGCTTTTGCAATTTCCTTCTCTGCTCAGACCACAGCTTCCTTCCTGCGTGTTAAATTCTCTGCTGCATGCTCAGTATTCTACTTTCTCATCCTGTATGGCAACTAGCAAGTTCACCCAACCAAGATGACATGTGGCTAGGCTACTCAGTACTTCTCTGGGCATCTCTGTCCTTCTGAATGGACACCCTTGTCAGACCGGAGTGGGGTTTTCAAAATAATATTTTTTTCTTCAAAATTTTTTAAATGAGGAAAAACTTCGTGGAGGTGTTCCTCACGACTACAATTTTTTTTTTCCTGGGGGACAAGGATAGGATGAAATCATCATGAGGGTGAGGCTTAGTAGCTAGAGGCAGTGTGGCTCACACTCTAACATATTATCTGAAAGAGATTCCCTATTAGCTGGTTTTAAAGAAGTTTAACTAGGAGAGAGAGAGAGAGAGAGAGAGAGAGAGAGAGAGAGAGAGAGAGAGAGAGAGAGAGAGAGAGAGAGAGAGAGAGGATTGGGGAACACACACTGTGCCACAGCTTGTGTGTGGAGGTCAGAAGACAATTTATAGGGAGTTGGTTCTCTCCCTCTACCGTATAGGCTTCAGAAACGGAACTCCAGCTGTTAAGCTTTTACAGCAAGTGCTTTACTTGCTGAGCCATCTGATCTACCTTCAGCACTGTTTAAAAGATGTGTTCACAAGATGGTTCTGGGGATATAATGAAAAGGTAATACTAAAGGAAAGAGTGTAAGGGCTAAGATGGGCAGCTCATCCTGTGGTTGAGGCTCCAGGCCCAGCCTGTGAGAGGACAGAGGCATGAGGATGAAACTGAGGTTTTGTATGTATACATCTACACAGGTACCGAGCACTGGGGTGAGTGCTCGGCACGGTTGCATGTTATTTAGCATGTGTTTGTTTTTCACTCTAGAAGAAAGGAAAATAAAGCTGTTTCAGTGGGGAGCTGTAGTTCAGATTAAGATTAGTGTGATTCTCAGGAACCAGCCTGCTGCTGCCAAGGGAGGGTGTGTTTGTTTACTGGGAAGAGTATGGACTTGTAAAGTTAGGGAAATGTGATCGAGAAGATGGCGAGTGAAAGGAGATTGCAGGGCAGGGCAGCCTGTTCATTCATGTAGACAAGGCAAATGTGGCCATTAAAACTCTAGGGACACTCTGCTAAACTCTTACATCCTACAGAGTTCAGAACAGAAGGTAAAGTTGCATTATAGTATTGGAAAACAGTTATATGCTGAAAAAAAAAACCCAGAAAAAAATTACCTATTTTAAATATTACACTCTTTAGTCCATATTAAGAGTGGCTACGTATATTAAAAGAACCTCAGTGAAGATGGGGAAAGTAACATTGAATAGTCAGAGAGTAATGGGGCAAACCGTCAACTTTCCTTTGGATGACTTTCTTAAACTGCCTGAGCCTCAATTACTTTGGCTCCAAAGTGTGTGTGTTTACTAAAAAGTGTTTTACAACTACTCTACAGCTCATGAGATATACAGTTATGAGATAATGGTGCGTGTCTGGCACTATGTGAGTACTTCATGCCTCATAAGTATGCAGTACGAGTAAGCAATCACTATTGATAGGAAAGGAGTTCCCACCACACATGCATCTACTTGCGCCTTCTTAAAGAGAGGACAGCCTGCCATAGCACAGCCCATAGGCTGGCATACATCCGGTGAGAAGCCCATAGCCTGAGACTAGCTTCCGGGGGAACAGTACCACTGGGGCAGCGCCATGTCATTCTCCATGAGAACTGGAAGCAAGCCCAGTGTTGTTGAATACTGAGGAAGCTGGCAGAAGATGCTGACTGTGGGGGGAGAGGGGCATTTGGGCTGTTTGTGGCTGTGAAAGGTTTGTATAGGCGGTAAACTTTGTTCTTGGCTCCAAGGAAGTGTCTGGCAGTGCCATCTACTAGGTCATGAGTCCCCCCAGAGAGGGAATTGCAATTTTTTATGGGGGTCTTCCCAGCCTACAGGTTTCCTTATCTGTCACAAGCTTGACATCCCTCTGAGCTGTTTTAGGAATGTCTATTCACTGTGGAGATGTTGCTCTAAGACTATTTGTAAGTTTCCCAAAGCTTAGCATGTTTGTGTTTTTGTTGCCGTTTGGTCGCTCTTTTCTTTTTCAGTGTGTGTGTGTGTGTGTGTGTGTGTGTGTGTGTGTTGTATAGAGGTTAGAGAACAACTTGTTGAAATCAGTCTCTTTTTAACATGTGGTTCCCAGGTCATGTGGCTTGGTGGCAAACACTTTTTACCCACTGGGCCATGTTGCTGATCCCAGAATGTTTCACTAGTGTTTATCCCTCTGAAAGAGAAGAGAGGTTTGCAGACCATTGTTACCATTGACCGTTTCCATTTGATCTACTTTTTTTTTTTTTTTTTTTTTTTGTCTTCCAATCATAATGACTCTAATACCAAGGTTATAAAGACTAACTTGGAGGGCGGATAGAGTGTATTTTGTGTTGTGTTAAATTGAGTCAGTGAGGTTTCCAACATCATTGATAGCTTTCCAGACACATTCTTTCACTTGTTTGCATGTTGAAGTCTCTGGCTTTCGCAGATGCAAAAACCCAGGGCCCGCCTCAAAGGGAAAAAAAAATCCGAACCTCTCAGGCTGAAAGTTGAGTCAGTATTTTTAGAAGTGCCTTCCAGTGTGGAGCCAAGTTTAAAAAACAGTGCTCTGGAACACAGCTCTCAACTGTGGGTGATTTTGTCCCCCAGGGCACATCTGGTAATGCCTACAGACTTTGTGGATGTCCCGGAATGCTTCAGGCATCTAGGTAGTGGGAGATTCTGCCAGGAGCATCCTTCATTGCACAGGATGTAGTACAACATGTAATTAAGCTAGTCCAAAATGTCACTAAAACCAAGGATGAAAATGAGTGCTGTGGAAATCACAGTCAAGAGCTTCCGGAGCCGTTTCTGTGCTTCTCTTGCGAGAAATCACAGCAGGTTGGCTACATACTTTTCCTCTCATCGAGAATATGCAAGGAAGTGGTTTTAGTGTGTACCTTCTAGTGTCTTCTGTGCCCGCCATAGTGGCAGCCTGTCCCTGAGACTGGTGTACCAGGTTCTGATTTCTGAGCCCAGATAACTCCCTATACTGGTGTTCTGAATTTTTCATATTTGAATGACTTGGAAGAAGACCAAAGTTAGGAAAATGAAATCCATAGAAATTAGCCAAGGGAACAAACAACCTGTAAGTAAGTTTTTGAATCACTTGGCCCATACCAAATCAGAGAAGTGACCTCTAAGACATCTGATTTTATGTTCTGTGGGAGGTCTTTCTTTTCTTCTAAGCAGAAATACATTTTCAATTTTATTTAACTGTTGGACATTCAGGCATGCTTATATATCAAGTTTCTTCTGGGGTTGCTGGGGATTGAACCCAAGGCCTTGCAGATACATGGGGGGTGCTCTACCACAGAGCTACATTCCCCACGTCCATAGGAAGTTAATGCTAATCTGCATTTGTCCATTGTATAGTTAACATCAGCTATCCAATGTACATAGCTGATTTATGTACTTTGTACACACCTTATTTTTTATTATGTTGGAAGTATACACCAACATATGGAGTAAGAGCTATAGTATCATATATACAGTGATATACAATCCTGGATTCCAAAAAGTCCGAATGGTTCTACACTATCCTTTTTTAGTAGTATCATAAGGGACTGGAAAGATGGCTCAGTGGTGAAGAGCACTGGCTTCTCTTCCAGAGGACCCGGCAGCTCACAACTGTCCTAACTCCAGTTCCAAGGGACCTGATACCTTCACAACAGGAGATGGCTCAGTTGGTAAAGTGCTTGCTAAACAAACTGAGAACCCCAGTTCAGACCCCCCAGCTCCCAGGCAAAATGTCAGCTGTGGTGGCATATGTCTGTAATCCCAGCACAGAGAGGCAGAGACAGAAAGACTCCCGGGACTTGCTGGTCAGCCATTCTAGTGAGATCCTGGCAAATAAATAATAAACAAATGCAAAGTGCAAAGAGAGGAAAGTGATTGAAGAAGATACTCCACCTCTGCCTCCCAGGGGCTTGCTGGTCAACCAGTCTAGTGAGAGAGCCTGCCTCGATAGATAGATAGATAGATAGATAGATAGATAGATAGATAGATAGATGTAAAGAGGGAGAAGTGACTGAAGCGAATCTCTGGCTTCCACACACATCTGCACACATGTGCATGTTATTTCCATACACAAGCACACAATACAGAAGACAAACAAATACTGCAAAGCCAGAATAAAGAAATCTGAATGTTTGTGTATCTACAGATAGTATTCTTTTTTGAGATAGTGATAGTATTTTAATGCAACTATAAATAAATTGAAAACACAGCTGGCTGTATAGGGTTAGGCTAAGATTAAAGTCTCATGGAGTCATGATTAGTACAAAAAAAGGCCCATCCAAAGTGCTCCCCTCGGCCAGACACTCTACAGTGTTGCTGTGCTCTCTGTCTCTGTCTGTCTCTCTGTCTCTCTCTCTCCCTCTGTCTCTGTCTCTCTCTCTCTGTCTGTCTCTCTCTCTCTCTCTCTCTCTCTCACACACACACACACACACACACACACACACACACACACACACACACACCTCACCTCATGTCTGTTGCCTTAGGACTTTTGTTATTGTGCTGCTTCCCTAACACTGAACAGCTCAAATGCATACCTGATAATCAGTAAGTACTTGGGGCTGTGGTCTGCTCCTCCTTGAGGCCTGTGTTCTGGAACTGTAGTGCTTTGTCACTCACTGCTGTAGCCCTTTGTGCACTGTCATCTCTTTCCATCCCCTGGGCTAACCCAGCATCTACTGCTAAGTTTATCTCAAAACCTAATCTCAGGGCTGGGGAGATGGCTCAGAGCTTAAGAGCATTGGCTGCTCTTCCAGAGGTCCTGAGTTCAATTCCCAGTAACGACATGTTGGCTCACAACCATCTGTAATAAGATCTGGTGCCCTTTTCTGGTGTACAGGCATACATGCAGGCCGAAAACTATATACAGAATAGATAAATAAAACCTTTTTTAAAAAATGTTTTTAACAACCATAATCTTTTCCTGTTGACTCTCATTCAGCTTCTCGACAGAGTACTGTAGAAATACATAGGTTTGAGGAAGGAAGTGAATGGGTCCCTTGCTTTAGTGAAGAGTGGACACCTTTCACTTTTTCTCTTCCTGACCACTCAGGGTGCTTCCGCTCTGCTCCTGTGCTGTGTAGACAAACTGGTCCTTGATCATCTCCTCCTCCTCCTGTTTTCTTTCCTGCTGAGACCCTCCTTCACCTCCCTCTGGACTTTTCGCTCTGTTCTTTCTGTGCTGAAGGCACCGGCGTTTCTCAGGCTCTGCTGGTGTTCTTTACCCTCATTCCGTTCTCTCCCTCGTGGTTGGGTCTATTTCTAGGTCTTCAGATTCTCTACATGCCGATGACTTCCACGTTTATATTTCAGGATGAAGTTCTTATCTGCCACCTCAGTCCCTGTGTCTTCCTGGAATGCATTAACAACTATTTCACAGACAACTTAAACTCACTGTGAAGAAAACTGACCTTGCCTTCTCTTCTAGTTTTCTCCTCAACAAAGAAATCAGAAAGCTGGGTGGCATCTTGCTTTACCCTGTCTTTGTCTCTACTGAAGAACCAATGCTGTCCCTTCCTCCATCTATAGCATCTTTGCAGTGTGTACTGCCACTGCTTCAACCAGCCAAGACCAGCCTTGACCTCTTTTATGTAGATTACCTTTAGGGCCGTTGATGGAGTCTTGCTTCACCACCCTGCCTGGTCCCATGCACCACTGTTGGTATAGTAAATATCCCTCTAATTCCTTCATTCCCCTGCTGGGAGGTGCCTTGGCGTTTTCAAAAGTCCTAGCATTTTAACTGGGCTCAGAAGAAATATAGTAACTCGTTCCCAAACTGGCTCTGTTTTGTGGCATTCCTTAGGAGTCCCTGTCTCTCTCACGTCACAAACATCTCCTGACCAAGCAGCCTCCTCTGGCCCAGTGTTTATCCTTCATCCTGTAGTTTAGTTTAGGGCATACCAAAGCCTGTTGAATGAAGGTGGAAAGGTAGTAGCAGTGGACAGCTGTTGCAGAAGTGGTCCTCAAATTCTAACTTAATTTTCTTTAAAAGTTCAAGGACTTCTGGGTCTGTACTTGGTTTGTTTCCTAGTTCTGTGTGTGTTTCTTTCACTTGGAGTTTTCAGAACTAAGAGAAGTGTGTGGGATTATGCTAGTGAATCATTTGCAGTCTGTGTTCTTTGACCATTGAGAGTTGAGTCCAGGAAGCTGCCCAACAAAAGGCACCTTCACTCTCAGGGAGAGCAGGCCACCTTGGCTGAATAGACCAGCTTTCCAGCACTGACTCCAGGAAGTCAGAATCTGAATGCCTGAGACTTGCTGTGACTTGTCCCCACTGCTTAGTAAACCTGTTTGGGAAGTGAGGGCAACAGCGTCTGGGTCCTGTCCCATCATCCCATTTCCAAGCAACAGACAACAATGTAACCGTGCTTCACTGGTAGTGAAGAGACTGCTGTTGGTTGTGTGGCTTCTAAAAAAGACAGGAGTCAATTCCTTTCTTTAGAGATTCCAGGTCCAGCATTTCAGGTTCTCCTTGGGCTGGAAGAAGTCAGCTTCCTCTCTGCTCTCACCTGTCACCTCACCACAAGGATCTGAGGAACTGAGCAGCCATGCTGAGTCAGAGGGACCAGCCAGGCAGAAATGACACACTTCCGGCCCCAAGTCAGGCTTTCTGGTTTGTTTTTCTGTTTTGCTTTAAGATTCCCTGAGAAGGTTGTGGGGCCGAGCCTCTGCTCTATGCTGTGATAGGATAGCCTCTCCTGTATCTCCTTGTTTTACTCATCCATTGCCCTCTTAGTATAAAAGTGTCATGTTTGTGAAGTATATTTATCAAGCATACTTTGACAGAAACAAACAAGCAAAACAAGACAAATAAAAACCCTTAGGAACTACTTAGGAACACAGTGGGGCAGCAAAGATGGCCCACTTACTTAGGGCACTTGCTGCTCTTGGAGAGGACCTGGATGTGGGTCCTAGCGCCCACATGGCAGCTCAGAGTACCAGGTCCAGAGTTGCCTTCTTCTGGCCTCCTCAGGCACCAAGCACTCATGTGGTGCACATACATATATTTAGGCAAAGCACTTATATACATACAATACAATAAATAAATCCAAAGAACATATTTGTACATGTCATCCCTCTAGACATTATTTTTTTTGGCTTAGACTCTATACTGTTTCATATAATCTCTCTGCTTTAAAACATACATTTTTATGTATGTGCATGAACGTGTCCATATCATGGGACATAGGTTGGAGGACAACTTTTGGGAGTTAATTCTTTCCTTGTGCCATGAGGGTCCCTAGGATCAAACTCAGGCTGCCAAGCTTAGCAGCAAGCTACTTTACCCCATGAACATTCTCACAGACCCTCTGCCTCAATGTATTGTTTTGCAGCCTTTGTGAGGTGTCTCTGTGTTATTGCCAGGTCTGTTTAAAGACCATGTGGTATGCCGTTCTGCAGAAGTGCCTTACTCCAAGTGCAGTTGGGCTTCTTCTCATTTTAGTGGGTAGCCCAGGATGCCCTTGAATTCTCCATCCACCTGCCTTGGCCTCCCCGGTGTGTTGATAGCCAGTGCCCCCACCAAGCAGCTCTTCCTAGTTCTCATTTGTCATGAGCTATACGACTTCCTGATGCAACATCTGGCTGCATTCATCCCTGCTTCACTGACTGTGTGCTTGGATGTGGTTCAGAGGGACCGTGGAGTTGTAAGATTTTTGATCTTTGCTGCCACTTTGCCTTCCAGGCATTTGTCTGTTTCCCGTCTCCACCAGATGGTCTAAGTTTCTGGCGGTATCTTACACGAGCTGTGTACTCTAGCCCTTGCCTGACTTGCAATTGTTTTTCACACCTCACTTCCAGCAGCGCAGTGGTGCCCTGCCCTGCCCTACCCTGCCCTGCCTTCCTGACTCCATTACCCACAGCAAGCCGTGCGTGCCCAGCTCTCCCTGATGCCCCACTGCTCTTCCTTTGGTGCTGGGTGCACCCCTCCTATGCCACGGCCACAGCGTGTCTCCATCACAAGCCCTCCTTCATGCCTATGGCTCCACACGTGTCCTTTAGCCATTGTGTGTTCGCTTGTTGGGCAGTCTCTTTTCCACACTGAACGTCAGTTTGCAGGGCAGTGGGCCCTTTGTGCTTTACTCCCCATCGAGTCCTCCTTTCTAAGTTAATTGTGTATTCAGAAGTGCCAAGTTTTGGCCCTTTACTGTTGCTTGACGTTGTCCACATTCAACTATCCTACGTGTTTCCCTTGGCAAGGGCGAGATAGAAGAGGATGATAGAATACCACTAGGGCTCCTGTGTCCTCTCATCTGCTAGGGTAGGACTGTGTCAAGGAAAGGGAAAGTGGGAACTCTAACCCCTTCCCAGGGGCTGAGATGTGGTTTGTTAGAAATTCTGCTTCTGCCTTGCACTGGGAGGGGATTTGCTGGGCACTGACCTGCTATGTAGCCTTTTGGTAGGCTGAGGAGGAGGTGGTGAAGAGATTGTGCACAGAATGCAGGCTCTGCGTGCAGATGGACTCAGGCCTGGAATGGTGTGACACATCGTTCTCCCTGGCAAGCACTCAAAAATGAGGTGCTTTTTTTGAGTTTCTGCAATTTATTTTTACTACATTTTTAAAAAAATGTGTATGTGCACATAGATGCCTGTTGGTAATACCGTATAATGACCAAGGTGTTATGACCTTTAGAGTGGAAACAGAGACTGGAAATGCCCTGTTGGAGTCTCTGGGATATTGTGTCTTAACTGAGCCACCTTTTGACACCTTATAGGAAAAGGTCCACAGAATCCACTGCAAGCAGCACCAATGAGAAGACAGCAGATGCTATGACCAGCCAGGCTGGCAATGCAAGGGGCTTGGGAAATGCTGGGTCTCAGGTTGGAAAATATTCTGTTTCCTCATTAAGTAGAATTTTCAGAAATGTGTAGGGAGACTTACTCTGAGACGAGTTTCTCTTAGCCAGTTGAGAGTTTAATTAGTTTAATATTTATGACTGGGGATCATGTTCTGTTTTGTATGGAAGGTTGCGCTGCAAGAGGGCTATAAAATCTTAAGGCGCTGTTTCTGTTGAGCTCAGTAGAGAATAAACCAACTGCAAGCCCTATGTCAGCATAGTTGCTATAGCTGGCATTCGGTGTCTCTTTGCCTTCTAAATGCCGATTTAGTGTTGTCATTGGTGCAAGTGGGAAGAGGTTTGGGTATGAATGAATCTCACAAGAAGATAGCCCTCCCTGCTTACTGGAGTCTTTAAACGTGCTCACTGCATGGCCATTCCCCACCAGCAAAGTGATTGGGGCCTGGCTTTCAACCTGTTGCGCCGTCTTATTTTCTTTGCTTGTGAGATGTGGCTAGCTGATATCAGAGCTCTTGCAAACACTAAAATCATGAGATTCCAAGAGAAAAATCTAAAGAATAACATTTTAATAAAACGTGTGCTTGAACTGTAGCGGCACATATTACCTAATAGAAAGGCCTGCACCTCCACACTTAGGCTTTGAGAACAGTGTTCTCAACCTTCCTAATGCTGTGACTCTTTAATACAGTTCCTCATGGGTGGGGACCCCCATCCATAAAATTATTTTTGTTGCTACTTCATAATTGTAATTCTGCTACTGTTATGAATCATAATGTAAATATCTGGTATGCAGGATATCTGATACGTGACCCCTGTGAAAGGGTCATTTGACCCCGAAGGGGTCACAACCCACAGATTGAGAACATGTTTGAGCAGCTATTTGGGTAGAAGGTCCTGAATGGCAGCTGCCACAAGTGATGGCTATGGGAAATCTCTAGCCCAGCCTTGATCCTGTACCAGGACTGGCCCCTGCAGCACAGTTTAGCTTCCTCCTCTACCTGAGCCAAGATGGGATGTTTGTAGGTGCTCTTTTTATTTTCCCACGCTGCCCCTATTGTATTAACAGATGAGCCAAGGACTTTTTTTTTTTGGAATAGTGTGCAGAGGGGAAAGCCAAAAATTTGGAGTGAGGCAAACATGATATACTCCTGTCTCCCCATTGCAAGCAGATAGGACAGTTAGATGGCGCTCAGGTTCCTTGTCTGTAATCTAGAGAACACGTTGCCCACCTCCCAGGACCTGGGTAAGTACTGTGCTCTCACAGCATGGCAGCTGGTGGGCAGACACTCAGCAGTCTTGGACCCTGGGCCCGCAGACCAAGGTAGGACGTTCTCCAGGTACATCTATCTGTGCTGTCTTCTGTGGACTATCTAGAGGACGCTTCTCAGCAGTGCCAGTTTCAGGCACTGCATTTCCTGGAACAGTTCCATCAGGCCACCCTCCTTGCCTCTTCACCAACGGCTTGCTTCTCCAGGTGAATGAATAAGAGCAAGGTGAAAAGAGGAGAGAGCTCTGGTGGAATTCTAGTTTTCCGTAGGCCACTGACAAAGTTCCGTAGGATCCGGAAGGAGGTGGGCTGGAACAGGACTGATGGAGTAAGAAGAAGTTGAACAGAAAATGGGAGTTGATGCTGGCAGTCACAGTATTGCTCACAATGGACTGGCGGTGTCTTGGAAATGCCAGACGATTAAGGTCAAGGTGTTATGTGAATGTTTCCAGTTCTTTCTGAGGCTTGAAAATCAGATGTAATAAATAAAGATATCTTTTGCATGCAGGCACCAGTGTGGTAGTGATTGTGTGCATGAGCTGCTGATAAGGATGTGGGTGGTTGTACAGGAAGTCCCCCCCCACCTTGGAGTATATAATAAGCAGCCACTGAAATGAGGCCAGCATGTGTGTCTGGAGATAGTTCTAGTAGGGTAGGAGTTGGCCTCATTGTCTTTCTTCTCAGCTTGGCTCTGCCATATTCTTTGAAAATTGAGACTGCCACCCATTTCCCCTTGGTGCAGGGAGGATTCGGATTTAAGGTATTTAAGGAATTGCTAAGAGTTGCTAGATAGCATATAGAACAGCTGATCATGTGGCTGCAGAGAGATGAAGAAATCTCTGATAGATGGCTCAGGAATCCTCACAGAGGGCTTGCTCCATGATAGTGTGAGCCCTCAGAGAACCTTCATGACTGAAGGTGCAGTTGGACTCTTGGGGCTGCTGGGGTATTGAGCAGTCCTGTACCTTCTGCTGCATTGTGCTCATCATATACAAGTCTCTGGGTCTGACCCCAGTATTGAGAGGGGAAGGGAGAGGGAGAGGAGAGAGAGAAAAGAAAAGAAAAAAGACTAAGAGCCTAAGAATAATATGTATTTGTATACAAATTGCCTTATCAAGGCATAGTCTGGGTACATTCTTTGGCCACTAGATCACCAACTAGTGTCCAGGCTTGGAAATTCTGGTTGTGTGTGTTCCCCTCTTGCCACAGTGCAAGGATGCATGTGCACTGGACAGCATAACAAATGCAAGTTCTTGAATCCACCCAAAGTGGTTGAATATGTAGGCCCTAGGGATGCCGGGAAGAGCTGTATTCATATCCACAAAGGCAAAAGTAGGAGTTATATATTTTGTACATAGTCTCCTCTGTGAGGTTTGACTGTTGCACAGGAAGTGACATGAGAGCCTTCCTCTGCCTATGCCCACCCACCCACCACCTTTTAATCATGGGGTGGGCAGACCATTACTCTAAGTGCTGGAACCACTTTAAACACCAATGAATAGAACCACACATGGGTGACATGGGTGTTTTGATCACATGTGAGAGAAGAAGGGTGTTGTGAAAGAAGGGTGCCATCCCTGTGCCTTGTATTATTCTTCTGTTGTCCGAGCCCTCTCTGAGACCAGGGATGTCCTGCTGAGTTGGAGATGTCCTCGGTACCTAAGGATAGAGTACGTAGAACATTCTTGTTCTTGCTCCGTGTTGGGACTTCCCTGGTACTTATTTCCCTCCCCGGGCTTGGATCTCATACAGATGAGTTGATGTAAGTTGCGGGAGTCTTCCTCCAGCCTCCCTTTTCACAGCTTCACCAGGCACCTGAGTGTTCGCTCAGCAGTGCCTGGTAGCTGCCTGCAGTGGACCACTGCGGCCATTCTAAAGAGAGTGAGGTGCCTTCCTTCTGTGTGGGTATGATGATTTGTTCATTATTAACACCCTCAAATTTATCAATAAACCAAGTTTGGGGAGTCTTGAACTTCTGGGAACGGATTCCTCTTGACATTTTCTAGTCACTGATGAAGTTTTCATAGTATTATGGGCCAGTCAGAATTTGGAGAGATAACGTTTTTGTGAACACAAAAAGATGGTTTCTAAAGCACAGATTTCATAACTTTCTCCTACATGACTTTGTAGACTGAAAATAATAAGCATTGCCTATGTTTGTAAATTGACATTCATTTCATTTCCCATAGTTCTCTTCCCCAATTAATAGAAGGCATTTTATTTAAATTCAGGTCATTAATAGTTCTCATTACTGCTAGAACTCACTGTGTGTAAGGCAATTTGTTATTTGCCTCACATGGTTCTCTTTCAACTTTGATAGACGAACTGTGAGCTTGGCTGGGTCACTTTTATTTTGCATACGTGCAAAGTTGTCCAAAGAGGTGAAATAACCTGGGAGTCTACAAACCAGAAAGCGCCATAAATGGAATTTGATGTGGGTCTAGCAAATTATATTCTACTTTGTATCTTTTTTGCTGGGTGCCTGGTAGACTCGAGTCAGGATATCTGTGCTACAGAAAAGTAAAATCCAAGCACATGCACTTAGGGCCGCAGTGTGAAACACAGCCAAGGATGGTATTGACTGCGTAACTATCACAAAATGATACTGAGAAATTATAAAGCAGATAGCTTTAGGACTTAAAGGCAGATCCTGAGCTTACAATTGAAGTCACCAGAAGAAAGTGTCACACCCCTAGTTACTATGCTTTGAGTGGGTAGGTCAATGAGTATGGGCAGTTATCTAAGGGAAGTTTGTTAGTTGTGATGACTTCTGAATATTCAGGTAAATAAATAAGACATTAAAGAGACTATTAGACTGTCTCTGTGGAGTCATGTGTATTGCATACATACATACATGTTTGTACTTATGTGTGCCTAAACATACTCAGATTTGTATTCTTTGTAAGTCCTCTTCAGAAGCAAAAGGCTGGTGATTTTAAGCAGTAAGATTGTTCTACCAGCATTCCCTAACCGTCCTGAGAACAAGGACATCTCTGAGCAATGCTTCCTATTAATAGACATCCATTCATGTTTGTACTGGCTAGGTAGGAATGGGGTGGGTTTTTACATTTTTTTTCTTCTCCAGGCATCTGTGAATGGAGCCACTCCCTTTTGTCATTTACTACTTTTTTTTTTTTTTTCTATTGGAGTGTCTGCTTTTTCCCCCTAGCCTGTTGGAACAGTAGACTTCCTGTTCTGCTTGATTTTAAAAATTCTGCCTGTCTGCTAGCACAGTCAGCCTGTGTGTTTCTGTGTAGCGTACAGGTAAGGCACATGGGCAGGCCTAGTCCTCCCCCAGTGTGAATGTAGAGACCTCCATGAGCGTACAATTAAAGGCTGCACAACATTCTTCTACAAGCAACAAAATTCAGCACCCGGAAGAAAGCAGGACAACGTCTAATGTGGCCATTGATGACCGGTCTCCTGTGTGCTCCTTTGATAAGCTCGTGGTAGATTTCCCAGAAGGGTAGTGTGAATTGGTTGGAAAGATGGTACTGTGGATGTGCCTCGAGTTTGTGTGACTCTACCTGACGAGCACAGGGAGAAAATGCTGAGACTAGGTGAGTTAAGACTGTTCTTAGTCTGGATGCAGGTCCCGCTGGGATCTGGTGGCATGTGTTCAGATGCCTGAGTCACTTGGGACTGCTGTATTCAAAGGAACAACATTTGGTCATGCCTTTGGAGGGCTGTGCTTACTAAAAGGATTCTTTCTGGCTATGGGAAGCCAGTGTTAAAATGAGAAAGATATGGGGATTACAGGCTTAAAATGGCATATTCGGAGTACAAATAGGTAACTTGTGAACAAATGAAGTCTTGAAAAGTTTTACAAACACAGCTCTGTAAGATTTTGTAATTTTTAAAATCCATGGTTTATTTTATATATTTCCCTGTAGTTTTGAACTGTAACATATGTCTGGTTGGTTCCCAGGAGTCTGCTGTTTGGTAACTCGTAAACACCTTGGGTTTTTTGTTTTGTTTTGTTTTGTTTTTTCTCTTGCTCATTGAGTAACTACTTGTTCGAATATTACTATTCTTATTTTCCCCCTCATAGCCAGAGAGCAACTTTACCCACAAATAAACCTTTTTGCGTTTTAAAAATAAAACCCAAGGCTCATTTATAGCCATACTTAATAAAGAACTACATGCTACAAATAAAGAACTTGACTTTTAAGATACAATGAAAAAAAAATGTGAAGAGTTGAAATGAAGAGAGCTTCTTTAAAACAACCTTTAAAGTTATTTTGGTACCTCTGCATGTCTCTGCAGGTCTGTGCATAGCATTGTTTCAGTTTCTCTAAAACTTTTATACTCAAGGCTTTTGGGGAGCCAAGTATGGTGGGGCACACCTGTAAATGCCACACTTGTCGGGGAAAAGCAGGGAGACAGTGACTCCAAGGGCTTCCAGCAAGACTTGCTCAAGAGAGAAAGAGGAGAAAGAGATAAAGGAAAGAAAAGAAAGGAAAGGAAAGTAAGGAAAAGGTCATGGGAAGAAGTGCTTTATGGAGTTTAAAATGAATAAATAGTAGAAGAACTTGAATTGGAAAGACATAAGTAGGTGTTGATGTAACTTGTCTCAGCTCATTAATTGATCCTTTGGCAACCAATACTATTTTGTAGAGTTGCAATTTCTCTCGGATGAAATTCGGTCATGTGCCCATCATTTATATAAGATAAATATGTGTCTTCTGGATGCTTAGAGCTGTGCCTGAACCTTCTGCCTGCTTCATATGCGCATGTAGTATATACGTATTCATGCTCACTCTCCCTTCCTCCCCCTCTCTCTGTCTATCTGGTATATAAAAACAGGCATGTGTCTGTGACTGATGTTATGGTGTATACACGATACAACTGGGGTTAGAGCCAGATTTGCTTGGGAAGGTCTTGTGGAAGAAGTGGGTTTTGGGGAGCGTTCCAAAGGGAAGGAATGAACTTTGGCAGAAAGGCGTACATGCCAGCCTTTCATGGCTGGCGTCGAGTGATTTCATGGGTAAGCATGCATGCGGCGCTAGAGGGCAGTTTATAAATTAGTGACTGAAAATAGGCAGGCTCATGTGAAGAAGAAACGAGGGTGTGAGAGCCCAGCAGAGGGCCAAGGGGCTCAACCACTCCATAGCTGATGAATTTCCCCCTCGGATGCCAGCGTGTCTCATGTTGCCCTCTAGTGGAATGATCTGAGATTCACATGGTTGTGCCGCCACTTGTTCCTGTTTGCCCTTGGGTGTTCTAAGCAAGAGTTAGAGCAGAGGAATGTACCATCCTCCCTGCATATGCTATTAATTTAGACACTAGGAATTTGGAGCTGGGTGGCAGTGTCGGGAACAGTGGGCCTGCGCGTGCCCAGTTCTGTAGCAGAATGCAGGCATGTCACAGCTGGCCCTGATGCTTTATGTCTTCACTTGAGCTGTCTTGTTTTTTCATGTGATTACAGAGTAAATCCTGGTAGTGGAGCGGGAGAGACCTATGATCATGGGCACCACAGCCCACATTGCTGAGAGCCAAAGAAACAATAGAGGATGGCACGGTCTTCCTTTCCACACCCACTGTTGCTGTGGGTCCCAATCCTTCTTTCAGGCCCTGGGGACACAGAGTTAAGTTAGGAAGGTAGAAAGGCATGCTGTTGGAGTGCAGCTGTTGTAGTTGAAGGACACTGACCCCCAAACACAACAAATACGTAAAATATGTAATAAGTCAATACTAAGTGCTAAATAGGGCAAATTTAAACATTAATAGAGAAATAGTGATGTGTGTGTGTGCATGTGTACATGCACACATGTTGAACAATTATAGAACTGATGATTGCAGTTGTGAATACTCACTAAGTAACTTATATTAAACTCACTTGAGCAGTATAGGAAGGCCAGCTAAGACTATCCTGGGCAGAATGTTCTAGGCAAAATGCAAACAGCTGCAAAGGCTCTGAGGTCAGAACATCCTGCTTTGTTCCAGATCCCAGCTCATGAGAAGAGAAGAGATGGGTTAGAGATGGATGGGGGTAAGACTAGAGGGGCCTCAGATAGTTTTAATCTATTTTAACTTTTACTGGGCATGAGGGGAGAGCTTGGCCTAATTTCTTCAGTTTACAAATGAGCCCAGGCTTAAGAAATCAAGTCAAGTATCCATGGCCATCCACCCCAGCAGTACCATGTTGGGATAAAATTTATCTTTCCACTGCAGCATCCTTCCCACCACCCTGTCTACCCAGGCAGGGATGTGTGGCTGCATACAACCTCAGCCCTCCAAGTGCTGTGAGCTCCTCCAGCATTGATGTTTCTGAAGGATTACCTTTGTCATTTCCCCAATGCATCAGTACCCACCGGTAGAGGCCCCACAGCCACCATAACAATGGATCATTCCCTTTTGAGTCCAAAGAACGTCCATGCCAACACTACCCGCCTGTTTGGGGGAATGAAATAAATCCTTTGTGTTTTCCTGATAATTCTCAACTGGTCAACTGGTCAATAGATGGATAACCTATTCTTCATCTATGTTTGTGATTAGGTTATTTGAGCATAGTTAACATAGATGAAATGTCTGCACTCCTAAGATGCCAGGAAAGTGAAATTGAACATCAAATATGATTTAAGTTAATTTGAAAGAAAAAGTTGAGACAAGTCAGAACTCATAGTCACCAAATGCAGTTTGTCCTTCATAGGTTTTTCCTGTCCTTGTCTTTTTGTTGTCGGTTGAACTAGTTCAAACCATTTTTTCCCCATTGCATTTCTTTACATCATCTGACTATTGTCCTCTGGATACAGACCAAGTCCTCTAATATCACTATGTGATGTAGGTCAGACCAGGGCTAAGTACAGAAACAAAGTGACTTTGAGATGTCACCTGCATTGTCTTCTCTTGTTTAACCACCCAGTTGAGAAAGTGACAGAAGGTGTTTTCATCCCGTGTTTCCCCTCATCTTTCCCCTCACCATTGCCCACTACCTTCCACTTTTGTGCTGGTTTGAATAGTTTCTTTTCTTTCCTCCTTTTAATTGCCACCCAAGGTCATTTCATATTCCTTTATAATGATTGCTGAAATTCTTCCTGGTGCCTATAGGATGAGCATGAATTTGCCTTTTTTGTTATCAGTTCTTGGAATAAAGTTCTTTGATTCCTTTGGGAGCCTGGGGATCTAGAGTGGCGAGATCTTTTACTTTATAGTCTTCAGGAATGTGATGGTTTTAGGGGAGCTTTCTTAGCCATATCTGGTGGGAATCTAAGAATGGGACCTGCTGGAAGAAATTCTAAGCAGGGAGCATCACAAGTATTTGCTGCATGTGGGAGATGGGGAGTGAGAGGCCCTGTTAAAGGTGCATGAAAGAGGCTAAGTAAAGCCCAAATGGATTGTCAGCTTCCAGAAAGTTATCTTGTTGAAATTTTGAGTTTCATTTGTGACATTACAGTGTGGAAGTGCAGAGCTGTGAGTGGCTGTGTGCTCAGACTGGAAATGCAGAACTGTGATTGGCTGTGTGCTCAAAGTAGAAATGCAGAGCTGTGATTGGCTGTGTGCTCAGAGTGGGAGTTCAGAACTGTGATGGGCTGTGTGCTTTGTTCCTTGTTCAAAGCAGCACCACATGGACTCTGAGCACTTTTGGGTTCTGTTTAATTTTTCTTGTTAAAGATAAGGTCTTGTTATGTAGCTCAAGCTGGCATCACACTCTAGACCGTCCAACCTTAGCTTCCTGAATGCTGGCATTAGAGGCATGAGCTCTCAAGGCCGGCTGTCTTTGAACACCCTCAAAGGCAAACTCAAACCCACCCTTCCTGTACTAGCACCGTGCTGTTGACTTGCCACCTTTCCAGTTAACTATTTGATGACATTTCTGCCCTTTGCCACATGTGCTGTGGCATTCCTGAGTGTGCCTTCAGCACCCAGGAAAACCCCCCAAGTCATACCTGACCTCACTCCTGGCTCCTTACAGTCTAGAACATAGACCTTTTGCCCTCACAAACCTTTTCAGCACCTTGTCCTATCCTACAAATGATGTCCTTTTTTGGCCTTTGTCAGGAGGGAGGCAGTCAGCTATGTATGACAGAACCTATTAATATGAGGTCTATTAGGAAGCTAAACCCCTGAGCTGTGAGATATGGATGAAATCCAGGACCTAGGCCCTACAGTCAGGTCAGGATCCCTACCTGTCTCTGCCACTGGGGTTTCACAGACTTCACATTTCCTACCTGCTTTGGAAATCTGCCTCTGATGCCACTGTCATCCACTGCTGGCCTTCGCCCTGCTGAAGGCTTTCCAGGCTTCACACTGGCCTAGCTGAAGAATAGGGCAGCTCTGCACCCCGGGTCCTTGACCCACTAAATTTTGGGCACTGGAAATATGGTGATGTGGCTAGTAAGATTAAAAACATTCTCATTGTCACCCCCTCAGCCACCCCAACATTGTATCAGTAATAGCTCCCAGGGTAGTGAAAAAACAAAGCAGGTTTAGACTGGGGCGCACAGAAGAGAGCTTTGCATTGGGTTAGTACTGAGGACCAGGTTAACTAAGGAGCTTTATGATGTCAAGAACCCACTTGTTCTTCCTGGTTCCTTCTGTGGAGGAAGCTTCCTCCTCACTGGCTTCTCTCATGGCACTAAGATCCTGTCATAGATCTAAACTTCTGTGAGCCACCTTTCAGATTCATTGGACAAATCTCTGGTGTCTTGAGGACCAGTGGCTTAGGCGTGGATTGCCGGAACCTCCTTCTCTATGGCAGAGATATCTGCGATCACAATAGTTGGGCTGAAACGGTCAGGGCGTTGACCAAGGAGAGAGGACTGTGAGTGGTGCTGAGCCTCAATGTACACAGGCTGCCTAGCATTCCCACTAAGTCGCTTCTCATATGGTGACTGGCCATGGTGTGATGTAGTGATTGGGGCATGGCGTATGAGATGGCCAGGTCCCAATGACTAATGTCAGATACAAATTCACCAGTCTTATGACCACGGTAACATGGTAGATCACACACAGAAATTCTCAAAGGTCAACAGAGCATCTTTAAGGTAACCCAGACAACACTGACAGTGTAAGTCAAGAAAATTAATTGCAGACAGTTCTTCAACCTTTTGTAATTTACATGTTACTATAAACATTCAAGTCTAATATAGCTCTAAAAAAACTGTATAACTAAATTCCTGCAAAGGCCAGTATTATATTGTAAATATATGAGTTTTATCATCATGTTTGACTAATTACTTTATTAACTTTAATCAAATAAGTGGGTTCTGGGTAATGTAAAACCTTTTGAGAGTGCACATTAATATTTGAGAGTTTGTTTTGCTATAGGCAGTCCTGCCTGGGAGTGACTGGGAGGGCAGGGGAAGGGTTGGGGCGGCAGTTAGGGGGCTGGTGACAGGGAAGGCTATAGAGTCAGGAAAGTATTACCTTGTGGTGAGTTGGTTGACACAGAGGGTACTACTTTATCCTTTGGATAAGTGGTTCTCAACCTTCCTAACACTAGGGCCCTTTAAAACAGTTCCTCATGTGGTGGTGACCCTCAACCATAAAATTATTTTCATTGCTACTTCATAGCTGTAATTTTGCTACTGTTATGAATCATGATGTAAATATCTGATATGCAGAATACCAAGTGGAGAACCACTGCTATAGATCCCTGGCTTAATATATCATAGGGTTGAGCATTGCCTCCAGTCATCAGCAATCCCCACTATGTTCTGGAAGGAAATTGATGCACAGGGGGCCAGAACTACCTTGTTATTAGTGGATTTCGGTCCAAACCCCAATGAAAACCTGGGTAGGTTTCAGAGGACCTGGGTCAAAGCATATTATCATCAGTGTCTCAGGAAGCTGGTTGAAGTGGAACATGGAGCTCCTGAGGTCACAGCCCAGATTCTGGAGGTTCAGTTGTGTAGTTTCCGAGATGACACTTGTGTGATTAGCTTTGGGATATTGTGTGAACTTTCTGGGCCCATGTTCATGTTTATTAACAAGTTTAAAGAATGAGGAAATGATTCTGCCTTTGGTTGTTAGCATTCTGGTTGTTGGGTTGCATGCAGGCTGTGGTAGACTGTATCTTGAGGAACTGAGTTGTAGGTAGCTGTGGAGATTTGAGGCTTTCTGGTGAGAACCCACACACACAGGCAGGCAATGGCCCCCTTTCTGTGTTACATGCTACAAATTAGCTATGAAGAGGCTTCAGCTGGCTGGGTGCCAGGTGTGAATTGCTTCCACTGTTGTTGGTTATAAACCAGATAGTGGCCACAGTTCACTGAATGGAGTTGCATCCTTTGCCAAGCCAGAGTAGGATGTTGGCTGACAGGCTTGTGCTCTAGGACATTCATATGTCAGTGACAGTACAGGAACAGTGTTCATGAGACCAAGTCAGTCGGTGACCCACAGCAGTACATCTCTGGAGGAGTGCTTTCAAAGCCTGGCCATGTTTTATGAAGGGACTGGAGAGTCTCATGGCGCTTTTGCACTCCTGTTTTGTTGAGATTCTGATTACAGTGGTTTATGGTCCATTGGTCCATTGGCAACCCCATTCTTCAAGGACTCACCTGCAGCCAGTCCCACCTCAGCAGGAAAGAAGTAACGATAGACATCTGAGCGTTTCACAGCAAATAGCAGAATGTATAGAAGAGGGGATCTCGAGGCTTGTGGTGAATGACACAAAGGCCCTTAACATAGCTGTTCTCAACATGTGGGGTGCGACCCCCTTTGGGGGTTCATGTCAGATATTTACATTGCGATTCTTAACAGTAGCAAAATTACAGTTATGAAGTAGCAATGAAATGATTTTATGGTTGGGGTCACCACAGCATGAGGAACTGTGTTAAAGGGAAGCGGCATTAGGAAGCTTGAGAACCACTGCCTTAACAGCACTGAAGTTGGAGGAAAAAGAAAACTTATCTGGCCAATGAGATGATCAGATCAGGGTATAAGCCCACTGACTTTGGCTATGACTGCTGTGTTTATTTAAAGTGAGAGATACCAGATTTTATGGATGTGAACCTTTTATCGTGTGTGTGTGTGTGTGTGTGTGTGTGTGTGTGTGTGTGTAACTGATTTTAGCTTCTTTCTTTCTTAGATTAGAAAACTGCCTATCTCTGAAATAAGCAAGACCTCCAAATTGTTCACCTATAAATTGGAAACTTTGGGAAGGAAACTGTGCCCTCACGATAGTCATATTTGTCCTTTGGAGGCTCAGTCAATTCAGAGAGGCAGAGATGAAACTGCAGTCAAAACGGTTCTGAATATTTATGTCACTTAAATAATTTGCATTGCTGCAGACCGAGAACCCCAAACTTTTAAACCACACGCTCCTGCTCTGTGAGTTGTCTGCTGGCTGGGGCTTGTCTCCGTCTGTTCTCTGTATTAGGAAGCTATGAGGTTCCTGGCTTGCCGGACCTGGGAGTGGAACCCTGGTGGCTGTTCATTCTCTACTGTCCACACTCTTTTAATTTCTACAGCTCTGCTTCCCACCCAGGTGCCCCCACAGCCCTCACCTCTGCAGAAAAGAAACCAACGAATTGCTATCGGATGTTAATAATTTCCAGGCCCTTCCTCCAAGGAATGCTGTGCTTTCAAAAGAGCCTCACAGTAGAACAGGAAGTAGGGCAGAGTTTCACACTGAGTACCGCCTCTCTAATGAGAGTATTTCCTGTTGGGGTCCTGGGAGCCTCAGGCATTTCACTGGACCAGCATCAACCACAGGGAAGTGGAAGGAGTCTGGAGTTTGTCCTCTTTAAATACATCATTCCAGCTCCTGACAGAATCTATGCAGATTCTTGCAATTGTGTTTTTGTTTGAGATCCAGGGTACCCACTCACCTCCCTGTGGCTGGTGTTGGCACTGTACAACTGTGGAAATTCAAATTTCCCCCCAAGACTAAGACTGTCAGATTTTTTTTTTTTTAAATAATCATTCCTCACAACTGTCACTTTTTTTGTTTGTTTGTTTTTCGAGACGGGGTTTCTCTGTATTGTTTTGGAGCCTGTCCTGGAACTCACTGAGATCCACCTGCCTCTGCCTCCCGAGTGCTGGGACTAAAAGGCTTGCGCCACCAATGCCTGGCACAACTTTCATTTTTTTTAGGGAAATTTTGTAAATGAATGGTCTGCCTTGCTTTCTCTATTCGGTTAATACTGGCCTTTGGCTTCTATCTCTAGTCATGTGACAAAATTCTTCGTCAATGGACCACCAGTGGCTTCCTCACCAGTGTAGCCATTGATTTTGTCAGCCTTCCTTACATACTGGTCATTCTTGAACATGTGTGTCTGTGCATGTACTGCTATCACCACCAAGATCCTCCCCTGCCCCCTTCTTCGCATCCACACATCTTTCAACCGGGCTTCTATGATGACTCCATCCCCCTGATATGACTTAGGTTCTTCTCTGAACTTTCATTCCACCTTGTGCCTTTTTGCTCCTGATCTTGTCATACAGTACTTTAATTAGTGTACCCTATGAGTCCTTCTCTAGCCCCTTCCTCCATCCACCCACTAAATGGCTCTTCAAGGCCAGGCACCATAGCCGTTACATCTGTACCATTTTCCTGTAAGTGATGGGATTTTCACAAATATCTGCAGAATGGAGAAAGGTCAATGAAGATGGTGCCTAGAATGACACAGCTTTCTTTAAAGCAGGGTTTTCTTAACAATGCTTGGTCTCCCTAGGTCCCAGTTCTAGGGATCTGCCATTGTCTTCTGGCCTCCCTTGGCATGGCATGTACATGGTATATTTTAGGGAAGTGGGAGGTCTTCCTTCTGTTTAGGTGTGATATTTTGTTCTTTATTAGTTACCCTCAAATTCATCAATAAACCAGATTTGGGCTTTAGAATCTTGAACTTCTGGGAATAGACTTCTCTTGACATTTTCTTGTCACTGATGAAGTGTTCATAGTATTGTAAGCTAGTCTGAATTCTAAGCGATAGCATTTTTGTGTGAGTGTTGCGTGTGAACACAAAAAGATGCCATACATAAAGGCAAAACACCTATACACATAGAATAAAATAGTAAGTTTTAAAAATATGCTCTGTAGATTTGGCAAAGAGAGAGTGGATATCCTGTGTGACTTCACAAAAGACTGTGAGAGGCTCAGGAGCTTTGTTTATATGGGCAGAGTCAGAGAGAAGGCTGAAGCTCTTCCCATGTGGGTTCCTCCCCAGACCTTAGCACCCTCAGATGTGTGAAGTGGAGCCTGCTTCCTCTGGCCACACCTGTTCCCTCAGAGACTTCCTCCTTTCTATTAATGTCTCATCCCCTTTCCCCCAGGCAGCCAATATCAAAGCCTCCACTTGGGATCTACTCTCAAGGTTTCTTACTGTCTGTATCCCTCTTCTGAGTTGCATGACAGGTTTACCTGGCAGATTCAATTCCTGCTCAGATACCATGAGGATATAGAAAAAGCACGGAATAAGTGTTAAGTGCCAAAGACTCTCATTGTAGTCTCAGCTCTGGCTGGTGGCTGTGGGCCAGCCACTTAATGCCTCTGAAGGTCTCTAAACCCTTGAGAAGTGAGTGTTGAAAGCAACACTCGAGATTCCTTCTTTAAGGATTGTTATGAGGGTACTCCATAGTGTGGAGTGCGCCATCTTCTTCAGAGACATGTCCTATGATGTGCCTCCTGTGACATGAACTGCAATACATTATATATAGATAGTGATACATTATGTGTGAACTGCTGAAATATGACATCATTTTACCTTAAGGACACAAATCGTCTGAGTTACTGATTCAGAATTTGGGGCTATGGTAGAGGGATTTGTTTTCCACCTCTGGCACAAATAACAAGGTACTTGAGACAAACAAGGTGCTTCCTTTTAAAAAGAAGTATTCTCCTTAATTTTTAATTAGCTCAATATTTGCACATACTTATGGGTGACAGTGTGTTGTTTTCACATCACATTATCATTTATAAAATGTATAATGTTGAAATCAAGGTAACTATTGTTTCCATTTCTAAACTTTTATCATTTCTCATGATGGGGAACTTTGAACTCCTCTTCTAATTTTCCATACCAACAAACAATTAATTTTGTAAATGACAGTCATTCAACTGTGCTGTAGACTACTAGAGCTTAGACTTCCCATCCAACTGTCTTTTGTATCCGTTACCCACTCCCTCCTCTTCTCCTTCTGCCTCTAGTGACCACTATTCATAGTTTCTGCTTCCACAGAATCAGCTTTCTTGCTATTCTGCCTTTTTACATTAACAGATTTTTTTTATCTGTTAAAAAAGTCAAAATTAATTACACATTGTGCAATGACGAATCCCAAACTAACTCTATAAAGTGTAGCACATTGTAAATGAAGGCAGTTCAGCTGCTGAGAGACCAGCTTAATAGAATGTCATGGCCTGGAAGAAATTCATGGCTTGAGCAGAGAGGTGTCTGGAATTCCCATCTGGGATTTATTCGTATGTATGCAGGTGGCATGGGGCGGATGTTAGTTTTTAAGGAAACAAAGTCTTCAAGCTGAAGATGGCGAACTTGTTGCTTTGTAAAGTAGCCACAGCTGTCAGTGTCTTCCTGGCCCTGGAAATTCCATCGGCTGAAGTGGAATGTTGCTCCATCTGGCTTCTTAGTGATCTGGATGGCAACTGTGGAGGGTTGGCGAGATACCTACTTAGCCTGCCTCCATAGGCAAGAGTAGCCCATCTGTTGCAGCCAAGAGTCCTGTGAACGTCTTCCGAGAAGTTTGCATTGTACCCCCACACTCTGTTTTTAAGGATGATAAAGCAAATATGCCCACTGTGAGCACACTGTAAAACAGAAGGATTGCAGCTGGCAGAATTGCTTTCTTTTTGGCTCCTTTTCTGACGGAGTTTTTGGGAACTTGTTAGATTTATGAATAGTTGAGGATTACCAGCTTTGGTCTCCAGTGCAATACAAATGCTCCTTTAAACTTTACTCTTTGAAGATAGCAGGTTTGTGTTTTCATGCTCCCTTATAATATACTTTATGGGTAGAGGAAATGAAGTTTATTCTCACATGTTGTCATAAGTCAGTATAATGAAATGTCTTGATGATTATTTTATCGGTTATATTGTCCCTTCAAAGTGCCCAATATGTGTTATAGGGCTACATAGGAATACAGGCAAACATACATAATGGATAACTTTGCATTGGAAATAACATAACTTAATTATCTGCCTCAAAAGACATCTAATATCAAGCTTATCAACAGTAGAAGTTGCATGAAGTTCACCACTGCCCTCAGCAGGCTTCATAGAAAAGGGAAGCCCTAAGTGTGGCTTTGAGAGAGACAAAAAGGGGATGGATCTGAAGACAAAAAGAATTAGGCTGGCAGCAGCTGCCCCCACAATGTTACTGCAAAGGGTGTCATGATTCACCACAAGGGTTCTTGTAAGTAATTTCCAGTTAATGGAAACAAGTGTCAAATGTTTCAGTATGATTGCTTTTTAACCTATTGGTGTCTGTGAATTTGTAGGCACATGCTCACGAATTTGTCCCAGAAACACTTCATGCTCTCATGCGTGGCTATTGCTTTGGTGGGGAGGGCAGAGGTGAGAAGACACTGTCTGGAACCCTGGGAATGGTGTCTCACCTGCAACCCTGCTTATCTGTCACTTTGAGGGATGCAGGACTGTAGTAGATAGGGACTATTGTATTGTAGCCTTCATAGGCATTTGGGTTTTCAGCCCATGCTACTGGGAGAAACCAGCTTTAAAAATTTCAGGTATTGCCACCAGAGCTGATAACTTGACAGTCGGTGCAGGACTAGAGGAGAAAGGGCCAGGAAACATTTTGACTGGCATGTGGGTTAGAAATAAAGGGGAGAGAGGCAGAGAACAGCTAGCATGAGTGATAACCACCGGACTTCTAGACACTGTTTGCCTAAATGAAGAAAATGAATATTATGTAGGAAGAAAATCAAGGTGTTCAAAAAAGAATCAAGATGGCCTCTGATGGTGACTGCAGGGGAAGATGTTCCTAGCTACATACAGTGACCCTCAGCAGCCATCCAAGCAGATCAGTCCTAGGCAGTTGGAAATATGTATTCCAAGGTAATAAGTATTTGTATACTAATAACTTTGTAATCATATGAAGATATAATATACTTAAATTGAAAGATTAAAGGGGTTTTTATTTTTTTTCTTTATTTACTAATGAAATATATATATATATATATATATGTATATATATGATATATATATATACCTGTGAGGAACTGTATATATTAGTCAGTGTTCAATCAGGAAACTGTATGTTAATTTGAACACAAAGATTTAAAGGAAAAGTTATCTAGGAAATGCTGTGGTGGCCTCTCTCTCTCTCTCTCTCTCTCTCTCTCTCTCTCTCTCTCTCTCTCTCTCTCTTCCCCTCTCTCTCTCTCTCTCTCCTTCTATCTCAGGATAGGGGAGCTGAAGAGATGGCTCAGAGGTTAAGAGCACTAGCTGCTCTTTCAGAATACCTGGCTTTGATTCTCAACACCCACACTGATGGCTCACAGCCCTGTAACTCCAGCTCCAGTGGGTCTGATTTTCTCTTCTGGCTTCCATGAGTGCCTACACACATGGTGGCATGTACTCACACAAACACATATACACTTAATCCTACAAGTCAGTTCCTGGTTATGTAACAAAAATAATGGCAAAAGGTATCAAAAGTATATCCATGCACCTATATTCATGGCAGTAGCCACAGGTGGGAGCAACCCAAAGTCTGTTACAGAGATGGTGTGGAATGTTACTCAGCCTGTAAAAGGAGATTCAGATCTATTTCTTGACTTGGATGAAAGTAAGTGAAGAAAGCCAGTCATACACACACACACACACACACACACACACACACACACACACACACACACAACCAAAACCCAAAACACCATCAATTCTGTATGACCCACTTAGATACACTACCTAGAGTAGCCAGTCCGGAGACAGAAAGTAGCCCATTAAATAGTTTCCAAGATTTAAAACATTCTGAAAATGTACAGTGATGCTAGCTATATAAACATGTGAACGTACTTAATGTCACAAATCTACACATTTTCTTGGTTGTAATGGCAGTTTTTATGCTGTGTATATTTCACCACAATGACAAGCATGGTAATAACACACCAATCTATTGTAAAGAAATATTAAGTCTGACAGGGACTGGCTGGTAGGAAATACAGAGACTGCTAGCAAACAAGAAAGAACAGCTTCCTCCACTCCAGGTATCAGCTCACTGGGTGGCAGCCAAGTCACCTGGGTGTTTGTTGTGCTGGCACAACATGCTGGGAAGTAACCCTGTAAGCTGTTCATCAGGAGTGTTACCGCTTGGGACATTTGCCTATCACCTGAAGGGTATGCCAGGAGAAACCACCAGGTAATGCCAATCAGTCAGATGCACAAGAGAAGTTAGCCGATGGTGTCTGCACTGGGAGCTAGATGCCCATGTCGCCCACAGAGAGCAAGTGAAGTCCCAGAAGGGAACTCTTTCCTATAAAATTGAAGAAGTTCCATCCCCTGTATAAATGCAGAATTTATCAGCTGCGAAAGAAACTTTGGATAAAGGCCCTGGAGTTTCCTCATAGTTCAGAATGTGAAGTGACAGGGTCTGTCATGAGTCACCTCACAACTTCTTCAGTCTTGAGATCTGATAGGGTTCTGTAACCCCAATTTCCTGTTCTGTGTTCCCATTCACAGAATTCTTGTGTTTATCACATTTCTTTGGAAAGAAATGATGTCACCACATGAAGAACAGTACAACGTGACATTAAGCTATGAACAAGCTTGAGTAAAAACTCATGCATTGCACATTGCCTGAGAGATTGGATGTTATTCTGTTCCCCTCCCTGCTCCCAACCCAATCTACCATGGCATGATTGTGGGTTTATTGTGGTGCCCTGTGTAGTAAGACAGATACACGGACACCCAGTGTGGACATCTCAGAGCTACAGCTGTGAGTCCCTATCAGCAGCTTTAGGACACACAACTATAACTAATGGGAGTCTAAGGTGTTGATATGGAAGGAACGCATTAGAGTTATATGTAGTAAAAATTGTAGAGTCAATATTAATTTTGGAGATCTTCTAGGAAATTACTGAAGACTGGTAGCCCATCCCTTAATGTTTCTGAGAGTTACTGAGCAAATGCTGCTTCTAGTATTGGGGACAGGTTGTGATTACTTTGGGATCAACTATGTTGGCTTCTTTCAGAAACATTTTGCAATGGGAAGATAGCTCAAAATAACTAGAGGAGAAGATTCTGAAATCTGAAATGAAAAATATTGACAAGGATGGTGGCCTAAGTGTCTTTTGTTGACCAACATACAAAACATCACAGTATACCATGAAGCTGTACAGTTATTATGTCAGTATTTTCATGATCATTCTTTCTTCATTTTACATTTGTATAAACTTTATTGTGTGTGTGTGTGTGTGTGTGTGTGTGTGTGTGTGTGTGTGTACACGCGCACACACGCGTGCACACATGGAGGTCAGAGAACAATTTGAGGGCATCAGTTCTTTCCTTTCACCACGTGGGCCCTAAGGATTGAACTTGTCATAAGGCTTGGTGACAAGCACCTTTTACTGCTGAGCCACCTGTCAGTCATGTCTGTCAATTTTTAAAAAGCTACGTGGCCATGAATGTAACATTGGCTGGTCATATATAAGGGCTACCAGGGTAAAAGGCCAGGCAGAGGTGCAGAGAGAGGGTCAGGAGAGGAGCCATGAAGTCCCAGCTCTATGTCAGCAGATGTTCCAGGATAAAATTAGGATGGACTGTGGCCGAGGTGCTACTTTGCTATTATTGCATCCGTTTGAAATGACTTTGTATAGCTGAAATTGGGGGGGAGGGGAAGGCATGTAAGGGGACTTTGCTGAATTCAGTAGTTTAAAAAAAAGCCAGTGGAAATAGATTTCAGATTTAGAAAGTTAATGATTTTTAACTTTATTCTACAGAATTAACAGGCTTTATATTATATTCTGTAACACGTTCATGACCAAGTGGGGAGTTAGTCAGAACAGGCAGCCTATACTCTGAGACAAAACTGGCTCTTCTTTAAGGTCTGGCTAAATAGATGGGTTTTAGAACCTGACCTATTCAAGTGGAAAAACTTCTGATCCATCGCTGGAAAGGAGCCTCTCCTCTCCCTGCAACCCTGTTTGGAGAAGTTCTGCTTCAGTCCACATTTTACCTCCTGCTGAGTTTGTCTGTCCAGTGTCAGCCTTGCCCCCGGTGCCTGGAAAGCCCATCCTATCCCAGGGTTTCTCCACAAGCTTTTTCTCGCCCTTAAACAGTGACCACCTGGCACATGGTCAAACCCTCCTAGATTGTGCTCACACCCAAAATCTGATGTAAAAATCAGATCGTGACAACTGGACGTAGGTTCAACTGCCAAACAGATCTCAAGCTAAGAGTCTGAATTCAAATTTCCACATGTGGCAAACAACTTTGGGATTTCAGATTTTGTTCAGAAATTTAAACACACACACATACACACACACAAACAACTCTTCTCTGCTCATATTCAATCATTCTGGACTCATTCCTCAACCTGTCTTGGTGTAGTTCTCTAGCCCCTCAAAATGAACAAAAAGAAGAGAGAAGAGATTATCGCTGGAGGTTCCAAGCAGAGCCCCTGGCTTCTGAACACTTCACAGTAATCGATCACAGATGTGTGCGGGCCGCCAGTACTGGAAGTTTGCATAAGTATCTCAGATTGCATACAGCTCCAGCCAGCCAGCCAGTGTGATTGGGTCTCAGTAAAGTTGCTCAGAAACTCAGAAAGAAAATTCAGTTATGAATCTATGTTTATCTCATCACACAATTATTTCTTCAGCATAAAGGCAGTAGGGGCCATGGCTAGCAGGGAAATAATCTCCTAGTTACTGCCCTTAAATTTGAATTTCAGAAGCTCACTAGAAAGAGGAACTTTCTGACTGAGGCTGCCTTCCCAGGAAAGTGTGTCTGCTAAGAGAGGTAAGGGAGGAGGTGGAGGATGGATGCTGTTATCCTGTTGCTGATGTGTCTAGGGGTCACATCAAACCGAGGGCTGGAGTGGTGACAGCCAGGGTTGCTTCCAGGCTTGCACTCCCGTGACTGGCTGTAACTGTTGATCACTTGAGTTTAGGAAGGTCAGCGTGCATTGGTCACTGTAACTCCATGCTGCCCACTCAGTCTTGACTCCTTCCCATCAGTCTGTTAAATCCTTTCTGTGACACCGTCTCAGGCTTTCCCATTTGACCCCATTAACCTGGGCATAGGAAGAATTTCGGACCTATTGTGTTCATCATCTGTAGCTTGTCAATCTTGGTCAGTATGTAGGGTCCCTAATGTAGACATTCCTAAACAACCCAAACAAACCAGTCTGGTCTCATTCTGGAAAATATGAAGCAAGGAAACAAGGGGTGTGCTATAGTTTGCATACCTGGCCTGCTTCTTGGCTCATTTCATCACTGTAACTGATAAATAAGTAGCATCACCCCCAATTTACAGATATTCAAATAGAGGCTTGCTTAATGACCTGCCTGTTTTCAGAGGAATTCTTTTTAAAAAGAGCAAAACCCTTCTAACACAAGAAAGGCTCCACCAGCATGGGTTCTGCTATGCCATCCATAGTAAGGCCAAGAAACCCAAATGGAGTCTGGTGGGTTTTTTCCCCCCTTAATTCGGTTGCTTCATATCCAAGGAAGCTTAGTTAGGGTTCCCTAGTGAATTTTCAATTAAAAATTCAATCCAAAAAAAAAAAAAAAGATGTAGCTGAATAAATAGGGGCTATTAAAGTTATAGCTTATTTAAAGCTCTAAATGTCAAGAATGGAATGGCTTTAATTTAAAGTGGTGACCTCAGCATCTGAACAGAAATTAGAGCAGTCTGGGCTGGAACCACAGCCAGCTGTTCTCTTCAGTGACCTTCCAGTGTAGCGATCTTCGAGGTGTTCCTCTGTGAAGGGAGGACTGACTTGTATAACATTAACTGGATAGAAAGGAGGGGCCCAGATGCTGGAGACAGAAAGGAAGCTGAGCTCACACCCACGGTGACCCAGAGCCCATTGCTTCTCAGGTCGGTGACTTGACAAGTCATGGAACCTTCTTTCTTTCATGACATATCTTTAAAATGACCATAGTGAACCCAAATGGTGACTCTAAATAAACTTAAAGTAAGAGTGTCCCTCTGCTAGTTTCTCACTGAATGGAGATCCTCCGGTTTCCAAGCTGAGGCCTTCTCAGGTAGATCCAGACATTTGATCCCTGGATAGACAGTCTCTCTTCATGTTTAGCAATTTGAAGCTTCAAAAATTGAGCCTTCAGCCATCATCAACACCTAAGACTAAACAAAATTCCAGAAAGGTAAATTGAAGCAAGATAGGAAGACAGAGAAAACTTAGAGGACATGGGAAGAGGAAGGAGTCCCTCAACTGGGAGTGTGGTTGAATTTCTCACCAACCAATAGTCAAGAGTTTTGACGTAACTAACAAAATCTGCCATGAAGAATACCAACGTGGGAACGACATTCCTTTTTATACACTGCAAAATGGTAAGGTGGCCACAAGTCACATGATATGTGAATTTACTTACCCCCTTCCAGCCTGCACTATCTACTCTACGTCAGAGACCACCCCATGATCCTGTCAGCTTCACCCCTCCCACACCACATAGGAAGGAAAAATAAGAGAGAAAATGTCCTTAAAAACACTTTGAAGAATGTAATGTGAAAGGCCACCAAGTCATACATATTGCCTACTGTAGAATACAGTGGTGCCACTTTATCCTGAGAAGCCAGACCTGTTTAATGGGTTTATGCTACCCCTTTCCTACTCACCTCCCAGAGGCTCCCCTGAAGCTAATACCCACACTGAAACTAAACTCCAACACTGTTTCCAAAAAGAAAACATAAATGTAAGGAATTACTGGTAAGTAGGGAAAGGATCATGGACTCACAAATCCATTGGTATTTTCCAACCTGGTGTGTGTGTGTGTGTGTGTGTGTGTGTGTGTGTGTGTGTGTGTGTGTGTTGTTGAGCGAGCGTGTGTGCACGCACACACAAGTGTGAACACATGAGCTTTGTGATCACCTACTCAAAGCTTTGTAGCAAGGATGATTTTCTTAAAGAGAAATAGAAACCAACAATGGGATCCTAGGAAACAAGTGTGTACCAGATGCACAGCTGTTTGCCTGCCAGTGCACACCTCAGTGTCAGCGCCTCTTCCTACTCCCTCAGAACTATTGCTCACACCCAGAATATTAATGATTATGTAAGATTTGCTGGAACCCTCATTGAAAGTCTGAATGGAATTTACCCATAGCTGCACACTCCCAGAGTCTGGCGACAGTAACCCTTTCTCTTCCCACCTCCACACTCTTTCTCAGTTGCCTTTCTTGATTCGGGCACTTCTGTTTCACTTGAAACTCAGATTCCCCAACCTCACCCCTCTTCTCATCAACATACAGGGCCACATGAAGATGAGCTTAACCTCCCCAGGAGATACATAAATGACCTCCATTGTTAAATGAGTCCTCTCTCTGCACTGAGATGGAGGATGCGGGGCAAGGAGGGCTGTGGAAAAAGACACCCAATGAGGCCTTCCCTTGGTTTGGAGGATTGAGTGTGAATGGTGTCTTTAGGGTGGATGGTCCTCAGCCCCAACCAGATGGGACCAAGGACAAATACCCCGATCCACACTTAAGAACAGTGAAAAGGTTAGTTTTATACAGATCATGGGAGTCTTTGAAGATAGGTAACAGAAAAGTTGAGGACAGTCAGCCTCAGGGTCAAACAGAAGAAGGCCATTTAGAATACTCTGTAAATAGCCTTTTTGTGACCTATAATTTTATATGTTTAGATTCAGCATCCTGACATTGGCATAACCAGAGCTGCTTATGAGCCAGCAGTTGCCAGGATAGAAGTAGTTGGCAGAGGTACCTGGTTTCCACTGCACATAACCAGACCAGCCTTGAGTCTGCTGGGGAATGTGACAGTGTAACACTCCTGGGTAGCCATGCCCGCTCTTCCTACTTCTGTCACTGGCCTTCTGAGCTGAGAATTCTCCAAGCTACTTATTCTTCAGAGGCACCTGGGTCTCTGTAAGCCAAAAGGCCTAAAGTCACCTTCTCTTTTCTTTTAAAAACAGCTTCACTGGAGTGTCATTAAAAGGAGCCTTGTCCTGTTGCATGAGATTCAGTTGACTTATTAAGACTTAGTTCAGTTGGGTTGGCAATAATTTTTTCACAGAACCAAGTGCCTTTTGAGGAATTAATTTAATCTGTGCTCCAGAATTATCAAAATTATAAGAGGAAGCTCCAGCTAAGGAAGACCCACTTATATGTGACTTGTGTAAATACTGGGTAGTGTCTGTTGAATCAGAACCTTTGCAGTGTGGATACAGATGAGAAAACTCCATTATTGCACAGGTGTAGGAATGCAACACAATGTTTATGTGTGCCTTTTTCTAGATCAGAAATGTTGCCGTTTGAGTTGCTATGTTATATTAGGTGATCTATAATGGATGGTTAATGTGACTTCTGAACTTATTGCTCAAGTGACAACTCTGGGCTGCTTCTCAAACGCAAGAGAGTAAATAGGGGACTGGGGATATAGCTCAGCGGGTAAAGTGCTTGCCTAAGATCCATGAAGCACTGGGTTTTCGATCTCCAGACCCGAATAGACTAGATAGACATGATGGTTGAAGCCCAAAATCCCAGCACATTGCGGGTGAAAACAGGAGAATCACAAGTTCAAGGTCATACTTGGTCATAAATTTTAAACCAGCCTGCAATCCATGGACCCCATCTCCAAAAGACAAAAAGTGATTTGGTCTGATCACTATGGTGTACTGGAGCATTAGTCACTGTGGTTAGCCCAACTCTTTTTTGAGTAAAATCCTAGCAAAATCAACACTGCCAAGCATTCGCTTGGAAGTAGCATGAGGTAAAGAAAGCCCCAGAGATCCTGCTATCTGTTGCCATGATTTTGCAAGTTGGAGGCATGAAGCAAAATAGTTTGCTCAGGGCAGATGGCTCTGAGGTTATAGCACTGTCTGTAGAGTGCTTATTGAATACAGTCTTTTAAAGTAAGCTGGGCATCGATGCTCTTGAATTCTATTTGAACATTCTCTCCCAAGGTGACTGCTGGACTGTATTTGAATAAAAATGCTTCTCTGGAGGTTTCCTGAGGATCCTGGTGAATGTTCAAAGATCAGCGGGGCTGTTAAGAGGATGCTAAGTTGATTATCGGGCTGCTGTGGTGCTTTCAAACTGCTTGTTCAGCACTTGTTCTCCTTGGCTAACCTGGGCTGTGCTGAAGGCCGTTATGTGAACCCATGTAAAAACAAGTCTGGTATTAAGGACTTGTACGGAACAGAC
Source organism: Cricetiscus sungorus (assembly GCA_030556225.1). Taxonomy (NCBI): domain Eukaryota; kingdom Metazoa; phylum Chordata; class Mammalia; order Rodentia; family Cricetidae; genus Cricetiscus; species Cricetiscus sungorus. The sequence goes on along the minus strand of JANBXA010000651.1, from coordinate 112,836,889 downwards.
CTTAGGAGGTTTGCATGTACTTGGATTTGTGAAAGGACACTTAAACATTACATAAAGGGGCACTTTCTGAAGGAAGAAATGCATTCTGCTTGGGGCAAATGGATGTGGAAGCTGGGCTGTCCTCATTTGTATAATCATTATCTCACTTTGAAAAGGTGCTGCTTCACCCCAGCTATATATTCACAGAAGTTATCTCATTTATGTACCAAACAGCATCTGTGGACATCTGGCCTGAGGGGGGAGGGGAAGGCAAGACCAGATGCTCTAGGGTAGGGAGGGGCAAAATGAGTCCTCAGAAGGACAGGCAAGGCCACGTGTGACTGACAAGAGAGTGAGTCTTTTGATTAGGAACTATCCCCATCCTTATCTCAGCTGTGTCTATCATGAGCCTAAAATTAGGGAGCACAGACTGGCCATCTCAGCAGCACTAGGATGTGGGGCAAAGGGGACCATGGTAACCATGATTTTCAGAAGGGCTAAAGCCTGTCATCCTTCTTCAGGCATGCTCAGTCTCCTTAGGCTCCACAGCACTGATATTTTCCACATGTGTCTTTCTTGCCTCTGGCTCTTTTGGCTTGGTTCACCTCGCCCCTTCAATAGAAGAGTGATAAAATTCTGGAAGGGTCTTAGGCATGTTAGAATCACCCATCAATAGGAGCTAATTTAGTATCAGACCTTATATTATTATTTATAATACCCCTTTGCCTGTGAGAATCGATACTCTTCAAACTTATTGCTGAAATAACAGGCAAGAGTAGTCTTTACAAAAACTTACTTCATAAGGTACAATAGTTAGTGATAATGCATGTGTAATACTTAGGCTATTAAATCACTTTGTTTATACCTTCTGTAATACCAGTTATCTTTAGATGAGCAAATGGATGCTTGAGAGGTTGTTTTTTTATTATTATTATTATTATTATTATTATTATTATTATTATTAAGGCCATATAAGTAATAAATAGCAGAACTAAATCTAAACCCAGATTGGAAAAAACCTGGGTAGTTTACATAGTCCTTTCATTAAATTTAGCATAGAGCATGGATCTCTCTCTCCCCATATAAAATTAAGATAAGTAGAAGGAGGGTAGCTGGAAAAATATACCTCTCCTCATAATCTCCAGCTGGGGATTCCTTTCCATTGGGTGTTTCCTTTAAGGTATGTCCCTTGGGGCCCCTCACCTTAGGATTGGTGCTAAAACAAGGCTTGGTAAAATAAATACTTCTCCGAGACCTGTAATCTGGTGGAAGCAGTCGTGCCCACCTCTCCGAAGGGCAAACGGGCCATCCAGAGCTTAGAAGACTTTGGTGGTAAGAGCCAGGTCGGGAGGGAAGAGCAGGATGGCCCTCCTGCCCTTTGCCCTTTCATCTCCTGTCGGTCAGCATATCCCAAAGCCAGAGAGGCCTTTAGGGACCAGCAGCTTGTTTAGAGGGAGCCAGCCATGCATAAGGGGCTTCTGCCTACCCTGTCCTACTTTTCTTAGAGGCCATTTCTGCTGGCACTGGTGAAGTTTGTGCTCTGTGAACAGGACCCTCCCAAATGCTCTCGCAGCATCTGTATCAATAGCCGGAAAAAAAGAAACAGCCCTGAAAGGGTTTTCATAAATCGGTCCGTGTAAAAACTCTAGACAGGGAATGTCAAAAATGTCTCTCCCCACCCCCCTCCCAAAGGCAGTGCGAGCTTGCCCCAGTGCACTTCTGCCCCGCACCTCCGTCCTCTCCAGGGCACCTTTCCTGCGCTGGGGCCCCACCTGCCGGGGTCTCCTCCACCCGCGGCGGCCCCTCGGGGGCGGACTGCTGTGGCCCAGCCCCGCGCGATTCGTCACTCCTGCGGAACTTTCCCCTGAAAATCCCTCCCGCAGCCAGCCGCCCGCCCCGGGAGGTTCTGATCTCAGCGGCTTCCTCCCACCGCGTCCGCCCGCCCGCATCACACTGGTCCGGGAGACTCGCAGCCTCACGTCCATGTCCGCGGCGGTGGCGCCTGCGGCTGTGCACCCCGACAGCATGCTCTCCGAGGCGGAGGAGCCCAAGGAAGGTACGCCAGGCTCTGGGCTCCGCCAACTTCAGCGCAGGAATGTGGAGGAAGGCGGGAGCAAGCGCTAAAGGGAGCAACTAGCGAGCAGTGGGAACTTTGTCTCCCCTCAGCCTGGCTGGACTCCTCTCAGCCTGGCTGCAGAGTCCAGTGCGCAGCCCTGTCCCACTAATCAGGCAGTTAAGGGACAAGGGATCCAGCATCCGACCTAGCCAAGCCAGCCCACCAACGCTGCTTTTCAGAGTTCTCTCGAAGGGAGAAAGCGGGCTTTGACTGTTAAGAATACAAAACGCTCCTGGAATGGGCTGACTGTCTGTCTGCCTGCCTGGGGACAACCCAAAGCTGGATTCCCAGGAAGAGTCCGAGTCAGGGTCCCTTGAAAAGGGGTGTCAGAAATTGGAAGGGACATGCATTTCCGGCTAAAAGGGGAAGCTGAGTGAGGAGAGAAATGAAAGATCTTTATTTGGGGAATATGTTCGGGTTTTGATTTTTTTTTTTTTTTTCTTGCTAGCTCTTCTGCAGTTTTGCTGGGGATTGGAAAATGTGAGTGGGCCCTTTTTACCATTTGAAATAGGAGAGTTTGCCCCTTTCTGTCTTTGGAAAAGCAAGAGTTTCATTTACTGCTAACAGAGCTGGTGACAGGGCTGGAAAAGCTCCAACCAAAACACTATTATAGCTGGTGTTAGCTTGGGAGTTTATTTGTGTGTGAGTGTTTGTGTGCTTTGTTTCCTGGAACTTTATGTATACAAAAGTCCACTTGTGAATGGGGGGGTTGGAGTAGGGGTGGCTGGGGAAAATCTTGTGGGTGGGGGTGTTCAAGGTTGTGAAATCCCCCTTTCTTTTCAAGTAGCTTCTTGGGAGACTGCTAACTTGCAAGTCAGTCACAGCTCGTGCTGAGCAAGGAAACTTCTGCGTTTTGCAATGTAGGCTTTCAGTGTGGCTCATGTACCTAGCTATGTGACGCGAGGGAAACTGTCAATTGAAAGGGACTTGTTTAATAGAAATACAGGCCAGCCGGCGTGAAAAGTGACAGCTAGGAGCACCGTGGCTTTGGAGAGGAGCTTTACCCTGTAGTGGCCCCTGTACGAACAGAGCTTCGTTCTGATGCTTGTCTTCTTGTTCTGTTATGTGCAATTTACGCGAAGTCAAAAGGAAACTGGAGCTGGGCTGAGAAGCCATTCTTAAACTTTTTTAAAAAAATCGCAAAACACTCAGATTAGCATTTTCTTGCAGGCCTGTTATTCCCTGTCTTTTAGGGAAGGAGTGGGGGGGGGGAGAGTGCGGCGCGGGGGGAGGGGGGGACGGGACTGCCAGGTCAACTGTATTAAACCTCCCTCTAGCAAAAGTCCACACTCTCCCTCCCTTTTGCTGGCTCTGGTTGTGAGCTTACAGCAGCAACATGGAAACTAGTGGTGTAGTGGGCACCTTTCACTCGTTCCTCATCTGCCCTTGCCTGCGGTAGTTAGCTGCCACACACAGGCTTCACCCTCTGAGTTTTAGAGGAAGCCCAGAATGTTTGCTTCTCATAAATCAATCTGAGCTGCTAGAATTTTTTAATTGATAGCAGTTAGGGTAAGATTTTTTTTTCTTACTAAGTCTGAGGAAAATTAATGACCAGATTCATTAATTGACACCTCTGCTAGGATGTGTGTTTCTCTCTCTCTCTCTCTCTCTCTCTCTCTCTCTCTCTCTCTCTCTCTCTCTCTCTCTCTCTCTCTCTCTCTCTCTCTTCCTCTCCCTCTCTCTCTCTCTCTCCCTCTCCCTCTCCCTCTCCCTCTCCCTCTCCCTCTCTCTCTCTTTCTCTTTCTCTCTCTTCCTCTCTCTCTCTCTTTCTCTCCCTCTCCCTCTCCCTCTCCCTCCCCCCCTCTCTCTCTCTCTCTCTCTCTCTCTCTCTCTGTGTCTCTGTGTGCTGTCGTGTGTGTGTGTGTGTGTGCCTGCCAGGCTGGTATTTTGTGGGCTCTAACCTCCTCACCTCCCTTCACTTATAGTTTGTGGGGTTCTTTTCCCTGGTGGCAGACTTGTCTGTCTTGTCTAGTGAGAGATCATCAGGAACCCTTCATACTAGCTGAATTGAAAGAAAGTTACCTTTGGATGCTTCGTATCCAATCTGTTGTAATGGTGGATTCTTTGGATTCATTATTCCAAATCCTGGTAAGAGTCTAGCGTACTTTCATTGGGGTTGAATCTGGAAAAAGGGCCATCAGATGTAGAAGCCCTTGGAGGCCAGTTTATTTGTTCGTGTGCATGAATGTGAACGACTATGATTGGGGAGATTGTTCAGCTTTCATAGATTAGCATGCACTTGACTCTGTGCCAGCTTAGCTCCAGCCAATGACCACCTCCTAAAGAAATGCTTTCATTCTGCCTGCTTGTTGGTAGGTAAGTGATTGTGCTTAAATCGGAAAAACAAAACAAAACAAAACCAACAACCCAGGATTTGCTTTGTGAAAAGGAGAAAGTGTTTAAGATATCTAGACAGAAAGTGAATGGGAAGTGGCCAGTTTACTAAGAAAGAGAATCCCTTTGAAAAGACCATGTCAACAGTTTCCTGTGGATATTGGGCTTCCTGAGGAGACAATTAATATCCACATATTTGGCATTTAGTTGCTTCCTGTTGAGTACATTGCTTAATTATGAAAGTAGTAAAAATGAATGATAGTTGAGATCACTGAGGATGATTTAGACATAAGCACTGAGGAATCCAAGACTCCTTTGCCTTGGAAATCAATCAGGGTTTCAGTAGTGGAAATGCAAAGCTATTATCGCTTTGTGAGGACTTGGGAGAGAATTAGGGCTGGCAGGCAAAGTGAGTACCACTCTATCCTCCATTGTCCACACCAGCCATTCCCTTTACCATCTAACACTGGTTATTACTGCCTCACCAGTCCCTATATTTCACAATGAACATGGTGGCCATTAGACAATCTCCTGCTTGCAGACTGACAGCCTCACCTTCAGCCACACTCACCAATCACCCTCAAGCCTTGGATCAGGTGTCTTTGATACTCGTTAATGACACTCTTCCATCTTGGGCCTCCACGCAAGTCTTTCTTGGTTCCTTTCCTTCCGCATTTAGATGAGTTCACATTCCCCATTAGAGTGCACTAGGGTTTGCCACTGTTCTGCTCCAATACCCTCTTCTTTATCTGAATCCTTTTCTGGACCAACCCATCCCCCATCTGAATCAAGACCACCCCCAGTTGGCTTCTTTCAGAACTCCTGTCTTTTTTCCTGCTGATACATGCCACACTGGGTAACCTCTCTTCCAGGCCACAAGCTCCTACACAAAAATGTCTCATTCTCCACCTCTCGCTCCAGAACCTGTGGAGAGAGGTGCTTGTTAAATACCATAGAATAAATGGATTACTTTTTATTCCCATCACTTTGTCCAGGTGTAGGCATTACTTACTCACCCTTAAAAGTAACCCTTTCTTTAAAAACACTTTCTTATTGTTTTCATTTTCAGGACATCACCTGGCTGTGTAGTCCAGGCAAAACTTGAACTCACATTGATGCTCCTCCTCAGCCTCCCAAGAGCTGGGATTACAGATAAACACCCCTTCTGCCAGCACAGATCTGATATCCATTTCAGGTTTCTGCTGAATACCACACCCCTCTTTTGGGATTCCAAACTATAAGCTTGCATGTTCTCATCAGCTCTGACCTTCCTTTATCCTCTGCTTCCAAGTGCTCACCAAGCGTTTGTACTCCTATTGTTATAATAATCACCACCATCCCTAGAATTCCAATGGCAAAAAGTGGAACATAGTTTCTGTTACTGTAAAAAAAAAAATAATGGAAAATTTGAATAATTCATACATTCTCTATGCCAGACAGTTGTCTGTCACTGTAACAAAAATATCTGAGGTAATTAACTTCTATGGAGACTTTTGCTTTACTTTATAGCCTAGGCTAGGCTTTAAATTCCCTATGTATACCCATGGGCTCACTGTCCTCTTGCCTTAGGTTCGTGGGTGCTAAGATTTCACATATGGACCTCGCTGGTTGAAGGGTTTATCTGACTTGCAGTGGTTTCAGGGCATGATTGATGGGTCTCTTGTCTTGGGTTTGTGCTGATGATAGTTCATCACGAGGAAGGAAAACCATGAATGCGGTGTACTTCCAGAGAGAACAAGGACAGACTGGGTTCTCATCTTGGCACCCTCCCACCCCTGGAAAAGCCCCACCATCTTCTAATCGTGCCGTTGGGGGCCTTTAAAAGTAAGGTTGAGGGGAACCTTGAGATCATATCCACAGCACCCGCTAACAGGCTGGCAACCCAGGTTTCCGGATGTATTAGGTAGCACAGTCAGATACCTAAGAACCATCTGGTTAGGTTGCCACCACTGCTGCCACTACCTCTAATTGTTCACGTTTTCTGTTACAGAATATTTGGTCATCCTTAACCTTCACAATCTCTGATATTAGCCATCTGGTTGGTCTTGGCTGGCTGAGTTCCTCCCTTGCTACTGGGGGAGAGGGTGCTTCTGATTCCAGTACCAGGAAACAGGAGTCTGAGTTCCTCACTGTGAGTAGGAGGAGACCTTCTCCAAAATGGGGAGTTATTATTTGTATCCCCTTAACCACAACAATCTGCCCCTGCACTTGACCAACAGTACTCTCTTTGGTTACTTCCTCATTCCTCTCAAGAACCCTGTTTCCTTGGCTGTGATCTCTCTCTGGCTCTGCCTCAAGAGGGTTCTGTCTTCACGTACATACATTTTGCAGAAAATGCTCTTCTAGGCTGTTCTCTAGCATCCTACAGTTACCCAATATGTATTATTTTCACCTGTGTTGCAAGAATTAGTTCCATTTGCCTGTACTTTATTGTGAACTTTTTGACAAGTTTATACATGTTCCCTTCCTGAACCCCCTACACCAAACTGGGGGCATCTGATATGAAAGGAGTGAAAGATGCCTTATCAAATAATTAGTTTTAAATAAAGACATGTGATATGGCAGAATCTTGAAGAGCATTGCTTAGAGGTGTCCTAGCTTCTTTCTAGAAATAGAATGGTACCTTCCAAATCCAGAGGATAAACCTATTTTGATTTTCTTTTAAAAATTCACACAAGTACTCTTAATAGCACAGGCAAAATACAAGCATTGTGAATTTTCTTGAACACAAAAGCAGCAGCTTTGAAGCTATAATATACTGAGTTGTTTCCTATACTAGACTCAGTGCCGGGCATACTTCTCATTACACACTTGCTACATGATTCTTTGTGTCTGTCCCAGTTGACAGCTGAGCGACTTCAAGGCATAAACAACTGTACCTGAAGCTAGAAAGGTAAAATCAGGATTTGAGCCAAGACCAACTAACTGTAGAGTGTGTTCTTTCAACTTCTCTGTAAAACCTGCCCTCACCCATCCTCGTGTAGGCTTGGGACTCAGTAACTGAGTCTCTGTAGCCTGGGTCTGCTTGTGCTGTAGAGAAGTCAGAAGTGGGGGAGAAAGATGCTCTGGCTCACTCACTCTGCTGCCTCTTGGCCAGGAGGCCGGCTGCTTGGGCACTCTCAAGCACCTCTGACCAGCCCAATTGTAGGAGATCTAGAAGTCAGCATCGCAGGCATCTGCATCCTACAAACACGGAGGAAGCCAAGGGCAGGAAATACTTGCTGGCACTATTCGATGTTCTTGTTAACCGTAGTCACTGACAGACTATAGAACCTTGGGACCTGTTCCTTCTGTGTAATGTATTTGTGTACTTGACCATGTGACAGCATGTGATATTTGACTTTCTGTGTCTGGCTTATTTCACCAAATATGAAATGGTCTAGCCACATTGCTACAAGTGGCAGGAATGCATTTATCTTTACAGCTGAAAGGTATTCTATTTTGTACTCATCGCGTATTCTTTATCTATTCATTTGTCGATGAACACCCGTGTGGATCCCATATCTTGGTTATTAGAAAGTGCTGTGCTAAATATGGACATTCAGGCAGTTCTTTGGCATTCTGGTTTATTTCCTTTGTATAAACATCCAGTAAGTGGGATTGCTGGATTGTATGGTAATTGCATTTCTGTTTTCCTGAGGAACTTTCATACTGTGTTTTGTAGTGCTATATTGATTTATATTTCTACCAATGGTGTATAAGAATTCTATTTTATCAAAATACACACAAGCATATTATGTTGTTGTAGTAGTAGTTGTTTTCCTTTGGTGACAACCACTGTAACTGAGATGATGGCTTCTCACTCCCAGTTCCAGTTATGTTTCCTTGATGATGAGAGTGTATTGTTGGCCATTTATATTTGAGAAACACACATTCAGACCGTTCTCCTGGGTTTTGTTTGGATGACATCAGGTTTTGCCATTGAGCTGCTTGACTTCCTTGCACTTGACATTTATCTTGCCCCTTGTCAAATGAGTGGTTTGCAAATATTTTTCTATTTTGTAGGTTATGTCTTCGTGTTTTTCTTTGTTCCACAGTAGCCTTTACCATTTGATATATTCTCATCAGTTTACTTTTGCTTTTGTTGGTCCTCTCCCCACCGCCCCCCCACCCAGCACCTTCTCTGCCCCAAAATGCTTTCTGTTTGATTATCCTGAAGGTTTTCTACTAGAAGTTTCACAGTTTTGCTGTCAAGCGTTTATTATTGAGGAGAAAGGCTTAGTTGTTTATGGTGGTGACTTACTAGAATCCTCTTCTGGGGGAATGGACCCCTGTGATGCTATGTAAGCTATACATAGTATAGTATTTATTCTCACTGTTTCAGACACATGGTATGTGGCACTTCCGGGTTCTCATCCACTGCCTTGACAGGTACCTCCTGAGTATCTTCTCTTTACAGCCCTTGCTCGGCAGAGGAAATGACACAGTGAAGCCAGGTAACAATGTAACTCCTGCTACTTGATTCGCCTGACCTTGATGTCATACATAATGTTGCAGGCATAGCATTGTCTCCCAAAGGCCAGACTTGACTTGATTATCTGCTTCCATTCATGTAATCATTAGCCTGAGAGTAGAGTGTGCTGACAAGGGCTAAAAGTAGAAAATTCATTCTGAGGTGTGGCACACTCTTTCTTCTACAGTGAGCCCTGCGCTGGCTTGCGTTACCTGCCTGGTACTCCCACCTCTAAAAGCTGGAATATAATCAGAGTGCCCCATACACACCTCTGAAAATTTTACCAGCCCGATTATGCACCATAGCTTTGTTGTTTTTGGATTATGATACCACTGAACCGTCAGGAGAGCATGGATGATTAAATTCCCTGCTCCTGGCTATTAGTAATCCAGGAAGTAGCCAAAGGGTGGGTGGGTGGAAGAGAACACAGCCAGAAAACAAACCTCAGGATCTGATGATTTCATCTCAACAGGATACAAGAGTCAAAAATTTGCCACAACCTTTTATTTGTAGACATTTCTGCTCTTCTGAGAATGACATTAACAACGGGGAAGTCAGAGAAACAAACAGGGAACATGATGCGGTTTGAGAAGAGGGTTGTTCCTAAAATAATACCACAAATGAATTAGAATTAAATGAAGTCCTGTGTGTGTTCATATGTTCAAGAAAGGTCTGTTCAGCAGATGTTTTGTAATTACAGCAATTCTCACGGCAAGTGTGTGTAGCATCACCCACCATGATTGGAAGGTCCTTTTATCTAAACTTTTCGTCTTGGAAAAGCTGAAAAGCCTACCAGCCTTTTTCTACCCTCTCGCTGGCACTTTTTACAAATGAGGACACAGGCTTTGGCTTCAGGCCATGAAATCCCCCTGAAACAGGAGAATAATCTGTTTGTATAGATGTCATCCACTACCTTTTGGAAAAGTTTAGGAACCTAAATGGAATGTTTGAACAAATGAAATGTTCCTGTTCAACCTTCCCCAGTGAGAATGAAAGATAAGGCACCATTAAGTAATATTTAGCTCTGCAAATACATATTATCTGTCCCCTTGTTTTGAAAGTAACCGGCCAAAGGAGGGGCTTAAAGGTGGGCTTGCTTGTTTTCATTCCTTTAGGGATAATATCCATTTAAGAACAATTAGTTGTTGGGAGTGCTGGCTGGGTGGGGAACTCTTCAGGAGAATGTGTTGTATGTGTGTGGGTGGGGAAGGAGTCATTGCATGACCTGGAGCATGCCATTGCAGGAACAGATGCCTGTCCCACAGCCTTACCTTCTGGGAGCCTGAGAGCCCAGTGCATTCTGGGAGTCAGAACATTTGTTTTTAGGAAGTGGTTGAGGGGCAGTAGCCTACTGTGTTCCAAAGCCTCTGACAATGACGATGGCAGAGTCAGAGCTACATCTTGTTCTGATGGCTTACCAATGTTGAAGACTTAAGTGTAGGGGCTGTAGTGTCCTTGTGAATAATTCCTGAGTGGAGAGCAAATTGGTAGCAGAGTCCTCTTCTGGGAATCAATAACACCGCCAAGCCTGTGTTAGCAGATTTGATGCCCTAGCGTCATGTTAATGGTTTTAAGATGGTAACTGCAGTGAGCGTCGTACATAGACTTGAAGACTTGAGAGGGAATGTGTCCTCTGTCTCCATGGTGATATTGATAAACGAAGTTTAGCTTTATAAATACTAAGGAGGGAAGTCAAGTGGAGGGAGAGATCATGTGTTCTCTGTATTCCAAGAGGAAGTGTGTGGAGAAAGAAGAGGCTGAAGCATGGGTTTCGTTTATGAAAACAACCTTTTATTTTATTTTATTTTAAATGGGGCAGTGATAGAACTAGTAAAAAAAAAAAATACAGAATTAGACACACACCAATGGGAGGAGTAAATCCCAAAGAGGATGAGCTTTGGAAGCTGGGAGGCAAGTCTGTGGGAGAAATGGCCAACTGAGTCTGAACTGATGCTAGAGAGGATACTTTGCCTTGGTTTGGGGCATGGGGGCTGGGGGGAATAAATGGACAATGTGCAAAACAAGTTTTCCCACAAGCTACAACAGATCAAAAACTCAGGCAAGTGTCTGGCTTATAACAAAGGAACCCACACAATTAGAGTCAACCAGAAGAGAGACCAAGGAAAGGGGTGGGGCAGGACTCTAAGCACCTCTGTGACTTCAGGGGTACCAGCTAGGCATCCCCATGAGGGATCTCATCATCAGCCATTGGAGACTGCATTAGGCTTTCAGCTCTTCTTCCCTCTAGATGAAGTTCTCTCCTCTTGTCACTTGGTTGGTTCTGTGGCATCCAGTACCACTCCTGTTCTCTGAGTTGCCTCATTAGCATAAAACAGGCAAGAGTTTATTGTGAAAAACAGGAGTGGCTTCTCTCACTTAGGACCTTTGTGACAGCAACAGTGAACCTAAAACACATAACAGAAGATAGACGTTCCTGTTGCTAAGGAAGTCCCCAGGGTTTAGAAACCCTGGTCAGGGGCAGTGAATGCAGATAGCGTTGATTCTTACTGTCTCACACCATCACACAGGTCTCTGTGCTCCTGAGACTTTTGGTCCCTCTTGAGAATAAGGGAATTTTTCTCTCCTCCCGTGTGCCTTAATTTTCTCTCTTGCTGTTTGTTTACTTCTGGCATGAGTTGTAAATCATGGGAAGCCACTGATGGCCTTTGCCAGGGTGCTCTAGTCTGGGCACTTTATACACGTTAAGTAGGATTTGAGACACTCGGAAGCACTCTGGGAAATGTCCATTTTGTCCTGTAATTAAAATAGAGGATGGTTGGTTGTCATGCGCCAGCAGAAATATGTTACGTGGCTCGTTCCTGGTGAGGAACCAGGAGATAATGTTAATGGACAGCTTCATCTAGGAGCTAAGTAAATAAGGAGGCTCACAATGGCACCCCAAGGCAGAACCCTGCCCAAGCCTGCTGACCACCACATCCACACAGTGAATCCTCCCTGCACCTTCCTGAAGAGCCAAGAAGCAACCTTTTCCTTGTGCAAAATTATCCTGTCAAAGTGAAATGATAGTGTCCCAACTGTTCCCTTTAGAGTAAGGCACTTATGAAATGATTTTGGTTTTTCTTTCCAGGGTTAAAATGGAAATCGGGTTAGTCAGTTTTGAAATAGCTAGGATCCCAGATCCAAAGGTTGGACTCAGATTCTTGAGAGGCAGGTGATCATTAAAGAAGGAGTCTCCCAGAGCGTCCACAGCAGAGGTGAAATTCTGGGCACTTAGCACCTAGGAAAGGCAAGGGGAGGAAGGACTAGAAACCAGAATTGAAAGGGAAGTCCAGGGAGGGGACATTGGCAGATTCCAGAGTAAGGAAACAATGAAGGAGAACGGGGTTGGGGGGTGGGGATAAGAATGGGTGGGAGTGGGAGTGGGTGGAAGGAGAACAGGGTTGGGGGGTGGGGATAAGAATGGGTGGGAGTTGGGAGTGGGTGGACACGTGGAAGGAGAGGAAGGGAGGAGTGGGGAAATAATGTAGTTGAACAAAAAATAACTGAAAACCCCCAAAGAGAGCTGCAGTAGTTACCAGGCAAGAAACGATGGTGACCTGGGTGAGTTTGGGCAGTTTGCTTATTTTGGTTGGTTTAGCAGGAATCGGGATGGGTGCTGTTTGCCAATGCACAATGCCAACTTTGGAGCCAGAGGATTGGTGGCTTTAAAAGATCATAAAAAATAAATTTCTCAGGCCAAATATGTGCAGGGGGCCCATAAAGAAGGCAGTGACATTGGTAACCCCGAAGCATGCTGACTTGGTGCCAGTCAAAAGCCGAGGCTGTGTTGAGTTGGCTAGAATGTCTAGTAACTTTCTTACTGGATTATAAAAGTGATTTTTTTTTCCTAAAAACTAGCAAATGGCAAAGCAGTAGAGCCAGCCTGTGGAAATCATTCACTGTTCTGGGCCATCTTCTTGGACAGGACCAGCAGTAAGTGATTATTGGATGGATTTAATACCAACGCCCCTACCTGATTCTGGTGGCTGCCCTCATTGACAAGTCAGTTTGGAACCCTGAAGAGCTTGGGACTGAGGATTTTTTTATGAATAGAACTGGCTTATTTTATCTGGTCCCTCAGCCTTAGTTCTGACTTCTAGATCAAGCAGGTAATTGTAGAAGTATGCATAGGAGTGATTACTTCTCATTCCTGTTCTGGCCTCATATTCCATCACCTGGCCATGGGGGCAGGGCGGTGTTCCTTGTGTCTCTCAGCAGTGGAGCTGCAGCTGGCTTGTTTCAACACATCTGAGGGTTAATCAGGTGTATTATAATTGCTACTGGGAGAGGCAGTTGAGCTGAAGCCTGACACAGTTCTCAAGGTTACCAGGGGAAAGGAACTTTCTTGCAATCCTTAATTGTTTCCCATTCCCCTTTCCAAAGATGAGTTCTTAATATACAATCATGATCAGTAGAGCAGTTGATATCATGTACCTTCCTGATTGGTTTTTAGCTCGTGCCTCTTGTTTCTTTCAAATCCTTAAGTGGCTCTTTCTTTAAAAAACATGCTCAGACCAAAGATAAAGGGTTGACAACGGATTGATTAGTTGTCATTGTTTTTTGTTTTTTCCATTGAGCATTTTACCGTCTGGCATTTTTGTCCACAGAGATGTAGAATGTCTGTTGGATTATTTAATGGTAGGGGAAGGTGTTATAGTTTCCTTTCTGTTGCTGTGATAAAACACTCCTACCAGAAACAACTCTGGGGAGGAAGGGATTTATGTGGCTTACATTTCCAGGTCACAGTCCATTTAGGGAAGTCAGAGCAGGAACTCAGGCAGGAGCTGGAGCAGAGACCAGGATGGAATGCTGTTTGCATGCTCACTTTCTGGCTCACTCACACCATAAAGCTTGGCTAGCCTTTGTATACAACCTAGGACCCTCTGCCTCAAGATGGGGCTGCTCACAGTGGGTGGAGCCCCTCTATATCAATTAAGAGAGTCAAGACAATCCCTGGCAGACATGCCCACAGATCAGCCTGATAAAGACACTTGCTTGACTTAGACCCTTTTCAGATGAGTCTAAGCTGTGCTGTGTTCACAGTTAATTGTAACTAGGACAGATGGAAAGAGAATACCGTTGTATTTAGCAGAGGTTCTAGAGCACTATAAAACTTACTTTTTTAGGATGGAATTGTCTTTGACTTTCCTTCTTCTTCTTTTTTTTTTTTTTCATGAACTATCTCTCCCTATTTTGTGAAATGGTCTATCTTGTTTTTCATTGTATATCCATCATAGTTTTAGTCAGACAGATTTTTTTTAAGTCTATGGTGCTGTTTTTATAGTTCATGAATGACTCAATTGACTGAATGTAGGCAGCTACTGAACTTGGCAGTTGGTTGCCATTAGCCTGCCTGTGGACAGGAAGTGTTTAGTATAGATATGACTAACCATTTTCCAAGCTTAAAATAAAGTGGGGGATTTTTAACAGAGTAGGTCTTTGTCACTCATTCCAACGTTTCTTACATGCTGAAGTTCAAAGCCAACCACTCTGCTATTTTACATTTTTCCAGGCCATCATTTTACCTAACTTCATAAATTATACAGATTGAAACTTTTGTCATGTTGTTGATGTTTTATTTGTTTTTAAAAATGAATTACGAAGATACTGGAATAGTCCTGAATACCCTTCTGAGTCTGTATTTTCTATTTTCTCCTCTGCAGTTACTACCCAATTACTACCCTCTTGAAGTACCCACCTAACCTGCCTACAGAGAAGTTTAAGCTAAGAGATGAAAGCAACCCAGGGCAATTCCCCAGACCAGGGACTTGTCCTTTTGATTATAGGGCCCATATGATATATCACCTTTTCCCAACCCTTAAAGCTCCTTCTGCTTAGCCTAGTGACTTTTAGACTTCTGTTTTTTAAAATTATTATTTATTTATTATGTACAGCATCTGTCTGCAGGTAACCCAGCAAGCCAGAAGAGGCCACCAGATTTTATTACACATGTTGTAGCCACCATATATGTGCTGGGAGTTGAACTCAGAACCTCTGGAAGAGCAGTTAGTGCTCTTAACCACTGAGCCATCTCTTCAGTCCAGCTTTTAGACTTCTGTAAATCAGGTCTCCCTTCACTCAGGAAGAACCATACTGTTTTAGGAGATACCAAAGTATTTTTAGTCATCTTACTGTCTTTAGCTAAGAGTTTAAAAGAAACTTCTCTTTTATCCCCCCTTGCCCTCTCTCTAAATATTATACATTTTTTCTCCTTTAACTTATGGGGGGAAAGTCTTTCTGGTGCCTCTTTTAAGCAACACTCTTTTCCTGTGCTAGGATTTAAGAAGTATTGGATATAAGTTGTGGAAATTATAAATAAAGTGCAACAGTGAGGAGATAAGATTGTCTGCACAGAAGAAGCACTTCCCTTTCTGCATCCTCCACTCAGTGTGTCCTCATCACTCGAGTTCCCACTTGTCTGTCAAATATGAAGGCATATTGGGGAAGAGGATTTAAAACACAAAATGCATGCAAATATTTTTAGTTAGCTTAGTATCAGTTGGTTGAGACATCTTCAGGGGCATAGCTAGACTTCATTTGCTAAGTTTAGAAATGAGTCATAAACTTACAAAATATACTGTTATGATATGTCTCAGGGTTACTATTGCTGCAAGGAAACACCATGATCAAAGCAAGTTTTGGAGGAAAGGGTTTATTTGGCTTAAGCTTCCACAAGGAGGGCAAGGCAGGAACTCAGAGTCAGGGACTGATGCAGAGGCCATGGAGGGATGCTGCTTACCGGCTTGCCCCTCGTGGCTTGTTCAGCTTTCTTTATTACAGAACCCAGGACCACCATCCCAGAGGTATCTGTACTTACAATGGACTGGGCCTCCCCAACCAATCACCAATTTAAAAAAAAAAAATGCACTACATGCTTCTCTGCCTGCAGCCTGATCCTCTGAAGGCATTTTCTCCATGGAGGTTCCCTTCCCGTGGATGACTCTAGCTTGTGTCAGGTTGACATGAAATTAGCCAGCACAGTATTGCAATAGGGTGAGACATGGCTGTGACTCTTTGACTCTTTGTGTGCTTTCCTTCTTTCTTCCTTCCTTCCTTCCTTCCTTCCTTCCTTCCTTTCTTTCTTCCTTCCTTTCTTTCTTTCTTTCCTTCTTTTTCTTTTTTTCAATGCTGAAGCAGAAGAAAGCAGTCCCCGATTTGTTTTAGATTAAAGCTTGATTTTTAAATTTTTAAATCCTATATGTGAATTTGTATCAAGTAAAAACAGTTCCTTGGTGTAAAATATTGATTCATTTCAACTTTTTAGAAACCAAGACTTTTGGAACTGAGAGTAGCAGATAGTAATTAAGATTTATTTATTTTATATGCATGAATATTTTGCTTGTATGTATATATGTATACTATGTGTGTGCCTGGTGCCTGAGGATATCAGAAGAAGGCACAGGAGCCTCTGGAACTTGATTTATGGATGGTCATGAGCCACCATGTATGTGCTGGGAACCAAACCTGGATACTCTGCAATAGCAACAAACCTAGATCCGTGCTCCAAGCCACTGAGCCAGTTTCCAGTCCCCCATGTTGTTTGGTTGGGTTTTGTTTTAATGTGTATGAGTGCCTTGTTCCTCTCTCTCTCTCTCTCTCTCTCTCTCTCTCTCTCTCTCTCTCTCTCTCTCTCTCTCTGTGTGTGTGTGTGTGTGTGTGTGTGTGTGTGTGTGTGTGTGTGTGTGTTTGTGTTTGTGTTTGTGTTTTCGTGTTTCCCAGGAACCCAAGTTAGTGATGGCTTTGATCCTCCATGTGAGGGTTGGGAACTGAACCTGGGTCCTCTGCAAAATCAGTGAGAGTTCTTAATTTCGGACCCATCTCTCTAGCCCTTTGTTGCTTTTTTGATGATGAATACTGCATTGTAGGGAAACAGAAAATGTTTGATTCCTAATGAAGTGTGAAGATAGGCCCACAATATTAAATATTTTGCAAAAACAAAACATGTGATTTTCATGAGATCCATGGATTGTCCAAACCTGGATATTTATTATGGTTCTGGGCATGTCTCTTGGTTTGTAGGTTCTAGGGTGTGTGGTGCTTAGTACTGATACCGTTCCTGTCTCCAGAGTAAAACTAGACTGAAAAATCCTAAAACTAGACTGGAAAATCCCAACACACTACATTGGCACAAGCTTAGGAAGACTTTGAGCTCCCTTTGAGCCTGTACAGGGAGTATTCAGTCTGATGATTGGGACTACTCAATCTAATGATTGGTAGCTGTTTAACCACCATTATCAGAACTCAGCTCAGAGCAGACAAGCCGCAGGAGGGCCTCAAGCAGACTACTCAGTCCACGCTGGCTGAAAGCTGTCCTTACCTAACTTTTTACTCAGTAGGAATGTGGCAGAAACTAAAGATACATCTTTCAAATTTGGGTCTGGCATAATTACTTGATGAAAATGCATCCTGTGGTACTGTTGGAGAAAAGAAATATCTTAGCCAAATTCTATGTCTGGAATACCTGCAGGGTCCTCCCCCCCCCCGCCCCCCAAAGAAAAGAAAGAAAGAAAAAACATTAGTTAAAATTCAGTGGACAACTTCTGCTGTAGAATTTTTCATGTGCCCCAACCATGAGAATTCCAGGCACCACAAGGTTGTCACTAGCTAGGTGTCATTTGAAATAAAAAGTGTAAAGAATGGTGTTACTTGGTGGAGATGGGCATTTCATCTTGGTGGAGAAACAGTGCATGCCTCCAGATGAAAAACCACTTTGAGCCAAGTAAAAGAGGCCTTGAACCCAGGTTGGTACCTGCAACAGCTAGAACTCAAGCTTCTCTAAGTTTCTACACAGAAGATGAAAGAAAGACTTTATCAGACTTTGACAAAAAAGGTGTCAGCCTTCTAACCATGGATGTGTGTGACTTGAAGGTTCTGGCTTGAGCGATACAGGCAAGCCACTGGCTGATGGTCTGAATTGTTCTGGGAAAGAAAATGTTCCCAAAGTTCTGGACTTTCCTAAGATCTTTGCTGATGAGCTCACCCTAGCTACAAAGTTCCAAGCTTCTTCTCAGATGCCCCTAGTGATGATAGATAGATAGATAGATAGATAGATAGATAGATAGATAGATAGATGATAGGTGATAGAAGATAAATGATGGATATATAGATGATAGATAATATATGTACAGACAGACATAAATATAGACATAGAGGTTTATGGGTATAAATATATAAATACCATTTTCAAATATATTAACATAATATTAATACAGTAATCAAAATGCAGGGAACCCTACATCAGCAAGAAAAGATGAGCCAGAACACCTCACCTGTCAGTATTGTTTTACAGCTAAACAGGAGAGATTGTCAAGGCTCTGTATTTGGAAAATAGAGCCTTTGGGGCAGGGGAGGGCTGTATGCTTTTCTTTTTAATATTTTATTTAATTTTTTTTTATTTTACATACCAACCCCAGGCCCACCTCCCTCCTTCCCATTCTCCCATCTCCCACCTCCCTCCCATCCCAACCCCCATTGCCTGAACTTGGAAAACAGAATCTTAATCCAAATAGTGTCTAGCTTTCTTATCCAATATTGTTAGTGTTCCGTTTTCTATTACTGTAAATTTAATGGTGTGTGTGTGTGTGTGTGTGTGTGTGTGTGTGTGTGTGTGTGTGTGTGTGTTATTAAGGGCTTAGGACCTTACACCTGCTAGGCAAACAGTGTGCCGAGAAGCTACATACCACCCCGGATGCAGATAGAAGAGTCTTTGCTTTGTACATGCTAAACACATGGTCTCGGGGATTAAACTCCCTTTGATATGGGCTAAATTCTCTAAACACTGCTTTAAATAGCCTATAAATTCTGGTAGAACAATGTGAGATATGGTTTCTTCCACAGTGATGCATAGTTAAGGACAATATGTTGGATTTGTTTTGTTTATTTGCAGTAGAAAGTGCCCTGCTTTGGAATGTGGGTGTGGTTCTGGCATTTGTGTATTTGCCTGTTTCGGGGAAATAAAGGTACAGAAAAACACTTGCCATTGCCTATATAAAGATTAACTCTCTGCAGCTGACAGGTTAAAAATACTGCACGAGACTACATCTCAGGCACCAGCATTTGTTTCCTTCATTCCAAGATCAGCAAAAGGCAGTAAAGATGGATTTGGAAAAGGGAGGCAAGAAAGTCCTTCACTTTTGGCAAAACGTTAAACTCCCCTAAGCATTTTTTCCCCCCAAAAGCAGGGAACTAGGTGGCAGAAACTGAAAAATTAAAAGGATTATCTCCCTTAAACTCAAGGAGAAACTAGTTAGCTAGGATAAGAAACTGCCTTTTAAATCACATATTCAAGAGAACTACTTATTTTCTAAGTATGATGCATTGTCTAGAATATACATTGTCTCACATCTGAGAGATAAACTCAATGTTACTTTTCTTAGCTAGTGCTATGGCTTGCTTGTGCTCTGTCTTCCAAAGGTTCCAGTCCTGAGCACTTGATCAGCCCTCAGTGTAGCAGTATTGAGGAGTGGTCAAATCTTGATCAAATGGGACCTACAGAGGTTATTAATTGGTCATGAGAGCAGCACTCTCAAAAAAGGGTAAATGCTCATTTCGTAGGAGTGGACTAGGTCTGATGGGGCTGGGTTGATCACAGTAAAGCCGTTCCATGAGTCTGGCTTCTTTCTGGGGGTCCCTTGATATGACCCCTCACTGTTTTACGGCTTACTATGCTCGGTTGCTCCCTGAACACATCAGCAGTTGCAGCAAGGTATTCTTTCGAGCTGGCAGAACTGTACTCAGCCTCAGGTGTTTGTTCTAACAATGTGAAATGGATAAAGAGATATTTTCAACTCCTTGCAGCTATAATACTATTATAATAAAATTTGCAATGAAGTATCGTCTTTTTCCATTGAAGCAATATTTTAATAGGAGGCTCTGTTCTTTATAAAAACTTGATGTGGGCTCAGCTATTAAAGGTTAGGCTCACAACCAAAAAATATAAAGCCTCGAAGTAAAATAACTGGCAGTCATGATCAAAACTATTTCCCAAGACCAAAAAGATGGCAGTAAATGTTGTCAATCATTTGACTTAGAAAAAGTATATTCCCAGCCTTTAAAGTGGGAATGTTATACTGCCTAAGCAGATTCTGCAAGGGCTTCAGTTTTTTAGAAGTTAATCCAGATACTTTGAAAATAAAGTTTTACCATCACAAATTGTATCTCACTAGCCTTTTAAGGTTATGTTAGTTAATACTGTTGTTTGTTTTTGTGGACTCTTGTTTATTCCTTATTGGCCCTGGTAATATGAACAGTTTCTTCATGGACATTGTAGGACACCTTGAACCACCCCAGGAGATCCCATGCCCATCCAAGAAACAAGCTGAGAAACCCCTGCCACCCTCTGTTTCCCAGCCTTCTAGCTACATATACGTCCCCTTTAAACTTGCTGAGAATAGGATAGCTTTTGGAACAGGGAATGAGTCCTACTGATAACTATCTTCAGTGCGGTGTGACACCCACAGTGAAAGAAGCACAGAGATGCATATGCATATCCCTGGGCCTTTTCCTGTATTGAACACATCGGCTGGGGGCATGTCTTACTCCATTTAGTAGCTAGTTTGGAATTTTTAAAGTTCCTTTCTTCCCCAGTGAAGGCATAGTGTGGGAATCTGATCAGGATAAAGGGGGATCTCGTCTTTAATGCTGGTAGCTTCTCCAGAGAAAGAAAATGAAACATGGAAGACCTCTTCCTGTTCTTGGGAACTCAGTCTCAAGGATTTACAAGAAATACCCATGAGTTAAGTACCCAAGGGAGGATGCCTTGGGGAGAGAGGTTCATGAAAACAACAACAACAACAACAACAAAACGTATCTGTGGCTACAATATCTGAAGCAAAACTATTGCTGTAGATGGTGTTTCTGTGAAGCTTGCAAGGGAATGTGTGGTGGTTTTCCAAAACTTGGTGCCTGTGCTGCTCCTACTACAGTGAATGGTTTTAGGAAATCCTAGACATACTATCCAGTCATTTTCAGACTCATCACGAGACCAGGTGCTTCCAATATTTTTTTTTTTAAATCATTCCAGAGAATGCTTGAGTTTGGGCTATGTGACCTTTGCCTCCTTAGTCACAAGACTCGTTTTGTAATCCAAAACTACATGTGTACTCATGGCCTTTGGCAAACAACAGCATCTGGAGAAGCTAACAGCGTTGGTTGGTGACTTGTCTCCATTGAATTATTTTTCTTTTTAACATTAAAAACAGTGAATGATTTTGATGAGTTTGATGCAGAGTAATATCAGTGTCTACTCACATTGAATAAATGGTATTCTTTCTAAGTGAGTTTGTTTTGTAATAAAAGTATGTTAAGTAGCTAAGAGGAAATAAAATACAGATCGTAGGTAGAAAACAAAGCATGATAGTGTAGTATTAAAAGAGCCAGTCTTAAGATGTAGCTGAGGACTACAGATGGAGATGGAGATGGAGAGGGACTTCAGAAAAGATCCTGAGGTTAAAAAATGGAAGCATTATGAGGGAAAAGTGAGTATAGAATTTGACAAGAGCCTGGGAAGTGAGGAGGAGGGACTAGCTGTGGCCCCTTTGCCAGTTTAATGGACAACCTGGGAACAAAGGGCTAGAGGCTCATGAGTCAACAAGAGCCTTATCCTGGGTTCTTATAAAGTGACTCAGAATGCTGTGAGACCCTGCGGTTCCAGTCACAAATGATAGCTCATACACCCACAGGGGATAGGGAGTTAGCATGGGCTAGGGAGTTACCACACCAAAAGAAGAGATAGTGTTTGTTCAACTGGACAGCAGTTGCCATGGGCTTCTAAGTAGCAGAATCCGCTGCTATGTTTTGAATGTTTTAAGTGGAAGGATTTGCTGTCCACTGCTTTTGGTAGTTGCCCCTGTCAAAACCTTTCCAGAAGGAAAGAGAACCCTGAAGAGTTAATAGGCCTCTTGTTGTGACCCTGGGTTGACCTGCTGTCCCTCTTCTATCTCTAGAGCAAGGGGCTGACGAAAGAGACGGGAAGGTGGCTTTATTGCAGGAGCAATGAGAGAGTGTGTGATGAAGGCTACAAATGTGGGGACTGACAAAGTATTTGAGAGCAGACATTTACTTTGTTGATATTTGGCAGTCGTCCATAAAAATGACCGGTTTTGTTGTGTTATTTGCCAAAGTTTATTTTACCCTGATATCCACCATTTCAGAAGTAGTCCATCTCCATGACAGCAGGGGATGTTTTTCAACTCTTACAAGAAAGGACTGTAATGGTCTTTTTTAGTTACTTGACTGAAAAGAATGAATCTAATGTACCAGGTATGTGTTGTCAGCATCATAGGACTATGATTATTTTAACTGAATATTTGTCTTTTGGCTTGAGAAGAGGGGCTTTATTATTTTAAATTCTAAATATGATTTTAAGCCAGCCAGTCTCAATAAGGGAAAAGAATATATCCTAGTTTGTTCTTTCTTTTTCAACAAATTAAGATAAGCTTATGCTTTCTTAGCTTTCTAGATGTGTGTGGGCCTGCGTGCGTGTGCAAGCACACTCATTCTTGGGTATGGGAATACATATGTATGTGGTAAATATGTGTGGGTGTCTGTGTACATGTGTGCATGTGTGTGTAGAAGTCAGGGCCACCCTCAGGAGCCATCCACCTTGTGTTTTTGAGGTGGTGGTCTCTCATTAACTTGAAGCTCTCTGAGTAGGCAAGGCTGGCTGTGCAGCAGGTTCCAGGGACCCTCCTGTCTCTACTTCCCCAGCATGAAGATTATTAAGTTAGAACTATCCTGATATATATATATATATACACATACATACATACATACATACATACATACATATATATATATAGTGGGTCCTGGGGATAGAACCCAGGTCCTCATGCTTGTCCTCATAGCAAGCACTTTAACAACCACCAAGTCATTTTGCCCACACCCTCAGTCTCCAGATTTTTGTGAATAATTATAAAGAAAATGCTTGGTTTTTTTTTTTTTTATAGTTAAAATGTGCCCTTAAAACCAAATTATATTATCTCTTCAGATGTGGGTATTCAGTAATTCCTACCAGTTCCAAGGCTATCAATACATATCTTGTTTTTTTATTCCTGTCTTTAGTTATTTAATGACCAGAACCCCACCACCACCACCAAAGATGTGCATTACTTGTATAAGAGTAGTTGAATTAGCCGTGTAACTGATAGGAAAATACATCATCTGTAGTCACTTAATTTGGTTGTGTTTCATAGAAACAGTATCCATGTCCTACCGGTTCCCTGTGCTCCTGCCTCCTCCCCACAAATCTAGGAGATAATAGATTAACTGAGCATTTATTGTAGCAAGGAGTAAGTAATACAGTATAACTAATCAGAAGGGTTTTACTCTAGCTAAAAATGGAAGCAAATCCTCAAATGCCTACTCTAGTAAGAGCTAGGCAGGACAGTCAAGAAATTTTTTTGTGGGAGAAATTTGGGGTTATACCGGGCCAAGGTTGCTTCCCAAGGTTTCTCTAGGTCTCTTTTTAAATGTCACCTTCCCTGACTACCCTAGATGAAAGGCCATACTCTCTCATCCACACACTTCTTTTTCATATGGCCCCATGTCACTACTTGGGACCCAATGTGTCAGTTGCTATCATGGGTCATCCTTTAGAATCCGAACTTCTTGTGAGCAGGTGTTCTGCCTCAAATACGATATAGACAAGTGATTAAAAAATAAAAAAAAAAAGTCTGTGGAATGAAAGATGAGTGAGTTGTGTGACGGTTTTCCCCAACCTCTAAATTTATTTTATTTTTTAGGGTTCCTCATTGATCTGATGACAACTAGTTCAACTTTCTTCTAAGATCTTTATGAACTTGGCAAACTTACCACTTCTCCATGACCCAGTTGACAAATTGTATAGATATAAGATTAGGCACCAAATATAGCTGAAGCCTGTGACTGTCTTAATTACTCTTCTGTTGCTGTGAAGAGACACCATGACCAAGCCGAGTCTTATGAAAGAAAGCATTTAATTGGGGACTTGTTTAGAGCTTCAAGGGTTAGTCCGTTATTGTTATGGTAGAGGGCATGGTGGCATGCAGGCAGTTGATGGAGCAGTAGCGAGAAGCTACATCCTGATTCATAGGCAGAGAGAGAGAGAGAGAGAGAGAGAGAGAGAGAGAGAGAGAGAGAGAGAGAGAGAGAGAGAGACCCCTAAGGCATGGGGTTTTGAAACCTCAAAGTTTATCTCCAGTGATAAACTTCCTCCACCAAGCCCACACCTGATTCTTCTAATCCTTCCAAATAGTGCTATACCCTTGTGACTAAACATTTAAATATATGAGCCTACGGGGCCTATGAGTTTCAGACTCAAACTACCACACTAATATATAAGCATTATACATTAGTATATTATACTTAATTATATAGAATGCTGGGTTGGACTGTGTGTGTGCACAGACACACACACACACACACACACACACACACACACACACACACTGATGTTTTTTGTTGTAACAAAGCAAACTTTACCCTTGATCAAGAGGGTGCACTCAGATGAATGAACACACTAAGAAATTAAGATATTTGATTTTTATTCTAACTGAGGTAGTGGTTGTGTCTTTTCCCTATTAGCTGGGGTCCAAACTCACAATCTAATTCAACTGACTACTCTGAAAAGAATTGATGCACAGGAAATGAAGGAAGAAGTAGAACAGGTCACCTCCAAGAAGAAAGGGGTTGCTGCCTTAGGACCACAAATTGCTAGCACAGAGCACTGGACTTTTGTGTTAACTAAGGTTTAACTGGATAGGGAGATTTAAAACATTTTCATGAAAGTCTTACAAAGTGGAGGTGTTAAAGATGATTTTAATTCCTGGTCCTAAATGCAAGTTTTATAGCATTTGATTGAAAAGACTCATGTTTAATATTTCTAACAAATCCCTCCTCTTTTTATTTCTTTTTTAAACACTTTTTCAGACTCATCAAGGTGTGTGCTTACCTTTTCTGTCCTGTCTTGGAGTAAGAAACTGCAGTAGGGAGGACGTATTTGCTCAGTAGTAATTGACTCAGCAAGCCTGAGTTAGGGCCTTAGTTTAAGAATTAATTTCATTAGCATGTTTTCAAGTGAATGCATCTTTCTTGGGGGTGGTTCCTTGACCAGGAGATTGACATGGCCTATTGGAATGTTAGCTCTGCATCCAAGCCAGAAATCTATTCTCTTGATCAGGAGGCATTTTCTTTTCCCAGGCCTTCATACCTACTTGAACATTCTACTTCCCTAAAAGCCCTAGAATCACATAGGGGCCAGATCAAAGCAAGAGCTGCTGGGCTGGATTTTTAATTCAGTGGGCATTCCAGAAATTGCTCTAAAATCCAGTCACATTTATATGGTACAGGTTAGAGGTCACCCACTCAAAAGGCCAGGGGATCCTCCTTCAAAAGAGTGGGATCACAGCTTAGCTCAGAGACACCATTGTCATGTGGGAATGTGAGCTTCTTATGCATGGATCTTAGGATTGTTTAAAGAAAATCAGAAACAATGGTTGTTCCCGCCGGCTGCAGCGGGTCCTGCCGCCATGGTCCCGCAGCCACATGTGCCCCAAATAACACTCAGAGACTCTGTATTTGATACAATCCTGTTGGCCAGTTACCATTATTGTTTATGGGCTAGCTCTGCCTTAATTATTAACCCATTTCTACTTATCTAAGTATTTCCACGTGGTTGTCTTATCAGGGAGCCGAGACAGGCGTCCTGCTTCTTCCCTGGGCTACATCTCGACCCTAACTACTTCCTCTCTCCTCCTCCTGGTCTCCTAGCCCCGCCTATTCCTATTGGCCACAGAGCTTTATTAACCAGTATGAAAAACATACATACAGAATAACATCTCCCATCAATGGTTTTGAGGTTAATTATCCCCATTTTCTCACACTAACCCTAACAGCAATAGAACTCTATGCAAACCCCAAATCTGGAGAGCCCAGGCTCCAAACTCTGCAGTGCTTCCCGAGCCCCCTGAAGTAGCAGGGGTCTATCTGGGCACACAACACTGGAGAGAAAAGGGCAGACAGTGGGCAAAGAAGTACTTCTCAGAGACCTCCTTGGAAGTACACAAAGTCAGAAACAGTGCTTCAGAGAGCCTCCAGGGAAAGACACCTGAGCATGAGTGCCATGACATCTGAATTGAAAGAGTTTACTTCATGGCCAATGCATCTCTTCTCACCATTTGCTTACCTTCAGCAGGATCTGCCCATAAGATGTTGATAGGGCTGTTAAGATGCTTGACTGACATGTTAATGTAATTGCTAGGGAAAAGTTGTGAACAGTATGTTGGGAGGTTGTGCCAAGATTCATATTTGGGAGATGCCCAGGGTAAGGCCAACAGGTTGCTGCTCCTAAAATACTCAAACAGAAGGGTTTGAGATATTTGTATGGAAGATTCCAGAACATTTGCTGCAAAGATTGGATAGCTAGTTATTTAGTACAGTTTGGCTGAGGATAGAGAGAAAGCAATGACTTAAAAATAAAAGTAGAAAATTCACCAGTTTGTTTTTGTTTTTTAATAGATTTTGCTCCTTTCAAACATAATGGATTGCCCACTACATGTGAAGCTCTGGGTTTGATCACCAGTACCACAAAGAAAGAAGGTGTCTTATCCCATTTATGGGTTTATGTTCTTAGCCATGGAGTACAATTTCCTTTGTTAAATTCTAGGTATAAAGAACTGAACTGATTTTCTGACAGGTCTTTAGGAGTTTGAAAGACACCAGTGGGTCCACTGAGCTAGATTAGAGAGTTGGAAATCGGTTCATTCCATGCTAGCTCGGGGACAAATGTTAAGTACTTTGAAGAATATAGAGATGAGAGACTGGGTACCTTACTTGCCAAGGATTATAAGCAGTTAAGATAAGATAGAAATTGAACTTCCTTATCAGGCAGAAGGCAGGTTAGAAGGAAAGATTTATTCTGGCCATTGGATTTAGGACCGTTTCTTGGAAGAGGTGGTATTTCAACTTAGGCTTATAGGGTGAAAAGCCCTTTGGGGGCAGGGATAGAGGGTCAGGGTAAGGGTAGACAGACATGTGATTTTTTTTTCTTTAGTTTTCTATCCCCTCATGTGTAAGGCCTATGATTCTTATTTTTGATGCAAAGCAACTGAATGGTCTAATAAGAGGTAATGTTCCTCAACTTTGTCTCTGATTTTGCACCCTTGGCTTCTGAGCTATGGTTCACTCCTCTGGCTCCCTGGGGATGGTAAATTATAGGTTCAAATCATAAATGTGCATGAAAGTGTTTTGAAGTATTCTGTTAACTACAGAGTGGTCACTGTAATTATATTGTTAGATTGTCTTTATGATCAGGCTAGGGGCAACCTGGTTAGACCAGAAAGAGTGTATTGACCATTGATACCAACCAATCTGAGAGCCAGCTCAGTGTTGAACTTCACTCTAGTGTGCTGGATTTAGAATTTGCTATTGTTTTTCTAAATGTTACGTGAATATAAATGTTCATCTGGGCCTCTGGAAAATTGCAGGGCTTGACTTAGAAAGTGTAGAAATCTCAGAGCTATTGAGAGGGTTTTTCTCCACATTCTGATAGAAGACTGTTTGAATTAACAGTGGAAAGTTGCTACATACTTAAATTTATATAAGTAAAACAAGCTCAATAGAAACATCTATAAGAACAACTAGCATTTCCAAGTTCAACATAGTAAATAAGGAAAGATTTACTTAATTTGAAAAAATAGCGCAGTAAGTCAGTTTTGCATAAATGATTGGAAAATATTTTCATTTCATCTCAATTTTATATGTAGGAGTTAAGCCCTGTTCCAGTTGTTCTGCGTGGTGTCTAGAAAAGGCTTGCTTTTTACCCTCCTACCTGCACTATCAAAACCCTTTCAGTATATAACAGGCTCTATTGAAAACACTGTCTATGGGTTCTGAGCAGAAGTCACGTCTCCATTTCCATGAAATTTTGAAAGGGAATGTTATCCAATAAATCTGGTTTTAGTGTGATTCTGTGGTCAACACATATATACTTACGATTTTTGGTTCTAGGAGCATATCCCAGAGCAGGGTAGAACCTGCATGACACAACATGACCACTCAGTGTCCTCCCAAATGCAATCTTCAAGACCAGAGTTGTAGAGACTCTGATGCAGTCAAAGTGTAGCAATTACCAAGCCACACCCAAGTACCAGTGGCCCAAGACACAGAGTTCTGTCCTGGATGCCTGTTACCGCTCCTTCCCCTGCCAAACCCTGAGAACTGAGAAACCTAGAAGCAAGCATTTCCAAGGCCCTGAAAACTTATACACAACTGGTGTTTCCATTTCCTGTTAAAATACGTCCTTGGGCTTCGGTTTTTTAGGGATGCCAATGAACAGAATTTTTAATGCCTCAGAAGCCAGTAGGACGTCTCTTGGTCTACTCTAGAATATAGTCACTTATTTCTCCAAGGCAGGAACTTCTTTTCTTTTGAGGCTAAGCCCCTTTTGAGAAACCTTCAACTCTAGTCTCCCCCAGCCTCCATCATCTCATCCAGACAAAAAAAGTAATGTTCACTGTCTTCACTGCTACGGCCTTTTCCCCATAATCCTCCTGTGGTGCATCCCACCTGTTCCCATCATCACTCCTTCTCACCCGTGCTTCCATCATCACGCCCTCCTCTGTTAGTCTGAGTACCTGGAGAAAAGAGTGTGATTTATCTGTGAAGCCACAGCATCTGGCACGATAGAAACACTCAACACAAGTTTTCGATGAACGATATGTATAAGTTACATCTGTTAATATTCTTTTTTCTTCCCTCACTTAAACCTGAGCCATTCTGTACAAGAACATCACTGTAGTGTCGACTTAGCAGTTACAATGATAATAATTACACAAACTCACCTGGTTACCTAACAGCAAATGCTATTCTGTGCACTTCCTGTGGATGATTATCTAAATCCCATTTGCAGATAAAGAAACTGAGGCATAAAGGAAGTAGGTGATGTGGTCCAGTCTCAAGGGCCCCCAGGGAATGATGCAGCTTCTGACCTGAGCTGCCTGATTCCAGAAGCTGTGCCTGTATCACTGTATTGCCCAGATTTGCCCCAAGATTGCCCCACAGCCCACCCTGCCCATCTTTATTTGCGGTGAATTATGCTGAATGAATCCATTCCAGAGCAATACTAAGAACCTTCATCAGTTTGATAGCCAGTTATCTTAATTGATTTTAGTGTACAAATTTGTTCTTGGGTCCTGAATGAGATGCTTTTTGGAAAACCTAAAAGCCAAATTAATAGTATTACTAAGTTTTTTACTACATGGGTATGTGAGCGTCTCCAAAGAGAACCTTAGTATACATTGCTTTTCAGACCTGTTTAACTGGAGAGACTTCTCCCCACACCAATAATAAAGTTAATTATTCTCAACTTTAAAACAAAACAAACAAAAAAATCTAAACTGGGTGGTAGTGGTGGTACACACCTTTAATCCCAGCAGAGACAGGCAAATCTCTTTGAGTTGGAGGCCAGCCTGGTCTACAAAGTGAATTCTAGGACAGCCAGGACTGTTACACAGTGAAATCCTGTCTCAAAAAGCCAAAACTGTAAAAGAAATTAAAAAAAAAAAGAAAAAGTTAAATAAAAACAAAAAACAAAACAAAACAAAAACAAAAAAAACCCTGGCATTTCTTTATAAATAACAAAGTTTGGAATAAAACCTGGTCAATATGATCAATATTGGATTCTCAAGAAAATTCATATAAATATTCCAGTAAACTCATAATTTTGCTCCTTTCTTAGTCATGTAGGAAAACAACTTGCATTTATCTTATGTGGTCACAGATCTGTTATCATGGTGCCATTACCAAGAGTACCCTGTTTAAAGGTATCCCATTTGGATGACAAACTATATAATAATTTGGTTCCCCTTTCACTCATTTCAAGAGAACAGCCTTGCTTCCTTCCACCACTTATAAAGAACCCTTGCTACCACTGTTGTGTGGGCAGCGAGAAAGGAATGGCCTTGCTCTTCAGCATGTCCTCATTTTATATCAGTTCGCATAGAATTTCAAACACCTACACATTGTAAAATGCCCTTTCGTCACTCAGAAGTCACGTCTCTTAAGAATCTTGTAATCCCAGCACTTGGGAGGGTCGTGAGTACCAGTACAGCCTGAGCTGTTACAGAGTGAAACCCTATCTCAGAATCAAAGTAGAGAGGTGGAGGACCTTTGAGACTTCTTCACATAGCTCAGGATCTATTCATATATTGGCTTATCTATGCTGGGGCAGATCTATGCATAGCCTGAAAAGATGCCAAAAATCTCAGAACAGTTGTTGCCTCTTGGAAGCAAGGGTTGAGATCAGAGCTGTGCAGCCAGTGGGGCAAAGCCGGGCACTTTCCACTTGATTTGGTTACACTCTTGTACTTGAACAGTACAAGCATGTCTTCTTTGTTTGTTTTCAGATTAAACACTGTAATATCTTAAAGCTAAGCAGGTGCTTCCTGAACACACAAGCTGTTCAGGCATGGTTGGGCTGGACCTACTCCTTTGAGTTCCCTTCCCTTAGAGAGACATCCTTCTTTTTCCTTTTTTTTTCTTCTTCTCCTTGTCCCCACTCCACCCCTCCCCCTCAAACACTGTTTCTTTGTGTAAAGGCCCTGGCTGTCCTGGAACTCACTCTGTCGACCAGACTAGCCTTGAACTCACAGTGACACTCCATTGGAGAAAACCAATTCTCCCTCTGCTGGCAGGGTTCAGTTGCAGCAGTTTCTTGGTTAGGGACTTTGTGCCCAGTTGCCCTTGTTCATGCTGGGATTTTGTCTGGTTTGAACTTGTGCAGGGCTTGTGCATGCTGTCATAGTCTCTGTGAGTTTTTCGTAAGTCTATCAGTCCTGTTATATCTGGAAGACACTGTTTCCTTGTAGTCATACACCAGCTTTGACTCTCAAAGTCTTTCTGCCTCCTCTTCTATATAGATCCCTGAGCTTTGAAGGGAGGGATTTGGTAAAGGTATCAACTGGGATAGGTCTTGTGGCCAGGAATAGTTTGCCAAAAGGAGCTCCATGTTTTTTATGTGTGCTTTTCTCGCGTGTGTGTGTGTGTGTGTGTGTGTGTGTGTGTGTGTGTGTGTGTGTTGTTGTTGTTGTTGTTGTTGTTGTTGTTGTTGTTTTTAGAAAGAAAGAGAACAAAAAGCTGGGTAAATAGGGAGGTGAGAAGTATCTAGAAGGAGTTGGGAGAGGGAAAGGAATATGATCAAAATATATTGTATAAGAAAGAAATCATTTTGTGTGTGTATGTGTGTGTGTGTGTGTGTGTGTGTGTGTGTGTGTGTGTGTGTGTGCTTGAGAGACCTAACCTGAAAATATGGGCAGTAATAGCCTTCCTTCTAGGGTTGGTGTGAAACTTCAGAAAGATAATGTAAGTTCCAGGATAGTATAGTAAGGATTTTTAAAACAATGTCTTCCCAGTTAACATTCTAGCATGGAGGGGGGAAAGGACTCATCATAAGCCCCCACCCTTAGCTTCTGTGGAATGGAGAGTCAAATTTCTCTAAGGATGTGGCTCCTGGCGTGACCCCACACCCAAATGTATAGGAACAACAAAAATTGGAGTGAGAATATATATATATATATATATATATATTATATATATATATATATATGAGGCCATGAAGTTGGGGGACAGAGGGAGAAATGGGGTTTTGAATATGATTAAAATACATACCAAACTATTTTTAATGGTGGCTACTACTATTGCTGTCTATTGTTTGTGTCTCTACTGTGGTTATAGCCTAGGATAATTTAATGGACTCTCATGGCTATATATGTCTTGTCCTGACTTTGGGCAGCCATAAAATATATTTGTTTCCCTAACTTTTATCCTAACATTTATGAAACTGACATTCTTTGAGATCCAACCATACTGCTTCATCTAAACATCACCAAATTTTCCTCCATTTCTGGAGGCAATAGGGATGCCTTGTCAGAATTTATTTCATCAAAAAGGCAATAAAGATGTGGAATGATCTCTAGAGAACACTGGGAAAAGGCAGAGGTGAATCTAATAATAGGACATTAAAAGAGTTGAAACTATTGGCATTGTCTTTTTATGCGTGTGTGCATATTTGTGTGCATATGGCTGCATGTTCATGTGTCAAGTCCAGAAGTCATCCTGAGTTGTCATCATCGGGGATACTGTCCATTGAGGCAGGATCTGTCATTAGTACAGAACTTGCCAAGTGTACTCTTCGTGCTGGCCAGCAAGGCCCAACACCCATTGTTCTCCCTTCCTGAGGTCTGGGGTTGCAGTGGCATGCCACCACACCTGGCTTTTTTACATGGGTTCTGGGGGTCCAACACAGGTGTTCTGGCTTTACCCATTGACCTGTCTGTCTCCCTGGCTTTCCGTGTTCAGAGTCACCACAATAATCAGCATGTGAATAAAGGACACACAGTCAACCCCAGAGTCATGAACAGGTCAGTGTCAATGACAAAGACAGCATGTGGTCATACAGGGAAAGCCTTCTTCATGTCATCTTCAGGGCTTATTGTTTCATTAGATCTCACTTCAGTCCACACCACCAGGGAATGTCTTCCCCCAGGATGGCAACTTAGCAGGTGAGAAAACTGAATTTCAAAGAAATCAAATTGTACCCAGACTTACAGTCCAGCTCTTTCCCGTTTGGTCCCTGTTTCGCTGCCCTGACTTCCTGTACCCCATGTCTGATTCTTTGAGAGGCATTGGAAGACTAATCCTAGGGTGGTGATGCCACAGTGTGGCATCAATTGTTTGATTCATTTCCTGTTGCACAGCTTTGCATGTCATGCATGTTGCTACTGTGTCTCTTCTTGTCTTTGTGTGGTAGGCATTTTTTCTCAGACAGCCAGTTTCCTTGGAGGAAAGACCTTCAATTACCTCTCTGTGATCCTTCAGTTGAATCTGTTGCTAAGAGAGATGGGAATCCTCAAGGGATTAAAATTTTCTTTCCAGAAGACTTACATATGTTACCATGTGTTTCAATGTGATAGTGGGAAAGGAAATATAACTTGTTAACAGGTACACTAAAGGAAGCCTCTGTTTTCACACAATCACCTGGTGCTTTGCATTTGTGGGTTTTCATAGTGCCAACAGAAGGAACTGGTCGATTTTGACCAAGTGCAATTCATCCCTTGAGTATTGAGATGCATATGAAGCTTAGTGTGTTATGTTGTCCCCTCAAGTCTGCAGAGGAAACTTCCTGTGGCAGGCACAGCAGGCACTGTGGCAGTTCCATGCTTTTCCTGTTGATATATTTGTAGAACAACTCCAAAAGATTGACTCAATAGTCTCAGCTTACAGATGAGGAAACCCAGCTCCAGCAATAGCCCTGAAAAGTGTGGTGGCTCCATCACTCTAAAGATGTAGTGTTTGGGCTTATCAAACACACTGCTTGTCCAGGGTGTTGGGAAGAAATGCCACCAGAAGAAACCACTTGGACACTGACGATTATACTTCGACATTTAGCTTGAGATATTTTCCCTAAAATCCCAATATGTGTCAGAAGGTATAATTTTAAGATAATTTCATGACTCCTGCATGAAAACAAATTGGTTTTGAAGATTTGTCTTAGCCACTTGGGATCAGGAGAATGTATGCACACCACTGTGCATTTGAGGATCAAGTTAAGGATCCAAGCTATACCAGTTCTCCCAAAACAGCAATCTCTGGAATGGCCACCTCCTTCTGAGGACATACATACAGTTGTGTTAAGGTGCCTGGCTGGCACTTGTCTGCTCTGCAACTATGCATGTTACTTCTGAGCTTTTCGGGGCCAGCTATGCTCACACTTCAGATAAATACACACGCAGCTCCTACTGGCCACAGCCTTCCCACTCCAGCCTGTACTCCATTTGTGCCTCCCCTCCCCTCTCCTTTCCCTTTAACCTCATCTCTTCTCTGTGCCGTTGATTTCTACTTCAGAGTTTTCAGTGTGGAGTCTGGTGCCAGGATACATGAGTGATCATTTTCACCATGAGTACTGCCAGATCCCAGGTTAGGGAGGTTAACTCTGAGCCACTGATCTGTCATGATGAAGCTCAGTTTGGTTCTGGCCATTTTCTTATCCCCAAATCTGCCTTTTTTTTTTCTAAGTCCATTTACATTTGGAATTATTCAAATAGAAGAGAGCTAAGGTTTTGCATTGCTTGTTTAAAGAGCATTTATGCATTCTGCAAGGCTAGACATGCTTTCTAAATGCTCTTATTTCCCATACTTCCTCAATCTGGATCCACTGGATCGAATTTAACTAGGTAAAAATTTGGAATGACATGTGTATCCATAGTCAGCATTCAAAAAATGTCAAGTGTAATAAACCTTGACATTGAGTGGAAAAGATGTGTTATGAGTTTGCTGACAAATATGTAAAGTGACTTAAGTCCCCCATTGTGTCAGATTAGTAATTGTGGGGCACTTTTGTTAATTTTCAGAAAATTATACACTTCATATTATCAAGAGGATTTTCATCTTTGCTTTCTTCTGCACACACTTTTTTTTTTTGCACACATGGGTCAGAATATTTTACCATCAATATTTATCTCCAGCTTTATTTTGTTGATGGTAAAACCAGGATTCCCTAAATATTAGTTTGTTTTGTAGAAAACACTGCTGAAGTGGACTGTTTGATTAAGTCCTAAAGGGAGCAGACGTAAAATAAGATCTTTTCTTTTCTATAGTTCTGTCTTTTCTTCTCTAACTAGGAATTGAATAGGACCTCACACGTGGCTAGAGACAGCATTATTTCTTTTCTGCCAACAATTTCCATGTCTATTTCCAAGGCAAATGAATTCATCTTAATTGGTAAACAGATCAATATTCTCAACACTGTTTCCTTGGAGAACATCTGTGTGCATCTCAGTTGTTTCCAGGGACACGCCTTGGTCCATCTCTCTACCCCATGGTTAAACACAGACACAGCCAGAAACAGAGTGGGCCAGGATGGCTAATCTTCACAATGTCACAATATTTGTGTTGTTGTCTTCTGGTGCATTCCTTCAGTATATCAAAGTCTTTTCCCTTTAAAGAAAACCAATTGCTGGTGGTTCAGAAAGAGAAACCACTTTCTGAAGTATGCTTACACTGGGGTGGGAGAGGCAACCCACATATTTAGTGAGTTATAAGTGCCTGTTTCTCTAAGTGTTAGAGTAAGCAAACAGAAACACTCAAAATATGTGTTTTAAACTCATATTTTTCAGGCCAAATTTTCCTGAGAAGTATTTAAATATAGTGAAGAGATGGGAGAAACTCCAAGCCCAGGCCATAGCACAGAAAAATAGATAGATGGAGTCTGCTTTGGGGAAGCTCAGAGCCCAAAGGGAGAGCTGGGGACAGTTAGGTAAACTCAGAAGTGTAGTGATTAGCAAAGAACTTAAATAGAACTGCATTCTCAAAATACCCTGACTGTAGTGTGAAAAGACATTGGAAAGGAGTTAATTAGATGACATCTGTAGAGATAGAGGGAATTGGATAGAATTTAGAAACTAATAAATGGTGAAAATTGAAAAATCTTGGTAATGTGCTAAGGAAAAGGGAGGATAAGATGGTAGATGGTTCGGTTTCCAGGTCTCTGACTTGAGTAATGGCTAGGAGAGATGCTATTAATCTGGGTGGTAAATAATGGACAGGGAAGGAGGAACAAGGATTCAGTTAGGGACATGCTACATCTCCGATGCCTGCAAAATCTCAAGAGTCTTAAATGTTTTTGCAAAACGAGTCTGGAAGAGAAGTCAGGGCTGAATTAGGACTGTGGGAGTCATTGGCACACTATTTGAAGCCATGGTGATGATGTCACATTGAGGTGAGACTAGACAGGAGTCTGGGATTACCTCTGAGATGGGCCAGGCCTTTAAGAGATCTGATGGAGCGTGGAACCGACAGTGATCCCAAGCAGGCGAGACTAGCCTCAGTTAATGTCCATGAAAGAAAACAGTCACATTTTATGATCCCAGACCGCATATCCCTGGCAAGCAGCTGTCAGCCACAACCTTGGTTGGCTCAAAACAGGCCATTTCTAAGGCTGAAAAATAAACCCAGTGAATGGAAATCTTCCTAGTATAGACAGAGAAGAGTACACTGAATTGATCTAAAGATTAAAATGAAAGTGTCATGTGGAAGAAAGGAAAAGCCTCAGAGATCAGCTTCCATGTCTTAGTTTTGATTCAGTTACAGTAAATGAGGACGGTCTTGCTTAGTCTGCAGCAGACTGGCTTTTCCTCCCTGGCTTGCAGGAAACTAAGATGTCGTGCCATAGAGTTTTCGCTTCTCTTTCTGTTTAAAACAAAATGGGATGTTGAGATTTAGTGAGAAAAGTAGCTTGATGAGCTACAAAGCTGCCAGTTCGGCCTTTAGAAATTAGCAATAAGGAGTCTGAATCTCACTCTCCCTTCTTCCCTCCCTCCCTCTGGTTTCAGTATTTCCCAACAGAAAGAGTGTTGATCTGGGAAACATGGTTGTAGATTCTAGATGGAATGTTTGTAGGCTGTGCCAGTCTCTAAAAGATTGAAAGCAGAAGGGCATTTATATAAAATAAGTTGCTGAATCCCAAGTTATTTGTTATGTATCTGAAAGTGATTGTATATCTCCTCCTGTAGAGACCAGATGTATTTGTTAAGGTCTGTATCTGGAGTTATAGCAGAAGAGGGTCCTTGGCCAGAATGGGGCAATATGAACTGCTAGGATACCGTTTCTTTGTGTAGGATTTCATTAGTGTGAACTAACACCCTTGTGAATCATTGAAGAGACCTTACGTGAATCATAAGAAGAGATTGCTGTTAAACTAAGCACAGTTTAGAGCTTGGAAAGCTCCCTGAAGTTGGCCTTTTCTGCCAGCTTTTCACTTTTCCTTTGCAAAATGTATTTCAGTTCATGTTCTGCACTCACTTCCTATTTCTGTGACAATGTGACAGTTGGGAGGGCACCATTTCTGGTTCCACCAGGATATCCTTTTAGTAGGTGCACAGTTTTGTGTGTTCCTGGCTGAGTTCTACTCACTAGGAGCTGTTCGCTAATGACTTGTGTGAGACCATATACCTGCGGTGAAACCAGATTTCAAATGTAGTGGGGAGTCTCTTTGTCCCCTCCTTACATCTGGCATGAAACTTGTGCACTGAGGCAGTTACTGCTCATATATGTCCTTCCAGCCTGGGTTTGGCACTTCTGCTAGTGTAGTTTACTTCCTAATGATGCCAGCTTTTGTCCAAACTAGAAATCATTTTATATCGCCAGTGCCCCAAGTTGTTCATCTTCATTACTAAATGGCTATATTCCAACTGCTCTAAGTGCATTTCGTGGCAAGTGCAGAGAGAACAGAGATCCCTGTATCCTATGGTGGAGTGGATACCCAGAGAACCTCAATTCTGAGGTCCTCAGCTGGGGGAGGGAGAAAGAGCAGACTCATAGACAAGCTTTCAGATTGCCTCCAGCATATAGACAGGGTAAATCATAGTAGAATAAAACTAATCTTGGTTTGCAGAGCATTTTCACGGCTGGGCCCTAAGCTAGAAGCATTCCATTGCATATGTTATTAATCTGTAATTTGTGCAACTCTTCTGTGTGTGTTAAACATCTGCCAAACTAAATTACCATCATTCCAAAAAATCAACTCTCAGGATTTGATTTTCCCAAGTATGTTGCATGTAGCATGTTTCATTGGCTCATGAAATAAGCTTATTTCCTCAAAACGTAAAGAAAACACCGGATCAGGAACAGCAGCTGACAGTGAGCTCTCTCTGGAGTGTAACCTTCCAAAATCTGGCATCTGGGGGTGAAGTTCAAAGTGGGTGGGATGTTGGGAGAGTGATGGCCAATGTCTTAGGCACTTAGGCTTTCTGTAGCTGGTTTAGAAAAGAGGACTCCTTTGGGTTTGCTGGAGTAAATGTGCTATCTTTCTCAGTATCGTGGTGTTGCTGTTTAACCTGCTTTCTTTCAGAGGAGTTTCTCTCACTCTTTCTTTCTTTGTTTTTTGAGACAGGGCTTCTCTGTATAACCACATGGCTATCCTGGAACTCAGTCTGTAGACCAGGCTAGCCTTGAACTCACAAAGATCCTCCTGTCTCTGCCTCCCGAGGGCTGGGTTTAAAGGTGCCAGCACCTCCTGGACTCAAATGAGTTTCTTTAAGTTGTCTAGGGTTGCAGATGCCTAGCAAATAGGTACAGAGTGAACTTAAAATTTCTACTGTTTTTATACAGTTAAGCTAAATAAAAAGGCATAATGATTTAGCACCTCATGAGACACAATAGCTAATTTTTGGATTTATTTTTACTTATATGACTGTGTGCATATCTGTGTGAGTGTATGCTATATGTGTGCTGGTGCCCAGAAGATAATGTCAGATCCCCATACAGCCAGAGTTACAGCCTGTTGTGAGCCTCCCAGTTCTGGATTCTGAGTACATGCCCTCTGCAAGAGCACCAAGTACTCTTAACCACTGAGCCATGTCTCCAGCCACTTCTATAATGTTGGTTATGAGCCTTTTGACATCTGGGCCTTCTCTCCAGCCCTGCAGCCCCTTTTAAATCAAAAGATATTTTCAAGGATGTTATTTATGTTACCTGCTAAAGAAATCACTGGCTACATAGCAGAAGGTATAAAGGATTTTAATTATACATCACTCCTAATAATTCCACAAATGAGAGCCCAATGCTCAGAAATGTACAAAACACTGATTTTTTTTTCCTGAACAGAAACTTATATCAGTAAACGGGAGACAAACTATAAATAGGGATGGGATGAGGGAAAGTACTCCCTAATACTGAGGCCTTTGTTTTGTTGTGTTGTTTTCCTTGTTATTTATTGATCTTTTGTTCTTTCTGCCCCTCCTTTTTCACTTTACTTTGTAGTGGCCACAGATGTCTTTAATTCCAAAAACCTGGCCGTTCAGGCGCAAAAGAAGATCCTGGGTAAAATGGTATCCAAATCCATCGCCACCACCCTGATCGATGACACCAGCAGCGAGGTCCTGGATGAGCTCTACAGGGTGACCAAGGAATACACCCAGAACAAGAAGGAGGCAGAGAAGGTCATCAAGAACCTCATCAAGACCGTCATCAAGCTGGCCGTCCTCCACAGGAACAATCAGTTCAATCAAGACGAGCTGGCACTGATGGAGAAGTTCAAGAAGAAGGTTCACCAGCTTGCCATGACGGTGGTCAGTTTCCACCAGGTGGAGTACACCTTCGACCGCAACGTGCTGTCCAGGCTGCTGAACGAGTGCCGAGAGCTGCTGCACGACATCATCCAGCGCCACCTCACCGCCAAGTCTCACGGACGGGTTAACAACGTCTTTGATCATTTTTCAGATTGTGATTTTCTGGCTGCCTTGTATAATCCCTTTGGAAAATTTAAACCTCACTTACAGAAACTTTGCGACGGGATCAACAAAATGCTGGATGAAGAGAACATATGAGCTCGTGAGAGAGATAAGCGATCTTCATGAAGACAAAGCAACGCTGGCTCAGGAAGGGAAGACGGAGAATCTTTTAAAGATCACATGTATCGCAGAAAGGCTAGGCCTCATACAGCCATTGGACATTATGGTACTACTTTTGTGTGGCTTGTTGTAGATGAAAAAAAAAAAAAGCATATTGCCAAAAATTCTGGCTGAAAATGTCTTAATGAATGTCAGGATGTGAGGAAAATAGGCTGTATAGAGTGATACAAAGACAGATGAGTGTGGCTCCAATGGCGGGGACTTTATGTGTTTTTTAGGGAAGTTGTGTTGGTGGCACATTAGATATTTCTAATATGTACAAAGTTGTGTATCTTGATTCACTTTTTTTCTTTGTGTCTGTGTATCTCTTTTAAAATGGCAAGGACCTCTCTTTCCTGTCGTTGATCCTTTTGAAAGAATTCTGCTTCCTAGGCTACTTTTTTCTTTTATTATAGATTTTTATTGACATTCAGGAATTAAATCTGAGGCCATGGAATTGAACCCCCAGGAAAGTAGAAGGCTGAGTATCTAAAAATCACAACTGTGGAAACAGATAACATGCCCATTGTAAAAATGTGCTTCTGAAGCTGACTTGTACTTTTTAGTACCATCAGTGACACTTAGATCTCAAAATGGTAGTGAAATACTTGCTTAGGGCCTAACTTTGATGTCATCTTGAACATGTGCTGACAAATGTCTTGGTATTAATGTCCATTTCACACATAGGAGAAAAAAAACTTCTAGATTGGCTTTGATGTTGAAATAATAAAATGTAAGTAGCATGGGGGGAAAAAAGAACAGTCTTGAATTTAAAGATGAACTCATCGGACTAATTTAGGAGAGCGAGGGCTGAAAGGATAGAATGGTGTTGCTAATAATGTAAGAAAGAGGGATGCATTTCAGTGTTTAATGGGAATCGATGAATAAAGGACTTCATTTTTTTTTATTTAACTACTCAGGTTTTATATTGTGTTATTTGCTGTTTTGATATATGAACCAATGACTGTGTGTGTCTCCAGCAAGTGGTGTGCTGTTTCTATATAATTTTAGGTGTATGGATGATAAAGTAGACCTTTGCTTATTTTGTAAAAGAACTAGAAGCCTACTGGCTAACTCTGTCATCTAGGAATAATAGACCCAACCACCAGCACTAAATATTGGCACTGCCACTGAGTCTGTCATTTACCTACCTCAAGAATATGGACAGTAAAATAAAAATTTACCAGAAAAGGTCCCAAAATTTACCAGAAAAGGACCCATCCTAGAATAGAAGGAAACGGTTAGGTTTCTCTGAGACCCAGCTTTGCTCAGTTAAGACAAATAGCAAAGGGAAAAAGTGTC
Organism: Cricetiscus sungorus; assembly: GCA_030556225.1. Lineage (NCBI taxonomy): Eukaryota > Metazoa > Chordata > Mammalia > Rodentia > Cricetidae > Cricetiscus > Cricetiscus sungorus. Next base: position 112,796,286 of record JANBXA010000651.1, on the reverse strand, counting down.
TATGCTTGAGTGATATGAAATTCTGATTTGAGCTGAAAATATAATTCTTACCTCCTGGAGCCTTGTAGGTGATGGCTAGATGTTAGAACCCTAGCATAACGGCTGCATTACTGATGGCTGGACTTGATAACTGCTAAATGGCTCACACACAGAGTTCAGCAAGCCTTCCTTGGCCAGCCCTCTCCCCACTTCAGGGAAGCTAAGAGTATGATCTGATGGGAACCACTGATCTGCCTTATTCTTTCTCTACCAGATCTTGCACAGCAGAGGTATGCATAGTGATGTCGACGGCTTCTCGAGAAGTTCTAGCTCAGCACATGATCCAGAAAACACAGAAGACCTCAGGAGAAATTTGGGTCATAATGATGGACCTGTAGGTTAACTACACAATGCACATGTGAACGGTGGCAGCATCCCTTGGTTTCATATGCCAGTGTCTTACTGAGGGCTACTGTTGCTGGATGAAACACCAAAAGCAACTTGGGGAGGAAAGTTTTGCAGTTCATCAGAAGTAAGTCAGGGCAGGAACATGGGTAGGAGCTGACGAAGAAGGCATGGAGGAGTGCTGCTTACTCGATTGCTCCCCATGGCATTCTCAACCTGTTTTCTTATTATAGAACCGCAACTGGACTGCCATCCCAGGGCTGGCACCACTTACAATGGGCTGGACTCTTCCCCCATGAATCGTTATTTAAGAAAATGCCCTTCAGGCTTACTTACAAGACTGATCTTTTGAGGACATTGTCTCATTGAGTCTCCCTTCTCTCAAATGACTCTAGTTTGCATCCATGTTGATATAAAACTAACCAGCACACCCAGGAAGGCAAAGGGAAGTATCTGTGGGGAGCTGGTTCAAGAACACCTTGTAGATAGATATCAAACATTGCAGATGCTGAAGTCCTTTATAGAAAATCACATAAGAGTTGTACCTATCTACCCTGCCTGTGTATGTCTTCCTATATTTGCATGCCTCAAGATTATTTACGACACATGCACAATGTGTCTGCTGATCTGGAAACAAAGCAAATGTTTTATTTATGGAGTAATCCCATGAAAATAATGTGTGTGTTTTTTGTGTGTGTGTGTGTGTGTGTGTGTGTGTGTGTGTGTGTGTGTTCAATACAAACACTTTCTTTTATGTTTACTGGTTTACTGGTGTATATGTGTGTGGGCATGAGGTAAAGGACAACTTGCAGGAGTTGTTACTCTCCTTCCACCTGGTGGGTTCTGGGGATTGAACTCATGTATCAAGTACCTGTAGCAGCAGGTACCTTTACTTGCTGAGCTAGCTATGTTGCTGGCTCCTACAAACACATTTATTTTTAAAAACATATTTTTCAATCCACAAATGCCAAACCCACAGACATGGAAGGTCTAATACTAAAGCAGGGAATCTTTGCTGCCATTTTTTTCCCCCAAAATCATCTGAAGACCTTTTCCTCATTAGACTTTTGCCTGGGAAGTATGTATGTATTTCCATGTGAGTTAAAATGTCACGACTAGTGGGCTATTTCCTGATGTGTGCATGTAGGTTCTCTTTTTGTCTGAGTAGCAGGCTAATTTCTGACGTGACTAGGCTCTCCCTCCCTTTGCATGACTTTTGGCAAGAAGGGCTGGAACTAGGAAGAATTTGAACAAGCTTAGGGTAGATAGATACCTCTGAGCTGAGTTTGGGACCTTATGTGTCTTTGTTGTCTAAGTTTCATGGTTTATTTTGGGTTTTTTTTGTTTTGTTTTTGTTCTTTTAGAAACAAAGTCTGACTTTGTAAACCCAGCCTGGTCTCAAAATTACAAACTTCCTGCCTCAGCCTCTCAAGTGCTAGGACTATAGGTGTGTACTCCTACATGTACTCTAACTTTCTTCTTCTAAATGATGTCCTTTTAGATTTGGTGAAATAATGAAATGTTAGAATGAAAAGTTAGAACCGACTTTATTAGTTGTGTGCTGATGGATTTTCTGCAAAAAGCATGATATATATATATATACATAATATATATATATATATATATATATATATATATAGTAAGTGGATGATAGCCAATATTGGAAATTAACATTTATGATATGGCTTTCATGTGCCAGGCACATTAACTCAACCCCTCTCCCCTCACCACCTCACCTTAACCCCCCACCCCTGCCGGCCTGCCAAAATCTTCATTACCTTGCAAATGAGGAAACTAGGGCAAGGGAAATTAAAGTTTTCTTGATAGTACGCTTCCATATCACAGCTACAGTATCAGTGCATCCTTGGCTGTGTTTAAATGCAGCATGGCTAAAAGCAATAGTAAGCGAATCATTGGCTCAGAGAAAAGGTTTTATGTCTCTGAAAATATTTTTCAAATAGCGACATTTTAAACCAAATTTAAATCACTCCAGGTCTGATTCTATTCTCCAAGATCTGGGTCTAATTTTATACAAAGGCATTTTCATTGTGGGTTCTGATTTGAAGGCATCGTGTAGCTCAGATTTCTGTCTCTTGTGATGCTTCAGCTCAAGGTGCTCACAATTAAGGATGGTTTGAACATGGGCTCCTGAGGCGAGGCACCCTCTCAGACAGCAAAAAAGCATTTGGTGAAGGCACAGAACTCTGCCTGCACCAAGATAGCCCCCCATCGTGTGCCAAGGAGTAGTATAGCATCAGTTCAAAGCGTCGACCTTATTTCCAGGTTTGGAGGCTGAAAACATTTTGACAAGTAAGATTTGAAACACACCCATGTGTTTTTCTGATTATTAGGACTTGCATATACACCTCAGTTTGTTTAAACTGAAAAACCTGTGTGAGAAATTCCTCTTTTTGTGTCTAGAACAGTATCTCATTAGGGATTTTCTGGAAAGCCTCCCCCCAATGCCCCATCATGTGAATGTACATGTAAGACAAAAGCCTACAAAGTGCAGACTTCTGATGGATCCCTGCCACAGGCGGATTAAAATAGTAGTTTTTGTAGCCTGAACCCGTCAAGTTTGCTGCCCCGCCCCCACAATGCAGAGTTTTAAATGCTCCTTAACATACTGAATGTGAGTATATGAGCTCAGATATAATTTAACAAACCCACCTTGACAAAGAGATAATGATCAATGTATCTATCCATAGGCTGAGATGGTTTTAGTAGGAGTTAAGTGTTGCTCAATCGCTAGGAAATTAAAATATTCTAATGAAGCAGCATGTTAATAGGAATACTGGTGTTTAAATGCATGGTCAGCTTTGGATTTTCATGCTTGCATTTTCTAATTCAGCTGGACTTAATGTTTGGCTTGATATAAATTACTCACCTGCACGGACCCCTCAAGTGACTTAAACTTACAGCAGTTTTAGAAATGTCATCTGACAGAAAAAAAAAATGTGATCCTAGCTCTGAAACTGTTTCATTTTCTGTAATTCAAGTAAAGATCTCAAAACTTTATATATAAAGATTATCCATCAGGCTCGGGGGTGGGGGGGGTGGGGGGGTGGGAAGGATGGCCCAGACATTAACAAACACACACTGCTTTTGCAGAGAACCTGAATTCAGCTCCCAGCTCACCATGGGCGGTAACTCCAGCTCCAGAGGAGCTAACATCTCTGGCCTCCACATACGCCAGCACTGAAGTGTTTATGCCCACACTAAACTATGCACATCGACTTTAAAATCATAAAAATAAATCTTAAAAAAAAACAAAAAACCTAGTGTGGTGAAGTAGTGTATGTCTATAATTCACCCCAGAATTTTTGGAGGTAGAGGCAGGAAGATCAGGGGTTCAGGGTCATCCTCAGGCACATACTGCCTAGACTTTGCTTTCGGTTTTTGTTTTGTTTTTAAAAAGGGAAACCCTGAGTCAACTTTTTGTTTCCAAAATGATACAACAGAGAAATTTATGCTTATAATATCCCATTACCATCAGCACCAAGTGTTGAACATTTGTGTCTCTTTTACTATGGTATCCTTAGGGACGCTTACATATATATGGTGCAGAACCAGAATAGGCTTTCTTTTGGACCACCAACCAGCTCCCAAATCATGACACTAGTTATTAATGCTTGGCCATAGCTTCCCACTAGCTCCTATAACTTAAATTAACCTGTTTCTCTCTCTCTCTCTCTCTCTCTCTCTCTCTCTCTCTCTCTCTCTCTCTCTCTCTCTCTCTGTGTGTGTGTGTGTGTGTGTGTGTGTGTGTGTGTGTGTGTGTGTGTGTGTGTGTGACTAGCTGGTGGCTACCTGGGTGGCCTCAGGCATCTTCCTTTCTCCCCATCCCCCTCTCCCCTTTTCTCCTAGGAATTCTCTCTGCCCACCAGCTGCACCTATCCCTCTACTGCCTGGCTTTTGGCCATTCAGCTTTTTATTAGGCCAGTCAGGTGCCTTAGGCTGGCAAAGCAACCATCTTTACATGTTACATTGTTAAAAACAAACGCAGCAAAAACAAATGTAACACATCTTTACATAATTAAACGCAGCAGCGTAAACAAATGAAACACAGTTTTGCCTAGTTGAAGTAATATTGCACAACAGGGACCTTTTTACCTCAGGGAAATACCTGAAAGGACAACGCAGTGTATGGACTTTTATCTGTCTTTCCCCAAGAAGCATTCCACCTAGTGATGAGTTTGAGCTTCTGGTGAGGGGCATGCCACTGTCTACAGAGCACTGAGAGAGGATAGGGACAAGCCAGGCAGCAGTCCCAGCTAAGATGAAAACATCTGTGCTTAGGAAAATACTCTGCACATGCAAAGAACCGGACTTTATTCATCAACGATCTGTGAGATCTTTGTGAGATCTGGCAGCCACCAGGGTGGCTGAGGGAATTCTGCCTTCTCTACTCACTGCTATAGTTCTGGTTTTGACTTGTGAAAATAAAGTGACTGATCAGGCACTTACAGTTTAATCTTAACACAGGGGGAAAATACTCAAATTGGGGTCAGTGATATGACTCAGCAGCTATGCATACTTGCCGCCAAGCCTGAAAGCCTGCATTTGATCCCTGGATCCTAGATGGTAGAGGGAGACAACTAGCTTTCACAAGTCCTTCCCTGACTCTCACAAAATATGCACACACACACACACACACTTTTTTAAATTTAACATCAGATTTTTAAAGTAAGTGTTTTGATTCACAAAGTCAACTAAGGCAGTAGATTCCTCCATACTTTGACTTCTCCACTTAAAAGCATTAAGACAGCTACGTCACAGCTAAGTCATTTAAAACTGCTTAATGTGAGGCAGAGAAGTAAAGGATAAATATGTTTATTGTCACCATCACGTGAAACAATTGGTTTACAACACAAGCCACTGTCATTGCTCCGGAGCTAGATTTTTGTCAGTTCAATAGGTACTGTCACTTCCCTGAGCTAAAGGGCATCCTTGCTGTCCCCTGCTGTCTTCTAAGACCATTTGTTTCCCAAAGCACAAATCCTCGCTGATAAATGGAGGGAAGTCTCAACATCACAGCTCTTACCTAGTCAGGAACTCTGCTTTCACAACTGAGCAGTCCCAGTTTTACCTTGCTAAAATATTCACAGAGGAACAGAGCCTGAAATCTGAGGGTGGAAACATTCCACAGTGTTTTCAAACAGTGCGTGTCGGGAGTTTGGCATCCTTTCCTCCAGGGAAGTCACTGGAGGGTGACCAGGTAGAACCCAGCAGGGTAAGGACACATACGCTGAAGCCAGCAGCAAACTGGTTTCTGCCCCTGGCTTGCCAAGGCGTTTTCTCCCTGTGTCTCTGAAACTTGTAAAGAATCCATATTTTCACTTGAAAGGTGGACTCAAACACAGAGGGCTCTGAACGCTGGGCACTGTTCCTTTGTGGGGCACTGTTTATGGTTGGCCTTCTGCCATTTCTCAAGAAGCAATACAAATAAGCCTGAACCTAAAAGGAATTCAGTTACAGGATTCAACAAATCCAAAAAAAAAAAAAAAAAAAAAACCACCATCTAATCCAGGTCCCTGTAAAAGTTGGCTCTTGTTTTCAATTTAGAAAAATTATTTTGGATTGAGTTGAGAGAGAAAAAAATGATGTCTGGCTGTTATTTAGGCAGGGTCTCTTAACCACTACAGTCTACATTTCTGTAAATGATTTGGTCATTTCTGCTGGCATTAGTCACCTATTGCTGTACTACAAGCCATCAACAAAATTAGGTGTTTTAAGAGAACAAAAACAAAAAAACATTCAGCTGTCTTTTGTGATTCCTAGGGTTAAACAGACTCAGTCAAACCAGTCCCTGTTTGGATTAGGGATTGGAAACTGACCACAGGAAGGATCTAATGCATGCTAATGCTATGTACATGCTACATACCCTGTAGGTTTGCCTTTTCCCCCACTGAGTTGTCTCATGGGTTACATCATGTTGTGACTGATTGGCCTGGGACCCTAGGGTGAGTAGGCCTCTTGATCTCTTCTAGTCTGTGCTTAACTTTATACCTCCTATTTTCTAAGAGTGTACAAGTCCCCAAGCAGAAGTTTCCAGTCCTTCGCATGACTCATACCAAGACAGATCCAGCATCGCTTGTGCTCACTATGCTAGTCAAAGCACATCTAGGCTCTTCTGGGATTCCTCAACTCTACCCTCGGGGTTGATGGCTCTCTAGGAGAGCTCAGGGAACTCCAGGAAAAGGTTATGCTCAGAATTATGGTTTATTACGGTGCAAGAATACAGCCAGCAAAGGAGAACACACAGAACAGAGCCCAGGAAAGACCAATTTGAATGTTTCCACGGGACTTCCTCCAGTAGAGTTTTATAGCTCACTTAATTCTTCCAGACACAATGTGTGACAACATCTGAAAATATTACCAACCAAGAAAGCTCCTCTGCCTGGTGGGATCCAGGGTGTTCACTGAGGCATGCCACATCCATTTGACTGTCACCTGTTACTGAATCTCTAGCTTCTCCAATTGGTGACCGATTACAAGATGATTCAGGGCCCGGAAGTGAATTTTTTAAAATGGACATGCAGTTTCAATGACATTGTTAGCACAGACTGTTTGGCATATCTTCTGGTTCCCTTGGTACACAAAGACCTTTTGGTCAAGCAGCCTATTCAAAAGTTTAGAAATGATCTCCTGGGGTCTGATGAAGGGTCTGCCTTTTCTTTGGAATGTGCACACACATGCAACCTGACTGCACTATGGGGGGAACTATGCCAGGGCATGAACTTGGGAATGAGTAGCTCTTTGAAGTTGTCTTTACAGACTAAATACTATGTCATTATTTTTTCTCTCCTGGCTCCAGCAAAGACACCAATACTTGGGGGGTCTGGAGTTTCTTCAGGGAATTGTTTTCTACTAAAAACAAATACAGGAACTAATGAGAGGCTGACGGGTTCAGAGATACATTCTTGCCCATGTGAAAGGTTAGTCTTTGCCTATGTCTGACAGATTAATTTAACTATGTTAGTCAAGAAACAGTGGACTCTGCAGAAACACCTGGTTGCTATTTCTGAGGAGTTTGTGACTGATGGGGAGTGTGGGGGGGGGTGACAGTGCACAGTTAATTAGGCTAACTCTAAATTAGGCTTCCCAGGATTTGGAGGATTCCAAGATATGAAGGTTTTTTTCCAACCGTTTAGTTTTAAACTGATATTTTCAAAGCAATTGAGTCAACATGGTGGCACATTTTCAATACCGATGGCAAATGTATTTGAATGTGTTTGTGTATGTGCATGAACATGCATGCATGCATATTTGTGTACATTCATGCCCAATGAGGGATGGTATAGGTAAAAGAAATATGCATGGGTCATTTGTTTTCATTCAAAACTAAACTGGTTACACGTGAGTCTGTGACAAGATTTGGATCACAAACCCTGGTAAGTGGAAGAACGGATTTGAAAATAAGTAACAGTTTCATCAACAGTTAATATTTAATTCATATCTGAAAGGTCACAAATATCCGAGTAATAGCAACATAGAGGAACTTGTTTGTTTTGTTTTTCCGAGAAAGGGTCTCAGTTGTGGCCCAAGCTGACATAGTACTCAGGGTCTTCTGTCACCTACCTTCTGAGTGCTGGGATTGTACAATACCTACTTTAAAACGTTTTTTAAAAGTTATTTATCTTGAAAGTAGACTTCTCCACACCTCATGGAGTTAGGAATTCTGGCTTTATAACTGTGCTCCTGAAGTTATGTGTTCCCTGAGCCCTCAGGTGGAGGGAGGGCAATCATACATTAGAGCTAGTCTGGAGTGGCCTCTCTTGCAGCCATGTTTGTCAATGCCTTGCCATTGACCCAGGCGTCAGCGAATTCATCCCAGCATTTAGCCACATGCTTCTGTCACTGTTCTGAACTTACTGGGTATTGGAGGAAAATCATCAACAGTGGCTTCCTCTGCTCTAGACAAGGCAATATTCTTCCCCTTCACTATCAGTGTCATCCAGAGAGCTGTCCCAGATCCCTTCCAGACAAATCTTCACACTTCCTGCCACTGGCTGACTCATAAAAGAGATTTTATTATTTTTCATGATTATGAAAAGATGATATTTTAAAAGTTTACCAGTTAGTTTAACTTATTTTTAAAATATGAAACAGGGAAGATGGCTTGTCATGGAAGTGTGAGACCCTGATGCCAGATCTCTGGTACCCTCATAAACAAACAAACAACAACAATGAAAAAGCCTGAGTATGGGCATGCAGACAGAAGGATTCCTGGGGCTTGCTGGCCTGCCTGCCTAACCAAATTAGTGAGCTCCTATAGCAGTGAGAGACCCTGTCTCAAAAATTAAAGTGGAAAGCATTAAGGAAGGCATCTGCCGTCAACCACTGGCCAGCACACACAAACGCACACACAAACACACACACACACACACACACACACACACACACACACACTTTAATCTATTTCTGCTTAACCATGAGAATGATAATGTAAATATGTACATTGCTTATAAATCCCACTCTGTGTTCTGAGTCAGCTTGGATTTCCATAGCAAGCCAAGAGAGACATCTCTCTAATGTCTTACAGGTGGCCTTTGCCATACTTCCTCCTCACCTCCTCACCTCCAGGCATTTAAAGGAACCTTTCAACAGACAGGGCATTGGTTCACTTTCAGCTTAAGGAAAAGGAAAACCACCATTAAAAAAAAATTCTATTGTATGTTGTGTTTGGGTGGGTTTTTTGTTTGTTTGGTTGGTTGGTTTTGGTTTTTTTGTCTGGTGTGTGTGTATGTGTGTGTGAGTGTGAGTGTATGATATACAAACAGTGGCCACAGAGGAGAAAAGATGGCACCAGATCATCTAGAACAGGATGTCGGTTCTGGGAATCAAATCCAGGTCCTCTCAAGAGCAGAAAATGCTATCAATGTCGAGACATCACTCCAGCTAGGCAAGAGGTACATCTGGAAAAGGGGGCTTTGTCTTCCTGGCTGCTGTCAGTATGAATTAAACCTGGGATGTAAAACCAAATAAACTTACCAGTCTTTTAGTAATGTTAATTTCAACCCCCTAAATGGTTTACCTACAAGTCCTTTCCTTCCTTTTCACGATATCCAAGAAAATTCCCCTGCACACAAATAAATTCCAGTTCTAAGAACCCAACTCTAAATTGATGTGATAATCCTTATACAAACCCTTACAGAAGCAGGACAGATGAGTCTGAAAGTCTGAATCTCACAGTGCGGTTGCTCTCTCTGTTCCTTACCTTGTGCAAGGGTTTTGTGTGGGCATTCTTCCACAGTAAAACGATGTTCTCAGCAGACAGAATTTGACCCATCCCTAGGCTTCGAGCCCTGTTTGAGGGAATAGCATTTGCAAACATGGACAGAGCTAATTGAATCTAGACAAGGTTAAAGAGTGCCCTCCCCATGCTAGGATTAGAGATGCAGACCCCTGCACCTAGCTTTTCATATGCTTCCTGAGGGTCAGAACTCAGGACCCCCATCCTTGCACAGCAAGTGTTTTCCCGACTGAACCGTCTTCCCAGCTGCTTCATAGGATTTTAAACTATGACATTTAACAGCTATCAGGTGCTAGTTTATATGCTTGTTTGCTTTCTCTGCTGTAGTTGCTTCCAACTTTCTTGTATTTCCTTAAAAAAAACTATTCTATTTCCTTTATTTTTAATTCAAACATTATTATTTTGTGTGTGTTGATGTTTTGCCTGGATGTATGTCTGTTCACTACCTATATGCCTGGGCACCTGGAAAGATCAGAAGAGGGTGTTGGATCCTCTGCAACTGGAGTTATAGGCAGTTGTGAACTGCCATGCTGGCTCTGAGTTTGGAACCTGGATGTGTGAAAACGCAGCCAGTGCTCTAACTGCTGAGCCATCTTTCTAGCTCTCCTATTTCCTCTCTTATTCTCCTCTTTCTCATGCCCTTCCTACTTTTCCCTTTTTATCATCTTTACTCTTTCACAAAAATATTAGAGTATAATGTTCATATTGAGAAGTATGGTTTTACAAAAGTGAAATGAAAATTGATTAACCACCACCACCACCACCACCACCACCACCACCCCAAACAGCTAAACCCTTGTATACTGCACGTACTCAGAGTAACCACTTTGTTTCTTACAGGACTAGAGATTAGTTTTGCCTGTTTTTGGAACTGTTCATTCCAGTGCCTCTGCCTGAGATATTGGAAGAAGGCATTGTCTCTTCCCTCTAGACAAGGCTGTGAGTATGGAGCTTTCAAAATCAAATCTGTAATGCAAAGTCAACAAAAGAAGAGAAAACCAACACTCATGCCATGACCTTAGGCCTAGCTGACATCATTCTGTGGAATTCTCCAAGTTCAAAGCCACACCACACTACCACACCACTACTGTCATCACCATGCTCATCTTAGTCACTGTGCTATTGCTGTGAGGAGACACTGTCCTGACCGGTTTTATGTCAGGAGGAAGGAGCCTCTATTGAGAAAATGCCTCCATAAGATAGGGCTGTAGACAAGCCTGTGGGGCATTTCTTAATTAGTGATTGATGTGGAAGAACTCAGCCCTTGTAGGTGTTGCCACCCCTGGGATGCTGATCCTGGGTTCTATAAGAAAGCTGGCTGAGCAAGCCACGAGAAACAAGGCAGGACACAGCAACAATGTGGGCATAAGAGCCAAATAAAACCTTTCCTCTCCAAGTTGCTTTCGTTAGGTGTTTCATCACAGTAACAATAACCCTGACTAAGACAGCTATCATGGCCAAGGTAACTCTTATAGAGGAAAGGATTTAATTGAGGGCTTGCTTACAGTTTCAGAAATTTAGTCCATTATCATCATTGCAGGGAGCAAGGCGAACTGCAGGCACTTGCTGATGCAGTGGCTGAAAACTACATCCTTTTCATAGGAAGAGAGAGGGAGAGTGTGTGGCTTGGGCTTTTGAAACCTTAAAGCCCACTCTCAGTGACACACCTTCTCCAACAAGACCACACCTCCCAATCCTTCTAATTTTATCAAAGAGTTCTACTCTCTGGTGACTAAGTATTCAAATATATGAGCCTATAGGGCCACCACAATGCTTAAGCCATTTTTGTTTGTTTTGTTTTGAGACAGGGTTTCTCTGTGTAGCCCTGACTGTTCTGGAACTCTGTATAGTAGGCTGAACTTGAACTCAGATGTCCACCTTTGCCTCCCAAGTGCTGGAATTAAAGGCATGTACCACTACTGCCTGGCTGCTGAAGCCATTTTTGAATAACATTTCATTACACATGACCGAAAGAGTTCTGAATGATGCAAAATGATTTTGTGAGATTGTTTTTTGTTTTTTGGTTTTTTTTTTGTAGGGGTTCTAACTGGGTTAGGGAAGAGATAGAGCCTAGGATGGCTTGTAATAGCCCACTGAACACAGACATGGTCAAGGAAGACAGGCCAGCTTGAGCTCAGAACTGAATCGTGATATATCAGGAGAATGTATTGATTCAAATCCACACTATTATTTTATTCATTTTTTAAATCAAGACATTTTTATATTTGTTTATTATGTTATGTATATGAGTATTTTTGCTTACATGTATGTTGGGGCACCATATGCATGCCTGATGCTCTCAGAAGTACATACAATTGTTAGTCACTGCATGAGTACTAGGAAGTGAACCAGGGTCCTCTAGAAGAACTAAGTCCTTTAACCACTTAGCCAACTCTCTAATCTCCATTACTTATTTTAAAACTTTCAAGGTTTATAGGGGAATTGATTTATTTTTCTCTTGAGTCTCATATTATATTCAGTGGCATATTATATTCAGTGGGCATATTATATTCAGAATAATTATAAGGAGTTCTTATAAGTGATGGTTTACATAAAGAATAGTATATCATTCACAAGTAGAAGATACCTCTATTAATAATGCTTTGAATTTCTCCATTTTTGAATATGTGATAATATATTTTATTGCAACCTTGAGATAGAAATAGAGTCAAAATCACATAAATTAGAAGCACAAACTCTAGAAAGAAGCCATTGGATTTGTTAAACATTCACTGTGCGGTCTCAGATTTAGTTACCAACTCTTTCAAGCTAATAGACAAACAGACACTAATATTGTTTATTTGCTGAATGTGTTGGCTAGTTTTGGGGTATGTTGTTTGTTTTGTTTTGTTTTGTCTTGTTAACTTGAAAAAAAAAAACAGAGTCATCTGGGAAAATGGAATTTCAAATAAGAAAATGTCTTCATCAGATTGACCTGTAGCAAGTCTGTGAGGTGATTGTTTATTGATGATTGGCGTTGGGGGGGAGGTAGGGGGGCAGCCCACTGTGTGTAGCGCCATCTGTGGGCAGCTGTATGAGAAAGCAAGCTGAGTAAGCCATGAGAGCAAACGTGTAGGTAGCATTCCTCCACTACCTCTGCTTCAGACCTGCCCCCAGGCCCCTACGAGTCCCTGACTGGCCTTCTCTCAGGTAAGCTGTGAGATGGAATAAAACCTCTCCTCTCCAAGTCACTGTTAGCTCATGGTGTTTAGCATAGCATAGGAATGAAGAGTTGAGTATTTGTATTTGCCTTGCTCCATTTAAGGCTGCAATACATTGTCAATGGCAGCCCTCCTAATGGATGTGTTCAGGCTAAACTTATTCCACTGGATCTGTGGGAAAAAATAAAAACAAGAAAAAGGCCCAACCCAACACTAATCGAAGGAACCTAATTGTGCGCCCAGCATGATGTGAAACTCCCTGTGGTCTATCTTGTTTCTGTCACCACTCCAGTGGGTAGAAACATCATTTTACAGATGGAAAAACTGAGGCTTAGAAGAAAGGAATTGTTGAAGGATTTCCATCTGCTAAGCTGTAGAAGCAGAGTTATAGCCAGGTCCTGTGGGTTCAGATCTCCTCCTTCATACTCTTATGGAAACTGCCCATAACCCTTCCCCAACCCACGCACACCAGTCTAGCAGGATTTACCTCTGCCCTCCAGCTCCTGCACGTTCTGTGTCAGGTCTCAACTCAACAGGAGAGGTAGATTCCAGGTCTCAGGGGTCCGTGGGTCCTCCATGGGATTTTTTTCAGTGTCAATGGGGACAGACCGAATCATTTTCAGGACCTAGGATGTTTTTTCTGAGAAGAATTGTTATATTCTGTGATTGGGGATTATGCTGTGAGCATATGCTTCTCTTATTGGTTGATAAATAAACTTGTTTCAATCAATGGACAGGCAGGCTTTAGCCAGGTGGGAAATCCAAACAGGGAGAGAATGGTAGCAGGCAGAGCCAGGGAGACGCCATGCAGCTGCCCAGAAAGAAGAGACCCGGGCATGACCAGTAAGCCAAGATGATGTGGCGATACACAGATTAATTGAAATGGGTTAATAATTAAAAGAGAACTAGCCAATAAGAAGCCCAAGCTATAGGTCAAACAGTTTATAATTAATATAAGCCTCTGTGTTTTATTTGGGACTAAACAGCTGCAGGACCAGGCACCACAGAAACTTCTGCTACAGTTCTGTCTTCCTGTTTCTTCTTACATCTGAAGAGGTCTCATTGTGGGAGGATAACCACCCTTTCCTAATGAATCACTTAATTTATCATTCCACATTGTTGTATAGCCACGATCCACATGAGAATGAAAGATAATTACTTATTTTATTTTACTTTTATTGATAAAGCTCTAAAGGGGTGGTGGTGGTGGAGATTACTTGAAACAAATGACACTTATGCTACGTGAAATTCTTACTAATAACACCATTTGCTTGACAACAAATTAAAAACAGAACACCTTTCACTGTGATATAGCACCTTCAAGTTTCCCAGGCCACATTGATGATTGTAATATGCAACCTATGCTGTTTGTCAACTATTATCATTGTCTTGACTTGTCTCCTGGAAACTCTGCATATGTAGGTGACTTGATGACAACAGAAATCAATAAAAGATGTGGGCAGAAACTGAAACAGCACCAAGCAATTGAATAGGGTTGATTCTCAAGAAAGCAATTCACACCACACGGTTGCTGAAAGTCAAGGTCTGTCACATTGTATGACACCAAAGGCTTTTATTTGCATTGTGGTTAAAAGTGACTCCTGTGGTTTAGATGAGCATTTCACAAAGTTCCATACATTAAAGACTTATTATCCAGAGTGGCATCATGGTGGTGCTATGGATCTATAGGAGGAAGGACCTAGACAGCTCTTAGGTCATTGGAAACATGTCCAGAATTATTATGCCCGTACTCCACCCCACTTCCTTTCTAGCTTGCACTTGTTTGACCAAATCTATCCACCATGGAATGGGTCCCTCATCAAAGTTTTGGACTTTAACCTTCAGAAACAAAAGCCAAAGTAAACCTGAAGTTCACAAGTAGCTTATCACATATTTCCTTATCCTTATGTGGGGCTCAGTGATACAGTGGGATGGGGTGGAAAGAGATTGAGGGGGCTCACCTTGATTCTTGAGTGCTCAGCATTCATTTACTGTGTTTGTGTAGCTCACGACATTCCAGACGATCTGTTCCTGTAGAGATTGTTCCTGTCTGGCTGCAGCTTAAGAACAAGTCTGACCAAATCCTCATTCTTCTGGCTTGATTCAGTGACAAGGCACGGCACCAAGATGCTACCCTCTTTGCTGAAGCTTTGAATAGAGATCATGACTTAGTAACTAGCAGGTCTGGAGCTAGGAAACAACTGATACAATGCCAGGGACATAACTAGTGAGCTGGAGTTCTCTGTTTCTCCACAATAAATGAACGTTGTGAGAGAGGGCAGCACTAACAGCAAAAGGCCTTCGGAAGAGGAGATTGTGGCATTCCGCCAGACTTCCCCCATCTGAAGCCTGTGAGAGGATTCCAGGATTCTGGATGTTGTGGGTGTGGGAGTGTAAGCTCTCCCAGAGCTTCTCCCATTGGTGCTGTTCAGGACCTCAGTGCCACGTTTCTTCCTTTAAAAGATTTAGCGTTTCCCTTTCTCAGTCCTCCTCCCCCTAAGACCTCTTCATCTCAGTTTGATTCCAACCCTGTGTTTTTTTTCTCCTCCTCCACGATGCCTAGACTACTTCTGTCTCTGGCAGTGCTCAAATGAAACTCACATTTTCATTCAGCAAATGTGCTTGAACTCTTTGAAGACATGTTGTAGATGAAATCTAATGGGGGTTGGGAAGAGTTGGAACTCTATGACAGGCCTGTAATTCCAGCATTTAGGATGCTGAGGCAGGAGGATGTCTGTCTCACAAAACAAAGACAGAAACTGATGTCATCTAATTGCTTGATAGCAGACTCCAATAGTTATCTCCAAATGGTGATCTGGACTCTGATAGCAAATCAGGGGACAGAGGCAAATACTAGAGGGTGGGTGCCTTCAGCCTGGAGACAGGAATCCCTGCTTTGGAAATCAGTATTTGCTGCATTCCTTCTTGGAGTCAGTCTAAGAACACAGCAGAAGCACCTGCCCTCAGTTGTGTCTACTGCCTTTGCAGCATGAAAAACAGGTATTGGCACCACCTTTCATTGGCTTATGGATTATTAGGAGAAGGAGGGCTAGAGCAGTTGGACCGGAAGCTGCTGGTATTTTCCACCATAATGCAGTCTAGCTTGAAAACCACCAGCCAACCTGGTGTTGTGGCTCACACCTGTACTGAGAAAGGAGAACTGTAATGAGCTCAAGGCCACCTTGAGCTACAGAGTGAGATCCTTTTTGAATAAATAATTAAATATGTAGATGAATAAATACATATACACCGAATGAGCTGTTGCTGTGACTCTTTACTCCCTCTTGTGGTGGAATGTTGCCATTGTCCTCTACATCACAAGTTTGGCTAAATCAGCAGAGATACTTTCAGGGACTTCAGGAGCTTAGCTGTGAGAAGTTTTATAGAAGCAAATAGCTTCACTATGCCCTTCAATAGATAGTTTTACAAACTCCTTTTTTGGCTGGGGATGTGGCTCAATGATAGAACACTCGCCCAGCATGCGCAAGGCCCTCAGTCCTATCCCCAGCACTACAAGAAAGCAAAATAAAACAACACAAACATTTTCTCCACAAAATTCTGGACCACTATGGGGGGTAAAATTCAGTAAAATGCCAAGTTTCTGCATTTACATTCTAGCAGAGGGAAAACAATATACATAACCTACAACATTGAAATGTGGTGTCTAAATTAATATGTATAGTCTAGTGCCTATATATAGGCAGCATCTATGGGTTTGTCTATGTATCAAGTTCTGGTCCCACTTTGTTGCACACGGGGAAAACAGAAATAATGACACAACTTAGAAACTCTGAATGGGATTACATATCTCAAGTAAATTTGCCAGAAATAGACTCTGCTTGTAAAGGAAGATGGACTGGCAGCAAGGTTTAAAGGTTACATGTTTTTTAAGGAATGTTTGCAACGAGTATGGGAAAAGGCAGACTGCGGAGACAGCAATGAGATCAGTGGTTGCAAAGGAGTAGGAGAGAGGAATAGGCATGGTTGGTGAAATGACTTTGTTGACGTGATAGGCATTATACATTTACCAAAACCCAGAGATTCAACTCTAATGGAAAGGGTGGACTTGGGGTGATGATGTCTGAATATGGGTTCATCAACTGAGCAGATGTTTCTCTCTGATGGAGGGTGGTGTGTGTGTGTGTGTGTGTAGAAAGAGAGAGGAGTGTATGGAGAATGCTCCTGCAATTATATACTCAATTCCTCTGTGACACTATTTTTTCAGAGATTCTTTACATCCTTGTGCGTGTATGTATGATGTGTGTTTGTATGTGTGTGTATATTCCTGTGAGTGAATGAAGGTGTGTGCATGCTTCAGTGTGTATGTGGAGGTTGGAGGACAACCTCACAGTCTCAGATGTTGCTCTTTTCCTCTTACTTTGTTTAAGACAATGCCTTATTGTTCACCACTGTGTGTGTTATGCAAGTTGGCCTGCAAACTCCTGGGGACTCACCCATCTCTCCCTTCCATCTCACCACAGGAGCCTGGCCATTACAGGTTACAGGTGCCTGTTGCTGCTTCTGGCTTTTTGTGGATCCAGGGGATTGAAATTCAGGTTTTACATGTATACTGTAAGCACTTCACCCACCGAGTCATCTCCTTAGCCCAACGATGTTTTTAAAAAATGTTCAGTAAAAAAATACCAGCTCCTTCTGTCTTGAGTGGTTTCTCTTTCATTCACTTGGAGGAAAGCCAGTTTCTGGGCTGTGAGTAGCTTTTTGGAAAGGACCATTTAGTTAGGAACTGTTGTTTATTGCCAACAGCCCGTGAAGACCTGAGGTTTTTCTATGGCCACAGGAGCAGGGTTAAGGTGGGTCCTCTCCAAACTGAACCTTGACACATGGGGATTTAAGCCATGTGTAGACGACTGTAGACATGGGTAATATTAAATGTTTATGATTTTTAAGCTACCTGGTTTGGGAACAGTTTATTAAATAGCAACAGGCTATTTAATATACATCCAAATGTTGAAGAATTTATTTATTTATGCATGTATTATGCAGGGAATTAAACCCAGGGGTGTTTACACATGCTAGGCAAGTGCTTTATCACTGAGTTCCTTTCTGTCTGTGTTAGAGTTTCTCCTGTTGTGATGGAACTCCATGACCAAAGCAACTTGGGAGGAAAGGGTTTATTTCACTCACAGTCCCTCATCAAAATCAGTGAGGATAGGAACTCAAGCAGGGCAGGAACCTGGAGTCAGGAGCTGATGCAGAGGCCATGAAGGATGCTGCTTACTGTCTTGCTCCCCATGGCTTGCTCAGTCAGCTTTTTTTTTGTTTTTGTTTTTTTTTTTTTTTAAGAACCCAGGACTATCAGTCCAGGGATGACACCACCATTAATGGGCTGGGCCCTCCACCATCAATCACTAATTAAGAAAATGCCCCACAGGCTTACATACATCCCAGGCTTATGGAGGCATTTTTGTTTTTGTTGTCATTAAACTTGTATTTTAATGGATCTCAAAAGTCTATAATAGATTTTTGGTCAAGTTCCCATTAAAACATACTGATTTTGAAAATTGATAACTTAAAACTGACACACACACACACACACACACACACACACACACACACACACACACACACAAATGGTTCACAAAGCATTCTCCTTTCCTCCTGAAGGTTTTCTGATGCATTGTTATCATTAACCGGCCTTTCACTATTAAACTTAAATGGCCAATCAAGACAAACAGTTCTGAGACTGTTCTTCCGCCACTGATTAAGACTGGGGTGGGAGGTGTTAGGGATAATATTCATTTAGCCTTCTGAGTTTTCTGGGAAGACTTTGTGACTTTGACATTTCTAGCAGCCTTCTTGTCCACAGCTTTGATGACACCCACAGCAACTGTCTGCCTCATGTCATGAACAGCGAAATGACCCAGTGGAGGATAGTCAGAGAAGTTCTCAACACACATGGGCTTGCCAGGAACCATATCAAGGATGGCTGCATCGCTGGATTTCAAGAATTTAGGGCCTTCTTCCAGCTTTTTACCAAAATGATGATCGATCTTTTCTTTAAGCTCTGCAAACTTGCATGCTATGTGAGCTGTGTGACAATCCACTACAAGAGCATAGGTAGCACTACTTTGGCCTGGATGGTTCAGGATAATCACCTGAGTAGTGAAGCCAGCAGCTTCCATTGGTTCATTTTTGCTGTCACCAGTAGCGTTGTCGTGTCTGACGTCTTGGACAGACACACGCTTTACATTGAAGTCCACATTGTCCTCAGGAAGAGCTTCACTCAAAGTTTCATGGGGCATTTCAACAGACTTTACTTCTCTTGTGACATTGTCTGTAGCAAAGGGAACCACCATTCCAGGTTTTAAAACACCAGTCTCCATGGGACAGTCCCAATACCACCAATTCTATAGATGTCCTGGCTTATCAGTGGGACGAGTTGGTGGCAAGATACAATCCAAAGCTTCCGGCAGAGTGATACCTCTGGCACTGCCATCTTTTCTGGTGATTTTCCATCCCTTGAACCAAGGCATACTAGCACTAGGCTCCAGCATGTTGTCACCGTTCCAACCAGAAATTGGCACAAATGCTACTGTGTCAAGGTTGTAGCCAATTTTCTTAATGTAGTTGCTGACTTGCTTCACGATTTCTTTGTATCTCTTCTGGCTGTAGGGTGGCTTGGTGGAATCCATTTTGTTGACACCAACATTTAGCTGTTTCACACGCAGGGTGTAAGCCTGCTGTAAGGGCATGCTCACGGGTCTGCACATTCCTGGAGATACCAGCCTCAACTTCACCAACATCTGAGATGTGCTTGTAATCATGTTTTTGATAAAGTCTCTGTGTCCTGGGGCATCACTGATCGTCAGACAGTATTCCCTGGTCTCAAATTTCCACAGGGAGATGTCAATAGTGATACCACACTCCTGCTCAGCTTTCAGTTTGTCCAAGACCCAGGTATATTTGAAGGAGCCTTTTTCCACCTCAGCAGCCTTTTTTCGAATTTTTCGATGGTTCATTTGTCGATTCTACCACATTTATAGATCAGGTGGCCAGTTGTGGTGGACTTGCCTGAATCTAAGTGTCCAATAACAACGATGTTGATATAAGGAGCCTTTTTCCACCTCAGCAGCCTTTTTTTGAATTTTTCGATGGTTCATTTGTCGATTCTACCACATTTATAGATCAGGTGGCCAGTTGTGGTGGACTTGCCTGAATCTAAGTGTCCAATAACAACGATGTTGATATAAGGAGCCTTTTCCTTTCCCATGTTGAATTTGAATTAGCGGCGGTTTTCACAACACCTGTGTTCTGACTGCAAACTCGTTGCAAAGAGCCGTTTTCTTAATTGAGGTTCCCTCCTTTTAGATGACTCTAGCCTGTGTCAAGTTGACATAAACCTAGCCAACATCCTTCTGTAGTTCCAAGATTTTTAAAAACTGATAATTGGGTGAGAAGTACTAAATCTATAGTTTATACCATGAACTCTGCACACAAGTATGTCTATAGCCAGTTGCCTATGATGTAAAATTGTAATTATTGTGTTGTTCCACTGTAGACTCGACTCCTCTTCATACAGAAAATTAATCTTTACTGAGAAATTAACCAAGAACTTCCTTAGGAGGACATTAAAGATATATGTATGTATGTATGTATGTATGTATGTATGTATGTATGTATGGTAGGACTCAACCTGAGGTAAGTAGAAATAACTTTATCTTTCTTCCAGAACCTTTTCTCATTTTAATGATTCTGTATTCTTCATATTAAATAATCAGGCCTCGTCCATCTGCAAGGTTGGGCGGGCCTTGCCCTTGAGTCTGAGTTGTTACAATGATTTCACTGTTCTCATGTTGTCTAACTATAAAAATCCCAGTTGTATTGTTAGTGGAAATGGTGGTCTGCTCCTGTTGATGAATTCATCATCTTGCAGGGCTGCCCGTTTTTTCCTGCCTCATAAGGCACCCCAGTTACACAGTTATTACTTCCTAGTAAAATAGCAGTCCCACCCCCAAAAATATTTGCCAAATTTTTGAAATCTTGCTAAGCCTTTCATGGT
The DNA here is from genome assembly GCA_030556225.1 of Cricetiscus sungorus. NCBI lineage: Eukaryota > Metazoa > Chordata > Mammalia > Rodentia > Cricetidae > Cricetiscus > Cricetiscus sungorus. Next base: position 112,775,465 of record JANBXA010000651.1, on the reverse strand, counting down.
TTTCAAGATGGTTTGGACATCTTCTGTGCCCTGGCCTTCTGCTGAATAGAGAATCAGAAGAAGGCCAAACAAAATATATAAGACAAAAATAGAAAGAGTGGGATATGTAGGAAAATAGATGAACAGTAGAGTATTTTAGATATCCCAGTAACTAGAGTACAAGTGGTAAAGATACCTATGAGAACATAGATGACAGGGATAATATGAGCTACAGACTTGATGCAATGGCCATATGTAGTCCCTAAATCCCAGACAACAAAGCACACATTCTTGTCAAATACACGTGGAATCCTTATTAATGCTGGCAAAAAATGGCTCAGAAAGCCAATCTGATATATTCCAAAAGATTGAAACCAGCATTGTGCCCTCTTTGATAAGAATAAATTAAAAATCATCAGTGGGAAAGATTATCAAAACCCTCTGTTTGATAGTTAGTAGTGGTGTGGGACTACAAACCCAGTGTGTGAGAAGCTCAGGCAGGATGATGTTTTTGGAAAAGGCTCAACTTTTATACACTGGTCAACACCAAGTGCCATCCCTCTACCTTCTGCTTTGAATCAATATCCTCAAACGTCTAAAGTAAGATGAACTCAGCTTTAATTCCCTCACGAGTCTTACTTCTGCCAAAGGCACAGTGTTCACACGACTGCACCAACAGTCGCCTGCTCATGATATTAGAAAACAACAGCAGACGTTATAGAAAGCACAAATGACATTGCCAGACTCAGCACAATTCAGACCTATGTAGCATCTGCCAGCAAAGTGATTTAAGACTGTCCAGCGATATAGAAAAGAGTAAGCTTCCTGTTTGCCTTTGTTGGATTTCTAGTCTACTGATGGTAGCTGTCCAGAGCTAAAGAACCTAAACTCCATTGGGAAATATTTTCAGAAACAGATTAGTTATGCTTCTGTGTGTGCCTTCTGAGGTGCTGCATGAACCCAAGGCTTTCTTCCAGCTGTGTTGTGATACTGTTTTCACTGGGACTCGGCTATAAGGCCCAGTAAGGACAGAGGACGTAAACTTTGCTACTCCAAAGGATGTGTAGGTTTCTTTCATACAACTTCTTTTTTCCTCCTGCTCCTCCTCCTCCTCTTCTACAGGAAGCCACTGTGTACCTCAAATGGTCTTAAAATCCCTATGTAGTCCAAACTTATGATCCTTTTGCCTCAGCATCTTCAGTGTTGTGGATAATGGGGCTTGTGCGACCATAATGACTTCCTATAAAAATTTTGTTTCTGTAGCAGAATCTGTGCATATTATCTATTTATGGATAAGAAATAAAATAAAGAAAGACACTTAATCTCAGCATTTGAGAGGCAGATGTAGGAGTTCAAGGTCATACTCAGCTAGATAGTAAATTTGAAACCAGCCTGGGCTACAAGAGGCCCTACCTCAAAAAAGTGAACAATTAGAAGACAAACTAAATTAAAAAAAAAAAGCAAAACAAACCCCACAATATGTGGCAGGGTGTAGCAATTCCTGCCTTTAATCCCAACATTCGAGAAGCAGAGGCAAGAGGATCTTAAGAGTTTGAAGTCTACATTGCTTATTCTAACCCAGCAAGGACTACATATTGAAACTAACAAAACAAAACAAAACAAAGAATCCAACAAAAACAGCACCATTACAAAAAACAACCTAAACAAACAAACAACGTGTTATGCTTATAGTTGAGAAGAAACCAGACATAAACTTTGGCACAGTGCATCTCTCTTTTGGTTACTGTGTCCCCTAGAGAATTTCTTATGACCTTCTAAAGAAAGATATTTCCATCCATGACTTGATGCTGAATTACACAGTGTAATTCTTGAACAACTTGTATTATCTCCAAATGGATCAATTTTCTTATTTATCTCTGCTACCCAGGTCTAAGTGTGAGCCCAGCCGGTAAAAGTTGCAACCGAAATCTGGCTGCTTACTCAATGATGTTTTGAGTAGCAGCAATACCTCATATTTTGTTCCAAGAAGGTAGTTATCATGTGTTACCATATTTGACAACAATATATTTAAAGGCTCAGGGTGTCTATTTCACATACCTTCAGCTGAACATGGGAAAGTGTAGACCACAGAAAATAAGTCATATAGACAGAAAAAAAATTAATCTCATCCCACTGCCCTCTGGAGAGATGCAGGCAGAACACTATATACATAATAAATAAAATCTTTAAAAAAAATGACTTGACATTCAGAAAAATTCTTTACTCCAACCAATGATTGACTGTAGATATGCTTGTGGAAACAGTCTCTATGGCACCTGATGCTGCCCTCACCATTGTCTACACATCCTTGCCCAGATGTTCTGCATTTCATGATCACTCACACATTTCCTTAGGGATGCCCCTTTTCTAGCCAGATTGTAAATTTCGGGATTCCTTGCTCTCTCTTGCATTCATCTTTCCACTCTCCCCTCTAGGCCCTTCCTCCCTCTCCATAATAAATAATTTTGGTTCATTTACTTCCACAGTATCAACTTTTTTTCTTTTTTGCTTGTTATTAGTGTTTTATACTTTTAAAATCCCCTCCCCTCTTCCTGGTTTCCAGCCTTAATTTTCAAAATTCTTTATGTTTTGCCCACAAAAAAATGTATTGTTTGTATCTTAAAATCAGCACCTCACCCCAAATTTATCAACTCTCACCCTGTTGTTCCTGTCTTTCTACCCATTGGCCTTGGCAAAGCCTTTTCTACTCCAGGGATCTCTGTCCCACTTTGGGGCATTTCCACCTAAGTCCCTTCAGCCCAGATCAATGCCTTTCTTTTATGATGTCTTCCATGACATTGTGGCTGTAATTATATGCTCTTTTCTTTGTGTAATATGCTACTTACCTACCCTTTTCCCACTCTGGACTTAGTATTATTTTGTTGTTGTTTTATTTTCAAGACAAGGTTTCTCTGTGTAACTCTGGCACCACCACTGCTTGGCATGGAATTGGTAAGGATTTTGAGGAGGCTGAGATTTACTTAGTTTGAAAGGTAACTACTTGATTTATCAGAGTTCAAAGGATGGTGGTGGCATACCATCCTTTAATCCGAGCACTTGGAAGGCAGAGGTGGCAGATCTCTGAGTTCAAGGCCAGTTTGGGTTATAGAGTGAGTGCCAGGGCTATACACTGTCTTGAAAAAGCAAAAGCAAAAGTAAACAAACAAAGAAGACTACAGAGTCCAGCTAGAGTGATGGCTCAGATATTAAGAGCATATGCTGCTTTTCCAGAAGAACTCAATGTCTGGTGGCTCACATGGCTTATAAAACTCCAGTTCCAGGGAATCCAATGTCTCTGGCCATCAAGAGCACCTGAACACATGTGCACATATCCACATAGCTGAAATAAAAATAAATGTTTAAGAAAAATGAGCTGGAACTTTTGGAGGATGGAGAGATGTCTTTGAAAGATGGCTCAGGGGTTAAGAGGTTGTGCTGCTCTTGCAAAGGGCAGGATATTGGTATCTAGCACCCATATCAGGTGGCTTACAGCTTCCTGTAACCCTGGCTAAAGTTAAGAGTTTCTATTGCTGTGAAAAGACACCAAGACTACAGCAACTCTTAGAAAGGAAAAACTTTTAATTGGGTGGCTTGCATTTCAAAGGTTTAGTCCATTATCATGGTAGGACATAGTGGTGTGCAGGCAGACAAGGTGCTGGAGAAATAGCCGGAATGTTCTACATCTTGACTTGTAGGCAACAGGAAGTGGTCTGTGTCATTGGGTGTGACTTGAGCACATATTAGCCTCAAAGTCCACCTCCACTGACTGCACTTAAACATATATTAAAAATAATAAAAATAAACCTTAGAAAGATTTCAGGGTCAGACAGAAGAGTTTATTGTTCATAACAGAGCATGCCCAACAAACATCATGTTGTCATTTGTTCTCATCTCCACTTTGTCCCATGTCTGAGAGGCAGAAGGGCCTGTGTCTATCTATACCTATTCTTTCTGGGATGAAGTGATTTTGTGTAAGTCCTTTATAATGGCTAAAAGGAACTCACCTGTCACTTGCTCTGAAGGGGATATTTATTTTCCTGGACAGTCAATGAATTCTGACTTTGTTTCATAGGAATGTTACATCTATCTTCCAATTGATTAGGTCTTCACTCGGACTGTGAACACACGATTTTATGGACAATTCTTGAATAGAAATTATGTTTTAAGGGTCTGAGTGTTTAGCTTAGTTGTAGAACACATCTAGCTTTTGCAAGACCCTGGGTTTAATTCTTAGAACTTTAAAATTTTTTTATTGTTTTTATTGTAAGAATTTGACTCATGTAGAAGTTGCTAAATTACTGAAAAGAGTAGATCAATTACAGCAGGTCTGAAGAATACATAAGTTCACACGCTGATGTAAGATGAATTAGAGTCTATCTAGACATGAGTTGAAGCCAAGTGCAGGTGGGTTGAGGACCACTGAGGGAATGAACTAGACTAGAATTTTTCTTGTTTTATTTTGGTCATGGTCTGTATCGTGCTGATCATAAGGAACATCTCTATCCTATTAAACTTTTCCTTTATGTTAGTGTACTTTTGCCTAGAAGACAGAAGAGGGAAAGTCCCAAAGATTATTTATTTACCCTAATTTTTTTTTTCTTACAGAGTCTGATTATTCAGTCCTGTCTGGCCTGACATTCTACGTAAACCTGTCAGTGGCCAAGTCAGAGAGGAGAACAGCAGGTGGCAATTAACTTCAGGGTATTTGCCCCAGCATTCAAGGCACTGATGAGTGAAGCTTGAATGGACAAGGCTGAGAGAGCCTTGGCCCCCAAATGTCTCTTACTACTGCTATGTCTTTACATGTTTGCTGCTGCCATTTTTTCTCTGGTATCTGGCATGGTGTGAATGGGCATGGGGAGATCCCCACTGCCTTTAATATGGTGTGATTATTTCATGGGAATAGTCCATTCTATTGGGCATTTCAACCTGTGGATTATTATGAAGATGGTTTCCTCCTAAGCTGTACTGTTTAACTGAAGCAATGATTTTATATAATAATAGTATTAGTTTAAATAGGATTTTGTTGATTGAGGGTCTTCAATAAATAGAGTGAGGAATTGTGATAGAGGTTAGCTTAGTTGTAAAACTAATATAGGTAAAAGCAAAACAATGGTGTAGCTCCCACCCATGATAAAACAGGAGCTGCAGAGGATAGAAAAATAGGAACAAAGAAGTGTCACAGAGCTAGTTACTCTTAAGGAGCCATATAGACCATGGCTTAGGTTAATGATTAAGAAAAACAACTGAGTTCCAGAAGGTAAGTTAGCTCAAGTTCTTTTCATCTTAATGTTGAGAGATGTGCTTGTAGATTTCTGTGTACATCACAGATAAAACAAAGCTTTAGCTATAACTTGAGATTTGGTTAAGTTGTTTTTGTTATTGGCTTCGAGATAGAAAATCTTGTAAAACAATTTAAAATTTAGAAAGGCATCATTTTAATAGATGAGTGAGGGACTCATTGAGGCCAGGGAGCAGGAACAATGGCAGCCTGTCTTTTGCTGGACTGACACAATTTTCTTGCTAGGTTGGGTAATGACTAATTCCTTATACCCATTTCTGTCCTCAGCTTCCTGATATTAAAAAACATAAAACAAAAACAAAACAAAACAAAACAACAACAACAACAAAAACCACTGTTGATGAGTGGGTATGTACCCTGAGGATTTAAAATAGAGCTGACTCACTTTTTTCATATACAAAAGTTTAAATGTGTGATGCCTTTGAGAATATTTTTTAGAAGATCACCTTTTGAGATAAATAGTAAAGTGATTGGTTCTTTCTTTGTAATCACAAAATATAGCCTGCCAGTAAAAGAAGTGGCTGAGAAAAATACCTTGCTTGCTTACACTCTGTTAATCTATAACAAGTTGCTTGGGTATAAATGTATGTGGGTTCTTGGGACAGCTTGCTTTTATCTATAACATGTAAAATGTTTAATCATGTATGGGATATTGAAGACATGTTGTTTTTTACTTGTATCCATTGTAATTATTCACTTAAAATAGATTGCAACCACATTGTAATTTTTATGTTGCTTAAATATTTTACTGGGATACATATAGTTGTAAGGAAAAAAAAATAAAGACATCAAGAAAGACAGAAGAGAACCATCAATGTAGAAAAACAGAACAGAAAAGAATAGAATAGAACAAACAACAGAAAGAATAATACAATGAAGAACTAAGCTTTGGCCCTCAGAAAAATCTGTGTGTCTGTTTGTCTGTCCAGTTGCTCTAATGCTCTGCATCTCCTCTTCAGGCAAGTTTTATTTGCAAAGATAATGAAGTTCTCTCCAGCTTAAATAAAATAAAGTGACATGATGCTAATTAACCCCATATTTGTCTATTACCCTGATTCCTATACTTTCATTACCAATTTCATTACTTTGCTTTCTGGTCTGTTTTTTTGTTTTGTTTTGTTTTGTTTTTTGTTTGTTTGTTTTTGCAAGCCCTTCTCCATTTGTAAAACTTGCCTGTTTGGAAAATTTGGCTGTTAGCTGGCTAAGTTTTCAAGGGCTGACATCTTAAAAAATTATGTTGAACCCAGAATCTCACTAATGCCAGGCAAGCTTTTCACCACCGAGATGCAGTCCATACCCACCCTTTTATCTTGAGTCCTATATGCTCTCTGAGCTGGTGTGCTTGGGTTTCAGTGAACATGATAATTCAAGGGTCAAAGATAAGCAGATTTGGACAGATCGCTGTGAGAACAAAGTTCTGGCTGAGCTTTGAGCTGCAGTGATAGGCAGTGAACTTTGGAGCTGAAGGTGTGGGTTGGGCAACTACTCCTCTTGCTCTGCTGTAGCAGTGAAACCACATTTCCAGGTCTCAGAACTGAAGGTGGTGGCTAGGCTCAAACCCCAGAATCTTCGCTCCCTTTCCACAAACACAGCTGCCTAAGGCTGAGACCATGTTCTGTTCATTCAGGAGTGGCTCTTCCCACTATTTGCTTTGATGAATGGCCCTCCATAACACTTGTCAAGGCAGATGATGTCTTCCATTTGCTTTTGCCTCACATCCAGCAACCCACAAAGACCATTCGCTCCGTTCTACACGTATCTGAAAATTTCCTCTTCAACATTTCCTTTTCTATCCTTTTTTATCTGTTCCCAGCTCTTGCATATGTCCTTGTCCACCTCTCTGAAACCCTCCTTAAAACTGCACAATACAGTCAATGCATTCTAAGCACCCTCTGCAGTAATTTTGTTCAGAACCATTTTCGTCATGAAACACATACACTGAAATTTGATCTATCAAGCTCTGTTTAATTTCTTGTGGCTCCATTCTCTTCTGGCGCCAACCTTGCCAGTGTCTGCCTCCTGGCAATGCCCCTCCCCATCCTGGTTTAAGCAGTGTAAGCAGGTCTGCCTCACTACCTTGAAAAGGCGTTTCTTTTTATCTCTTTCTCTCTAAGGGTGCACAGTGGTCCTGTATATTGCCACCATCTGTCATCACACTTACATACTTTTCTCTCAAGTCCGGTCAGGCTGCAGTGCTGTTGAAAGTTAAGCAGTGCACTGTCAATAGTTTCAATAGCTTTTTGTTTAGCTGTGTTTGTTTCTAAGATCTAGCTGCTCCATATTTGTTGAATAAACGACTGGCACTGTATGGCTGTTCCCAACATGCAAAATCTAAGCAGCACTGTATGTATGTATGTATGTATGTATGTATGTATGTACGTATCTATTATTTATCATCTATTTTTGGCCCACTGTGTCTGTAGTGGGGGTTCAGGATTTTTCATTTTGACAGTTTTAGAATGATTTCCATATAGGAGATCCAGGGGATAGATACACTGAGAACTCTTGATTAATGCAAAGGATAACTTTCTTTTTTTAGAACCTATTTCAAAAAGCCTCTCCAGAATGGGAGCCAAGTACTATTTATCTAGGTCTTGGTCAGTGGCTGAACTCAGAACACGTTGTTGAGTGGATGACGAAGCTATAGGGAGGTAGATGCAAGGAGAATGAGGAATCAGCCATCTTGACACATACATCTTGGCTGTACTCTCTTCCAAAAGAATCTCTCTTAATTGGCCATTTTAAACAATCCAAATTGTTATTTCAAGAAACTGCAGTTCATTAATTTACTAGGTTTAGTTTTGGGGTTTTTGGGGGTGGTGGTGTTTGGTTTTAAGTTCAAGTTTTGTTAAAAGAAACTAAAATGTTTCAATGGCCTTGTTTTAATCTTATGTTTGAACAGTCTAATATAGGTTCCTTGTTATTATACATGCCCTGTGTTGTTAAAAGCAAACAAACAGAAACAAAACAAAACAACAACGACGACGATGACAACAACAACAAAAGAATTTCCAAGCCAATTCTCTAGACAAATTTTCTAACTGGAATCGTATTGGACTACATTTCCCATGATGCCAAGCCAGAGCCACGCAGGCGCACTTGGAAACAGACGCCAGTTTCCGGAAACCCCTCAGGTCACTTGCTGATGTCCAGCCCCTCCTCTCTCCGCCCGCTTTCTAGGTCTCGCAGAGAGAGCTAACCCAGGGGCACTGCCAGTGTGTGCGAGGTGCAGGCTAGACTCATGGCTTCGCCGCTGAGATTCGACGGGCGTGTAGTCCTAGTCACCGGCGCCGGGGGAGGTGAGCCTCGCGCCGGGTCCACTGTCCCGATGGCAGGGCTGCAGCGTGCAGCTGCGGGGGTGCCGAGCTGGTGCTGGCACGGGAGGGACCGGCATGGGCCGGGCACGCAGGGTGGGTCACTGGTTAAACTGGGATACTGGCCCTGTAGGCAGGTGCTCCGGAGTTCCCAGCCAGGAGGGAGCTTCCAAGATATACGGCTTTCCAGGGGAGATGCAAGCATTGTTGTCCCTTATGCACCTGGCTAAAAAGTTCGTCCTCTCTTGTGAGTGGGCATGGGCTGTGAGTTTTGCTGCCTTTGGGCGCTTAGGCCTCTGTCGAGTCACACAGGGCTTGAAAAAGACCTCTTGGCCTGGTATTCCACCCAAGGGGTTGTGGTGAAGGCCTTTTGACTTTGAATGGTAAGTTGTTTAGGGCTTGTTTTCCTCTGTTTCATGATTCATGAAACAGATTGGGCCACGTACCAAAGTTCACCAGAATTATGGCAAAGGTCGCAAACTGAAATGGGTGAAAGGGCGAGAGATGATACACGGATAAGGGGAGGCTAGAGGATATCTGGAGAGCAAGGGCGTTTGTGTAGTGAGCGAGCCAGTGGAGAACTTGCCAATCTTTTATTTCAAAGTAAGAGAATTGTAATTGAAGCAGTGCTAATTTTAGAGGACAGGGAGTTAAGCAATTCACACGTGGGTAGATGGTTTGCAATGAGATTTCTCCATTAGCTTCACACCTGTGGGTGGCCTCTAACTTCCATGTGTAGGACATTAACTTAATTGATCTCATCTGGCCCAAGCTGGCTTTACACTTCTGATCTTCCTCCATCTCTCAGGGGGCTGTCATTATCTATGTCTGCCACCTACAGTGGGAAAAGTCTGATTAATATATCCATTTTGGTTTATTTGTATACATATATATCAGTTTACCCAAACCATAAACTTCCTGTTAAGCTTCCACTTAGCAATGAAACTTATCAACTAAAATTGAAAAAAAAAAAAAAAATTAAAGAACTTAAAGCCAGAAGAAAATCTTCCATCCTCACTTGTCAGCTCCCCAAAGCTTATCTCTACTTGTTGGTCTCATATATTTAGAGTTAAAATGATTTTCAGTTGACAGTTGCATATTCAAGATTCAGCACTGATTATAGAAATCAGTAGATATTTTGGAAAAGTAAAGAATTCAGCAGAAGATTTGGGTTTGAGAGGTGGGATTTTGATCAGTTCATTGCTGTCACAGGATATCAGGGACCTGAAGCGTGGAAGCTGCCATTCAGGGATTAGGAGGCCAGGTCAAGAAGTTACCTCTTCAGGCATGATTTTTATATACGAGAACCTTTCTAGAGAAGTAGCTTATCAAGCAGCAAGTGCCAGAGCTCTGGTAACGTGGTATCTGTGTCACTTCTAAATTTTAAAATTTCACAGAAATGCACTCCAGTTCATACCTGGCATCTAGCAGCCAAGAAGGATGCCTGGGAAGTAGATGGGAAAATATGGTTCTAACTTTTACAGTCAGAAAGAGAGTCGAGAGGATGTTGAGAGTACCAACGGAGCTGCCATCTGCGGTGTAACTAATTGTTGACTTGTTATTTTAAGATGGGGATCAAGTTTCATGGACCAAAGTAATTGTACTAATATTTTCCAATTTTCTGTTTGTTTCTGATTAGGACTGGGCCGGGCTTATGCCCTGGCTTTTGCAGAAAGAGGAGCGTTAGTTGTTGGTAAGTTGTTGTGTTTTTCTTTTAAACTAGTAGCTGTCAGCAAAAAACACAATTTTCATAAGTGCCCTTTGTTCTCTTATTGCATAACTAATTAAGCTTTGATTTCATGGTTTTTACTTCTGTCAGAGAATGTTTTAGTTTAAGGCTTTTCCTTTTTATTTAGGAATATTCATTTGTTTATTGTTATTTGTCTGTGCACCATGTGTGTGCAGTGTCTGTTGGGGGCAGAAGAAGGGCATCAGACTGGAGTTACAGACCATTGTGAGCTGCTATGTGGATGCTGGGAATTGAACCTGAATCCTCTGGAAGAGCAGCAGTCAGTGTTCTTAATCCCTGAGCCATTGCTTCAGGTCCTTTATTATTTATTTATTTAAGTCCTGGGTTGCTGAGAGTATAGGTGTCCACCACCATTCCTGACTTAACTTACTTTCTAACGTAAACTATTTTTGTAGACTTTCTCATTTAGTAGAATTGATAAAGAGGTATAAACATTGATTCTTGGCTTTAGTCTCATGGGTTGTTACTTTTTGAGGTGGAAGCTAATCTTTTGACAGGAGAGTAAAGGAGAAGCCCTTGGTAAATACCTTGGTAAAAATAAGAAATATTTGAAGTTGGAAGTTTGGAGCCAGTAGGCCATAACGTATAAGTTAATCTAGTTCTTTAAATAAATATCAATGGAGAGCTGTTTAAAACTTAAAAAAAATGGAATCCTAGTGTCAGCTGTATGAGTGTTAGTTCAGTCATTGGAGTAGAGATCTGGTCAAAAGGTGGACTATCGTAGAATCCTGAAGGATTTAGTACCTCGAATAGTTAAGATCAGCATCATGTGTTTGTCTAAAGTTGGGACTGAATAGTGCAATAGTGCTAGAGCAGGGATATATGCATGGCAGATGTTCCAGCAGGATCATATTTTGTAGCATATTTCCTAGGATAAAACTGTTGGCTGGCAGTGGCCTCCTAAAGTTTGGATACTGTTAATATTCAGCAGGACTGTGTATTTCATTCTCCCTTTGTCAGGTCTTCTTGCAGATTTTTCATGGCCAGGCCTGAAAACACCCTGTTGCTTTTTCTTTCATGTGCTATGAATTTCTTAGTATTTCTACCCATAACCTGTTTTTTTATCATGTAATACAAATTTTCACAGATCTTGTTCAATCTTTCCTATCTCCTAAAGGACCCTAGAATACTTCCTTTTGCAAAGAGGGAATTTTGGTCATTGGTACTTTTATTGGTGACATCTTTTATGAAGAAGCTGTATGAAGTTTTTTTTCCCCCACTTTCGTTTTAACCAAGATATGAACATAGTATTTATATACTTGTTTCAAGCCAGGGGTTGTGGGGATCCTTGTAATACTAGGACTTAGTAGGTAGAGACAGGAGGTTCAGAAGTTCAAAGCCAGCCTTGGCTACATAGTTCAAGGCCAACCTAAGCTATGTGAGAACCTCTCTCAAAAACAAAACCAAACCCAAACAAACAAGCAAACTCTCTGCCCCAAACCGAACCCCAAACCCCAGGGCAACAAACCAAACACACAAGATTGCATGGACACCTCCCACCCTCTCATCACAGATCTTATTTCCTAGACAATTTCACTGGTCTCTACAGTCAAGGCTCTTATTCAGCATATTAAAAGAAAAGAAAAAAAAAAAAACTACAGGGATGTAAGAGCTTACATAAGTTCTTGTTTTCCTGTAACCCTTGAATACATTAAATTCAGACAATGAGTGTTTGAGTTCAAAGGAGAGATCAAATATACAAGGACAATATGTCTATTTATTCCTCATTGCCTTGGGATAGGTATTGCGATAAGTCCTAGCTGAAAGATCAAGGAGGCAGAATTAAAATATTTGCTAAAGGTGGCAGAAAGATAGTTTTAGTTAGGTGTTAGAGGGCAGGATTCAGTCTTTGTGAGGCTATAGACAGACACACACACACACATTTTAAAGTTTTGAGACAATTCTATATAGTCCAGCCTGTCCTGGAATTTGTTATTGCCCTCACTGGCATTCAACTTGCAATCTTTCTGCCTCAGCTTCCTAAATGCTGGGGTTACAGGTGTGTACCACCACACCAGGATTGATACGACAGACCTTTTTGGTGGCTGCTTACCCTTTTTTCATCTGTGACTTTCCTTGGAGCACTGTGGGCCACCAAGGCATTTTGTTCTTCCCTAATCAGCCCTATGCTTTTCATTGGAATTAAAAAAAAAAAAAAAATGTACAGACACCTTGCTTTAAGGCCTCAAGACTGCAATATATAGTGCTAACTTTTTGTTAATTTTTGATGATTCATAGATCATATAATTGGTTCAGAAGATAGTAAGAAGTGTAAGACCTTAAGAAATAAAGTAACTTATGCTAGACTATAGGTGTTATATGTAATGGCTTGTTGGGAAAGACAGATAGATACTCCTTCCATACATGACCATTCAGCTGTTCCTGTACTGTGGTCCCAGATGACAGGTCAGCTCTTACCTGGAGCATTGCTATGCTTCAGAGGAGACATAATGCTATGTGCCAGATAGTTTTATGTCAACCTGACACAAATTTAAGTTATCTGAGAGGAGGGAATATCAAGAAAATACCTTCATAAGACCCAGTTGTGGGCAAGCCTGAAAGGCTTTTTCTTTATCAGGGATTGATTCAGAGGGGCCCTCCTCATTCATTGTGAGTGGTAATACTTTGCCTTTAGAGCATGAAGGTAAGATAGAGGTTTTGTAGTAAGAACTTCAGTTGAAAAGTTAAAAAGTTTTGTCCTCTTGAAGTGAGGAAGTAGCATCTTGGACAAGTTAAGCTACACTCTTATAAACTAAGATGGACATGACTTCCTTTCTTTGTGGAATTTATTCAATAATGAATAAGCCAAATCTTCAATTCCTGTGGGCTACAGTCACAGTGTTCCCACCCTTGTGTGACTCTGACAGCTGGAAGTTAAGTCAAGGAGGAAAATCCATTGATTGACCTTGAAATCAGGTGAGAGTTTGAGTCTTGCTGCTCTATTGCCCAAGTTGCTAAGTCATCTCCTGGTAGCTACTTTCCCCTAATTTGTAGGATTAAATTGAGATTCGAGAGAAGATAAAGGAACCATCAGTAAACCTCAGTACCAAGTACACATTGTGTGGCAAGACCTGGCCTGAATTCATAAGTCAACATGAAATCTCATGAAAGAATCAATTTTTAAAAGTGTGTGTGTGTGTGTGTGTGTGTGTGTGTGTGTGTGTGTGTGTGTGTGTGTGTATGTATTAAGATGGTGAAGTCTAGTTTGATAATGGTGTTTTGAGGTGGGACCTTTGGAGATTAGGTTTCAGTGGACCTTCTGTGCACTGCCCCCCCTGAAATCTGGTGGCTTTATGAAGAGAGAGAACAACTAGGGAGAGGGAGAAACTGCCCCCCCCCTCTCTCTCTGTGTGTGTGTGTGTGTGTGTTTGTGTGTGTAGTTCAACCCCAGGAGCTGGCTCTTATTGGCATGGAGCTTACTCATTTGTTCAGGCTAGCTAGCTGGCAAACTCCAGGTATCCTCCTGTCTCTGCTTCCCCAGCCCTAGGATTGCGTGTACCCCCATACACAATTCTTTCATGTGGGTCCTGGGGATCAAACTCTGTACTTCAGGCTTGCAAGGCAAGTAATTTACCGACTGAGCTATATCCCAAGCTCCATATCCCTCTCCCCTCTTAGAGAAAAGATCTCATGTATCATGTCGTCCAGGCTGATCTTCAACTCTGTAGTTAACAAAGATGGTCTTGAATTCCTGATCTTCCTGCCTCCACCTCCCAAGTGCTGAGATTTCAAGTGTGTGCCTCCTTGCCTAATTTTTGTGATCCAAGTACTCTAGAATGTCAGGCTTTGAACATGCTAGCAAGCATTGTATTAATTCCCCTAAACCTCTTGTTCTCTATAAAATAGCCTGCTTTAGGTCATTAGTTATGACAATGAAAAGCAGACCATAGATCCATGCAAGAAGTGGTTGTGGTTTAGAAGGAATGGTAGGAATGGAGGTTAATCTCTGGGTATATTTTGTAAGTAGGTGGGCTGGGGTTTATTGAATGTTTATATGTGAATTGAAAGGGAAAGAAAAGTTGAGATTTTTGAGTTGAGCATCTGAAAAATTAAATGTGTCCATCTCCTTAGTCAGGGAAGAATGAATGATGAGCAGACTAGCAGGCAGGAGACATTTCTGTTAGATTTGCAGTAGGCAGTGGGGCTAGCATTCTGAGATGGAGGTAGGTTGAAAAACTTATTTCCCTTCTTTATTTTCCTCTTCCTCTCTGTAGCTTGTTGTTTTCCCGCCAGCCTGCCCGCTGCTGGTCTGGCGTGCCGGCCCTAAATAACATGTAGAGACTCTATTTGATACAATCCTGTTGGTCAGTTACCATTATTGTTTATGGGCTAGTTCTGTCTTAATTATTAACCCATTTTTACTTATATAAATATTTCCACGTGGTCATTTTATCGGGGAGCCGAGGCCGGCATCTTCCTTCTTCCTTCCTCCCCGTCTACATCTTGACTCCTCCTAACTACTTCCTCTTTTCCTCCTTCTAGTCTCCTAGCCCCGCCTATCTAGTTTCCTATTGGCCCAACGGTGCTTTATTAATTAATCAGTATGAGAAACATATTTACAGAATAACATCTCCCATCACCTCTCTCTCTCTCTCACTGCTACATTTAGTCCAGTCTGGCTTAGAATTCAATCTGTGGTCAACTCTTGATCCTCCTGCCTCTACCTCTTGAGTGACCAGTCTCCATTACACATCCCCTGTTGGTCTCCTACAGAAAACAGAATATTAGATTTAGTATTTCTGTCAGCTGGTGCTGCTCCTGTGTTCCTCCTACGATGTATAAGCAGTATTTAAAGCCAAGCTTCTGATTATGCAGAGTACAGATGAACCAGAAAAGAGGCCCAAGGATCAGTCTTCATCTTTCACTTCCAGCTTTCTTCTCCTTTAAGGGAATGTTGGCCTCCTTCTTGGTAGGGCAAAGATAATCAATTAGAGGGATTGCCAAGGCTTGACTTGTGGTGTTAAAACTGAATCCCAACTGTGCTGAGGTGTGGCTCTTTTGAAGAGGATTAAGGCAGGAAGGCTTTGCCCTCCTGAATGAGATTAGCACCCATGAAAGGGACTAAGGTTGAAGGAGCTCTCCCTTGGTCGTCCAGTCTTTATGTTATGTAGGCCTCAGCCTTCCTCCCCTCTGGAGGAATCAGCTACAAGGCACCAGGAAAGTTAAACACAAAGCTCACTCTTCAGTGGAGTGAGGTTTATCGCTGTTCTTCCTGTTACAACCTGGTGATCAACTGCTGTCTGATGAGATGGCATCTACCTGTATCTCCCAGAATTTATGTTTTACCTTAATCCCGGACCCTTTCCTCCTAAATTGAGCATTGCTTTTAGGCCATAAAACTCATCCTTATGAGAGATGATATGTTAGCTTAGGCCAGGCCAACCCTGACTCCCACTGGCATTATGTTTACCTTAGTCATTCTCCCTAGACCCTTATCTAGAACATTGTCTCTAAGTCAACAAGAACCCAATTTACAGATGAAGTCATATGTACTTGGTGAAGATCTTCAATGTAAATGTGTCTTAACCTTTGCTGTACTCATGAGGCTGAGCTAATTGTTATCTGAATACCCCTTCCCCCAACTCTGATGCTTTTTCTCTTCCTGGTCCTTCTAATCACTAGAACTGCCCCCAACCTCCCAAAAACCTGTTTAGTAACTACCCTGTCTGTAGTGTTGGATCTGAGCACCACAAGTATGTCAAGTCAGGAAGCTAGTCCAGAATTTTGCTTTCTGAGTGGCTCTTCACCTCTGAGCCGTTTACACATTTAGATACATTTGTGGCCATTCTAGAAGATTCCTCTCAGCCAAGCTGCCAGATGGTCTATCAGATGGCAGGTAGCCAGCCCAGTGTGTCCCTCTGTTCCCTGGCAGTTATGTAGCTTAAGATGAAACTTGACAAAGTCTTCAGCAACTACTGCTATGCCTTATAGAAGCTGTTTTTCTCTAGCATAAATATGTGTAAATCACTCACATGCACACTATACATACAACACATATATAATACCTTATTGATTTTTCTTTTCTCTCTTTTGAAACAGGTATTATTATCAGGTAATCTAGTCTGCCCTTGAACTCCTCATCATCTTGTCGCTACTCTTTAAGAGATGGGGTTACAGACATTTTACACTTAAGTTTTTAAAAATACTTTTGGAGGCCAGTGAGGTTGCTCAACAGGTTATAGCCCTTGTAGAGAAGCTTTTTGCTGATCTCCTTCCCCAGGACCTATGTGACCCTCAAATACATTTGTTTAAAAATTGTTTGGTAGTAATCAGGACATAAATATAGCTGGTTAATAAAAAAATCCATTGGGACCAAGATGTGTAAAGTTAATGCTGTTTTGGGGATGTGGGAGGTGCTAGCAATTGAATCCAAGGCTTTGTGCCTGCTAGGTACATGTTTTGTTTCTACTGATCTCCATTTCCAGTTGAATGAAATGTCCTTTCTCCTTGTGTTGGGAATTGAACTTAGAATTTTATTCATGCTAGGGAAGTGTTTTTCTATTGAGCTATATCCCCAGCCCCAAAGTACTTCTTTTTAAAACAATTTTTCAAATTATATTACTATTAATATTGCTCTGTGTGTGTGTGTGTGTGTGTGTGTGTGTGTGTGTGTGTGTGTGTGTGTGTGTGTAGGGGGTGGTGTACATCCCATAATGTATATGTAACATTCAGAGCACAGCTTGTAGGAGTCTGTTCTTTCTGTCCCCCATATGAATCCTTGGGATTGAAGCTGGGTTGTCAAGCTTCATAATAATCTTCTTTACCCATTGAGTCATCTAGCTGGCTTTCATCTCTGTAGGTAGAAGTTTCTGTCCAGCCCAGTCTCATAACCCTTTAGTTCTAAATAAACACACAAAGGTTTATATTAATTATAAACTGTTTGGTCAATGGCTCAGGCTTCTTATTGGCTAGCTCTCGCTTAATTATTAACTCATTTCTATTAATCTGTATTTCTCCACATGGTCTGGGCTTACTGGAGAATTCCTGATAGTTACATAGCATCTCCCTGGTAACTTACATTCCGAGTCCCTCTTCCCAGAATTCTCCTTGTCTGGTAACCCTGCCTATACTTCCTACCTGGCTACATCCTGCCTGTCCATTGGCTGAAACAGTTTTATTCATCAAAGAGAAACATATATTCACAGCATACAGAAGGACATCCTTCATCACATCTCCACTGTCAATGGAACTGGATATGATGCAGTGACATATTTTGAATGTTATATGAATGTGACTATGTGTACATTATGCAGTGCTCTTTAAATTAAACCAGGATTACTCTTAGTAGGTGGGTAGAGAGTCAGAACAAATTGTTAAACTATATAAACTATAGTGGAAAGAGAGCCTGTGATTAACAAAAGCACTGAAGTAAGCCTAGATTATATGGCATCTTCAGTGTTGGCTAACGAGTAACAGAAAATTGCTGAATATTTGAGCAAGATACTAAGACACTGTAACAGTGGCCTTGGGTTCCCAGCTGACTCCATGTAGAGGTGTAGAGAACACAACCACTTAGGGACACCTTCAGCAACCTAGGCATGAAGTGATACAAAAGGAAGAAAAGGGAGATAGAGAATTCATCAGAGATCCCGCAGCTTCTCTCTGCAAACTTCAGGTTTCAAGCATGCAGCATCTGGCAGAATGCTGAATCCAAACTGGGAACTCAAGAATCCTGATAAAATTGAAGACAAACCTGAATGACAGGGTCTGCTTTTGAGAAATGGGAGAAGGTTGAGAAAGGGGGTTTGGAGTCTTAGTGCTGTGGGTAAGGGGAGACACTGAGTGAAGAGATTCTGTTTGGTTTGCATGTTTTACGAAAATTAGAGGTTAGCTGCTACTGGAAAGATGGCAAAGTTGGTAAAAATTCTTGCTGTGTAACCATGAGGACCTGAGTTAGATTCCCAGAAACCCCGTTGAAACAAACACTGAAAAACAATGCAATGACATTCATGAAGTAATAGATACACTAAGGTAGGACCTTTCCTTCTTAACATTTTGGCAAAAGAATTTATGATTTGTAATACATATGAAAAAGAATTAAAAACTTAATAAAAGTCATTTGAAAATATACCAAAACGAGGTGGGTGTGGTGGCACATGCCTAATACCAGCAGAGGCAGGTGGGCAGATGAATCTGAGTTTCAGAACAGCCCCAGGAACCTTGTCTCAAAACAAATAAAACAAGAGGAAAAGAAAAAAAAATATATTAGAGAAACATACCCCAAATAAAGTGTGAAATAGCAGACAAAGTGAAAAAAGACGTGAGAATAAAGTGTGAGTTCAACAGTGCTTCAAGAAATGAGAGTTAAAACAATGGGCTAGGATTCGTGACTGTTCAGATTGACAAACATGGTAGCAGGCAATACTGTGAGAACTGGGAATCCTCTTAAGGGGTGTAGCTCTAAGATGACTGCAGCTGGATAATTTGGCACTTTTATTTACCTGTGTACCTAATTGTGGAATACTGTGTGTTTGTGTTCCAAGTGTAGTTTCGAATTCCATGGATCCATGAATTTTTTAGTTCAGCTATTATTTACTGAAACTCTGAGAGTAGACTTTTAGGAGAACCCCAACCAAACCAAACCAAACAGAACCAAACAACTCTTAATAGACTGCCCAGCTAGCTCACTCATTTATTTAAAAGTGACAAGAAAAGGGCAATGAATTCTCTTAAGAAACAAAAACAAAAGTCTTCCAAGGTATGGCTGATTTTTCTTTTCTTCTTTTTTTTTTTTGAGATGCTCTGATATAGTCCAAACTCTAGCCTAGATGACTTCAAAACTCATGGTCCTCTTTCCTCTGTCTCCATGGGTGGGGATTACAAGCACATGCTGGGACACCTGGCCTTTTAAATGGATTTTTAAGTGGAGAATTTATTTACAAATATACCATACATAGAAACTTGTGATGGATCCAACTGAGAAAGCT
Organism: Cricetiscus sungorus; assembly: GCA_030556225.1. Taxonomy (NCBI): domain Eukaryota; kingdom Metazoa; phylum Chordata; class Mammalia; order Rodentia; family Cricetidae; genus Cricetiscus; species Cricetiscus sungorus. The sequence goes on along the minus strand of JANBXA010000651.1, from coordinate 112,756,193 downwards.
CTATCTTCAGATAGCATGATCTTCCCAGGAATGCCATTAACCTAGGGCAGTGGCTATTTTACCCTTTCCTCTTTATCTTCCTCAATCAAACATTCTTGATTTTCTTAGTAGAAATTGTTGTTCCTTTTAAGGTCAAGTAGCTTGGGTGTGACAGTTAGAGGGACATAGTGCTGTCGAGGTAGGAAGTCCTGGTTCTAGACTGAGATTTGCACATACAAGTCTGAGATAAAGTGTAAACGTGTTTTCATCACTGAACACAGGAGTAGTTGTTATTGCAAACTGTTTAAAAACTGCACATTAAATGCATCAGTGTATGATTGTTGTTAAAAGATGGAAACAACCATAAGAATAAACGGTTTGGTTTGTTACTATTGCATCTGGAACTTTCACCATGGGTTGGAGTGGCAGCCATGTTACACAGCCTGGATATTGACAATTTTTTTCATATTTGATTACAAAAAACTTGCAAATTATTTCATTCCCAGCCATCCAGTGCTTGAACAAGTGTTTCTGATGTCCCCATGATTGCAACCTGGTGATTGAGTGAATTTGTTTAGTCCTCTAATGTGGAGACCCATTGAGTATCTGTTCCATGATTTTAACAATGTGTCCCCTTTACTCTGCATTGTCCAAACTTCCGTGTTATGTGCCTGGCTGCACTTTCTAATGGCTTCCACTTGGGGGTAGTGTTTCATTACACAGTGGAACAATTCTCCTCTTAAATGCTGTATTTGTCACTTTGGTCTTGGAAGTTCTTGTGCTATTTTATTTTATTTTTAAAGAAGGAGCAAAAGGAAGGGAAGTAATATAATTTTAATTAAAAATGTAAAATTAATTTAAAAAGTCACCAAAACTCTTGGCTGTCTAGAAATTTTGATATTTTTAACTAGCTGTTTTCTGTCATTTGAATAATTGCATGGAAATGAGCAATTAATAGACTTCAGGTTTTCAAGAATCATCCCACTTCCCATGTCTTGAGGGTAACGTAACCCTGCTTATTACTTGTGGTCTTTACAGAGAGTTTTAATTTTCAGCAAGACGGGCAATCGATATTACTAGATTAAGAAAATATCCCTGTCTAACTCATTTCTATAAAACTCATTTCTATAAAAAAGAAAAAGAGAAAAGGACTGAAAACACATTACTGGGGCTGTCTTTTTTTTTTTTTTTTTATTCAAATTTGAAACAGTTGTTTTATGTGTCAATCCCTCACCCTCCCAACCTCCCCTATCTCCTCCACCAAACCCCAGCCCATCCCCTTTCTGATCCTGGGGCTGTTCTTTAGTGTGACCAGTTGTTGGTTTTCTCTATGTCCTTCCTTTATCTCTTTATTCATCTCACTTCAATTAAAAGGGATGTTTTTCTCGGAAAAACAAACAAACAAAACTCATCAATATTGAAAAACTTTATTTTTGTATGTAACCACTCACCATTTAATTAGTAATTTATTAGGTTTATACTCAAAATTATGTGGTAACCCTACAAAAATGATCCACTTACAATATAGTCTTCACCCCAAATACTTTTCTTATCCAGCCAACATAATATTATTATTGAATATTTGGGAATTTCACATTGTGGACCCTGATCACACTCACTTTCCAGGCCTTCTCAAAAGATGGTGGAAGAGGAGGAGAGGGAGGAGGAAGAGGAAGAAGAGGAAGAGGAGGAAGAGGAGGAGGAGGAGTTTAATTTGTGTTACCCATATACTCACTGAAACATGGTCAAACTCTTAGTGGCCCTTAAAGAAAACTGAGTCCTTCCCCATCCTGCCCCTGCCTGCAGCCATCAACTTCAAATATTTTTCTTTCTTTTTTCTTTTTCGAGACTGGGATTCTCTGAGTAGCTTTGTAGTCCAGGCTGGCCTCAAACTTACAGAGATCTGCCTGCCTCTGCCTCCTGAGTGCTAGGATTAAGGACATCCATCACTGTTGCTCCACTCCAAATATTTTTCTTAAATTCCGCTTTTCTAAGTTACTTGGCATTGGTCTTTATGTCTCATTAGTATTTGAACGTTACTTTTTAATTACTGTCATCTGCCCCTAGTTCTGGCTTACTTTGGCTATGCTAAAATCTTCCCTTATTCACTTAATTTCAGTAAGTCAGAAACCCCAAGGGTTAATACCATTCTCTCACCTTACGTGCCCCACCTTAGATTCTCTCTGAATATAGTCAGTGTATAATTGATGGCAGTAATTGTGTAATTGAGTGTATAGAGATTTTGTGTATTAACTTGTGACCAGTGAAAAGTGTATTAGTTTGGTGTACAATTTGTGGTTTCTTTTAATAGATGTTTTTCTGAATTCTAGACATTGTGTTTTAGGAAAATTTACAAGTGTACATATATATATATATCTATGCAAACATACATTAAATAATTTTTTTTGGACATGGGGAAGGTACTTTATAGTGTGTGTTTACTCTTCTTTAAAAACTTTATTGTAGTAAGAAGACAGTGTGATTGCTAACTTCAGTTTTAAATTTAGAGTACACTATTATTATAGGCACTAAGTTACACAGTAAATCTGTGTAGTTATTTATTTTGCATAATGAAGCTTTGGGCCTATTAAAATGCCCCCTAGGTCCAGGAACCATCTGTCTCGTCTGAGTCCAGGAATCTGACTATACCAAAAGCCACACATAAGGGGACTCTTTGGTGTTAGTCCTTTTCTGGCTGGCATACTTCCCCCTCATCATACATGTGCCTGCCGTGGACACTGGATCACTTTCTTACCTTAGCTGTGTGGACGGCGCTGCTGTGCTCGGAGCTGCCGTGCTCGGAGCTGCCACCTCCGTTTCTTTTGATTTCAGTTGTTTTGGCTAAGTGCTTTCAAATGGATTGTTGGTAGCTTTCTCTCTAAGTTTTTATTTTGTTAGCTCATTTTACTTGTACGTATTCACGGGGCTGGCTCAGTGTGCCATTTTCACGTATGCATACAGCATGCGTCAATCATATCTAATTTCCCATCTTCCACACCTGCTCCTCACCTCCCTTCTCTATCCCTACTCATTAGGTCATTTTTAGGCCCATTTCTCTGTTTGTTTGTTTTGAAGTTTCCAGAAGCCTCTTTGTTGTTTTCTTGTGTACTTACTCTTGAAGTGATTTTTTTCACAGCTCTACCCCACTCATCACCCCTCTTTATGTTTATTTTTCAAAAGGCATTGTCATATGTTTTTCCATTCTAAAAGAATAAAAGCATAGTCAAGTAAAAAAATTCATGGTGTGAACCTGGGTTTAAGTATTTTTGCTTTTTGTGTCTGTGTTGGACTCTTTGGTTTCTTGGTGCTGTAGATAAATCCAGGACCTGTACATGTGAGGCAAGCCCTGTACAGCAGAGCTGCACCCCAGTCGAGAGGCCTGTTTTTCACACATTTACCTTGCATTTAGTAAGATTGGTGATAATGAAGCTGGGAAATGGGCAGATGATTGAAGAGATACACCAATAATTTGGATTTTATATACTTGGAAGATGTGAAAAATGACCTGTTTTCTTGTTTTTGCATTGCAGTGAATGACTTGGGAGGAGACTTCAAGGGAGTTGGTAAAGGCTCCTCAGCTGCGGACAAAGTTGTGGAAGAGATAAGGAGGAAAGGCGGGAAAGCAGTGGCCAATTATGGTATGTGACAGGAGTTGACTATCCCAGTAACAGTATGTGATAGGTATTGTCAACTTTCCTTCCACTGATGAAAATTGCTCACACTAATCATCTCTGAGACATAACTCAGCATTACACTGTAACTATGAAGTTAGATTTTACCTGTATCTATCAAGCCTTTTGAGGATATACTTTATATCGTATGTGAGAAATTTCTAAACTTTTGATGTAGGTAATTTCATCAACAGTTCTTACAGCTTGTTTAGACTGAGGAGCTGACATATCTTCACAGCATTCTTTTAAGATTCTCACAGTATACTGTGCTAAGTGGGGAACAGCCCTTTGCTGTATCAGCTGCCATGGTTGTTGTGCTCAAGCAATCACTACTGAATACAGCTTTAGCCTTGCAAAAACTCAAGTGTCAAATTAAATATGAGTATGAAAAAAAACCCCTTGCAAATACAGATTTCCCATTTTGATTTGTTACTCTAGTGGTGTTGGAGAGGACTGTAGAATAGCTTGTGGCCACTGACTTCTCTGGAACCAGGTTGTAGTAGCTTGACTTCATTTTGACAGCTTACGGGGAAGAAGTAGGATTTGATCCATATTATCTAAGGGAGCAATGAGATGCTAATGAGATGCTTACTGGTTTTTTTTTGTTTTGTTTTTTACCCCCTACATTGGTGATTTGGGAAAAAAATGTTTTAACTTTTCCTTTAAATTTTAGAGCCTGGTGCAGCCTTTGAGCTCACCTGGATGAGTCCTCACTCTTACCTGGCACATCTGCATTTGTGGTCGTCTAGACAGTGAGCATTGGTGACCAGAAAATCTGAACACTAAGAGCTCCATAGCTTAAAACTTGTCGAGTGCTAACATAATGTCAGAGGTAGAACGTTTCACAACTGACCCCACCTGACAGGGTGTAGTCAGTTCTGAATAGGCCCAGTAGAGATTATGTATGAACTTACCTTCAGGTGTGAGTGTAGGGCAATACACAGGACACATGAATAAATGTTTTCTGTTGAGTTGGGGTATAGCCTCAAGATAGATCTGTATGTGTAGGCAAATCCTCCAAAATTTGAGAAAAATCTGGTCCCTAGCATTTTGGAAGGTGGCTGCATATTTAAGCCATTTTACACTCACTCACTCACTCCCTCACTCACTCACTCACTCACTCACTCACTCACTCACTCACTCACTCACTCACTCACGCACGCACGCACGCATCAACACGTACACACACAGATATAGCAGTGTTTTTTGCTGTGTAGTTCAGCTTGGCCTGAGACAAAATACTCTTCCCCCTAGCCTATCAAATTCTGTGATTACAGGGGTGTGCTATAGCTCCTAGCCTCAACCTGTATCTCTGACCAAGGACTGTGTGGATGCCATGGAGAGGAGTAACAGTATTTCCTGGGTCCTCTGAAAGAGAATGCCATTATTCCTGGGTTCCGAGGAGGGGACTGATGGTACTTCCAGAGGTAGTGGTGATGGAAAATGACAGCTGGCAGAGCCCCGCCTTTGAGCTTACACCAGCTGAATATGCAAACCCCAATGTTTGCTTTACTTTTTGTGCTTAATATTTCAAACCTGTGTTTTTATTGGTAGTCCATGTAGTTGCATAATAATGTATATGCTTTTACAAATTAAATGTGTACCTCTATTTCTCCCAAGTTTTCATTTGCCATTAAGATGAAATGCCTGTGTAGTTATGTAAAATTAAATATAAAGTCAATTAAAGTAAGTATTTGCCTGGCCACACTTTTGAACACTCAGTAGCCACATGTGATTATTGGTTGCTATATTGTACAATGATGGAAGTAGGGCATTTTTAACTTCATAGGAAGTTTGAAAATTTAATTTACATGTGATTACTTCATACCCCTTCCCTTTTTCATAAGCAGTTTTATTGGGCAGTGTTGCTGTGTGGTTAGTTCTTGCCAGAGTTTGTTATTCATCCCAGTCTTCCCAGTGCTGTCTGGCGTAAACATTTCTTTGGTAACACTGGACTGTGTTGATTGCTAGGTGCCTTTTTTGAGTATAATTCTGTTTGGTGACAATATCACTCATGAGCTCTGAGCCACAGGAAGTGATGTGTGGGAAATGGTTGAAGTTTTGTGTTATGAGTAGTTTTCCCGCCAGCCTGGTCCCAGAGCAGTATCAGCCCCAAATAACACACAGAGATGCTGTATTAGATATAAAGCTATTGGCCTGTTATTAGCGTTTCTTATTGGCTAGCTCTGTCTTAAATATTAACCCATTTCTGTTACTCTTAAGTGTTTCCAAGTGGTCTTACCTTACCGGAGAGAGGATCCAGACCCCTTCTCTCAAGTCCCTACGTCTTGAATCTCCCACTATATCTCCCAGAATTCTCCTAGTCCTGCCTCTTTTGCCTTCCTATTTGCCAACAGTGCTTTATTCATTAACCAATAAGGGAAACATATTTACAGAATGACATCTCCCATCAGTTTTGTCTTCATTGCTTTTGTCAGATTCGGTTGAAGCAGGAGAGAAGCTTGTGAAGACGGCCCTGGATGCTTTCGGCAGAATAGGTGATGTTTTCTTGCATTTATGGTTTCTTTAAGTTCCATTTGTGTTGCAGCAGCAAAAAAATCACCAGGAAAAGCAACTTAGGGGATTTATTTTGACTTGCAAATCTAGGCTATAGTCTGTCATTGTGGGGAAGTCATGACAGGAATTAAATTCTAGTCACATTATCAGCAATCAGCACCAGGGACGTGGATGTGAGCTTGCCTGTGCTCAGCTCCATTTCCCTGTTGTTACAAAGTTTAGAACGCCCTGCCTAAGGAATGATGCCACCTGTGGTGGCCCAGGTCTTCACATATCAATTAGCTTAATTAAGATACCCTCCACAGACATGCACATAGGTGAACTCTATGTAGACAGCCCTTCAGTGAGACTTTCTCCAGATGATCGTAGGTTAGGTTAAGTTAACAATGAAAACTAACTATGATGTGGTCCTAATGAAGTACTTTCTAACTTCCTAATATAGTATTTTTGAATTGACATTTGCTAAGTAAACAAAGCTCTCTCGCTAATTAAATTTTGGGGTTTCTTTTATAATCCAAATATTTTATTTAACCTGTGTTACTTCATAATAGACTTGAGGTGATAATCTTAATAACATGTATATATGTGTATATATATGTTATTAAGAGAATGACTGTTGAGGAACAAGGAGAGAACTGTTAACTTTCTGAGTGATTTTGAAGTTAAGTACAAGATGGTTTACAGTTGATCTGAGTCCTCAGAACTTAAGGGTGTGGTCAGCTCTGTGAGCTACAAGGGTTTTGGTAGAAGAAAGGAAATTTAAATATTTACATCTGCCAGGAAGGTAAGGCATAGTGATTGTGTTTTTTGTAAGTTTTTTTGCTATTGGTATAAAATCTTGTTTTGACAACATCTTTCTTGTATTTAGTTTCTTGTATTTAGTTTTAGTTGTATTTAGTTTTTCTTGGGGGACTTTTAAAAACAGGTTTTAAAAATAGATGTGAATTGTAAGCAAGTACAAATTCATATGCTTGCTTTTATTTATGTGACTTGGTTTTTTTTTATATTGTAGATGTTGTGGTCAACAATGCTGGGTGAGTTTTTATTTTCATTTTCAATAAAGTGCACACCATTGTGTTTATCACTATTTATTATACTTTTTACTTTGACCATACATATTGTCAATATTTTAGAATCCTGAGGGACCGTTCCTTCTCCAGGATAAGTGATGAAGATTGGGGTAAGCTGTTTTTCATGCTTCTGTAGAGTGTAACTATCCATTCTGTGTTTTTTAATATTTAATGCATTTATATAGTTAAAGAAGTACCTTCTATCTGCCGCTGTTAATATAAATTAATTTAGGCTATTGACAGTGATTTATATAGTTAGAAGTATCATATTTCTAAACATTTGTTAAAAAAATAGTTTAGTCATTTGCAGAAGTTACTAAAAACAATTTTTGTTTCTTGCAATGTTTCTCCTTTTCTCTCTCTAAGAGGTTGTCAGCTTTTTTTTTTTTTTAAGTATTATTAACTCTTTTAAATAGCTCTTACCATGTTTTATCTGGCTGTGTCCCCCTCTGTGCCCCCTGCCCTCATGAGCAGAGAAGGATTTAGAAGAGCCCAGGGCACTACAAATTAAAAATAAAGGTTTTAAAGAAAAGGGTAGGGCAAAACCTGCACGTATATATCTGAAGTTTCTAATAAATAGGAAATATTTTTTATTTTCCTTTCCCATGTTGCAATGATTGAGTTTGTGCAGTGGTGAAATCACATTTGTAGTTTATTTTTCGTCTGTTCCTGTTTGTGGTTGTTTTCATTAGCCATCACAACAAACTGGTGGCTGAGACAGTAGCAGGCATAGCACCTGAGCTGGGATGATCACATTATTGCCAAGAGTTCATCTCTGGCCCTAGAGCTTTTGGAAGAGGCATGGTGTCAATGTGACTCAGAATTAAGCAAAAGAAAGCTTTTAGTTCCCCTTCCCTTGAGATGGTTGAGAAAGGATGCTGAGAGAGAGAGAGAGAGAGAGAGAGAGAGAGAGAGAGAGAGAGAGAGAGAGAGAGAGAGAGAGAAGGAGACCAAGTGGGACTTTTCCATCTAACAGAGGAGATTCCACCCTATTTAGTCCCCCAACCTGTCACTCCTTTTTCTAGCCTTGGTTTTGCATTTACCCTCCCTTTTATTTAATATTTGTATGTGAAAAGTTTTGGGCTGGGCATTGGTGGTACATACCTTTTATCTCATCACTTGGGAGGCAGAGGCAGGCAGATCTCTGTGAGTTCAAGGCCAGCCTGGTCTACAGAGCAAGTTCCAGGACAGGCTGCAAAACAATATAGAGAAACCCTGCCAAAACTCCTCCCCAAATAATAATAAAAATAAAAATTGGGGGGGGGGTTCCAGAGTGAAACCAAATAGGTAAGAATGGTCAGAATGAGACAACACTCAATTTAGAGTTGTTTCTCTAAAGTGTTCCCAAGTGGTCTCCTCATGGGATTGAAGTCTTTGAAAGTAGACCCCTCTAACTCATTTGAAAATAGCAATAATAGTATTTTCTAAATATTCCCCCAATGATGAGTAATGTGGTCTAAATATGTTGTTATTTTGAGTACAAGTTATATATGTAAAATTCATGGGTATTTATTTAGATATTTGCTCTAAATGCACATTAGTTCATGTGAATCTGTGTCAAGTGGATATGCATATACATTTATATGCTGGAGACAACACTGGGTTGTCATCCTCAGAAATGCCACCTGCTTCCTTTGCCATAGGGACTCTCATTGGTCTGGAGCTCATTAATTAGGCTGGACTTGCTGATTAGGCTGTCCCAGGGACCACCTTTACCTCACCATCACTGGGACTGCACATATTTACCCCGGCCTAACTCTTCCACATGGCTCTGGGACTCTTAACTCAGGTCGTGCTTATGTGACAAGGCCTTGGCCAGTGGCACTAAATCCCTGCATGTGCTTATTGAAGGGAGGGTGGCCAGAATTTGCTTAGAGTACACATTCAAGTAGAGATATAAAAGGCTGATGGAACTGTTTCCCTACCCTCTCAGGTTATAGTAATGCATTTTAATTCAGAATGGGCATTAATTAAATATAGCATTGTGTTTAGATATAGACAAGGATTACAATAATTTTATAAATTATAGGAAAAGCTCATAAATATGGGTATGAATTATTGATTGGTAGCATAATTGTAACAAAGCAAGAGTGATTACTTGGGCATGACAATAAGTAGTTATGAATGCTCTATATAAAATGATATGTTGTATAAGTTTGCATAAGTATATGTCTGTTTAAGTTTATTCTAAAACATAGCTAACTTTTGAGAAAATATATAATAAACATAATTTGTTTTTTAGATATAATTCAGAGAGTTCATTTGCGGGGTTCCTTCCAAGTGACCCGGGCAGCATGGGATCATATGAAGAAACAGAATTATGGAAGGTAGAGTTGCCTACAGTCACCAGACAGGATTGAAGATGTTTGCACTAAGTGCTGTTAAACAATTGTTTGGTACTGGGGCAAGTACTCTTATACATGCTCAGGCTTTCAAGGTCATTCAGTGCCCACTTACTAGGTTTGTATCTTTCTTTCACCACATGCTTTTCGTTATTAATATATTTCCCATGAGCCTTCATCACTTCATCACACTTGTTGTGTGACACTATTCTTGGGGAGACAAGATGTGAATCAATCGATGTTCATCTCAGATAGGGAACCAGCAACAAGCAGAAGTACAGAAACCACCAAGTTCAACTTGGTAAAACAAAACAATGAGTTTTGTTGGAGTTAATTACAGGAATATGTGTGAGGGGCCACTAACAGGAGCAGAAATGACTCAAAGAGAGCTGTATTACCAAAATTTCACCTCAGCATGGGTGGCAGTTCACAAAAACGGGAACCCTGGGGTTCCCTAAATGGGCTGCAGGAAGCTCAACAAGTTGGAGAGTGACTTTCCTGGAGTATTTGAGTAGCTTAATGTGCTACCTAGCAGCATGGAATGTTTACCTGCCCTTAGCGTGTCCTGTTGTTTAACCTCTGTAACCATCGTGTGGCTTAATAAGCATCCTTCCAAGATGAAAGATTTTAGTTTTGGAGGAAACTGCACACAACAACTTCAGAAAGCAGTGTGGGCACTGAAGATTTGCTCACAAACAGAATGCTATTTGAGCGCCCAGTAACTGGCTGGACTGAGATGAGCTGCCCTTTGTTCTGATGTTAGCCCACCATGACCATGAGCCAGATTTTGTGAACTGCCTGGTACAAGTATAACATGATGTGGGTCCATTTATACCATCCACTCTGATGGCAGGCTCAGCCCTGTAATTTAGGCTTCAGGTAGTTGTAGAAGCAAATTGTTACTGATGCTTTTTTTTTTTGAGACTTCTATTTTATCTTTGTTCTTGACAGTTGAAAGTAAGGTTTTAAGATGGCATTTAGTATTATCCAGAAACTGAGCAGCCAAGTTGTGACCATTAAGAATTACAAGTGAAGCCGGGCATTTGTGGTTCACGTCTTTAATACCAGCACTCGGGAGACAGAGGCAGGCAGATCTCTGTGAGTTTGTGGATGAATCCAGCCTGGTTTATAGAGCGAGTTCCAGGATAGGTGGGCTCCAAAACAATACAGAGAAACCCTGTCTGGAAAAGCCAAAAAAAAAAAAAAAAAAAAAAAAAAAGACAACTATTCAACCTAATATTTCTTGCTAAAATTTTAATTTACATGTTGCTAGTTTATATCTGTAAATATTGTTGGTCTTAATTTAGTATGTAAACATCGATAAACATCGTTGTATTTAAATTTACTTGGCTCTGATCAGAGATTTTATGTACTTAAATCCTATAGTTGAGATTTGAAACATCACATTTCTATCAACATTATTCTAGTTATATGACTCACAGCTGGGAGAAGTGAAGGATGGTATGTGCCTTTGACAGGCACAGCAACATCAGGATAGAGTCAGGGCTTCAGTGTTAGCGAAACATGGGAGAGATGATGTTGAAGGGGTTTTTTTTTCCTTTAGGATTCTTATGACTTCCTCAGCTTCTGGGATATATGGCAACTTTGGCCAGGCAAATTACAGTGCTGCGAAGATGGGCGTTCTGGGCCTCTGCAATACTCTGGCAATTGAAGGCAGGAAGAACAACATTCACTGTAACACCATTGCCCCCAGTGCTGGGTCACGGATGACAGAGACTGTGCTGCCAAAAGGTGAGTGTGCCCGGGCCCTGCACTTCTGTCGCGATGTGTGTGTGGCGTAAGCTCGGCAAAAAGATTTGATTTTCTGAATCCTTACAAGAAAATTTCTTTCCAGTTTCAAAAGCATTTTGTGTAATTTATGGCCATTGTTGAAAAATTCAGAGTACAGAGGAAAGGATGAAAAGTGAGTATCAGTTTCATCATAGAAGTGAACTTTCATCCTTTTTCTCTGCATACATAGTTAGATGCACACATCTATCTCTTTAGACAGGATAATAACAGTCCTACTATTTTATAATCACTACACAGTTATTTATTATAATAGTAGCTTACTTATACATATTATATAAAATATAATGTGAAATCATGGCATAAACATAAAATGTGACACACTTTATTTTTAGAGCAGTTTTGCTTTATAGGAAAATTGGGCAGTGTGTTTTCTTTTGTGGTTTCCTGTTCATGCCTGTGGTGTCTTGTTATAACTGATGAACCAGTACTGATTTATTTGTTGTTATCTAAGGTTTGTAGTTACGTTAGGGTTCGCCTTGTCACATGCAGCCATAATACATAACCTTATGTGTCACTTTTACAGAATCACAGAATTCACCTGTGCCTCACTTACTCCTCCCCTTTTCCTTCTGGATGCCTCTGGGGGAGGGGTCCTTGAACCTCATGTATTAATTTGGATATATTCCATGGTAGAGTACCTCAATTTATAATTACAGTTTTTTTTTTTTTTTCTGAAGAAAAATACAGTTGCCTAGGCAAAGACTGGTGAGCAAAACTGCATGTAGCATGCACTTACATTTTATATCCAAATTGTTGCTGTACAGTGGTGGCGCACACCTTTAATCCCAGCACTCAGGAGGCAGAGGCAGGCAGATCTCTGTGAGTTTGAGGTCAGCTTGGTCTACAGAGTGAGTTCCAGAACAGCCAGGATTACACAGGAAACCCTGTCTCAAAAAACCAGAAAGCAATTTTTTTTTTCATCTAAGTATAATTGTATTTGGTTGTCAATTAAAAATTGCACTTAACACAAACCTTTAGGTACAGTTATAATGTATCATAAACAAATAAGTTATTACAGGTTATAGTCATTTCTTATTTGAACTTGGTGGATCTTAGTACCACAGGCAGGGAAAGCACTTTACATTACTGGCTTATTGATGAAGATCCAGGAGTAGTAGAGTTGAGTCTTGTGCCTGCAGAGCCACCACTGAAGTCTAGGTCTTTGCTTTCCTTTTCTGCACTTGTACACTGCTGGCAGAAGTGCAGTGCGAGGTCGTTCTTACAGTTTTCCTCTCCTGTACAGCCGTAGTTCTCTCTTAGTCATAGGCTGTGATGACACTTGCCAATGATGCTTGCGGTTTCCTAGGTTCTTGTTAAAAAGTTCATAGAGTCTTATTAAACAGCAAGCTGAGTTAAAGGACTCTGTGAGTGAGCGGTACCTAAGATTGCCAATTTTTGTTTTATTTTTCTCAACAGTTCTTGCCTAGGCAGCTCTGGTAAATTTTTTTTTTTCAGTGAAAATATGCAACCCATCATTGAAAGGCACATGACGTCTGTGACATCATTGAAAGGCACATGACGTCTGTGATTGGAGAAACCTGGGAGTATGTTAGGTTTTTCTTGGGTGGGATGAAAAAGCTCTAAAAGCTTTTAAGCTTAGATTAATTAATTATCTGTATAATAATTTTGTTCACATTTATTTTAAAAGTCTCTGATTATTAATGTAAAATACTTTCAGAAAGTAAAAAGAAAATGATTTTTTAAAGCTGTATGTATCCTTGCTTATAGATGTTCTTGTATTTATTTCAGATATTATTGAAGCCCTGAAGCCAGAGTATGTGGCCCCTCTGGTACTTTGGCTGTGCCATGAGAGCTGTGAGGAAAATGGTGGCTTATTTGAGGTATTTCGAAACTTTGTTCTTCTTCTAAAAGATTGTATGTTAGTATTTCCCAAAGACTTACATTTAGAAAAATCTGTATTAGTTGAATCACTCGATTTGTCAGATGTCATATATATATATATGTTGTTAGGGAACAAGTGTTAAACTAGGAAACATGATATACAATGTTTACACTGTCATCCCAGCACCCTGGAGGCTGAGGTAGAAAGATGTGAGTTTGTGTTCTGTTGGGACTACATAGCAAGACATTGTTTTAAACAGGCAAGTGTGGATCCATGGCAACCCCCCCAATTTTTTTTTTTTTTTTTTTAAGAAAGTGACCTTATGATTTAAACTCTTTTTTCATAGCTGTTTTATAGTATTTTTCCCTGATTGCATATGGTTGATTTGATTTGTTCAGTAAAATATAGAAAATCTCATTGATTTAAGAAGCTGATTGATAAAGTAGACGTTTAAACTCAACTAGGCCAGAATTTGAATGTTTGACCTAGCACTTGCTAGCTCGAAGTGTTATGGTGTGAATTAATCCTGCAGAACTTTAGTTTTCTTAGGGTCTTTGTGACAACCACAAATCATTAAAACCCTTGGCATGGGAGCCTAGTATTTCCTTTTTCCAATTTTGGTTATAAATAAATTATGCTTGAGTGTGACAGATCAATTAATATAGCATGTTTATTTTAAATTCAGCAGTAAGCTTTTCTATTTTCCCCTACTATGAAGCTTTCTATGTTTATTATAAAAACAAAATTGACACACAGTCCACCATTGTTGGAATCATTTGTATTACCAGGGATTAGATTTAATGTTTTGTGCAAGGAAAGGGCTCTGTCACCATCTCAGTTCTATTATGTTTATATTTTTGTTTTTAGATAGGGTCTCACCTAGGCTAGCATTTAACTTAGTTCGTAGCCCTAGTTAGGCTTTGAGCTTGAGCTCCTCCTGCCTCAGGGGTTCAGGTAGGCAGGATTATAGATGTGCATCACTAGCCCTGGCTAATTTACATATTTTTATATTCATTTGTGTTTGATGCTTTATTTTAGCCTAAATTGTTGTATATTAGACCTTTCTTTACCCCATTTTTGATACTCTGGCAATAATGAACCTATAGTGTATAGACTGTAGCATTCAAAATACTTCTTAGTAGCAAAAGAACCTTCCTCAGTTTGAAGTAATTATTATTAGCCAATTTCATTTGAATTAAAAACTGATAAATGAGTTAAGGAGAAAAGGTCTGTGTATATTTGGGCACAACTATGTGTTCCACCTTTGTAATCATACCAACTGAATGTAAGTTATAAGAATTAGAGGTAGAAAGAATTTTGCACCCTTAATTTTAGAGACTAGAAAAATTTAATAATATTGAGCTACTTAGAATTTGAAATTTGGTCTGACCTCTTTTTACCTAGCTAGGAACCAAAATATTACTTATTTCTTTATAGTTACATTATTATTAACTGTACAAAATAGTATATCATCTTTGTGGAAATCTTAAGTACATAGGAATGTGAATAGGAGAAAATGAAAACCATACATTGTTACTATCCAGAGAACTACTACTAATTTTAAAAAATACCTCCTTCCAGTCTTCTATCATTAGGTGTGCATTTTACAAAGACTATTCTTTCAGATGAATAGTTTATATACATTCTCATCTCTGTAATCATACAACTGAGATCATGCATACATTTAAAGTCTTATGTTGTTATTTTCTCTTGTTGTTAGTTCTTATATATGAACTTTTTTTTTTAAAAATGAGTAACATTGGATGTATACAATTGAAAAAAATATAGTAAGAAATAACTGTAATAACCGGAGTTTAAACTTGAAAGTATGCTTTGCTTAGTTCTGGTGGATTCTTGGAGTTGTTAGTGGTAGATGCAGATTGATACAATTGGTGAGGTTATTTTGGCTCCTGATTAAGTTTGTTTCGTCACTCATAGTATAGTTAAAGGAGAGGTTTTTACCAGATTGCTGGAGAAACACCTCAGTCAGGCGAGGTGGTCCAGAGTTAGAGATACTGACTCTTGAACACTTTCTAAAGACCTAAAGGGCAACCAGAGGAAAGGCTTAGTAATGAGATGGAAGGTAGGAAATGAAGTACACTTGGCAAGAACAGGAAGTCAGGCCAATGGAGAAGTGAAAAAGAACCAGTTGCTGTGAGAAGATTTGCTCATAGTGTTTGCTGAGGTGGGCAGAGGAAGCTGTGTTTTGCCCAGAATGGCTTGAGCCTTTGGCAGGAAAAATGTCTTCCAGCTAGCAGAGGAAAATAACCACGTTTTGTTATGTTGACTTGAACTTTGTCGTCAGCTTAGGTGATTCCATGTGGTCCCAAATGTAGAATGAATGTTTAGGAGGAAATATCTAACCATATCGTTTACCTGAAAGCTTTGAGTCAGTCAGAAAGGTGCCCTGTGCTGGTTTGCTTTTAAGTAACCAGTGACAAACAGTTTGAGGATTATCATTGAAAGGCTAATGTTGGAAAGTTTTAAGTTGCCTTTTTGAAAACCTCTCTTTCCCCAATTCCTCATTGCCCTTGCCTGTGCTCAAACTGAAGCTGATTAATCAACCATTAATTGGATATATAAAAAGTGTGAGCATAGTGTTTTGGTTAGGGTTTCTATTGCTATGAAGGGATACCATGACCATGGCAACTCTTATAAAGGAAAACATTTAATTGGCCTGGCATACAGTTCAGAGGTGTAATCCATTGTCTCAACAACAGGAAACATGGTAGCATATAGGCAGACATAGTGCTGGAGAGGTAGTTGATCTGCAGACAGCAGCAGCAGGAGACTGTTTGACACACTTGGTGTAGCTTGAGTATATCAAGACCTCAAAGCCCACACCTCCAGTGGCATACTTCAACCAACAAGGCTATACCTCTTCCAACAAACCTCCTAATAGTGCCATGCTCTATGGACCAAAAATTCAAACACATGAGCCTATGGGGGTCATACTTAAACCACCACACGTAGTTCTACTAAGGTGTCTGGTACTGATGTGTTTCTTCTGTTATGCATGAGGAATTTCAGTACGTTCTGGCCAATAGTAATGTGTGAAAATATGAGTTTCTTTAATCAGATACTTGTCTTCCCTAAAGTTTACCTGAATGACCTCTAAAATATTGCAGAAATAAAATACATTATCTTTTCCTGTGGAAATGGGGGTGTGGTCCTTTACCTTATCTCAGCCTCATGCATCCCCAGTGTTGCCTGCTGCAGGCTTCTCCTTTGATGCAAAGGCTTGGAGCAGGGGTTTGTGCAGAGCTATAATGCATTATTCATTGTCACTTAGCATCTTAGTGCTCCTCATAATTAAAATGCTTAATGATTTACATTACATGATATGTTTTTCCCTTTTTATCAGGTTGGAGGAGGCTGGATTGGAAAATGTAAGTCTTTGTTGGGTTTTGCCTTGTGATAGATGTTTTTTTTTTTTTTTTTTTTTTTTTTAATTTTATAGCCTATTGAGCCAGTAGAGATGGATAAATATCTTGTCAAATGTCTAATGTCTAATCATTAGTGTACACATACTCAGACTTGAATTCTGTTCCAGCAAAAAGTATTAAACCATGGGAATTATCCTTCAGGCTTCCTGTACTTTTAATAACCTGTATCCTTATCCTTATAGGTAGCACTTGGTTTATCTTAATCACTTCTCTCTGATACTGTAGTTTCTTTTTTTGTTGGCATTTATACTCCAATGACTCTGGCATTCCATGTTCTTGCTGAATAGTGAGAGAGAGAGAGAGAGAGAGAGAGAGAGAGAGAGAGAGAGAGAGAGAGAGAGAGAGAGAGAGAGCGAGCGGAAGTACATGCTATCTGAAGGTGGGAGGAGCCTATTCTAGATGGAAAGGCAGATTCTCCAATCCTCTCATGTAGTTCTCTTCTTTTTCGAATGTAAGATGTCTGGCACCAGGACCTATCCCAGGTGCATGAGCTGGCTTTTTGGAGCCCATTCCCTATGGTGGGATACCTTGCTCAGCTTTGATACAGTGGGGAGAGGCTATTGACTTCCCAAGGATGGCCTTACCCTCTCTGAGGTGTGAGGAGGGGGTGGGATGGGGGGAGGTGGGGGTTTGAGAGAAGGGAGGGAGGGGAACTGGGGTTGGTATGTAAAATGAAAAATGAATCTTTTTAAATAGAAAGGAAGAATGTAAGATGCCAGAAGTAAGAGCACAGGGGACAGCATTTGGAGACAGGAGCTGCGGCTGATCTGTGGGGATTAAATCCACAGGGATTCATTTGGCTATACTCACGATATTTTGTTTCTTAAACCTTCTGGGCTCCAAATGTAGTAGTTGCTTTATAGTGTTAAAAATGTGAACTCCTTTAGTCCCAGCATTAGGAGGCAGAGGCAGAGGCAGAGGCAGAGGCAGAGGCAGAGGCAGAGGCAGAGGCAGAGGCAGAGGCAGAGGCAGAGGGCAGAGGCAGAGGCAGAGGCAGAGAGCAGAGAGCAGAGAGGCAGAGAGGCAGAGGAGGCAGAGGAGGCAGAGGAGGCAGAGAGGCAGAGAGGCAGAGAGGCAGAGAGGCAGAGGAGGCAGAGAGGCAGAGAGGCAGAGAGGCAGAGAGAGGCAGAGGAGGCAGAGAGGCAGAGAGGCAGAGAGGCAGAGGAGGCAGAGGAGGCAGAGAGGCAGAGAGGCAGAGAGGCAGAGAGGCAGAGGAGGCAGAGAGGCAGAGAGGCAGAGAGGCAGAGAGGCAGAGAGGCAGAGAGGCAGAGAGGCAGAGAGGCAGAGAGGCAGAGAGGCAGAGAGGCAGAGAGGCAGAGGCAGATGGGTCTGGTCTTCAGAGTGAGTTTCATGACAGCCAGGGCTACATGAAGAACCCTGACTTGAAAAGCAAAGCAAAACCAAAGAAAAAAATGGAAAATTCAGGATCTCAGCTTGCTTTTAGTTTGTTTTTGCTGGTGACAAAATTAACCATAAAATTAAGTGAATTATTTAGAAGACTTATATCACTGGAGTGTAGGGTATCATAGATAGTGTAGGGTATGTATATGTGTGTGTGTGTGTTTATATATATATATATATATATGTATACATATATACATATGCATTAATGACTTGAGTTAAACATAAAGTGACTTATATTTCTGAAGCGTTGAATTATCTTAATGGCATTTAAATCACATTTAAAATAGCAAGGTAAGTGTTGCAGTAACAATTACATATGGACACTTTTACAGGAAGAAAAAAGAAATCTAGAAACTGGCATCCTTTTTATCCTCCAAGATGTCTTAAATTGAATGGTTACCAGTGCCTACTCACCATCATGTTTAAATGTCATTAGTATAGTTATTTATCCCTATGGAATGTTTTAAAGAGAAAACAATGTTAATTTCTCAAGAGAACTTAAGAGCACTAGTACTTCTTGTGACCAGGGAGGTTCTGGTAGGGCTGTGGGAACAGAGCATGAGCAAAGGAAGGTTGAAGGGGAATAGTTGGTGGCTGTTGTTCAGGATTTGTAACTGGAATGTTTGCAGCAGCATACATTGTCCCACCAGTCTTTATCTACAAACAAGGAAAGTAGAGTGTCTTTTGCTACGTGGTCTGTGATTGATGTGACTACATGTAACTGCATCTCCAGGTTCAGCTGGAGACTCTGCTATTAGCAGTTCCTGACAGAATTAGAAAAGCTTCTCTTCAGTGTCAGATATTTCTTTCTTTCTTTTTTTAATTTTAATTTCATTTTGTGTTATTTAAGTTGGCAAAGTGGTAGGTTTTACTGCAGCATTATCATTCATTTATGTTCTTTTGCGCCTGTTCCATTTCTCTCTGCTCTTCAGCTGCAAATCTTTCTCTAAAAATCTGACATTTCTCCTAATGGGTTTTTAAAGAAAAATGTATTCTAAGGTTTTTGGTAGAGCGCTTCAGAGGCTGGAATGACTTTTCTCTAGGGTTTTCCTTTCTCTTGAAGTTGGCTTTTAAGCATCATATATTCTGTCCTTGAAGCCATGTGCTCAGGGTTGTAGTTTTGTTTCCTTAACTAGTGCGCTGGGAGCAGACCCTTGGAGCCATTGTCAGACAGAGGAATCAGCCCATGACCCCAGAGGCAGTGAGGGCCAACTGGGAGAAGATCTGTGACTTCAGCAATGCCAGCAAGCCACAGACCATTCAAGGTACAGTCTCAAGCCATGTGGTCCTGGTCGGGGAGCAGAGGTGACAAGCTGTCTTCTCCATATGCAGCTTCATCTGTTTCAGCTGTGCATCAGCCGCCACTTGGCTCTGGGAGACATACATAGTTTCTGCCCACTAGGTGCTGGGAGTCTCTGTACTTAGGATAGTGTTGTGACCCATAGTCACTTTGTTCAGTGTACCTTAGTCCTCTGTTTGTGTTTGGTTGGTGTGTTTCTGGTGGATGGATGGCAGTGGTGTGTGTACTCACTTGTGCAACATGCACTCTCTCCCCAAATGGTGCTTGGTTTTGGAGTCTATTTTCTAGCCATATGCTCTTTTTTTTTTTTTTTTTTTTTTAACATTGATTTTTGTGTGTGCATGTGCACATGTGCGTGCGTGTGTGTGTGTGAGTTGTATGCATGTGCAAGTGCCTTTGGAGTTCAGAGGAGGGCATCCGATGTCCTGGAGCTGTAATTATAGGTTGTGAACTCCCTAGTGTGAGTGCTGGGGACTGAACTCCGGTCCTCTATAAGAGCAGTATGCATTCCTAACCATGGAACATCTCTCTAGCCCCTAGTCACATGTTCTCTATTGCCCTAAAGTGCAATATCTGTAGGCTGAGCTCTCTTGTTAAGTTACAGATGTGGTATTGGTTCAGCTCATTGTCATTTGTTCTCTCTTCTGTCCCACCTGCTCCTCCTTTTGTCTCCTATATATAATTTTAGGACTTCTTTAGAAAAATTCAGACCCCAAGTGTTCAGCAAGGTATTCCCACATATTCTAAGCTGTGTTTTATTCTGTTAGCTGAACTCCTACCACGTGAACATCTAATGGTAACTGTTCTTACTGCTTTAGTTCCAGATGTCTGGCTTATTAACTGCATGTGAAGTTCCTTTGAGGCAGAGACCATTTTCCATGTATTTATCTTTTTGGTGCTGAGGGTAGAACTCAGGACCTCAGGCATGCTAGGCAAGCACTGTACTGCCAAGTACAATCCAGTTAATGCGGAATCCTTCTAAAAATAGATTTTCAATTAATTCTTTGAAAACTTCATATATGTAAACAGCATATTTTGATCATATTCACCCCACTCCATTCTAGCTGCTCCCATATCGACTGTCTGTCCTGCTACCCTTATCCCAGTGTTGCCTTCATGTCCTCTTTGTTGTTGCTGTTTTAATAACCCATTTAGTTCAGAGTCATGGGTGTGCGGCCATCCACTGGAATGGAAAGATCACTGGAAGTGTGTGGTAGATGTTGTCTAGCACATTGCAGTTTTCATTACTCAGATTTTACAGCAAAGCTCTATCTTTTTAATTGTAGAATCAACCAGTCGTGTAATTGAAGTTTTACATAAGGTAGATTCGGAAGGAGTCTCACAAAATCACACCAGTCATGTGACATCTACAGACACATCAGGATTTGTAAGTAGGGGAAGTGCTTGAAGCCAACCTACAGATCCATCCTCCCTCCCCCTCTTTAGCCTTCCTTTTGGAGAGAGTCAGTGTCGTTCATCATGGAGAAAATCAGTGGTGTGTCTTCAGAAACTGTTTATGATTGTCTTTGGAATCAGGCCGAGTTTGATGTACAAGGAATTCATGGCAACCGCATGAGCATGTGTCTTGAAGTTAATTCTGAAGCTCTTTGGATAACTCTATTCTTCTACCTTTCCTCTGAAATTTTTCTGGGCTGAACTGTGCTTTTTGCATTGATGGAGATCTGTTTTGAGAGGAGAGGAGGGGATTTGGGTATTGTTTTCCAAAGCTGCTCAGCTTCTGTTCTGGGCATTTCTGTGTGATAACTGTAGGAGCTGGAAGCCTTTCTGTCTTCAGGGGTGTAGTTTTGCATGTAATTTTTAATAGTGTTTCTTTGGGGTTGTGGTGAACCAAGTTAGTTGTCCAGTTAATATGATAGCTAGCTGATGCCCTCCTTGCTATTTGAAAAGTAACACAGAAAGATACTGGATGGAAGGGAGAAAGCTGTTACCTCTACTGTTGATGAAAAGGTGTTCATGGTGGTGCTCCCATCAGTTTTCCGTGATGTGGGATATAGTGTTCATGATGGTGCTCCCATGAGTTTTCTGTGATGTGGGGTCTAGTGTTCATGTGTGGTGCTCCTGTTAGTTTTCCATGATGTGGGGTCTAGTGTTCATGTGTGATGCTCCCGTCGAATATTAATGAAAGAATGTGCACATTAAGGTCAGCCATCTCTATAACCAACTGTGCCACACTCTGATTATTCAGATGTTAATGATAAAGGATCTAGAGCAGCAGCCAAATAGTCCTCTTTCTGTGTCTCAGAACTCAAAGTAAAAATAACATTCAAAACGTCCACGGTCTTTTCGGGAATCACTGAAAGGTCTGCCACTCTTTAACCCTTTATTAAGTTTTGACTTCTGGTGAAATCAAATCTCTATAAACACAAAAGTGATTATAAAGCCCCCAGCTTTGAGAATTTGAGAAAGAGATAAAGTGATTACTGGTTGGTAAAGACTAAGTCAAGGTACTCCACAAAGAAATAAAACTAGGTTTTTAATATTACAAGTAAGCTACAAAATTATATCAAAGCATCAACAACTTTCAATGAATGAAGAAGATTCGCCAGGGATACAGTCATGAGAGAAGCCAAAGCAGCAAGCTGAGTATAAACATGGAGACTTTGTGGTTTTTTGTTTTTTTTTTTTTTTTTATAAGACTTTTTAATTGGAAAAATAAGCCTTAAAAAAATACAACTTCCTTTTTTGTTGCAAGCGGCCTTTTCCTTAGGCATTAATAACACTCTTTCAGACATAATTTTTCTAAGTTTTTGAGAAAGGATGTTTATTTTATTGGTTCTTTTCCTTTTTTTTGTTTGGCTCTCCAGGCAAGATCTTTTAAGGGAAAACTTTGGTAAATTGTATTACAAAATTTTGACATGTTTTTTGCCTTACTTTATGAGGATCAGGAATAGGAGGAAGGTTCTAGCTCTTGCTCTGTGATATTTGTCAGCTTACTGTTTGCTGGATGTGATATAAGGTTGGGATATATATATATATATATATATGTATTTCTTTTCACCCTATAGGTCCTTGATGAATATATTATGCATTATGGCTTCTAGTTTAGTGTTTTTATGGATTCCCGAGTGTGTGAACGAGTGGGTCTCTGTGTCTATATCTATTTCTTGGCCTTTCCTTCTGTTTGTTTTGTCCTAGTCCCATGTGTTAGTTTCTGCTTTATTCTGTCATACTATATTTTACTTTATTATTATTCCTTAGAAGCCTGTTTCTAACAAGAGACAAAAGGGGTGGCTCCAGATGAAGGGGATGTGGGGAGGAATCAGAAGGAGTAGAGGGAGGGGAAACTGTAATCAGGATATATTATACCAGAAAAAAAAAAGTCTTTTTTCATTAAAAGGAAAAAAAAAAGTATAGTAGATGAGAAAGAAATCATTTATTACATATTGCCCTGGTATTTTGTGACCGAGGAAGCTGTAGTTATCAGTTAGAAATCTGATTTTGAGCCTGAGAACATTGCTAGCTTATAGTTATTTGGAGTTGGGGCCAGCAGATGTTTCTGTGGTGGTCAGTAGTCTTGCTGTTTTTCTCTTAGGCTGCTGCTGTTGGCTATAAGCTCCCTTCATTTTCCTCTTCGTATACGGAACTGGAGAGCATTATGTATGCCCTTGGAGTAGGTGCTTCAGTTAAGAATCCGAAGGATTTGAAGTTTGTGTATGAAGGAAGTGCTGACTTCTCCTGTTTGCCCACCTTTGGAGTTATTGTTGCTCAGAAGTCCATGATGAATGGAGGGCTAGCAGAGATTCCTGGGCTGTCAATCAACTTTGCAAAGGTATGCCTGCTTAGAAACTTTTGGGTTTTTTTCCCCTTGTTTCTTTAAGTGTTGTTGGTAAATATCTCATACTATATTATTACAAACTACATAATACAATTTATACATAATATGAATACACACACACATATATGTATATATACATATACATATACATATATATATATATATATATAAAATGATTATATTGAAGTAAAATCAACTATGGTGGTTGGCTTAGGAGTAATGATTTAATATAGCTTTTGACTTTTCACAAATAAAAGAAGGGAGAATTAGTTTTAAATTCTATGAAGAAAATACTTACGATAGTCCTGGAATCCTGGAATAATGTTAATTCTTTCTCTATCATTTTCTTGTTACTGTAATTGTAAGTAAGTGCTCTAGGCTTTGGCTTCTTTATCCATACAGTGATAGGCAATCTTTACCTCATGACAGTGATGAAGGAGAACAACCACTAATTATCTGGGGAAAGGATCTCTAGCATAAACAGGCCCTGAGGTAGTATGTACTTCATGTACTTGCCTTGTTTTGGAACAGCACGGAATCAGCCTTAACTGTAGAGTGCGGAGAGGATCTATTCATGGCTATTACAAGAAGGAAGCCTTGTGGCGGTTATAAGGATTTTAGTTTATATTCCTTTTTTTCTTAGTTCTTTGAGAATTTCATTCAATGTGTTTTGATCATATTCATTCCTTCACCCCCAACCCTTCCCAGACTTACCTCCCATTTCTACCCACTCAACTTTATGTCTCTCTCTCTCTTTTTTAAAGATTTATTTTGTGTACAGCATTCTGCCTGCATGTATGCCTGTAGAATAGAAGAGGGCCCCAGGTCTCATTACAGATGGTTGTGAGCCATCATGTGGTTGCTGGGAAATGAATTCAGGACCTCTGGAAAAGCAGCCAGTGTTCTTAACTGCTGAGCTATCTCTCTAGTCCTATCTTTATTTTTTAAAGTCCAACAAGACCAATTTGTGCTGCCCACATATTATTGGATGTGAGGTCTTTGAAGCCTTGATAATATACCAGGGCTATGCTCTTAGAGAAAACTGTCTCTCCTCCTAGCAGCTACCAATTTCCAAAAGCTCCATAGCTAGGGATGGGAATGAATGTCTAGCTTCCCTTCAGCTGATGCTCTTAATGAGCATGGGAAGTAGTTTGTGGTTCTTTAAACTGAAGAGTGATGTGAATCAGATAGGTTCACTTTCAGACTCAAATCTTCCTGTGTGGAGAAGAGTATGAGAGGCAAATGCAGAAGCTGAGAAACCATGAAGGATTATTGTAATAATCCAAGCGAAAGCTCTAGACAAAAGCACCAAGACGATAAGGAGGGAGGTGTTTGTTTCAAACAACAGAAATCATGTAGATAGAATTATGTATAAATGCATATGTTAACATATGCCTAATATATAGTATTTGCACATAATGTAATTATTATATATAGTCATATAGTTATATACCTCTCCCTGCATAATTTGAGATAGTTTTGCTCTATAGCTCCATTCTGACCTTAAACTTGGAATCTTCCTGTCTCATTTGAGTGCTAGAATTATAGGCATGTTCTGTCATTCACAGTTTCATACACATGTCCCTTTTTTGTAGTGTGTACATGTGCATGTGGGTAGCTACATGTATGTGTGCCCACAGAGCCCAGAATTCAGCACAAGGTGACATCTCTCAGGTGCTGTCTACCTTGCTTTTGAGATGGGGTCTCATTGGTCTGGATTTTTTGATTAAGCTAGGCTGATTGGCAGCAAGCCCCGGGATCTGCCTATGTTCACCTGCCCAGCACCATGATTCCGGGCATTCACTGCCATATCTGGGTCTTCTACAGGGGTTCTGGGCATACTTAGGCCCTCATGCTTCCATAGCAAGCACTTTGCTAACTGAACCATCTCTCCAGCCTTCATGTACTTGTCTTGAGGGAGGATGATCAGGAGTTTGATTTGTACAAGCTTGAGCTGTCTGGTACTTATTTAAGTGGAGATGAGGAAGGCATAGTTGATTGTGAATAGTGTGGTAAGGAAAGATCTAACCAGGATCCTCCCCATTCAAGGAATGTTTACAAGCATGGGACTAGCTAAAATCACCTAATCTGTGAATTTAGGTAGAGAAGATGTCTGAGTTTAGGGCCCCTGAAGTGTTTAGAGGTTGAAGAGGCATGGAAAAATTAAAACAAATTGGGTAGGATGGCCCCAAATTAGCAAAACAAATTGGGTAGGATGGCCCACAGCATCAGCAACATGACATTAAAGAAGCCAGAAGAAAGTACTTCAAGAAAGAAGAAATCTTAAGAAAACTTGACCTAGGTTCTGTTTTAGTTCCATGTGTAGGTGTGAGCCAACTTCAGCAATGGTGACTGACTCAGAGTTATGAGCAGGTTTCTGTCTAATTGAATTGATCAGCCCATTGCTGATGGCTTTCCTGTTGGAGTAGCAGGAACTCATTTTCTTAGACTATTTGACATCATTGAGAGGAAGGGCTGGAAACCTGTGCTGGACACTTTGCCTTCTTAACCCCCATCCCGTGTTATATGCTGAATCAGGTAAGATGTTCACAGTCTGTGGCCAGGAGTGACAGCCATCTGGAAATCTGTTTCTCAGTTTTTCTAGCTTTGAGTTTCAAGGCACAGTGAGGAAGGTACTTCTTTTGTTTCCCATCACCCTCGCCCCGCTCCTTCCTTCTGTGTTTTGGGGAAGACTGGGAAGCTGTCCTATTGTAGTAGGTGTAGGTACTTGGATGTGGACATTCTACTTAGGTTTACTCACATGTGGTGCTTTGATGCGCTGAGCTTAGGTTGTAGTGTGCTTGGTTTTTAGATACACAGAGGGAATGTTGACATTAATAAGGTCTTTGCCTTTCAGTATGCTCATAAGGTTTATCTTTGTGTTTTAGCTGAGTCATCTCTACTCGGATTGTGTGATTTGAAATTTTCCGCCCTGGCTCATTAGGTTCATTTTTACTGAGTGAATATTGATGGAGTGCCCAATATGTTCTAGGCATTATTGTATACACTTGGAACAGAGCCTGATTGAATGGTTCCATTGGTAAATCAATAAGGGTCCCTGAATTCTAAGAACACAAATTTATCTTCTCCAAAAGATCTCTTTGTCTTTATGCTGGTGTGCTAATTGTTTCTACATTACATGATTAAGAAGTAAAAACCATACTGAGATAGATGACACAGGAAGAATACTGATATATTACCTTTGCTTAGCAGTACACACTAGGTAGACACTGGTTCATGAGAGTTTGCTAATAAAATTGCATTTGTTGTAACATAGGTTCTTCATGGGGAGCAATACTTGGAGTTGTATAAACCACTTCCTCGATCAGGTGAGTTTATGTGAGCTAATTGCCTGATACTATGCTTTAATATTCTGGTTAACCCCCTAGTCATCCCAATGTGTTACATTGGCATAGTCCAGCCCAAAAAGGTATCAGAATCATCCATGTGTACCCGCAGAGTAGATGATGTTAACCAGTCCCTAATTGTCTTCCATTAACAGTAAAACTATTGATTTAATACTACCAGTTTATCTGTATATATATATACACACACACACACACACACACACAAATGATTGTGTGTCAGTTATGGTTCCTGTGGTTGCTTATCTTTATATTGATTTGCATAAAGCAAACAATGCAGAAAGATACAGCATTTGTAATTTTTCATATTTCCTTGGAAGAGAAGAAAACCAAACCTACCTTTTTTCTTTTCTCTGTAATACTTTGGATGTTCACCAAAGCACACTCTCTCTCTGTCTTTCTATGTCTATCCTTTTTTTTTTGAGATAAGGCCTCTTGGGGCTCATGGTGACCTCCAACTTTTTCTCTAGCAGAGGATGACCTTGAACTTCTGATCCTCATCCTCCTACTTTCTGATTACTTGGAATTAAGGCTTGAGCCATACTAGACAAGGTTGATGTGCTTGGGACGGAACCAAGGAGCTTTGAATAGTTGGCAGCACCCTGTTAACTATGTCCCCAGCCCCAATGTTTTCATTTGAAATATGTATTTAACTGAAACAATTACATCCCCCCTCCAGCCCTCTAGTACCTCCCATCTACCCTCCTTTGAACTTCTTCCATGCTTCCTGATTCTCAAGGTGATACCCTTTTTCTTTGACTATTGTTACATGGGTCTATATACAAATGCATATGAATATAACCTGCTGAGTTAGTTTTTGTTGTTTGTGGATACATGGTTTGTGGGCTGACCACTCTTATTGAATACTCAAAGGGGACTCACCCCTGGGAGAGGATAATTCTCCTCCTTAACAGTCAGTAGTTGCCTATAGTTCTTTGTCAAGTAGTGGGACTCTGGAATTTCCCTCCTTCTATGTTAACGTGTCCATCCATGGTGCCGTTGCTCTGGTCTTACATATTCACTCATATCTAGGACAGACTGTTTCATAGGAGATTTCCTGAAATTCTGGCTCTTTTAATCCTTGTGCCTCCTCTTTCATGATGTTTTCCTGAGTCATAGATGGAGGAGTTGTGATGTCGATGTTTCCATTGGGGCTGGGTTTTTTCCACGATCAATTGATCATGTGATGTAGCTGTAGTTACTGGGGCTTGGATCCCCACTATCCATTGATGTGTGAATTGTGTCCAGTTATGGTTTTCTGTGACCACCTTCATTTGCTATAGAGAGAAGTTTCTTTGATGAAGGGTGGTGGCTACACTTGCATGGGGGTATAAGGGTAAGATTCAGAATGTAGTAAGGAATTATGCTGGTCTAGAAAAATTGGGGTAGTATTCTCTTCTAATGTTCATGACCTCACTAGCCCCAGGAAGCTGGCTACATTTCCAGTACCAGGCGTGATTTCCCTCATGCTGAGTGGTCCTTAGTCCTATTAGACAGCCGTTGGTACCACCCTTTAGCTATATGCACTCTTGTGACAACTTTATGCATGTCTTGTTATGCTAGCAATTGCCATGGTTTATAGATATTGCATCTGCATAGAACTGTTTAATTGTACCCCTCCCCTAGTAGTTTGCATTTTCTGGAACCATGGAAGCTAGAATACAGGAAAAAAGTGTTCCTTAAGTGTGTGGTGTCTTCATCAACGGGGGCCCACCCCTGACAAGCAACCAAGGGCTATGTCAGTAATATTGCTCTGGGAGCTATTTGAATTACCTTGACTAACCATTCAGAAGGAGGTTTCTCATGCCCAGTACTGGGGTTTTTGTTAGTTTATTGTTCGGGAGCATTGTCAGCCAAAGTAACTTAATTTACTTTTATTTTGTGTGTGCTTAGGTAAATAGAAAAAAGTATGATGCTTTAAGACTTTATCAAACAACCTTGGTGCCATTTGTACCTCTTCATGTCCTTCCTCCTTCTGTATTGACCTCTCTCCTTTGCATTTGGAACCCTGTCCTCATTATTCCATTGTCTACTTCATATTACTGGTATTCTGCTATTCTCTTCTCATCCCCACTCCCAGTTATCATTTATCTTCCTACTCCCCAGTTATTCCCCATCCCCACTCCCCAATTATTCCTTTATCTTCCTATCTCCCTACTCCCTAATTATCCCCCATCTTCACTCCACAATTACTCTGTTATACTTCACAGCTTTTGGGGTGATTACTCCATGTTGTATGATTATATTTGAGGATTTGGAGCTAAGCACCACAGATAAGAGAGAACATGTACCCACCCCATATTATTATTCTTTCACAATAGTTTCATGTATTTTTTTGATGTCAGAATGTTTGACCAGGTATATATACTGTCAAATAACATGGTTAAAATCAAAGGAGGACTTGGTAGCTTTTCACATCATATAATATAGAATCAGAAAGTAGTCCCCTTAAACTTTGATATTTTACAAAAACTTTGAGCTTTGTAACTGCTTTTAAAGTGTAATAGCTTTGTTCCATTAAATTACAGAATATATTTCTAGTTTGTTTATTTAGTTTGAGGCAATACACAGTTTATGGTGACCCTGGGACACTTACATTTCCAAGGCAGAATATCATAGTATCAGGAATTAGATGCTTTTTAAAAACAACAAAACAACAACAACAACAAAAAAACCTGGCTATGTCAGAATTATCTGAGCTATTATATATTACCTGCTATTTTAGTGAAATATACATTCTGTACCAAAGCCCCTAGATCTTGTGTGTGTATGTATGTGTGCATTTCATAAAGGTCCCTGTTTGTTTCATGTGTAACAAACCTAGTGGGCTCATTAATAATGGGGAACCATTATTAAGTAAGTAGGTGTGTATAAAATATTGCCCTTAGAGATTTTGTAATGTAAAAAGAGATTAGGTATATACTCCAAATGATTAACAGTTGTACATTGATATATTAGGAAGGTATGGATAATACTTTTCTTGATTTCTTATACATCTTTAGCCTCAAGTTGTGATCCTTGTGAGTTCTTTGTCTTCAGAAGCGTCTCTGTGTGTTTGTTAAATAGTTTAAAATTTTATCCTTTAGGAAATAAGAATACAGAAAATTTAAGATGCAAGCCAGGCATGGAGGCACCACTTTAATCCTAGCACTCTGGAGGTAGAGGCTGTCAGGGGGTCTGAAAACAGTTCTCCCTTTCTTAATGATGAGTTGGGAGTGTATATAAGGTTTGAGAATAGAGAGAGAAAGAGGCAACAAGGGTTGTCACAGGACTTGAAAGTCAGGTAAAGAGGCTTGCTTGGACTCCATTCTGAATGAAGAGTC
The DNA here is from genome assembly GCA_030556225.1 of Cricetiscus sungorus. Classification (NCBI taxonomy): domain Eukaryota; kingdom Metazoa; phylum Chordata; class Mammalia; order Rodentia; family Cricetidae; genus Cricetiscus; species Cricetiscus sungorus. The sequence goes on along the minus strand of JANBXA010000651.1, from coordinate 112,726,325 downwards.
ATCAACAGATTGGTTTTGGTAAGCATCACGCTGAAGGTCTTTGTGATGCTTTTCTCTGTCACCATCTCCCACAGGCAGATGCTTAGGAAGTTATTTGGTTCTCTATGCATCTGGAGTCTTTACTTTCTGTTCATCTACTTCCCCATCTCTTGCTGACTTTGCTCCTCCATCACCTCCTCAGTATCTTCTGCCTCCATTCCTATTCTGAAGGGACTTTTACCTCCCTGCAGCCATAGTGCTGAACACAAGCTGTGAATGTGTTTGCTGTTTCCCTATTAAATCCTCAAATAGCTGCCCATGGACTTTGGGATTAAGTTAATGTACCTATCTCTCTACATTCAAGTATTAACACGGACTTGCTTTCTGTGAGTCAAATCTGATGTTCAAGTTGTGTGGTTGGGGACTGGGTGTTAGTCCAGCTTGTAGGTAAAAGAGAAAGGCAGGTCTTAAAGAAATGAATAATCCTCACTCCCTCCTTTCTTTCTCTCTCCTGCCCTTCTCAACTGCCTTCTTTTCTCAAGTTCCCCCCATTGTTATGTACTTTTTGTGTTTGCATTTGTCACCCACTGAGTTTAATCAGTTAAATGAGGAATCAAATGTTCAGAGAAGAATACTTAGAAAATATTTACAGAAGACATAGAGATGTGAGAAGGAATGAGGAAAATGGGATTGGTGCTTATCCATTATCTATATGCCAGCTGGACCTTGCACTAGGAGTCACTGTCATTGAAAATGATTATTTTAAAGCAAATCATATCAGAAATATTATTGTTTCAAATTTAGTGATTTACATGTTCTGTATAAGCAATTACTTTTTTTGTGGTAAGTTAGGGGAAAATATTTAAAACCATAATTGTTTTTGCTTTGCTGAAGTAAGTAGAAACTATGGTAAATTCCTTGACATCATAATGTAATTGTTTATCTTACTTTGATTTTAGGAGAACTAAAATGTGAAGCAGTTGTTGCTGACATCCTGGATAAAGGATCTGGCATAGTGATTGTTATGGACGGTAACACATCTGTAATTCTTATAATACCATTAGAGTGATAGGCTTTGCATGTAACGTACTTCACCACTTGTATTCATTTTTTAAATTGTGAGAAAACAAAGTAAGCATTTTAAAATTTCATAGGGTCTTTAAGAACAATAAGGGAGGAGGGGGAATTGGGGCCAAGGCTGGGGCAGGTGGGAAATGTCAGTGTGTTGAAACAACATACCTGAAGATCAGAAGTGAGGATGTGTTCTGTAAAATCACAGGGAGAGTTATGCCTACCGTGGTAGTGTTGTTGCAGTTGGGCTGTGTTATTGATGTTCTTTTCTGTGTTAGCTTTTTGGACTTGATTATTCTAGAATGCAATTGGATGTCTAGACCACATTTAAGACTGTTGAGCTCATAATACGGTTTAAACACTGTAGTCACATTTTATCTGTGATAGAAAAAAGCTTATATTAAGAATAAGAAAAGAAATCGAGGTGTAAATTTTGCTCCTAAGAATAGTGGAAATTAAGGGAGAGCTCATGCACCAAGTCTGATAGCTGGGAACCAGCATAGGACTGACCCAGACCCTCTGAATGGTGTTAGTTGGGAGGACTGGGCAGTCTATGTGGTCTCTGGTAGTGGGTCAGTATTTATCCCTAGTATATGAGTGGACTTTGGGAGCCCATTCCACATAGAGCCTAGACACATGGGGGAGGGCTTGGACCCTGCTCCAAATGATATGACAGACTTTGAAGATCCCCATGGAAGGCCTCAGCCTCCCTGGGGAGCAGAAAGGGAATGGGATAGGGATTTGGTGGGGGGCAGGGAAGGAGGGGAAGGGGAGAGAGCTAGGATTGACAAATAAAACAAGCTTATTTCAAATTAAAAAAAATAGGAAACAAAAAACCCAGTGGAAATGTCAGCTCTGCCTGATTTGTCCTTTCTGAGGGAAGTGTGAGAGACCATGCCAGTGCTCCTTGACTTACCATGGTGTTGCATGCTGGTAAACACGTTGGAAGTTGAAATAATTTTGGTGAAAATGCATTAAAAGCCGTGAATGGTTGCATATGACAGTGAACTCAGCACCTAGTTGGCTGAGGCAGGAGGAACCTTCTTTGAATCGGGCACTCTTTCTCCTAGGGATAGAGTGATGAACTAAATAGGCAGGAGGACATCCCCTGGACCACTCCTTTATTCCACTAGTGGGCACTGTCTCTTTAAGTCTCATGCTCTTCCGAGGTGCTTTGAGTGTGGTAGCTTGAATTTTCTTGAGGAATTGTTTGAAATGTTGGTGGCAGATAAAGCTTGAGATAGAGGTGGTAGTTGGGGTGATTTAAGAGGTAAAATCTCCACCATTCATGGTGAAGGGCTAGGGAGCTCTCCCTGCCACCAGAGACTGGAGATGAGCACACCTCAGAGGTTTGCAAACCCCCATGCTCACTGTAAATGCTGACCTTTGCATTGGCCGTATTTTATTTAATTATTATTGTTAAGCCTTTCTTCATTAACTGGATGTATTTTATGTAATAATTCTTTTTTCCATTTTGCTTCTTTTATAGTTAATTCTTATTCTGGGAAGGAACTTATATGCTATAATCAGTTCTCTATCTTTGTTGTTGGCTCTGGGGGCTTTGGTGGAAAACGGACATCAGAAAAACTCAAAGTAAGCCATTTTTTTGAGGTGTAGTATTTGTACATTTTCATAGGGCATGTTATAGCAACCCAGTATATGTGCTTACATTATAAGTTAGAAAAAACATTTGCATATCTTGCAACACTGATCATTTGTATATATTGGGAACTTTATGCTCTTGATGTATGTTGCTTGACTTTCTGCCATCATACTGTACCGGTCCACACTGGCTGGTTTGTGACATTGGATTCCTTTCTGCCTCATCTTTCCTGTTTAGTGACCACTGTCTACTTTCCTTTTTAAAATTAAGTGTATGTGTGTGGGTGTGTACAGGTGTCTGGGAAGCAGAGGCATCCGACCCCTGGTGGGTGCTGGGAACCAAATTTGAGTTTCCAGCATCCGACCCCTGGTGGGTGCTGGGAACCAAATTTGAGTTTCCTGCAAGAGCCGTATATACTCCATCTGCTGAGCTGTCTCTCCAGCCCCACTCCATTTTTGTGTTTTTCAGTTCTCCTGCCTCTTCTTCCCAGGGTGCTAATGTTGTAGGCGTGGGTCCCTATTCCCAGCTTCTTTCACTCTCTATAAGTCTGACTTACTAGGCTCTGAGTGAGTCCTTCCATGGTATCTTTCCTCTCCACCCCCTACTTAAAAAGAAGTTAAAAATCCCTTTTGAAAAGCAGCAGACTCTTTCTCTTCCTCATGGTCTTTTATGATTGTGTTTTTGGGATTTGTGGAATAAATTTGGTGGTATCTAATCTTAGTATTTCATAGTGAAAAATCATTGATGCTGTAATTAGAAAGCTGACTTTATTGTAAAATAGTTAATAGTGGCATAATTGACTCCCCCCCCCACTTTTGTTTTGTCAAGACAGAGTTTCTCTGTGTAGCCCTGACTATCCTGGAATTTGCTCTGTAGATCAGGCTTGCCTTGAACTCACAGAGGTTTGCCTGCCTCTGCCTCCTGATTGCTGGGATTTAAAGGTATGTGCCCCCTGCCCCTGGATGACATTTCTATATAATGTAACTCCAATTACAGGGGAATTTGATGTCTCTGGCCCCCATGTGGACTTGCATTCTTATATACCCCCCACATAATTAATGATAAAAAACCTGATAAAATATATTTTTGTTGACATGGCAAACTAAAATATGTAATTGTTTAATTCTTAGAGTTGTTATCTTTCTATATAGTAAAAACTGTCTTTTGTCTTCTGTGACCTGATATTTCTTGTATTGAAAAGAGTCATTTTAGGGAAATTGTAATTTATAAAAAGATAGGAGTTACGACATTTTAAATGCCATTTTTCTCTGTACATAAAAACCCTTTATCCAGTTTGCAGAGTTTATTATATTGACACATGGATGTTTACCGGATGTCAGTTCTACTAGAGAATCACATATATTTAAGCTGACTCACATGTCTTTTGATTCCAGGCAGCTGTAGCTGTACCAAAACGACCTCCCGATGCTGTGCTGAGGGACAGCACTTCACTGAATCAGGTGAGGAGTGTGACTCAACTGGGCTCATAGACTGCTCTGCTGAAAGTGTGGGTGCCCTATACTGTGTGTGTCTTTAGTAGGGTGACTCACAAATCCTACTCCAAGCAAGGAAAAATGAAACACCAGGCTTTGCTTTGTAGAGTAAGTCCCTGGAGAAGGGCACTCCTAGAGTGATAGCAGAAAGATGGTGCGTAGATATTCCCTCCTCAGAGATGTGGGGCTTTCAGGTTGTCAGAAGAGGCTCAGAAGTATAGCAGAGCACAGAGAGGAGGAAGCATGATGGGTGTCAGCATCTGTGAAGGGTGAAGTCACATTTACATTGGCGGGTAATGGGAGGACAATGTGTAGGGGCAGATCTTTATAAAAACTGAAAAAATTGTGCTATTAAAGCATAAATTTGTTTTGGGTCATTTATATTAGCAAATACAACTGTATAGTTTTAGCCTTACAAATGCCACTTCCCAGATAATGCTGTTTAAATGTCCACAGGAGAGTTTCTTCACTGGTAGCTGGCTTGACCACACAAGTAAAACACGTGTTTCATGAAGAATTAAGATTTTCATGCAGTGGTATAAAAAGGCCAAACAGTGAACAGCTCTCAATACCAGGTGTTGTATTTGAGGGGAGTGAGAAACAGACTGTAGCTTCACCAGATGTGTGTCTAATGCTAATTTACTCTCAGGATTTCAGTTGTTATTGGGTAGGTTGTATTTTCCATTAAAATATAATTATTAAAGTCACTACTGTGTTAAATCAACAGCAGATATGACCTTAAAACTGGGTCTTCTTTTGGGGATCCTTTCAGATTTAGGCCATCCCTTTATGGGGCTGAAAATCAAAAATATCACAAATTCCTCACTTGCATAGACCAGGACATGCAAATTTTTATTAAGTGGTTTTGAGAGGGATCCTGGTAAAACCTTCAAAGATGGAAAAACAAAAACAAACAAAAATAACCTTGAGGGCCGAAAATGGTGAAGTAATTGCAGAGGAGGATAGATGGGCATTGGACTTCTCCAGAGCAGGGCGGAAATGGGGCACTATTCTTGAAAAATCAAAGTTTGTGTCAACCCTTCTAAAAGAACATTCCACATGAAGGAACATCATCTAAGCAGTGACTGACAGATTGAAGTAGCCAAGTGCAGACCCATGACAAGGTTAGAGACCGGAAGGGCAGAAATGAGACACAGTATGTAAGTGATGCACCCCCCCCCAATCCTGTTTTAGCTATAAAGTGGATGAGGAGATGCTCTGCTGTTAAGGACACATGGGAGGTGAAAGATAACATTAATGAAACAGGAAATGAAGGGGGCTGGAGAGATGGCTCAGGAGTTAAGGGCTCTGCCTGCACTTGCACAGGATCCAGGTTCAATTCCCAGCTCCTGTGTGATGGCTCATAAAGTTCTGTAACTCCAGTTCTAGGGCCCTTTCTAACACTTTGTTTTGGCCTCTCTGGATGTGCCCATTCACAAAAAAAAAAAAACAAGAAAAAGTGAAAATGAGGGCAAGAACTGAAAGGCTAGGTGGAGAGTAGTTGGGAGAAAGACAAATAGATCCAGTGTTCTGGAGGGAGAGAGCCATCAGCAGCAGTGAGTACGACACTGAGATGCAGTCCTTTAAAGCTACATGATCTGCTTACCTCTATACTCGCCCTTAATAAGGCTGATTGCTTGGTGTCCAAGATTGCTAGTTTGCTTCTTCCTTAGGATGGATGTAGGGAGTACTAAAAGGGAGGTGTTTTGCTTTGGAAAGGTTTTTTTTTTTTTTTTTTTTTAGCTTTATCTCAGCAGGGCCTCATTTTCGTTGGTGCTTTTCATTCACCAGTTTTTTCATTCACCAAGTTTTTTTTAAAACTTATTTTTCATTTTAGATACCAACTTCAATTCCTCCTTCCTCCCCTGCTCCTGTACCCCATCCTCACCCTTCGCCCTATCCTCAACAGATCAAGCCACATAACTGTCACCCACATTCAGAGGGGTCTAGTTTGGTCCTATGCAGGTTCTTGGGGGATATTTTTGTTTTATCCTCTTCTCCAAAAGAGATGCTTTCTGGAGTTTGCATCCTCAGGCATGCATACGTTCCTGGGGCTTGCACTGGCAGCCATGCACACTCTATCCTCTGTGTAGACGGGGCTGTAACCAAGTATTAATCAGAGACTTTGTTGACTTACACTGTTGCTAAACTCTTGTAAAAAGGTTTAGAAATTGCTAATGTTCACTGAGGCAATACCCATGAGTTTTATCTCATTTAATTTCTGCAGTTGTTCTTTGAAAGTGAGCCCTCCTAGCTTGAGGCTTACGTTGCTAGAGAAACTTGCAGTGACAGGGATGGATGTGGATTCTGGTCTCTCTCGAGTCAAAGCCCATTATGTAGGTCATGTCTGACAACTTCCCATTGTGGCCCGGAGATGTCTTTTTTAAAGATATAGTGGATAGTACATAGTGTTCTAGTGTTTACTGTTTTTATATGGCTTTTGAAAAAATAAGCATTTAATTTTCTAACAGAGAATTTTATATTTGGAAGAACATAACTACAGGAAAGAATGCAGAGCCACTGAAAAGAGAAATTTTCTCATAAGCAGACTTGTTAAGGAAAAGATGTTGAGGCGGGTCCGACAGACTGTAACAAGCTATTATAAAGATACATTAAATGCCCAGCTGCCTCGTGAATTTCTTCCCTTCAATCCTGGAGAGCACTCTAGTTTGAAAACCGCACAGTTTAAATACCAGAAAATGATGTTTTTCCCTGTGGTTGCCTACATTTTTCCGCTATTCTTGCCTTACCTATGTAAATTAGTAGTGTGAAAATCTGAGCTATACATACACTGAGTCATACTGGCAAGCTATTGGTTTGTTTTTTATGCATGAGCTGATATTCAGGATTTAGTGTTCCAGAAAGATGAAAGGTAGTGAGAAGGCTTTGACATTTATCTATCTGTTCAGTATTATGTCATAGATTTCAAATTAAAAAACTCGTTAAGAAAGTTGGCATAGATTTTGATTGGCTAAAAGATTTTAACCCTTTACCTGTTTCTACTGGTTTTTCCCTTTTTGTTAGATTACAAGGGAATCTTGTTTTTGTAAAAATTAGTTATCTTTTTGATCACAGTCTAGATTTAATCAATAGTTGGCTGCACTTCCTGTCCTACACTAAATGCTTTCTCAGAAAACATTGAGTTCAATGATAATTTTTCTCTGCAGGCTGCTTTGTACCGCCTCAGTGGAGACTGGAATCCCTTACATATTGATCCTAGCTTCGCTAGACTTGCTGGTGAGTCACTGAAAAATATTAGCTCAGGTAACAAACTATACACTAAAGAAAGTGCTGCTTATGACTGATGATTGGGATAGCATTGAAAAGGTAGTTTTCCCATTTCTTCAGGGGCTACAGAAAGGTGTGAAGTATTCAGGAAATCACTCAACTCATTGTGGTTTGTCTCAAACAAAATGAAATGAAAAAGTTTTTTGTGTTTAAAGTTTTTTTTTTTTAAATAGTTTTTGTTTTTTTATGTCTTAATTTCCCCCTAGGAAGTACTAAGTACTATTTGTAGAAAAACTCTGTTTTTAAAGATACAGTCTGTAACCCTGGTTAGGTTGGAACTTGCTATGTAGGCTAGGCTGGCCTTGAGCTTAGAGAGCTTTACCTACCTCTGTCTCCCCAGTGCTGTGATAAAAGGTAATACCAACTCTCTTGGTGTGTTCTATTTCTTAATACATGGTACAATTGCAGTTTAAAAGACATTAAAATGCTGAATTAAATGCATATTTAGATATAGCACTTTCCATGTATAAAAATTATCCAAACTTTCTTAGGTTTTGAGAAGCCCATATTACATGGATTATGTACCTTTGGATTTTCTGCAAGGCATGTTTTACAGCAGTTTGCAGAAAATGATGTGTCAAGATTCAAGGCGATTAAGGTATATGTCTCTTGCATAGATTTTTATGGGAAAGGGGCAGGTTGAGACAGGTTTCTCTTTGCAGCCCTGGCTGTCCTGGAACTAATCCCCTCTGTAGACCAGGCTGATCCCAAACTCATAGAGAGTCACCTGCTTCTGTCTCTGGAGCGCTGTGATTAAAGGTGTGTACCACCAGTGCCCAGCCTCAGCATATGTACTTTTGAAACAGAAGATGTCAGGGGGCGAGTTTGAACTCTCATAGCAGCTCCTGCAGCACTGATGGGATTTAGTGTTTTTAGTTTTGTGCTTAAAAGTTGATTTCAAGATTTTACTGTTTACCCACTTTGTTAAAAACAAAGGAAAATGTTTCTGCCTACAACATTTTGTGTAAGTCAAAGGATGTGTACTTGAAAGGCACTACAGCTGTGTCTAATGGCTTTAAAATATTAGTTTATTTTTTTTTTTAGTTCAGCAATGTGTGTATAGATTCACACAGTGACATAGATGATCGTGCTCTGAAATGTGGAAATATTTTGTTCTGTGAACTCACTGGAGCCTTCAGAGCCCATATTATTTAGTGCTACTTTGAACTCTAAATTGTTCTGGTGGCTGCTAGTATCACTATCTAATAGGATTATGGTTTTGATTTTTGATTTTTCATAAGAAAATACTGCCTTTTTGTCTTTTCTTCCCCTGCTCCAATGTTGGGAATTGAATTTGGGGCTTCACATAACCTAGGCAAACACTCATTCTACCAGTGAACTATGTTCCCAGCCCTGGTTCTTTTGTTGTAAGGAAAAAGAACTAGCTTGTTGTGTGTGCATGAATGTGAGCATTGTTAACTTTCTACATTTTTTGATATCTTCTATGAAGTTTAATGTATTTAAATCTCTACCTTTTTCCTTTTATGCTGACCTTCCCTCAAACTTTGAAGTAGAAGTTTCACTTAAAAACATTTTTAATGCTTAAAACTCTTATTTTAATAGGTTCGTTTTGCCAAACCAGTGTATCCAGGACAAACTCTACAAACTGAGATGTGGAAGGAAGGAAACAGAATTCATTTTCAAACTAAGGTATGAATGATGGTGTTGGAAGTGTGGTCTGTGTGACCCTTTGAACCACACACTGTCATTTTGTTCTCTGGTAGCATTTTTGTAGTTAGTACTTAGGAATCGTTGAGAGAGAAAACTCCGGAGTACTTCTAAAGTTAATGCTGACTTTTAGTTGAAACTAAGTGAAACTAAGATTCCTCATGTACCTTTTTAATTTTTTTTAATTTTACATATTGATCCCAGTTCCCTCTCCCACCCTCTCATACCCCCTCCACTGCCCCCCCCCCCACTGCACATGTAGGGTGATGCCCTCCAGGAGGGGTCATCTACATCTGTCAAGTCATTTGAAGTAGGGACTAGGACTTCTCTCCTGTCTCTAGGCTAAGGGTGTATCCCTCCATGGGGGATGTGTCCGCAAAGTCCTTTTGTGCACCAGGAATACATCCTGGTTCCACTGTCTGAGGTCCCTTAGACTGCTCAGGCCTTCTAGCTGAGACCCATGGTCAAGAGGGTCTGAGTCAGTCCCATGCTGGATTCCCAGCAATCATAGATAGTTGAATTTTTTTTCTCTCAGTCACTGACGCAAGATCTTGCAGCTTGGCTCAAGAGACTCACAATAGCAGTTTGTCTAGTCTGACAGGAAAGGCATTCGAAACAAATTTTTGCCAGCTACTTGTCTTCTAGGGAACTGTGAGGTTAGAGCCTTCTGTTTTTCCCTATACAGAAAACATGTGCTCTTGATCACTCTCTCTCTCTCACGCGCATAAGTCTATAAATTAACCTATATTAACAGAACAAATTTGCTCCATATGGGGGTATTATGATGACACACCTTCTACTATTTCCAACAGTTGTCTGCTCACTCTGGCTCCCCTCAAAATACACTTGGGCTTGGAAAAAGGAAATCTCCAAAATAAATACCAGAGCCCAGGCTCTGTCCTAGATCATTTAAATATATGTTTTTATTATATTTAAAGTTTATGTCGTTGTGTGTTTCTGTATATGGATCTATGCATTTGAGTGCAACAGCTCACAGAAGCCAAGGGGTTGGATCCCCTTGAGCTGGAGTTGCTGGTGTTATGAGCTGCCTCATGTGGGTGCTGACCTGGAAATATACTGCTAAGAACTGAACTGAGTCCTCAGGAAGAGTAAGCAGAAAATGCTCTTAACCACTGGGCTATCATTCCAGATCCTTTAATTAGTATTTTGGAAGATGAAACCTTATGATAGTTTTTTCTTTTTCTTTTTCCCTTCTTTAAAAAATATCAGTTGATTCTATATTCATGCTTACTAACAACTGTATTAATTTAGAAAATATTTATGTTTCTTACTGTTTTCATTTTTCCATGTTTCTTATTTTTATTATTTACACCATTGACCTTTTGTTTTATGGAGGTTTCCTTAAAGTGGCTGTAGTATTTCAGGATAGAACCGTAAGCCATCAGAGTGAACTGTATTTCTTTCCTACCCTGCTTCTACTCTTCAGGTTCAAGAGACAGGAGACATCGTCATTTCAAATGCATATGTGGATCTTGTTCCTGCATCTGGGGTTTCAGCTCAGATGCCTTCTAAGGTAGGCTGCAAAGGCTGGCATGCAGTCACTTCAGGATTGGTCAGGCTATTTCCTTTAGCTATGAGAAGCCTGTTGCAGAAATAACAGAATTTAAAACTAATTGGAATGGAAGAAATATTTTGACAGCTTAGAGTTTTTAAAAGAATCCCAATATTCTGCAAGGTTTTTAAAGAGGAAATTGTTGTTTGTTTTAAGAATGACTAACTTGGTTTTAATGAGAAATCTTGAAAAGTTAAGTGAAGGTTTACATGCAGATATAAAGATAATAGCATGTCTTAGTTGCTTTTGATAAAAGTATTAATAGTGTTGACTTTAATATCCATGATTTTTTTCCTTCATAAACAATATAATGAATAAAAATTAACATCTTGTAAGGATAATCTAAAGTCAAAGCATATGATGTCTTACAGCCATAAATAATTAAGATTTTATGGAATTTACTCCTATTTTAGAAACAAAAAAGCTGAAGACCATAGGACTTGATTATTTGCTCAGTGTTTTTGAGAAGTTAATTAGGCCTAGGTAGACAGTTTTTTTTTTCTAACTAATTAATTTGTGTGGGGAGTGGTTGGGCACACTCACCTGAGAAGCCACACATGCAAAGGTTGTTATCAGATGTCTTCCTCAGTTGCTTCTCCCCTCTTCTTTTTTAGATGAGGTCCCTCACTGAATCTGGAGCTTACCATTTTAACTAGACTGGCTTCCCCTGGACCAGTGCTAGGGAAGGGCGTGCATCACCACACCCAGCTTTTGACATGGGTACTTGGGATCCAAGTCAGAGCTCATGGTTTTATAGGAGGCATTTTAACTCAGACCCTAAAAATATTATTTTAAAATTTTCCTGGGCAGTGGTGGCTCATGCCTTTAATACCAACACTTGGGAGGCAGAGGCAGGTGGATCTCTGAGTTCTAGGCTATCCTGGTATACAGAACTAGTTCCAGGACAGCTAGGGCGCTGTTACACAGAGAAACCCTGTCTTGAAAAATGTTTTTTTCTGGTAGGGTAAACCAATTCTGGGGTGTATAACACCAAGAAAAGTGTGAAATAAGCCCAATGTGAAGAAAAATATTTTAGCTATGTTATTTATGACCTGGATAAAAATCACTGTTAGTGCATGTATTTGTAATAATTTCTTTGTGAAGTTTTCAAATAAAATTTCTTTTCATCAGGATGGGGAGCTTCAGAGTGTTCTCGTGTTTGGGGAAATAGGTCGCCGCCTTAAGGATGTTGGACGTGAGGTGGTAAAGAAAGTAAATGCCATATTTGAATGGCATATCACAAAAGGTGGAAATATTGCAGCCAAGTGGAGTAAGTAAGATTTCTGACTTTGTTATTCTAAGATAACTTTGGGTGGGGATAAAGTATATTGTAATTGATAATAGTCCCTTTAAAAGCAGGTAAGTTTGACCTACATAGTTTTCTGTTGTTTTCCATGAGAACTAATAGGTCTTAGAACATTCAAAGGCAAAGGCATGCATTTTTCCCCTTAAATTACACATGTGTTGGCAATTTCATGCACATATATAATCATTCTAATTACTCTGACCCACCCCCACCTATTTACTTCTCCTCTCTGCCAATTCCTGCTCATTCATATCTTTTGTTTTGTGACCCACTGACTTAACCACACTCACTGTCCATGTGAGTGTGGGTGTGGAACTATCCATTCTAGTGGTACACTCACTAGTGGATGATAACTGAAGACATAACTATGATTCCCCCACCTGCCAGCATCCATCAGTAGTCAATAGTTCCCCAGGGAGGGCTAGCATTCCAGAAGAAACCCCCAGTCCACTACTGACCATTGAGTAGCCCAGTCTTGTGTAGGTCCAGTGCATGTAGCCACAGGTATTCTGAGTTCGTGATTTTATTGTAAAATCTGACATCAGTGCAGTTGGTGTTCCATATCCCTGGATCACTCAGCCAGTGATCGACAATGCATGAGGCCATGTGATGATTATTCCTAGTGCCATTTTCTAAAGGAAGAGGGAAACATGCTTTCAGATCTTTTGCATGTGCTGAGCTGTCTTATTTTTATTCTATCCTGTAGCATTGTGGGAGAAACTGGGCTATCAGTGAATGCTCTCTGGGCATTCTTCCTTTTGCTTACTCTTAGCCTTCATTCTGGAAGCTTGGGGACACAATATTATCACTGGGAGTCTAGCAGCTCTTTTCTCCAGAATCTCCATAGTAACATGGGGAAAAAAAGCCTCCAGGGTGTTTTTAAAAGAGGACTTTTCCCTCATAGGTGCTGTGGCTTGCATGCCCCACCTGCATATATTTATAAAGGACTTTTAAGTTTCATTTCTAAATGTAGTTTAAGTTACTATGAGCCCCTGAAAGGAGTTGGAGAGATGGTCTAGCAGTTAAGAGCACTTGCTGCTCTTCCAGAGGACCAGGTTCAATCTCCAGAACCTACATGGCAGCTAAAAAATGTAACTCCAATTTCAGACAATCTGATGCCCTTTTTTCTGGTATCTGGGTGCACTGCATGCACTTGATGCTTAGCCACACTCAGGTGAAACTGAAATGCACATTAAAAAAATGCAAATAATGCAAATAAATCAGCCTTAAATTTTTTTTTTTAAATCCAGTACAATCCTGTAAGAGTTTGGAAGTGGTCTGGGATTTGCTTAAATGCTAGATCTGTGTAAGCTTCTAGGTTCAGCTTGGTTTTGGTAGTTAATTCTCTAGAAACAGTTGATGAGTTGAGTGTTGGATATAATATACTGTGTTCATAACTGAGAGCAAGAAGTCTGTGCTTTTCATATTCACAGCTGATGGATGGGACCTTCTTTAAACTAGGAATTTTGTATTACATACCATGAGGGTAATGTGCTGGCAGAGATTCCTTAATGGAAATGTGTATGTTTGGGCTTTTACCTGATGGCTATTGAGAGAACATTTAGGGCTGATTAGGGCTGAGGACATATGCCTGACGAAGTACATAACCACCATGCAGAAGGCCTTGGGTTTGATCTCTAGCATTGGAGGAGAAAAACTATTCCTATACCACACAGTTCCGTTATTCATTACCACTAAAATAATAGCCACATATCCACCTAAACCCTGTCTAAATCATTTAGAACCTTTGGAAACAATTTTCTGATTCATGTTCTTTAAAACATTTTGAAGTTTTAACTTAACATTTGCTATTTCTTTTAGGCAACACATGTCCACTGTATAAAACATAGTCTGTATTAGAGTCTATATTAGTAAGAGGAAAATGTTAAAAAGAAAACCACAGGTAATCTGTTGGTTATTCCTTGTGGAAAATATTGTGTTTGCAATGAGTTGAGAAAGAGGAGGAAGGAAGGCAGAAGAGTAAGATTCTGCATTCGCAGATCTCAGCTTGCCTCATGATTTCTGAGCTAGTGCCATAGGTTAACAGTGTGTGCATAGCTGCTATTGCATGCTGTCTTTTTTCTCCCTTCCATTTTTCTCTTTTGTGGAAATCAACTTTCCTTTAATGGAAAAAAGTATATTAGCAGCTGAATTATAGAGTATAAGCTTAGTCAAGATACTGGTGAGAGGGAGTGCTACAGGAACCTTTCTAACCTACTGTGCATAGATCCCTGAGCCTTGGGGACAGGGGAGGGGTTGATGAAGTCAGTCATCTAATTTAAGACTGAGTGTTCCAGAGTCTCTCACTCTTGGTGCATTGTCCAGTTGTGAGTCTCTGCATTTATTACCATCTCCTACAAGACGCTATGATCTTCATCAACAAACTTTTGTAGAAAGGCTAACTGTCCCAGACACAGGCTTAGTAGTCAAGAATGTTAATCACAAGTTTAACTGCACTGCTCTCTGTAACACAGAACTTCACCAAAGCTACAGTTGTCTCCCTATGATTGATATCATGCCCACAGGAAAACCAGTCAACATCTTCAGGGTCAGTCTCATGACACTGGGGTCAGGGTTGCTGCAGCTGTTATCAACCCTCCTAGAGGATGTAAAGAACTCCCAAATTCTACAAGGCAAGCTGAAGATTCATAAGAGCATCCAGAGTGCTTAACTACCTTTCTGTTAGCAAGGGCTGAAGAAAGAAGTGAGCCAACCCCAGTCTCTACAGACGAGAATTCTTCCAAGCAAGCAAGCAAGCAAGCAAGCAAGCAAGCAAGCAAGCAAGCAAGCAAAAATCTTAAGGAGACAATAAAAACTTAGTGTTTAACTAGGAAGGTAAAAAGCAAGGAAGGACCATTTCCTTGTTGAAGTTTCCAGTGTGACTATTAGACAAGGTATCAGAAGCACTAAGGTTATAACATGAAGAACAAGGGCCCTATTCTTACTGGAACTTCCATAAATTACACTTTCAGTGTGTATTATTTTTATCCAAAAAGAAAGGTAATGAAGGTAGAGGGTATGGAAAAAGTTTAAAGGAAAACAAACCTCTGTCAGCCAATATACTTATCATCTATGGTTTTAATTCTCCACATCTCTGTCTAAACCCCATTGTGGGGGTATACATAAAAATTCTGCTCAGCGCTGGGCAGTGCTATTGAACACTTTAATTCCAGTACTTGGGAGGCAGGTGGATCTCTATGAGTTCAAGGCCAGCCTGGTCTACAGAGCAAGTTCCAGGACAGCCAGGACTACACAGATAAACCCTGTCTCCAAGAAAAAAAGGTTTCCCTCAGTAATAAAACTGTACTTTGCACACATTGATACTAGAGTAAAGGAATAAGTCTCCTGGCCCACAACAATCCATGGTTGTTTAGCCACAATTTCCCTCAAACTTATCTACTCACCATTTGCAGACATGAGACTTGAAACTGTGAAACACTAATTGCTACACTGATTCAAGAAAAGATGGAGCTTAGCAAGACTATAGACATTTGGGGTAAAGGAGCAAAATACTCAAAGTATACTGGGGCTTTGGTGTTTGTGGGAGAAGCATCCACTGGAATAATTTAGAATCCAGATACCTGTAGGTCACTACTAGTCTTCTGTAGGAATAAAGACCCTGGCCTTGAACGCAATGGCAGTTTATTGTGTTTGAGTGACTATATTTCAAATTTGTTATCAGTGAGTTTCTAAGAGTGCAGGAAAATTTCAGCTAGAATTTCCTGCTTTTACAGGAAGGGGTGAGGTAAAAATCACAAAAGGGGCTATGGGAGAAAAAATGTGCTGCTTTTGCCTCCTATGCCTAGGATGATGAGGTCTTCGTGAGCACAAACCCATCCTGTCACCTAATCCCATACACTTCTTTGAAGAGAAAGTATTTAGGAAGTGTTAAGGGAGTGAGTGAGTGAAAGGACATGAGAAAGGCTCTCTGTGCCCCTAAAGAGTAGCAGCAAATGAAAAACTTTCACACAGTAGCCTAGGCTGTCCTCAACTTCATGGCTTATCCTCCTACCTCTGCCTCCTAAATACTAGGATTATAGAAGAAGACCATGTGTCCCTGTTAAAATAGAAGTTCTTTAGAAAAAGACATAGCAAGGACACAGTGTTTTCCTACCATTCTTTCCAAAAATTCATAAATCTAATCATGAATAATATCATAAATCTAATCATGAATAATGTCAAATAAATACAAACTAGAGAATATTCTTCAAAATAACCTTTCCAAAACATCAAGGTGATAAATAAGACAATGTATCCAGATGCCAGCAGCTAGGAACTTAACAACTGCATGCAAAGTGAGCAGGCCAGACGGGGAGCATTCATGCCCTCTCCTTCTTCATTTCTATTGTTGCTACTATTACTGCTATTATTTCTTTGCTTTAAATGACACTATTGGGACAAATGGTGAAACATTAATAAGGTAGGAGAGTAGATAAGAACAGTGTATAAATGTTAACTTCCTGACATTGATAACCACTCTGTGGTCAGAAAATGTCTCCATTCTTAGAATAATAGAGTAGCCTTCACCCTTACAATACCAAGTCTCCAAGTTACTCTAAGTACATACACTTTTACAAAATGAGATAAAATTTTAAGAATTTGAAGTACTAGATGAAAGATAACTGTTACTTCATTGCAAATGGTGTTAGGACACATTGCATACAGAGGGTGTGATGGCCTATGAAATAAATAGTGCTGTTCTGTAGGCATGAAGTCAGGAACTATGCTGGATAGCAGGGACTATCTCTGTTCTGATGACTAGATAGCAGATTCTTTCCAAAGATAATTTGTTTTCTTGACATACATGAGACACTGCTGAGTCTCAACCCAAAATCTCCATCTTTAAGTATAGTGTATAGGCCTGTTGAGTTGGCATATGCCTATACTCCAACCACTTAGGAAGTTAAGGCAGGAGAGTTTCTGGTTTGAGGCCAGCCTGGGCTATAAAGCAAGACCTCACCTCAAAAAACAAGACAATTTATGTTTAAGCTGAAAATTCTTAAAGGATTTTGACTTCAGAAGATGAATTCCAAACCAGAGTTCATAGATTCTGATTAAATGGCTTCCTCAAGAAGGTTTGGATTATCTGTAAGCAATACCAGTTCTCAAATCTCTACACTTCCTTCCACATGGTGACAAGTTTCCGAAATGTATGAACGCTAACATTCAAAGAGCATCATCATCCTGTCACTGTTCTATAGTGCACAAGAGATGCCTGGATTCAGGTCAGATATGTATCATTAAATATGCATCATTAAAACTCATCTAACTCACTTCACCAAACAATATTCAAACAAAAATGCATAGTATTTATATGGTTTTGCTGTTCCAGTAATGAGTCACTGTTCTTAAGAGTACAGGTTCAAAGACCTCAGTTTTACCCCAGATGTCTTAGTTTCTTCTGATATTCAGACTTAAGTGGTGCTCAAGGAAGTGAGTTCTAAACAATGGTTTCACATTAGTCCTTTCCCCTTCTCTCTTTTCTCTCTCCTTTCCATTATTATCATGTCTGCCTTTCTCCCAGTCTTTTTCATACCCATCATTTCCAACCCAGTAGGGGCCATGGCACGTAAATACTAAACTCCTCACTGAATGAAGCAACTGTCCCACCCTCTGAAGCTAAGCTCATCTTTTCCAGGCCTCTGTCATCTGTGTTCCACATGCACATATGCAGGTCTGTAACTCTGAATTGCAATTTTCACCCTCTGTGTTTTGGAATTCAGAATTGATCTGATTTTAGTAAAGTTGAATTAGAAAAGATCCCCAATGGTGCAACACTGTGTAAACTGGCATGTTATTTCTCCACTCTATTGACACTGGTGAAGTAAATAAAGACAGTGATAACCACCTAGGCTGGGGTCAGGTTTTGTTAGCACTGAGTTTTCTACCTTCATATCTTTCTGCTTCCAAATTTCAGATCAGAATAACTGCTTTAATTTCCAGCCACAGATGATTCTGAAGCCTCCTGCTATTTCTTTCTTTGTTGTGCAATGCTGAGAATGCTCTGCACAGCAGGCAATCCCCAACCACTGGGCCACTTTATTCTGCCAACTTTCATTCCTCTAAACTTTACTGTTAACTGAACACTGGAATAGGACCCAAAGAACTTACCAGACAATTTTTGGAAGGTTTTAGAAGTTAACAAATATATAAATATGATAATTTCTAGTAAAAATGTTTCAGTGGTACATTTCACCACTAAAGAAAAAGACAGGGCACCATTTACACAGTACTATACAGTAAACATACTGAACAGAAAACAAGCATCCATTTTCGTTCTTCTAAAAGGACAATGATCTCATCCCTCTAAACTGTGACTCCTATATGGCTTTTAGCACTTACCAGTGTGAGCCTGTACAAACTGAATATGCACTACAGACCTAACTAGGAGCTGCCAACAGACACAGTGCAGTCCTTTCTCAGAGTTAAGCCCAAGGTCAGATGAAAAGTACAACAGGGTATCAGAGAAAGCAAGAATCTTCTCCAAGGAGAACAATCAATGATCCTTAGAAAAAGGGATAAGAATGGCCTTTATTAAAAGCTGAGACAACCAATGACATAGAACCTTGGGAATGATTGCTTGTTTCCAGACATTCAGTTCCAACTATTTATTAGTACTATTATTATTATTCCAGTGTATATTTGTATTGTGTGTGTGTGTGTGTGTGTGTGTGTGTGTGTGTGTGCGTGTGTGTATACATTTATTTTTAACAGCAGTCACTAGTAACAGGTGTGAACTTGGAACATCCTTAAGCTAAGTCCCATCTATGAATATTGCTATTACTAAACACTGCACCCCGGGGTATGAAGATGAAGGCACGAGAAAGACTGCCTCCCTTCCCAAAAGCCCTGCATTGAGGCCCTTCTCTGACTTGCTCTATTAATCAGGCACTTTACCTCTCCCCTTTCATTGGCAGGAGGAAGGGCTTGAGATTTTCTCAGTCCTGCCAGCAGAGGCAACACTGCCACCCTCACTCAGGCAGCCCTTCTGTTCCTACCTAGCAATATCTGATGGACCTTAGAAGTGGCACACTTCAAGGCATACTCCTGATCTAGACTTGATTTGAAAAAAGTCCCCTCCTATGCATACACATTCTTCCCAGAGCTGTGATACTATCAGGGATGAAAAGGAAAAGATGAGCATGGTCTGGGATCTTTGGGTTAGAATGTGACCCATCAGTTCCCACATTTGCTCAAGGACAATGGTGGCAAACCAGCCTGCAAGCTTATTTCCATTCCCTGCATCCTGTTTCTAGTATACCATGATGTGAGTGTGGCTGGGCTACTTAACAATATGAAATACACAATATTTGGTGCTTCAGCATTTGGCAAAACATCTTAAACCGCTTGTGGGGAGAAAAACTAGAAAAAACTAGAAGTAACATAGTCCCTAAGGTGGTCTTAAATATCTATTCTATATCAATTAGCATCACAGTGCAACACAGGCCTGCCCAAAGGGATGCCTCCTACCACACCAATAAGCCAAAAGAGATTTTCACTGCAGCCAAACACTGTGATTTACCTCAGGGACACAAAGAATGGAGGGAAAACAAGACCCAAAAACAGTTTCACAAATGTGAATCAAATCAAGCTGAGAAACAAAGCCAATCCAAGCGCAGGGAAAGATGAATCCTTTCAGAGGAGGTCTAGAGCCCTGTCACTGCTTGCTTTGCTAGGTAAAGACCGGGAAAGATGAGAAAACAGACAAAAGCTGCAAAGAATTGATGGCATGCAGCAATGAACAAGACTGCAATATTCTCATTTATTTCTAATGGAAATTAATGGAGAAAACTTTTTGTGTGTTAACAGCAGGTAATGTTTCAATGTAGAAACATTATCTTCCAAATGAAATCTTAATTGGTTATTAACCACTTACATCTTATTTCTGGCCTGCTTGCCTAGGTCAATCACTTGTCTTCAGTATGAACTGCTGTGGTTTATATTGCCAGCTTTGGGACTCCTATTTTGAGCCTTTTTCTTGTTCCTGTAGCACTCCCTCTCACTGGTATCTTGATTAAGCTTATACTCTACAACTCAGCTGCTAATATACTTTTTCCATTAAAGGAAAGTTGATTTCCACAAAAGAGAAAAATGGAAGGGGGAAAAAAGACAGCATGCAATAGCAGCTATGCACACACTATTAACCTATGGCACTAGCTCAGAAGTCATGAGGCAAGCTGAGATCTGCGAATGCAGAATCTTACTCTTCTGCCTTCCTTCCTCCTCTTCTCAACTAACTCATTGAAAACACAATATTTTCCACAAGAAATAACCAACAGATACCTGTGGTTTTCTTTTTAACAGAAACACTGTTAATTTTCCTCTTTTACTAATGCAGACTATGTTAAAACTTCAAAATGTTTTAAAGAACAAGAAACAGAAAGTTGTTTCCAAAGGTTCTAAATGATTTAGACAGGTTTTAGGTGTATATGTAGTTATTACTTAGTGGTAATGAATAATGAAACTGTATGGTATAGGAATAGTTTTTCTCCTCCAATGCTGGAGATCAAACTCAAGGCCTTCTGCATGGTGGCTATGCACTTTGTCAGGCATATGTCCTCAGCCCTAAATGTTCTCTCAATAGCCATCAGGTAAAAGCCCAAACATACACATTTCCATTAAGGAATCTCTGCCAGCACATTATCCTCATCTAAAAGAGTTATAAGCTCCACCTGTTGGTGCACACTGCAGGAGGATTGCTGTGAGTTCAATGCCAGTCTTGGTTACCTGGTGAGTCCCATCTGAACAATGACAGCAAAAATTTTCTACATGGCCTTAAGTACATGTTCTAGAAGGAGAACAAGTGTAGAGTGCATGGATATTGCCTAACTTGGAAACTATAACAGTTTCCATATTTGTTCACTTTCTGTGCTGTGATATTTTTGAGAAAAAAGTGACACACGTTATTTTCTTTTTTCCTAGCCATCGACCTGAAGAATGGCTTTGGAGAAGTGTATCAAGGACCTGCAAAAGGCTCTGCTGATACGACCATCATAATTTCGGATGAGGATTTCATGGACGTGGTCCTGGGCAAGCTTGACCCGCAGAAGGTAGTGTTTGGAAGATTTTCATTTGTTAAGTTTCTATGTACATTCTCATTAGCTAGTCATACTTTTTAAATTACTATTTCAGTCAGTTTTGGAAAGATTCTTTTGGAGGGGGTGGTGTAGGTCCTGTTTACCATTTTACTAAAAACATTATAAAACCCATACTAACTAGGCATTTGAATATATAGTTTGAGGTGTAAAACTTGTATGTGATACAAGTTGAGTCTTACTCGTAATGTCTGATGTGTTTCAACGTTTAGCTAGTGGATTTGGGGACATTTGCAGAGATTTTACTAATCCCAAAATTTGAAATCTGAAATGCTCCAAAATTAAAACAAAAATAAAATCTTGATTTGCTTTTCTCAGGAAATCAGTTTTGTATTAGTGACATTCAACCCATATAAATATTAATAACTCATTTTAAAGCTAGAAATAGGATATTAAACTAATAGTCATTGTGTCACTGAAGAAGCATTTAAGGCATTTCAGTGGAAAGCATCCCTAAGACAGGAGGGACTTCTGTGACTCTTGTTAATATTATTCTGAAACTATTACCTGTTTTCAAACACAAAATTGAAGTAACCAATGGAGTAATTTGCACAGAGGAGAAAAATTAGTTATTTTCAGTTTGTATTGGTTCTAATGATGAATGAGCTCAGATAATTATTTGAATATAGAAGTAAATAAACAACTTCCAAATAGTAGCAAAACTCATGAGATGAAAGAGTTGAAGAAAACCTGCTTAAAAGCTATATACCTATATGCTATATAAAATAATTGTTTGTAAGTTATCTTCAAAATTTGAAACTTTGTGAGAAATGCAGCTTCCACTCAATCCCTGGTGAGAGCTACCACTGAGAATTGGTAACAAACAACAGAGCCAATCCTGGTTGTTGTTTCCTTTCTTAGGGAGCACAGTTAGGGGCTTTTGTTGCCACACCTTGTGGGCCTCCTGTATCAGCTGCTCCTCTGCCTTAAGGATTTGGGGTACTGACAAAATTGCATGTGACTACAACCAAGTGTCTCTCCTGTGAAACACTTGGACTTGTGCCAGGGCCACTGCTTCAGGCTCCTTATTACTAGTAGGGCAGCCAGTCTGAGACTCTTTCAAATAACAAAGCCAGTGTTAACAGTTAGTGTATGCCCCAACAGAAGTCACTGCTCCCATATTTACATACAGTGTGTACCCACTCTGCTGTCTAGACCATGCATGCATCTGAACTGCTTGAGTTCCCCCAACTCTTGCACAATTTGTAGAGACAGTAGGTCTGTATACTGCTCATACACTAGTGATAGTCAAAATGACCTACAAGAATCCATGGTGCCAAACTCAAATTTGTATAACAAATCAGTATCCCAAGACACAATTTCAGGAGAAATCTGCTTTCTAAGAAGGCCATCTCATGAAAGTAGTAGGGATATCTATTCTACGATCACATATGAGAAACAAACACTATACTATGTATGATACCTCCCGCCTATGGCAGTGCTTTAGTAACAGATCCTAAAGATGCTTAAGTATATGGAGTTAGAGAGATGAGTGGTTAAGAACACTCTGTACTACTGGAGAGGACCTAGAGTCAGTTTCCAGCACCCATATCAGGTGGCTGTGAGCTACCTGTAATGCCAGTCCCAAGGGATCTGATGCTCTCTGGCCTCTTTGAACATCTGCACACATATGGTACACATAAACACAATAAATCAGCCAATCAATCTTTTAAACAAAAGAGCTCAAAAGATCATAGCTGAATGAAGTTAGGAATATGTGCAGGATATAAATAAGACGTTCTGTAAATAGGAAAAAATCTTGGAAAACAAAGAGCTCAATAATGCAGATAAAAACTTTAGTCAAAGCTCCCAACTAGAACAAATATAAAGAGAAAATTAGCTTGAAAACATGTCTTTCAGAATTTCACATTCAGATAGAAAAAAAATAATTAAGAGACTCAGTATGTGTGGGAACCATGAAGATATCAGACTTCTGCATCAGTATACTTAGAAATTAAGGTTACAGACATAGAAACTATCTAGTGCAATTGTGGTTGAAAATTCCCCTAATGTTGAGAAAGACACAAACATCAGATACAGGATTCAGAGTTCCCAAATGAGTGATCAGAAAAAGTAGTCATCATTGACAGTCAGACTGTCAAACTACAGGATGAAGGAGGATCCTTTAAACCTGAGAAATTGCCAAGTTGTCAACAACCCTATTGAACTTCAGGAGTATGGAAGCATGCATGTCAAGGCCTGAAAAGGAATAACTGTCAACCAAGGTTACAGTGTCAAGTGAAGTTCTCCTTTGGAACTGGAGGAGAAGTAGAGACCTGTGGAGGTAAGCAGTGGTGAAGGAGATGGAAGACCCACGGCACCAGCAGTACAGAGGTGCTGAAGGGAGCATCATACCTAAAAGTGGAAAGGAGATGATGTAAGGAGTTAGGAAGGTATAAGACCTATTGGACGAGCATACATATGAAAGGATAAAAACATTGTTAGTACAGGAAACCACCAACTATCAAGCAATATAAAGAAAATAATGAGCAGAAAAATCAAAACTAGAAGAAAACCAACGTAAGATAAACATAAATCTATAGCACCCAGTAGTAACCAAATATAGATGGTTGTAATTCGCCAACTAAAAGATATGGATTAAGGTCCAACAATGTTCTGCCTACAAGAAACTCATTTTACTAAGTAAAATCCCAAAATGAATTGAAAGAAAAATTAGAAGATGACATCCTAAAGTAAACAGAAATGTTGAGTGGCAATGTTTGTAGCTATATTTACATCTGACAATGGAGACAAAAGTAGATGAAGTTCACTGTTCAGTGACCAAAGGCCAGTTCATAAAAGACAGGATGATTATGAACGATTGTGTGTCTAATATTGGACCACTGAGTTTTAGAAAACAAATACGTTAAACTAAAAGGAAAGATAGGATTTAATAAGTAGTAGGAAGTTCTACATCCCATACAACAGTGAACTGATAGATTATTCATTCAAAAATAAATCAGAGTTAACTCTACTATAGACTATATCATAGATCAAATAACATTTACAGGCTACCCAACAGGCACAGATTGCTCTTTCTTCTCAGCAGCATATGGAACTTTCTCTAGAATATACAAAATATTAAGCTATAAAATACATGGTAATCATCAATAAGATTTCTCATAAGAGAGAAAAACCCAGGATAGATGACTTCACCAGTGAATTTTACCCTATTTTTAAACAAGAACCAATGGCAGTGCTTGTAAGGGTTGGAGTCCTCCAGACTTACTCGGTGAGGACAGCACCGCTGTGTGATTCAGACCTGACAAGGATACACATGCATTCATCATTTTCCCAGGTAAACATGGAATAGTGCTCAACAAAAACACTAGCAAACTCAACAGCTTGTGTGTGTATTTGAGTGATCACACACACACAGCTATAGGGGAAAAAAAAAAGATGTATTTTATGCCCTAGCATGCAAGATTATTCAACATATGCTCAGCAGAATGAAGGGGAAAATCATATGGTTGTCTATAAATTCATTGAAAACATTTGATAAAATGCAACACACCTTTCATGATAATATGAGCCCCAATCAAATTATATATAGAAGGATCAAACTGTAGCATAGTAAAGGATGACAAACCCACAGACAATATCACACAGAATGGGGAAAAGCTAAAAGCGTTTATCATCATGAGCAGTACCTGGGTGGTACTCTCTCTCACACTTAAGTAATAGTAGTATTATTAGCCAGAACACATGGGCACCAGAAAGAAATAAAAAACATGCAAAGACCATGCCTATGAATTCTCATCACTACAGCTCCTAAACAAGACTTGAAGAATACCAACAGACATGCTAACACGGAAGGGGAAATCTCATGGGGTCTTAGCCCTACAAAAAGAACTGTAGGCAACTAAGGGATGCTGAGAGTTATCCAGTACCAAGTGGTCAGGCCTGAAAACATTCATACAAGTAACATTATATGGACTGAGCAGGTTGTGTTTATATATTTAGGAATAGATTTTGTGTGTATGTGTGTAACAACAGTTAAATAGAGACCATAAAGAGCCAGAAAGAGAGCCAGAAAGAGCCAAGAGTATGAATGGGAAGGGTAGAGGGAGGACAGGGAAAGGAAGAAAAAACAGAGGACAGGAGAAACACCTAGATTTTTAGCAAGATTTAGGAATGTCAAAGTGTTTTGAGTTTACAGAATTGGTTTAATATGTCAGCCTTCTGATTGGCTTCATATACCCTGCACATTATTTAGTTCACATGACAAAGGTGTGTCATCTCAGTGCTGCTGACTTGAGTTTTCATAGACGTAGTGAGTTTTCATAGACAGAGTGGTTTGCCCAAGTTAGCACTGCTAATAACCCCAATATTCCTGTGTTACCTGTTCAGCACACCATGATACCATCTTATTTTGACATTATGTGGCCTCTTTGTGGTGGAGATGTAATTAACATCCTCAGTCTGCTCTCCAAGTTCTGAGTAGAACAGTTGTATTATGAAAGAATGCAGTATAGTCTTGTATCCATGTATTCTCAAACCCATGAGTAGTAATAAAGTCGGAAGTGCACTTTCAAACAGAATCTTCAGTCAAGTCAGATAACTTAGTCTAAATACACAGGAGCCCTTTTTTTTTTTTCCTTAGGTAAAATGATATGTGCTATCTATAACTGTTAAATTCTTACAGCTAGGCTGAAGCCACTTTTGTTGTCCAGTATCCAATTTACCTCTTGTCAGTCTGAACAGCTATCTTTTTGTAAAAAGATCAAGTGCAAGGTTGATGGTTGGTGCTCTTTCCCTGTCCCTTTGCAGGCCTTCTTCAATGGCAAACTGAAGGCCAGAGGGAACATCATGCTGAGTCAGAAGCTTCAGATGATTCTTAAAGACTATGCCAAGCTCTGAAGGGGCTACTGTGCTTTTAACAAAAATGGAGACATTAATAAATACTCTCCGCCCAATTATGCTCCAATATTCTGTGAAGTGATCAACAGTAACATGCAGCAGAAATTGCTTAACATTTTCAGATTTCAGATAACTTTCAGATTTTCATTTTCTACTAATGTTTCACATATTATTTTTGCAAGGAATTGTAATGTATTTAGCAAGTAAATTGTCTGTTTATAGATCTGTATCTTAATAAAAAAAAAATTCAACCAAGTCTGGTTTCTTCAGGATTTGTAATAGCGTTAGTATGTTGAAAGGACAATTGAATGAATAAAAGCCACTTTAACATTCATCTCACATATTTCTTTCCTTTCTCTTCATTGATATCCTGTATTTCACAAATTTCCCAGTAGGTACTAATTTCCCACCCTGAGAATAGTGCTGGGCTTAAGAACAAAGTCTTTGTGTTCTCAAATAATTCTTTGATTCCCCTGCTTGAAGCTATTATTGTTACCATGTTTTTAAATCCAAAGATAGGCTGTTTGTGCTTCATCAGTAGCCTGAACATCTCCTGCAAGTATGATCACATAGCTGGTTCCCCCTACAGTTCCCTCAGATGCAGTGTGTCTGGGAATGTGCTTTTGACGGCTTGTCTGCAGAGGAATCAGGGACATGTGGGTGGTAAGGCTGGGATGGAATAAGCTTCAGTTTTGTTGCACTCAGGATTTCCATTCTTAGCTGACTCTGAGAATCAGACTTTGCAGTGGAGATTTCATGGGTAGAAAATTGATGTGGGAGTACTCCTAAGTTCTGTACCTATCAGAAGTGGGCTTGCTGGAAAGGATCTTACACAGCCTCAGATTGTCCTTGAAGGCATCTCTGAAGCTGGAATGTCCCTTAAGGGGTATCTTGAGGCAACTACTAACTGATTATGGTCATCCTAAACAGGGATGTGACCTTGGGCCAAGCAGCAAAGGAATTCCTGGAGTAAGCTTACAGTCAGTGGTCTTCTCTGCAGCTGAGGAAATGGGTCCCTCAGACTTGACTTTAGTGCAGAGTGGCCCACTCTCTGCCAATTTAATTTTAATCATTAACACTGTAGGTCTTTATTACTCTAAATTCTTGCTGGTGATAAGCTTGTGGAAGCTCAATGGTGTACCAGTAGAAGTAGCTTATCAGTCAAATGTAACAGTTCACTAGTGAAAGTGTTGATTATTAGATGCTCAATACTTGTATGTTGTGTTTTGGTTATTTTATCTACTTCTGTCAGCCTTAAAGGTCAGAGAACCACTAATATCCAGATATTATTAATCTTACGTTCCCTAGCAGTTTGGGATTATTTAATACTGTTGAGTGAACCATCAGTTCTTATATTCTCCAACAAGCAACATACACTTTTAATGAACCCATATAACTGCTATTTGTCTCTTATTTTTTTCTAAGTCAGAGTTCATTAGATACTTAACATTCAGTGTGTTTACTGGGAAATGCTCATGTATTTCTTCCTCAGCACATCAAAACTAAACTGGAAGGAAAGCAGGTATGTAGCATAAGCTTTATTACTGGTACATCCTGCGGCATACAGAGTCACCTGAGTGTGGGTTCCCAGTACCTATATAAGAAGCTGGGCATGGTGACATGGACTTACAATTTTATAATGGAGTGATAGGGGCACAGGGAGAGGAGGATATGTATGTGTTGGGGGTTTTCCTGGCCAGCCAATCTGGATAAATCAGAGTTGGTAAGTTCCAATTGCCTAAAAAAATAGTGACACTGGGTATATCAATCACCACAGGACAGACTGCTCATGTTCATAAGTAGCTGAACAACATATAATGAACTCCGAAGTTTGTGTGTATGTGTGTGCCCGTGTGCACATGAGCACGCTTTTATTTGGTTGAAGTCTGGTGTTGTTTTATTTTCCTGTGTGTGTGTGTGTGTGTGTGTGTGTGTGTGTGTTTATTGATGGGGGGTTATTGTATTTTTTTTGTGTGTGAAAATACTTAAGGTTGGATTGGTGGGGGAAGAAGTGGAAGAATTTGGGGGAGGGGAAGAATATGGTTAAAATATATTTAAATTTAAAAACCTATTTTAAATAGTAAAAAAATTAGTGATAAAGGGGGCTACAACGCAATAAAGCAAGATAAAGTCACGCAAGCAACACATGTAAATAATACATGAAAAATAAAGTGAGGGGGAGAATGATAGATGACAACCTACAGTAACCTCTAGACTTTATAAATGCATGTAAAAATGTCCATATCCCCACTAACATACGCATATGCACATATACATATGTACATATACACATACACAACAAGAGTAAAGATTCTTAAGGGCATTTTATACCCAAAGTGATGAACCATTGGTTTTAAATTTAAATATCTGAATCATTAAACCAGTAAATCATTAAACCACAAGTGAATAAGAAGAAAATTTAAAAAGTATGAAATTATTGGAAGTAAAATAAGACAAAGATGGAAAGAAGTCTTAACTATAAGAACCTGAGATGTAAATGGAATAGTTTATATTATTAAAAGATACAAAGTAGAAGAATGGAATAAAAAGTAAGACTCAACAGTGTGGTGATATTTTGTTTATGATCTAACAAATAAAGCTTGCCTGAAGATCAGAGTGCATAGCTAGCTACAGCCATAGAGTATAGGCAGTGGTAGTCATGTACCTTTAATCCCAGCACTCAGGAGGCCGATGGATCTCTGTTAGTTCAAAGCTACCTTGAGCTACACGAAATTGATCCAGTCTAAAAGAGAAACAGAGCTCATATAAAGGAGATCCAAGCACTTTAATACAGAGAGGAATATAAGGCAGGAGGAGACTGCTCAGGGCTGTCTGAGGTTAGGTGGAGAGCAGTGCAGTCGGGAGATGCAATCTGAGGACAGGATCACCCTTTCTGCCTGAGCATTGGTAGAGGTGAGAGCCCTCTAGTGGTTGGCTGCTTTGCTAATCTGATCTTCAGCTTTAACCTCAATTTGTCTCTGGGTTTTTATTATTAACACCAACTAGAATTCATGCTACACCAACAGCATGCTGTCTCAGTGAAATTCACTTTAGAAGTATAGAAACATGACTGACAGCAAAAGGTTGTAAACAGTATTCTAAATGAATGTGAACATAAAGTGCATAAGTATCACTATCATTACATCTTACAAGAAGGGTTTGAGATGATATTAGAAGTCCAAAACAGTCATATGTGATCAAGGGGTCAGTTCAAAAGAGTCATAATGATCATAGGCCTTTATTCTACTTAATGTTGGAGTATCCAATCTTAGAATACAAATATGCATAGGCCTATTAATTAAGATTAAAATAATATTGTATGTAGTTATGATTACAATGGACTAAACTGAAAAGACAAAAACAAATGAAATTTCAGAATGTAGACAAATACTGGTGTCTGCCAGCACATTTTGAATGTATGGTAGGTACCTATGGGAATCAGAATGGAAATAAAATTTTTTTTTGGAAAATTAAATGGAAATATACTATGTCAAAAACATAAGAAACTTTTTTTTGAAAAAGAAATTTTATAGCAAGAGTGCTTACATGTAAAAACTGAAGAACTCAGCATAACTTTCATTATGGACAAATGAAACATGAAATTAGTGGAGGAAACAACAAAATCAGAGAAGTAAATGAAGGAGACTAAAAAGATGAAAAGACAAATGAAACAAATTCGTTTTAGGGCAAGTCTTTAGTTAGACTAACTAATAAAACAAGAAAACCATTCACAAAATAATGTTAAGATTAGGAATGAGAATATAAAAATACAAAATTATTAGAAATTAATATGGAAAACTATATAAAAACATTTTGTAAAACTTAGAAGGTATGAAACCATTTTCTAGCCATTGATTATCAATTAAACTTGAATCATGAAGATAAATAAGAAAACCCTAATTATACCAATAACAAGTAATGAACTTGAGTCAGTAGTAAAATGTCTCCCAGTGAGGAAAAGTTTAGGGTCAGATGGGTTATTATCATATTTTAAGAGAACTAATGATGATTTTTCTCACACTATTCCACAGATTCCAAGTGAGGGAACCCTTCTTAACCTATTTTATGAGGCAAATATTCTGTTACCCAAACTGGAAAGGAACATAAGAAAAACAGACTACAGACTATGATAGTAATAGATGAAAAAAATCTTAAGATATTAGCATATCATATTCAACAGTACACCAAATTGGCCATACCCTGTGGCTAAGTTATTATCCCAGGGATACAAGGCTGGTTCATTATTCAGAAACTAGTGTGAATGTGGTACTTTTATCTATAAAATGAAGTACAGCTGGGCAGTAGTGGTGCATGCTTTTAATCCCAGCACTTGGGAGGCAGAGGCAGGTGGATCTTTGAGTTCAAGGACAGTCTGGTATACAAAGCAAGTTTCCAGGACAGCCTACAGAAAAACCTTGTCTCTGAAAAACAAACAAAACAAAACAAAAAAGTATTAAAAGTTGTATCATCACCTGAATGGATGCAGAAAGTCATTTGTTTAATATCAACATTCCTTCCTGATAAATCCTTGAACAGTTTATGTATAGAAGGCTCATACTTCAAAGTAGCAAATCTATATAGGAAGACCCCAGCCAAAGCACTATGCTGACTGAGAAAGGTTTCCCATAAGAGCCAGAACAAAAGAGTGGGCTATACTCTCATTCTTCATCTTCAATATACTAGTAGAGGTTTAAGCCAGGGCAATTTCCCAAGAGAAAGAAATGAAAGACATGAAAATAAGAAAGAACTGAATTGTCATTTGTCTGTGGATGATTCTGTACTTAGGAAAAGCTTCAACCAAAAAACAAAACAACCAACCAACAAACAAACAAAATTCTACAGGAATGAGTAAATTCAGTAAAATTGCATAAAACATAACCAGTATATAAATTATTAGCTTTCCTATACACAGTCAGGGATTGCTAAAAAGAAATCATAAAAGCATTTCTATCCAAATAGCTACAGAAAGATCGCAAGAAATAACTTTAACCTACTAAATAAAAGCTGTATATCATGCAAATAACACACTGAAGAAAGAAAATGAAAAGAACACAAAAGGATGGAATGATTTTTCTAAGTTCATGGATTGGAAGATTAATGTCCATATCCTGAAACAATACAAAGACTCAGTGTATTACCCACTCCACTTACAATGACATCTTCACAGAGCTAGAAAAATTGGTCCCAGAATACACAAGGAAACAAAATTGACCACAAACAGGCAAAGCAATATTTAGCAAAAAGAACAAAATTGGACACATCACTTGACTATAAGGCTATAGCAATCAAAATACCATGATAATGGCATACAAGCATATATAGACCAACAGAATATGGATCCCAGAAATAGACATGAATTTACAATTAATAAAATTCCTATCAACGGTCCTAGAAATATGCACTGGTGATAGAACAGCCTTTTCAATAAATGGAGCTGTGGAAAATGGGTATCCACAAAAACATTGTAATTTAACTTTCTCTCTAGCTCTACCTGTAAATCAACCCAAAGTGGACTAAAACCTGAAACACAAAACTAATAGAGAAATTTTAGGGGAAATACTTGAAGACATTGGTACAGGCAGTGATTGAAACATGCTCCATGTTTCATAAAGTCAGTGTTAGGCAGTGGTCTGAGTATAGGTGGATGAAAGTAGACTTCAGTGATTAAGATTCTGTTTCATCATATATGAATTGTCAAGTCCTCGAGCCCTGAACATGTGAGTTTGTCTCTGTGGAATGAAGCTGTCTTCTGCCTGTCAGATCTGATGCCAGGGGAGGAAACATACATTAGAGCATGCCTATAGATGGCGCTGGTTCTTCTAGGCTGGAGACATTTTCCTACCTTGAGGCTCTCTACCCAAGAGAATTCCTTAACTTAGGGCCTTTCTGCAACCTTTTGCCTGCTTTGCCCAGAAGGCCTGGCTCAGACCTGACTCAACAGGTAGATCATGTCAGTGGGACTCTTCTTATCTCTTTTGAGTGTTCCCAGGGAGAGACTTTAACCCTATCCTGGTAGTGAAGGGCCTTACCCATACGGCAGATTTCTAGGGTTCAACCTTAACTCATTATTTCTTGTCATTGGTAGCTTAGTTTTCTTGATGTCTTTTTAGGTTAGATTTGTCCAATATCCAACAACTTCCTAAATAATACATCAGTTTCCTAAACTTCTGAGACATTGTATCTTAGACTAGTGGTTCTAAAATAGAGTTCCTGAGTTAGTCGGACCAACATCTCCTGGGAACTTGTTAGAAAGGAAAGGTTTCAGGCTTCACTCCAGACCTACAGAATCAGAAACTCTGGGGGTGAGGTCCAGAAATATGCTTTAACAAGCTCTCCAGGGGACTGTGATGCACATGAACGTTTGAGAATTCTGTCTTTTGACTTTCACACTGTCCTTTCTGGACACAAGCGAGGCCACTTTATTTCCTCCTCCTCTCTGTCCTAGTCAGTGTTTGTTACTCTGCACTGCATCTCTACAGCCTCCTGAAATGCAGCATGAGGATCACCATCATATTTACTGACCAATTAATAGCAGGTCACAGTTAACAGGAGACCACCATGAGCCACATATCTCAATGCTGGGATTTAGTCATCCCTTCTTATTGACATTAGAATAATAATTCTTTCAGAAAAGGTGGGAGTGATTGGTTGAAGATCCCAGGGATGGGAAGGAGGTCAGGATGACCCCCATTTCACACTCACATTTCTCCTTATTTCCCCCTTCTTTTCCTTTCTCTTCTAGCTATGGCTTGCTTTCTTCCTAAAGGAACAGGTTGAGTACTTTAACAATGTTATTAGCTAATGAATAGAATAGAGCAGTGTTTTATTTATAGATCAGGGTGTTAAATGTGAGAACTAAGGGGACTCTTCATGGTCGCTACTCAATTTCTTCAGAAATAACGATGGGGGGAACTACAATACATCTTTGTTTAGAAGCCATGGTTTTCATTAAATTTAATTAAGTCTCTCCATAAGCTTTAAATTTAAGGTGGCTTCAAAATGCAGGTGGCTTCTGTTAAGTATAATTATGTTCCCTTTATAGCCATGTTGGGGAAAGCTGGGGCGTCAGGCATTGACTCTTTAATGAGTACCAGAGCTCTGGTAGGTGCGCCCATTCCTCAGCATGTCGTTCCTTCTCTTGGCCTCTCTTCCTGCTCCTCAACCCTTTGCCTCCCTTTGCAGAAGCCCAAGGCTAATGTGAACTTAATAAGAGCTGCCCACTATACTTACAACTTTGCTAATTAGTTGCTTAGCATTTCAGAAGTTCTCACAGGGAGTCTAGGTTTGTTTGATCACTGGGCTGGCATAAATATTTGATTTCAGATTCTATTTTGTACAAGAAAGCCACAAGACTTGGAAACAGACAAGGACAAAAAAATCTGGGGCAAAGTCCAGTGAGTAGATGGGACCCTGAGTACACAGAGTGCCCCCTGCCTTGTGTTTAGTCCTTTGTCCTCTAAAGCAAGTTCATCGTCTTAGTTCCAATTTAGAAAGGAATTGGCACATAGTTCTTGTGTTCAGTGCATGAGTACTGCAGAAAGCCTTCTTATGTAATAAGCAGTATTTCCTAAATGACAGTCTGAGTCATAGAAGTAATTTATTCAAGGTCACGCAGAATAGAATCTCTGCTTTCTCAAACCTAACCTAGATGCAGTCTTCTAAACTGAGGTGGTTTAGGGAGTAGGGATAGAAGGGTGTGGTGTTAGCAAACAGCTATGGTGTGCAAAATGGGGCCTTAGGGAACCAATGTTTCCACATGAAAAGAATTTCCCTCAGAGGATTCAAGAACTATATTTTCTGCAACCACTCAAGTTTTATATCAGCATTGTCTTTAAGCCTAAGAGCATAATCAACCATTGACAAAGTAACGAAAGAAGGCTGTCAGTTTGATGTACCTTAAATTCAATTACACCTCCCCCAGCCTGAAGGCAGACTATCTAGGTCAATTTACCTTCTCTTGAAACAGACATTTCCCTTTAAAGTTGCAGGCAGAATTACTTATACATATTTTATTTGATTCTAACCCTAATTTGGCACATATTTAATGACATAAAAATTTGTTATTGTGATCTCTGGTTGTTAGGGACAAGTGTCAGGAAGTTGAAGAAGATTGTTTTAGTGTGTGCTTTTTTTTCCTTGATAGTTTTTAGTATCTATAATTGGTGTTACTATAATCCATTTTAAAAATCAAACCTCATGACATTTATACAAAACGAAAACATTTCAACTCAGGACTAAATACAGACTGGGTTTTAGTTGAATTAAATGATTTTATTCCATGTACTAATGTTTCTATAAATGTTAATATGTTTCCGTTATTAGCTGTAAGGAATAGCCATGCTACAGTCCACAGCCCCAGAGAGGTTCAGTAACAAGAAGGGCCTCAAGGGTGGGAATGCATGGATTTCCCTGGGAAGGAGAAAGGAAGAGATCTCATGGGTAGACTGGGGGCCAGCATGGATGGGAATAGGAGGGATTGGGTTGGGGAGGATGGATAGAGGGGGAGAGTAATGAAAAAGACTTCTCGATGGGGAGAATTTTGGGGTCAGGTTGAAACCTGGTGCAAGAGAAACTCACATGTCTATAAGGATGACCCAAGTTAAGACTCTTAGCAATAGTGAAGAGGGTATCTGAACTGCCCACCTCCTATGATCATATCGGTAACTACCCCAGTTGTCATTAGAGAGCCTTCAATCCAGCAACTGTTGGAAACACATGCAGACATCTGTAGAAGAGCTGCGAAGTGCCGTGCCTTAAAGATGGTGCTGGTTTCCACCTTCCACCTCCCTGATGGTGAGCGCTCTCTGGTGTAAACAAGTCCTTATTTGGTTAAGTCTGTTCAGCCTATTTGCTTCCACATTAGAGTAGCCTATCTGCAGGGTCCACGTGGCTCACTGGGGTTGGTCAGCACAAGGGGATTTAAGCCTGTGCGGGCATTTCCCCGGGGTCAGAAGAAACACGTTCAAGGATCCTGATTAAAACTGCATGAAGAAGATCTTCCTGGAGTTGCGTCTTTCTTGCTGGTCGAGGTTGGGCGCGTACAGACATCCACAGCGAAGCACTGGGCCAAGGTCAGGGAATCCTGTTGAAGAGAGGGAGGAAGGACTGTACAAGCCAAGGGGTCAAGGTCATCACAAGGGAACCCACAGAAACTACTAACCATAGGAGCTCATAGACTCTGGACCAACAGCTAGGGAGCCTGCATGGGATCTAGCTAACCTCTGCATATGTGTGACAGTTGTGTAGCTGGTTCTACTTCTGAGATCCTAGTGCTGGAAGCAGGGCTTGTCCCTAATGCTTTGGCTGGCTTTCAGGAACCTATTCCTCATACTGTGTTTCCTTGCTTAATACAAGGTGGGGGGGGGGTTTAGTTCTACCTCAACTTAATATACCATACTTTGTGGACACCCATGGGAGGACCTGCTCCTTTCTGAACAGAAAGAGGAGGAGTGGGGAGGGGGAGGGAGGAGGGATTTCGATGATAGGAAGGAGGGAAACTGTGGTCTGAATGTAAAATAAATGAAGAAATTTAATTAATAATAAAAAGTACACATTAAAAAAATGAAAAAAGTTTCAATGTTGCAGAATGCATGCTGACTTGTGTAATATGATAGTTGACTATCTTGTTCTCCCTGCTTTCTTTGTATATTTGAACATGTCATGAAAACAAGTTAACCCTCACATAAATGTGCTTTAAAACAGAGAGCCTGGGTCTGCTCTGCACCCAGAAAAGGATCCAAACACAGCCTGTAATAAAGATGGCTGTTTTTGCTGGCACACACAGCTGCTTTTGGGGGATGTTTTGCCCATAGCCCTTGATATTCTTAGCACAAAGTCATATTCCTTCTAACAATTCCTGGGCCTCTAGGACACAGTGGCAAGGTCTTAGGTAAATAATTTACTTTATAGGTTGTAGCAGGTCTAAACCATGTTTCCAATCCTATTTACCCGAAGTCCCTCATTTAGGGAAATTACTGGACATCAGTGTGACCCAACAAAGGCAACTGGTAGGATAGGCTGCCACTCTCCGTCTGTAAAGGATGAAGAAGGAAGCCTGGGAGATAGTACACCAAGTTTCTTTGACAACTGGACACCCTTGCCTATCATGTCTAAATTGGTTCTGGACCTTGGTGTTTGTAACACTGGATCAAAAGTGAGTGGGTGAGGAAGGAGAGGTTTGCTGTCTTCATTCAGACCGAAACAGTCGGAAGGCTGGGGTACTCATTCTGGGGAAGGCAGGGATGTAGTTTCCAAGGTGGTGTCTATAGGCTTTAAGCCTTCCACACAACTACTTATGTTTATAAAACACCTCAACTGCTCTCCACACTATTTCCCTCCATCTACTTGCCAACTACCAGTGTCTTAACAATGCTAAAATACCAGGCTGTAAACAACATATAAACACGAAGCATTGAGATTTATTTGCCTTGAAGGACAGGCAAGTCCTAAGCAATGGTATCAGAGCCTTTCCTAATGAAGGAGAAAGAACTGGTGTGCATGGTGTGTGGGTTGTCTGGAGAGAGGCATCAGTTGCTCCTCACTCATTATGTGGACCAATAAGGCTTTTCTCTCTTTTGTGGTCCTGCATGCCCAGGCATGGAAGACCTGGGGGAAAACATGATGTGCTGTTTTTGAGGCCTGAAGAATTCCTTTTACATGTGGCTTGAGGAAGCTAATATCACCACTTTCTAGTAGGGGCTTTTCTTTTACCCAATGCAATGGAGAAAGAGGCCCCAGACCCACAGAAAAGCAGGGTGTAAATTAGGCAGGGATGACTGACATGCTTTTTCTGCCTTTGTGTGCTAAGATGGTCACCTCATTTTGTGTGTATTTATTTTTTTAGCAAAGGAGTTTCTTTCTCTCAGCCTGTTGCATAGAGATTGTGTTTGCACTGGTTTTTTCCCCTTGTACTTTTAAGTCTCTCCCTTAAATTACTTATAGTTATTAACATGCTTTGGGATTATGTACAGTAGTTAGGTGCCTGGGAGAGTTACTAAAAAATCTTTCAGGAAAACTTACCCATGACTGTTCCTTAATCTATCTCACATGTAGTATCAGGTACTAGCTAATCAATATTTTACTCCATGATGAAAATAGGGGCTGTGTGTATAGCTTATCTGTGTCGGTGACCCTAACAGAGCACAAGTTGCATTATTAAGTACATTTGATGATGGATTGGAATAAAAGAAGTAAGATGTCCATGATGGGCATGTGACTTCCATCCAATGTCTCATCTCCTGGCCTATCAGTCTCATTGCAGCCATTTAACTCATCAAGCATAATGGAATCCCACTGACTTCTCATTATTGATCATAAGCTTTAAAGCATTCACAGTGGTGGACACCAATACAAGTATTTTCTCTCAGTGAATTTGAAGATGTTTAAAAACATGTATGGAGGCTGGCAGAATGGCTCAGTGGGTAAGAGTGATTGTCACACAAGCATGGCACCCTTTGTTCAACACTCTGAACTCATATTTAAAAAATTGACTCTGTTGGCATACCATAATTACATCTGTAATTTCAGCTCTGTACCTTAAAGTGGTTGGGGGAGAGAGAGAGAGAGAGAGAGAGAGAGAGAGAGAGAGAGAGAGAGAGAGAGAGAGAGAGAGAGAGAGAGCGCTTTTTCCCAGGAACTCATAGGCTAGCTAGCCTAGAGTACATTGTCCAATAGAAATAAGAGAGAGTCTGTGTCAAAAGCCAGATGGGAGGAAAAAACTGACTTTTAAAAGTTTTCTTCTGACCTCCATACACATGTTCACATAGGCATGCACATGCCCATATTCCTACATGCATACATACACACACGAACACACACTGCAGGGGGGAGTGATTAATAATAAATATTACTATGCATGGGGACTTGCTGAGTTGCTAATAAGTAATTAA
Organism: Cricetiscus sungorus; assembly: GCA_030556225.1. Classification (NCBI taxonomy): domain Eukaryota; kingdom Metazoa; phylum Chordata; class Mammalia; order Rodentia; family Cricetidae; genus Cricetiscus; species Cricetiscus sungorus. Next base: position 112,688,501 of record JANBXA010000651.1, on the reverse strand, counting down.
CCCTTAAAAGCACTCTTTAGATTAATGGTGACTGGATGAACAAGTTATATCTGCTGTCACAAAATGGGTAATTTTTCTCTTCTCTGGGCTTTTGTCTGAGTCAGAAGATAAACAACAGGTTAAAAACTGGATCCTGAGGATTTTAGCCCTGTAGAAGGCCCTTTAAACCTCTGAAATTGATTCTACTTGGAAAAGAGTTTCTTCATAGAGTGGATGTTATTTTTTTAAGACTCTATGCAGCAGATTCAAATTGTACTTGAACCCAGACACTAGCCGCATCCTACTAGCCAGAAAGTACATTCTTAGGCCAATGCCACACCTATTGGATCTGATTTGTTGTGCACTGTCTGGCGATTCTGATGCATGTTCAGGATATGAGCCTTTAATGGACCCCCCAAGTCAGGAACACTGTGGGAAAGACAGGAGCTGGGTTCTGAGCCCTGTGGTAGTGAACAAGGGAACAGGAGCTAGAGTTTCAGTGGTAAACACTGAGTACAGATTCCACAAAATCTCTTTTTGCAAAAACATGAGAGATACCTTTTCTTTGCTGTATATAGTATTTTTGGAGGCTGGTGAGATGGCTCAGTGGGCAACAGTGCTGGTCACACAAGCCTAGAGACCTGAGTTTGATCCAAAGAATGCGTGGAAAGTTGGAAAGAGAAAGCAAGTTCTAGAAGTTATACTATCACATTTGTGCTGTAGTATGCATTCCCTCCTACCACCTCTCCCCTCTGTCTGTCTGTCTGTTCTCTCTCTCTCTCTCTCTCTCTCTCTCTCTTCCTCTCTCCCTCCCTCTCCCTCCCTCTCCCTCACACACACACCACAAATAAAAAACTGAGAAACAATTCTGGACCTAGGAATGAGAAAGGAGAAAAAGGATAGGTCTGTGAAGCATTTAATCATAGACCTCACTTAGGATTATCAGATTGACAATATGCCAATCTCTACGCTCCAAGGGAACTTATCTGACGATATTGAGTATGTGCTATCCTAAATTAAATGCATAATATGATCATATTAATTGAATATGTAACATAAAATTAAACTTGGGTGGGTAATCAATAAAATTGTTAACATTTCTATACAGGCTATTGTCCTCTGCAGAGATTGCATTTTTAACTCTGTACAAACCAGAGGCATGATGAGAGTCACCTGGAAGTTCCACAGGATTATTAGCCTATGGTAACTTGGATAAGTTACCCTTAAGGTCCACATTCAGGAATTAAATGGTTCAGGGATAAATATGAAGCCTTTGTTAAAACAATCCTGTAGGCCAAGTTATCCTGTGGTAAGGTTGAGTCATTTACTAACATGCAAACAGTCAATGAATACAGAACCTTATGCATCTTTCCCTTCATCGTAACCAGCAGCATAGCTCTTTGTGGGTGGTATAGCAATGTTCTGTTTCTTTCTCCAAGCAATAATAGAAAAAAAGCCATACCACATGAAGAGTAAGTAAACTATGCGATTATAGGACACTTAAAAAATATAACAAGCAGCTCTGATCTCCAGCAAAGCCCAAGGCTTTTGAAAATAAAATATTTCATATGTATAAAAGAGGAACCATTTATACTTTGGGATCTTGGGATTTCATCCCCTTCCTTCTTTATATAATGTACTTAACTAATGACCCTCTGTTGAGTATCATTTTGACATGAATGGCTTGAAATGGTGAATACTCAAACTGGTCAGAAAGGGAAGTTGGAATCCTAGCACTTAGGAGGCAGAGGCAGGAGGGATCTCTTAATTTGAGGTGATCCTGGTCTATGTAGTAAGTTCTAGGCCATGCAGGGATGCAAAAAACCAAAACAACAAAAACAAAACAAAATGAAAGAAAAGTTGCACATAGACTAAAAAAAGATTCCTTGGTTGTTCATGTTTACCCCATGACTTACTATTTCCATTACATATTTTAGAAATAATGAATCTGATTTCCATATGCAGTTTTGATATGCTGTAGTCTTTTAAATAAAATATGTGCTTTCTGTTCTTAGATGTCTAGAAAAAAATGAAGTAATATATCTTCTTTTGAGTTCTAGACAGGATTCTTTTCTGCTAATGGACTTTTTAACAAATGAAGCTTCAGAACTTCAGGATAAAAGTCTATTTAGCAATATCTTTGGGAAATAAATGTGAAGCAACAAATTGTAATCAGAAATACATTCAGAAAATATGACTAGCTCTTAACAAAAAATTTTTTTTTACCCCATAGAATGTAAACCCACATATAAATCATAATATTATAATAGTGTTTTAGATATATAGTTATTCAATATGTACATGGTTATATATTATATATGGTTAACTATATATAGGCAGGTAACTAAAATAAACAGGTAACTGTAACAACAAATAAGGAAAACTGTCATTATATCTACACACTTATGTAATCACATTTGTGATTACATAAGCTACTCCCTATTGCAGGCTAGCCAAGCAATTTATCATTCATAGTGAAGCAAGAACATTGTACTTATACTTTAGACATTGGGAGCTAAAATGTAGGAAACAAAGGATAATTATTGTTCAGAATATAAGATAGTCAAATAGCTCACCACAACACACATTCTCCCTCTCACACACACACACACACACACACACACACACACACACACACACACACACACATGCATACAGGCAGGCAGGCAGGCATACAGCACTCTAATTTTAAGATGATAAATGACATGAATAGACATTGCTCAGGAGGATAAGAGGGTGTAATATGGACAAAAAACATATGAAAACGCTTTCCATCACCAATTACCAGTGAAAGGTAAGTAAAAATTTATCAAGGTATCATCTTACCCAGTTAGAATAGTTAGTATCACAAAGAGGAACATAATAAATTCTGGTGAGGAGCTATAGAAGGGGCAACTCTTATTGCGGGTACAATTATGAATCATTATAGTTATTACAAAAAGCACCATGCAAGTTCTTTAAGAACAAAACAATATTGTGATGTAGCACTCCTATAACCACACATACATATTCAAAGGAAATGAAATCAGTGTCTTGGAGAAATATTGCCACTAGAATGCTGACTACTCTGGTTTGTTTTTCATTGGTGTGAGAAAATACTGTGATGGAAAACAGCTTGGGCAACAAGAGTTTATTTTGTCTGATACTTTCAAGTCCCATTCTTTCATTGAGGGTATGAAATCAAGCAGGAACTGAAGCAGAAACCATAGAAGAAATTCTGCTTATTTGCTCACTTTCCAGTTTGCTCTCTGATGGCTTTCTTATACAGCCCAGGCCTACCTGCTTAGAGATGGTACTACCCATAATACACTGGGCCCTCCCACATCAATCATTAATCAAGACAATTCCTCAAAGACATGGTTAACAGGGGAATTTGATTGAAGCAATTTTTCAGTTGAGGTTCCCTCTTCCTAGATGACTCTAGGATATGTCAAGTTAACAATAAATCTAACAAGCACACTTATTACAGTTTACAAGAGCCAAACTATAAAAGCCACTTTGTCCACCAATTAATGAATACTATATATAATATCCATCCATAGAAGAATGAAAATCTAACCCTTTCAGAAGCATGGATAAAACTTAGTGAAATAAAACAAAGGGAAATGTCACACAATGACACCTACATGTGAAGATAAAAATTTCATCTAATAGAAATTGAGAATAGAGTGGTGGGAACCAGAGAAGGGAGCTAGGCAAGAAAGAGAGAGGAAGAGAGGATGGTGAGCAGGTAGAGGATGGAATTACATAGAAAGACTAACACATAGGACAACTGTGCATGGTGATAATTAGCTGAACATTTCAAATGGATGTCAGAACATCTGAGGTGACAGACATGTCAACAACTGGTTAAATTCTTACACATTTTATGTACACCTTGAAATGTTACAATAAAATATGTATAATTACTACAAAATTATCAATTAAAAATAGAAACAGAGTTTAAGAGAAACAAAGTGAATGTGATCAAAAGGACAAAAACCTATGAACAGTTACGTTCTGAAATATATAACTGCATTGGTTATGGTTCCTGTCACTGATCAAATATGGGAAAAGAAGTAGTTTAGGGGAGGAAGTGTTAATTTTGGTTCACAGTTTTATGCGGGGAGGTATTATGGCTGAGATTCTGTCTGTGGCAATGGGAGTGGTTGACACAACTTGTTTTATTTCCCAGATCAGAAAACATAGGCCTTGGGCTAGAAGCAGACGAGCTATACACCCCTACTTCTGTATATATGGCCATGTGTGTTTCAGTTAGGCTCCATGTCCCAAAGGCTACACGACCTCCCCAAATAGAACCATCAATTAGGGGTTAAGTATTCAAATATATGAACCAATGGGTGGCACTTTACCATCAAATCATAACAGGAATTAATCTGCTTAAAAGTTGGACACTTATTTAAAGTCTACACTTAATCATAATAAATCATTTCTTTCAAGAGTTCAAGCACGTTTATAACATGGGATATTTGTTAGGCCTTGATACAAGTCAGAGGATCAATAAAACACTACCATAAAATGAGAAATTGAGCCAAAGGATAGAGGAAATCACGTATATAGGGACTTAGTATTAAATAACCTTTAAAAGAAACTATGAAATAATTAAGATGAGTGGATTGTGGGGAGCCCGGCACCAATGGATACATCACTGTCACAGCTCCTGTTTCTATGGCTCAGGGAACATTATGGAAGATGGGGTGGGAAGAGTCCAAGACCTAGAATATCAGAACGTCTTTTGTAAAACATTCTCTCCTAGAGATGTCTATATGAAAAAGACTGGGATGACACACTATAAGTGGGTTATTAATGTAGAAGGGGAAAATTTCACAGTGTCCCACTCCTAGGCTAAGCACTACAGAAAACTAATAACTTCTGGGAGAGGGACAACTAGCAGGTTATTTTTTTATTTATGCATATATAGCATATGTATTATATTACACATATGAATTATACATATATAGCATATGCATTATATCATCTATCATCTATCTATCTATCTATCTATCTATCTATCTATCTATCTATCTATCTATCTAATCATCTATCTAACAAAGAAAAAGAGCCCATGAATTTGTGAGGGCACAAGAGGGCCATAGGAGGAGTTGGAGTGATGGAATTGAAGATGGGAAATGAGGCAGTTATATTTTCATTAAAAATCTATTGATGCTAACAAAAGAGCTTTTCAAGGTTGCAGGGTACCATCAATATACAAAAGGCAAGTATATCTGTGTATTTCCAATGAGGAAGCCAAAGGTTAAAAAAATAATTCCATTTTGCATAACATCACAAGAATAAAGCACTCAGGAATAAGTTAACCAAACATCAAGTCCTGTATAGCAAAAACTACAAAACATCATTGAATATAAAATCAGTAAAATGACATTTCTTTTTTTTGGAGGGGGGTTGGGTTGGTTTTGTTTTTTTGTTTTTGTTTTGTTTTGTTTTGTTTTTTGAGACAAGGTCTTTCTAGATAGTCTTGGCTGTCCTGGAACGCATTATGTAGACCAGGCAGACCTTGAATCCCCAGAGATCCACCTGCTTCTTCCTCCTGAGTACTGGGGTTAAAAGAGTGTGCCGCCATGATGGTGAAAAGACATTTCTTGTTTGCAGTTGGAAGATATGTTTAGGTGGAGCCATTCCTCTACATGACATACACAGTCAATGGATTATCTACTGAAACTCTGGCTACCCATCCTTGTATGACCTCATTTCTAGAATGTGGCAGAAGTATCTATTCAGACAGAAGGAAGGTTAGTTAGTGGTTGACGGAGGATGTGAGAAAGAAGGACATGGCACATGAGGGCTGGTGGGAAGAGGGTATTTTGGGGGTAAAAATGTTCTGAGGTTCTGAGGTTAGATGGTGCTAAGAGTTATACAATATAACTATGTCACAAACCACTGGCTTAAACAGTTTTATGGTATATACATTACACATAATTAAAAAAAAACTGAAAACAAAGTTGATTGACAAAACTGAAGGCTGTTTGGTTAAGACTGACAAGCTTGTAACAAAAGAGAGGAAGGTGAATAAAATTAAACATAAATGGCCAAATACATACCAATACAATAAGAATAATTAAAAAGAACTACATCATTGGCAACGTGAATTAAATGGTGGTAGGCTCAAGTCGATCATTTTGGGAAACAACAGCAGGTTGTTTCTATAGAAGTCTTAAAGGCAGTAGGCATTCCATTGGCCTAACGCTGCAGAGCGAGTGCTCACTCTGTCGGAATCGTGGGCTGAATTGTGGGCGATCTGAGTTAGTCATAGTTCTAGAAGCAGTCCCGTCAATATTCAAACAGAGAGAAAAGCCACCACTAGGTGGCAGCACACAGCAGCTAACCAGGATAAATCGGAGCTAAGCAACTTTGAAACTTCTGGGCATTTCTTTAGTTTCACAATCAAACATTCCTTCATTTGTAGGTTCAATATTTTTCCGGCAATAAATAAGCAAACTTTGACCAGGACCATAAATGTTAAATAATTTGGAATGGTGTTTAATATCTTCTCCTTTGAATTCTAGACTCGGATGATTTCACTGCAAAGTTCTAATGAACTTTTAAGATAAAACAGTTGATTCCTGACTCAGATGAGCTAAGAAACAGAAAATAATAAAACCGTTTTATGGATCTAGAGTGATGAACATGACCCCCAGAGCACACGCAGGGGACATCCTTTACCAAGGTGAGAGGTGTCCTTAGCACTGGCTGATGCTAACTGTGCCTAAAGGTGTGCCACAGGGTACCAGGCTCCTTCCTTCACCCCATGTAGCCCAGAGGACAAACTGTGTGCTGTGTATTCCTGCCTGAGGACCTACATTGCTGTCTTTACATATGTCAGACCTACCGAATGACTTCATCCTAGCACTGTCCCACTACAGGGATCTGGGGCATGCCCAGGTGTAGCTCCAAAGATGAGACTGCGTGGCTAAACAGGCACTCGAGAGGACTCCCATCCCCGGGCCTCTGCTGGAGATCTGCTTATTCACGTGGGATCACTCTGAGCCCCAGCCTGCCTGATCTTTGACCCCATCACCAGGGAGGTGAGTCTGGGACCAATTCAGGTCGTATCCTCCCCACTCCCTTCCCTGGGAACTCCCTGGATTAGCCTCGAATCTCGCTGCTTCCTATATCCTGTCCCCAGAGAGAACACTCCTAGTACTCTGATCCACATCATCCCCCCTCAGAAGCTGCCCTCCCCCACCCTGTGCCCTATTGAGCCCACCGGTCTACTGCTCTGGTTGAGCACTGGGCGAGAGTGCAGGTCCAACAACCTCTCCACCTCCAGGAAACATCCTGAATCTGCTTTGAGAACACTGGACGGGCCTATCCACATGGGATCACCCTGAGTCCCTGCCTGCCTAATCTTTGAACCCCATCTCTGGGTCCCTACTGGAGGAGAGAACTCCTAGAGAGCTTGGACCACCCAGAGCTATAGACATGGAACTTCTTACCCACCTACACCCACAAGGAGCCGTGGCATAGAGAGAGGGAGAGAGACTCCACCTGCACCCACTGGAAGAAGCGATGTAAAGAGGGCAACATAAGAAAACACTTAACAATAGAAAGACAAATATGACACCACCAGAATCTAGGGACTCTACATCAACTAGACCTGAACAGATGAAGCAGAAGATAATGACTTAAAAAAATAACTTCATAAAAATAATAGAGGTCTTCAAAAACGATATGAGAAAAATCCCTTAAAGAAATGGAAGAAAACAAACAAAAAATTGGAAGAAATGAACAATCTCTTAAAGAAAATAAGGAATGCCAAGAAAAAACAGGTGAAGGAAACAGTTCAAGACATGAAAACTGAAATAGAAACAATAATGAAAACACAAACTGAGGGAATGCTGGAAATAAAAAAAAAAAACCAAGCAAACAATTGGGAACTACAGATACAAGCATAACCAACAGAATACAAGAGAATGAAGAGAGAATCTCAGGTGCTGAAGATAAACTAGAGGAAATAGATTCATCGACCAAAGAAATTCTTAAATCCAACAAATCCTTAACACAAAACATCCAGGAAATGTGGGACACCATGAAAAGGTCAAACCTAAGAATAATAGGCATAAATGATGGTGAAGAAGCACAGCTCAAAGGTGCAGAAAATATATTCAACAAAATCATTAAAGAAAAACTTTCCCAATCTGTAGAAGGACATGCCCATGAAAGTACAGGAAGCATACAGAACACCAAATAGACTGGACCAAAGAAAAAAGACCCCTCGACACATAATAATTAAAACACCTAACATACAGAATAAAGAAAGAATATTAAGAGCTCGGAAGGAAAAAGGCCAAGTAACATATAAAGGCAGACCTATCAAAATCACACTTCTCCATGGAAACTTTCAAGGCCAGAAGGTCCTGGATAGCTGTTCTACAAGTAGTAAGAGTCCACGGATGCCTGCACAGCCTACTATACCCAGCAAAACTCTCAATCATTATAGATGGAGAAAACAAGATATTTAATGACAAAGCCAGATTTTTACAATACATATGTACAAATCCAGCCCTACAGAAAGTTCTGGAAGAAAATTTCAACCCAAGGAAGTTAACTATACTCATAAAGACATAGGCAATAGATAATCCCACTTCACCAGAATCCAAAGGATAAAGCAGGGCAAATATATTCACAATACCACCACCACCACCAAATCTAAAACAAACAAGAATTAACAATCAATGGTCTTTACTTTCCCACAACTTTAATGGTCTTAACTCGCCTATAAAAAGACACATGCTAACAGAATGGATACATAGACAGATTCCTTCCTTCTGCTGCATACAAGAAACACATCTAAGCTTCAAAGACAGTCATTACCTTAGGGGTAAAGGGTTTGGAAAATATCTTCCAATCAAATGGACTCAAGAAGCAAGCAGGTTAGACTTCAAACCAAAATTAATCAAAAGAGATGAAGAAGGTCATTTCATATTCATCACAGGAGAAATCCATCAGGACAAAGTCGCAATTCTGAACATCTATGCCCCAAATACAAAGGCACCCACATTCTGAAAAAAAAAAAACAAAAAACAAAAAACAAAAAAACAAAAAAAACCCAAAAATCAAAAAACAAAAAAAAAGCCAAAAACAAAACAAAACAAAAAAGCACTACTAAAACTCAAAGCTCACATAAAACCTCACACACTCATAGTGTGAGACTTCAATACCCAACTCTCACCATGAGACAGAAACTTAACAAAGAAACAAAAGAACTAACAGAAGTTATGTCCCAATTGGATTTAACAGACATCCATAGAACATTCTATCCAAACACAAAAGAATATATCTTCTCAGCTCCACATGAAACCTCTAAAATGACCACATACTACGCAACATAACAAACCTCAACAGATACAAAAAAACAAAATTAAAATAGTCCCCTATATCTTATCAGACCACCATGCTTTAAAGTTGGAATTCAACAACAACACAAATCACAGAAACCCTAGAAACTCATGGAAACTGAACAATGCACAATTGCACCATACCTGGGTCAAAGAAAAAATAAAGAACAAAATTAAAGACTTCCTAGAATTCAATGAAAATGAACACAATATACCCGAACTTACAGGGAACCTTGAAAGCAGTGTTACGAGGAAAGTTCATTGCACTAAGTGCTCACATGAAGAAAACAGAGGATAGTCACATTAGAGAATTATCGGCACAATGAAAGCCTTAGAACAAAAAGAAGCAAACTCACCCCAGAGGAGTAGATGCCAGGAAATAATCAATTTGAGGGTTGAAATCAATAAAATAGAAACCAAGAAAACAATACAAAAAATTAATGCAACAACGAATTGTTTTTTCAAGAAACAACAATAGACAAAACTTTATCCAAACTAACCAAAAATCAGAGAGAGAGAGAACATGCAAATTAACAAAATCAGAAATGAAAAGGGGGACATAAGAATGGACACTGAGGAAATCCAGACAATTTTCAGGTCATACTTTGAAAACCCGTACTTCACAAAAATTGAAAATTCAAAGGAAATGGACAAATTTCTGGATAACTATTACTTACCAAAATTAAATCAAGAACAGATGAGCAAGTTAAATATACCTATAACCCTAATGAAATAGAAGCAGTCATGAAAAGCCTCCCAATCAAAAAAAGCCCAGGGACAGATGGCTTCAGTGCAGAATTCTACCAGAAATTCAAAGAAGAGCTAAAACCAGTACTCCTCAAATTTTTCCACACAATAGAAGCAGAAGGTTCATTACCAAACTCTTTTTACAAGGCCACAAATACCTTGGCAAATTGAATCCAACAACACCTCAGAGAAATCATCCACCATGACCTAGTAGGCTTTGTCCCTAGGTTGCAGGGATGGTTCAACATACAAAAATCTATCAATGTGATCAAGGATAACAGGAACATACCTAAGCATAATAAAAGCAATATATAGTAAACCAACAGCCAACATCAGACTGAACGGAGAGAAGCTTAAGGTGATTCCTCTAAAATCAGGAAGAAGACAGGGCTGCCCACTTTCTCCATATCTCTTCAATATTGTACTTGAAGTTCTAGCTAAAGCTATAAGACAACAAAAGGAGATCAAGGGGATACAAGTAGGAAAGGAAGAAGTCAAACTGTCACTATTTGCAGATGATATAACAGTTTACATAAGCAACCCAAAAAACTCTACCAGGGAACTCCTACAGCCAATAAACACCTTCAGCAAACTAGCAGAATACAAGATAAACTATATAAAAAAATCAGTAGCCCTACTATATACAGACACCAAAGGGGCTGAGAAAGAAATCAGAGAAACATCACCCATTACAATAGCCACAAACAACATGAAGTATCTTGGGGGTAACGCTTACCAAACGAGTGAATGACCTATATAGCAAGAACTTTGTGTCTTTAAAGAAAGAAATTAAAGAAGATACTAGAAAATGGAAAGATCTCCCATGCTCTTGGATAGGTAGGATAAACATAGTAAAAATGGCAATCTTGCCAAAAGCAATCTACAAATTCCTTGCAATCCTCATCAAAATCCCAGCCCAATTCTTCACTGACCTTGAAAGGATAATACTCAACTCTATATTGAAAAACAAAAGACCAAGGATAGCCAAACAACCCTGTACAATAAAAGAACTTCAGGAGGCATCACCATCCCTGACTTCAAGCTCTACCAAAGCTATAGTTCTAAAACCAGCTTGGTATAGGCACAAAAAATACACAGGTAGAACAATGAAATTCAATCAAAATCCTGACATTAATCCACACACCTACGAACACCTGATTTTTGACAAAATGGCTAAAAGTATACAATGGAAGGAGGAAAGCATCTTCAACAAATAGTGTTGACACAACTGGATGATGGTGTGTAGAAGACTGCAGATAGACCCATGTCTATTGCCACATACAACACTCAAGAACAAATGGATCAAATATCTCGATGTAAATCCAGCCACACTGAACCTCTTAGAAGAGAAGTGGGAGGTACCCTTGAACAAATTGGTACAGGAGACTGCTTCCTGAACATAACTCCAGTAGCACAGACACTGAGATCGACAATTAATAAATGGGACCTCTTCAAACTGAGAAGCTTCTGTAAGGCAAGTGACACAGTTGACAAGACCAAATTGCAGCCCACAGACTGGGAAATGACCTTCCTCAACCCTGCATCTGACAGAGAGCTGATCTCCAAAATATACAAAAAAAATCAAGAAACTAGTCACCAAAACACCTAATACCCCCATTAAAAAATGGGGTACAAAACTGAAGAGAGAATTCTCAATAGAGGAAATCAAAAAGGTTGAAAGATACTTAAGAAAGTGCTCAATATCACAACTCAGAGATATCATCTTACTCCTGCCAAAATGGCTAAAATTAGAAACACCAATACAACTTATGCTGGAGAGGATGTGGAAAAAGGGGAACACTCCTCCACTGCTGGTGGGAATGCAAACTTGTACAGCCATTTTGGAGATCAGTATGGCGGTTCCTCAGGAAAATGAGAATCAGTCTACCACAGGACCCAGCAATCCCCCTCTTAGGCGTATACCCAAATGATCCACATCTATGCAACAAAGACATGTGCTCAACTATGTTCATAGCAGCAATATTTGTAATAGCAAGAACCTGGAAGCAACCTAGATGCCCCTCAACTGAAGAATGGATAAGGAAGATGTGGCACATCTACACAATGGGATACTACTCTGCAGAAAAAAAAATAACGGAATCTTGAAATTCGCAGGCAAGTGGAAGGAACTTGAAGAAACCATCCTGAATGAGGTAACCCAGTCACAAAAAGAGGAACATGGTATGTACTCGCTCATATATGGATTTTAGACCTAGAGCAAAGGATCACCAGCCTACAATTCACACTACCAGAGGAACTAGGATGTATTCTAAGAGATTCATATATGGTCCCTCACAAAAGGGTGAAGGGACAAGTACCCCAGAGCACATGGGAAGTTGGGGGGGGGAAGTGAATGGAGAGAGAACTAGGAGAAAGAGAGGGGGAGGAGAAGAAAGCATGTGCAACTAGGAAGATTGAGTCAGGGTAGGAATAGAAGACAGAAAGAGAGAGAGAACATTGATGGGAGATGTTATTCTGTATATATGTTTCTCATACTGGTTAATAAAGCCCTGTGGCCAATGAGATAACAAGATAGGTGGGGCTAGGAGACCAGGAGGAGGAGAGAGGAAGTAGGAGTCGAGATGTAGCCCGGGAAGAAGCAGGAAGCCTGCCGCGCGGCTCCCCGATAAGACGACCACGTGGAAATACTTAGATAAGTAGAAATGGGTTAATGATTAAGGCAGAGCTAGCCCATTAACAATAATGGTAACTGGCCAACAGGATTGTATCAAATACAGAGTCTCTGAGTGTTATTTGGGGCACATGTGGTTGCAGGACAATGGCGGCAGGACCAGGAGGCCAGCAGGAACAACATGCTGTAACATAACATAAAAGAGGGAGCCATTATTGGCTTGAAAAGAAAACTGAACCTAAAGATATGTCTAGAGACCTACAAGACTGACTCCAACTAACAATTTGAGCAACCGTGGAAAGGTTACCATAAATGCCCTTCCCTGATAGTAAGATCATCAACTAAATTATCCACCATCATGAAGTCCTCATCTAGTACCTGTTGGAAACAGAAGCAAACACCCATAACTAAACACTGAGTCGAACTAGACTCCAGATGCAGAGAGGACAAGACCAGGTTGCAGAAACACATAGAGACAGCTGACCTGAACAAGGAGGAGCTAACAGGCCCCCAGACTGATAGCTGGGAATCCAGCATGGAACTGACTCAGACCCCCTGAACATGGGTCTCAGCTAGAAGGCCTGAGCAGTCTAAGGGACCTCAGACAGCGGAATTAAGATGTATTCCTGATGCACAAAAGGACGTTGTGGACACGGACACATCCCCCATGGAGGGATACCCCCTTAACCTAGAGACAGGAGAGAAGTTCTAGTCCCTACTTCAAATGACTTGTCAGTTACATGACCCCACCTGGATGGCATAGCGCCACATGTGGAGTGTGTGTGTGTGTGGGGAATGGGAGGGGTGGTTGGTCAGGGTGCCTGTGAGCGGGGAGAGAGAGTAAGAGGGAGGGAGGGAGGCAGGGAGAGGGAACTGGGATGGACATGTAAAAAAATAAAATAAAAAAATAAATAAATAAAGAAGAAGATGTGGCACATTGACACAATGGAAAACTGCTCTGTGGGAAAAAACAATGGAATCTTAAAATTTGCAGGCAATTGGATAGAACTTGAAGAAACCATCCTGAATGAGATAACCCAGTCACAAAAAGAGGAACATGGTATGAACTCACTCACTCATATATGGATTTTAGACATAGAGCAAAGGATCACCAACCTATAATTCACACCACCAGAGAAACTAGGATACAAGGAGGCATCTAAGATATTCATATAAGGTCCCTCACAGAAGGGAAAAGGAACAAGATCTCCCGAGCATATTGGGATTGGGGGGGCAGTGAGTGGAGAGGGAGCTAGGAGAAAGAAGGGGAGGAGAGAAAAGCATGTGGGACTAAGAAGATTAAGTCATGGGAGGAATAAACTAGAGGGGAAAAAAGAGGGAGCCATTATAGGTTTGAAGAGAAAACTGACTCTAGAGAAATGTCCAGAGACCTACAAGACTGACCTCAACTAACAATTTGAGTAACAGTCGAAAAGCTACCATAAATGCTTTTCCCTGGTAATGAGATTGATGACTAACTTATCCACCATCAAGGATCCCTCATCTAGTAGCTGATGGAAACAGAAGCAGACACCCACAGCTAAACACTGAGTAGAACTGGAATCCAGATGCAGGGAGGGAGGACAAGACCAGGCTAAGAAACCCACAAAGACAGCAGACCTGAACAAGGAGGAGCTAATGGTCCCCTAGATTGACAGCTGGAAAACCAGCATTGGATTGATTCAGGCCCTCCCCCCCCCCCCCCCCCCCGGTACATGGGTCTCAGAAGGCCTGGGCTGTGGAACCAGGATGTATCCCTGGTGCACAAAAATACTTTGGGAGCATATTCCCCATGGAGAGATACTCCCTTAACCGCCAGGCAGGAGGGAGGGCCTAGTCTCCACTCCAAATGACTTGACAGATTTTGTTGACCCCTCCTGGAAGCATCACCCTCCCTGTGGGGTGTGTAACGGGTACTGGAGAGACTGGTAACCACCAAATGACACACTTGAATTGTCATTGTATTGGTTTCCAGACAGCAAGAGCATCACTTCTCTGTGACCAGGCTGAGTGAATGCTCTCTTGACTGGAGTAAGGTCACAGGTTATTTAGTAGCCACGCCCTCTAACAGCCACCTCAAACCCCTCTCCTTCACTCTGCTGAAATCTTCTATTTGCAGGTACTGCCTGAGAAAAGATAAAAGTCAGGGCTGCCAAACCAGGAACTGAGCATCAACTGGCCAGGAAAAACACAGATGTGTCAGGTCTTAGGTGCTTTGGTGCCGTGTGACCAGGTTCTGGGAGGGGCCAAGCTGCAGCAGAACTAGGAGCAAAGGCAGATGGAGGCCAGATAAGGGTAGAATAGAACCTCAGGAGACAGGTGAGTGGACAGTTGGAGTAGCTATTTTGTTTGTAGCTGATGTTGGTGGGTGGCACATGGTGTTAAGAAGTTAATGTGCTGGGCAAGTCACACTACTCAGAGCCTTCTGTAAAACTGGCATTGATTCTGTGTCCCTATCCAGGAAATCCTTGAACACAGATGGGTTTTACTCACTCAGGAGTGCACAGGAACCCTATGAAATACAAGTTCAAGCTGTGACTGACAGCTGTGTCAGCAAGAGATGCTCCTTGGCAAGACAAGATAACAGTGTAGAGGTGTGTGTGTGTGTGTTTCTAAGTTAATACAGTTAGTTTAATTTAAATATTTTGCACTTAATTTTCTTGTGTGAACTTGATTTCTTTGCTTTAAAAATTACTTAAGAAAATGGAAGTTCACAAATAGTAAGTTAGCTATTTTAAGAATAACTATCTATGTATCTATCTATGTATCTATCTATGTATCTATCTAAGTATCTATGGATGTATCTATGTATGTATCTATGTATGTATGTATGTATGTATCTATCTATATCCATCTATCCATCCCTCCCTCCATCTCTTCTCTCCTCCCTCCCTCCCTCCCTCCTTCCCTCTCTCTTTCCCTCCCTCCCTCTACCCATCCATCCAACTTTCATTAATCCATGAGGTAGGGTCTTCTTAAAAGTCTTCCAGGCTGGTCTTGAACTTGAACTCAAGTGATCCTTCAGCCTCAGTCTCCAAGCATCTAGACTTACAAATGTGTTCCACTGTGTGCAGCAAGCCAAATATTCCAAATGGAAAACATGTGAGACCTACGCTCCTGGTGAAGATGTGAGTGTAGTAAAGTATTGTTAACCACAACTGCAGTGCTGAATCAAATCTATACTCACCTTTAATGCACCAATCAATTTTGGAAAAGAAAAATAGGGTATCATGTCTTGGCAAATGTTAACATAGATCATAAAACTGTGGTGAGAAACAGTGTTACCCTGGTACAAAGAAGCCAAACTGATCAGCTAGGCAAAGCAGAGCCAACAGAAACATCATATACAGACCAAAGAAAATAAAGCTGGGTGGTGGCGGCACACACCTTTAATCCTGGCACTTGGGAGGCAGAGACAATCCGATCTCTGTGAGTTCAAGGCCAGCCTGGTCTACTGAGTGAGTTCCAGGAGAGCCAGAGCTACATAGAAAAATCCTTTCTGAAGAACAAAACAAACCAGATTATAAGAAAATACAGTGGGGTGGGACCTTGGTCCGTAGGAAAGGGAGGACAGCAACAGAAGATATGGTCAGAAAATCAGGGTCATTACAGGCAGAAGATGGGAGCTTTGCAGCTTGTATAAAGGTAGATTCCAGATGGATTTAAGTTATAAATATGAATGTCAAAACCAGAAAGTTAATTGGAAATAAAGTGAAGAATTAGCTTTCTGACCTTTAGGTAGGAAGGATTTATTAAATAAAAATTCAAATATGACATCTATAGGAAAAAGTTGATTTCGATTACATGTGAGCAACATTGTTAGAAAGATTAGGATGTTAATAGACTATAAATCAAGTTTCTGATGCCACCAAGGGCCTAGTATCCAGGACACCTAGGAGAACTAAATTAATCAGAAAAAGAAACTAATCTCAGGATGAAAGGCACACTCTAGGGAACCAAAATGTATAAAATATGCATGAAGTTTATAAGAACATATACAAATAATTGGACTTATGTATTTACCTATGAAGAAGGGGGAAATACTAGTATGATGGGGGATTTAAAACCCACATGGGGGCCAATGAGGTGCCTCCACAGGTAAAGGTGCTTGTTGCCAAGCTTGATGACCTGAGTTCAATTCCCAGGCCTCACATGGTACAGAGAGAACAGACTCCTTGCAAATTGTCCTTTGTATGGGTGGTACCCATGAGCCCATGTGCACGTGTCCCCCCATATAAATAAATAAACAAACAAAACATATACATGGGGGAAAAGCAAAATGATTAAGGAATAAGAGATGGGACTACTGTAGAACAATAAACTGAGTACCTTACATTTGCCAACAGACACCCAAAAAGAAAATAAAAATGCTATTATTCTTTTTAAGCTTGACAACAACTCCTCCCCCTTTCCTAGCCTTTTCCCTTGAAGCCATGTGAGTATCTTCTCTTTTAATTAGGTAACCCGTGGGGCCTCGCTGATGACCGCCTAAATTAGCATATACAGGACACCTGGCACAGGCACGCACTCAAATGCTACTTTCTCTTTTTTCAATGTTTTCCATTTCTTCTACTTCCTCCCTATTAGTCCCTTTTTATTTTTTTATTTTTTTAAAATTTAACAAATTGAGCTTTTAAAAGTATGTCTTTGCTTTGATTTGTTTCATTTTGGGACATGGTCTCTCCCTGTAGCCTAGGTTGGCCTCGAATTTGAGATCTCCCTGCCCTCCTCATTCCTGTGCGTGGGGATTACATGTGTCTGTCATTACTCCGTCTCTCACACAGTTCCCTGAAAACTTAAAAAGAAATCCTTACCTGTGGAGTTCACTTTCCTCGGTTCTTCTCTGTGTTGAAGTGCAGTCACCTGGCCTACCCAGGTATCTCCCTTGCTTACTTCTTTATGGAGATGGCCGGTGTTGAATGCAGTCCTACAGAGCACAGGCAATTTCTGTAGGCACACCACCACATGACCATATAGGGACCTCCCATCATTTAGCCAGAAGTCTGTCCTGGCACTCATGCTGCACAGCCTTCTCTTTGTGAGTCCTTCCTAAGGAAAATGTTCAATGGATTTAGAGTAGATGGCAGGCAAAGATGATGCAACAAGTCCTGACAGCCCTCCATTGCTTAGTTACCCAAGGCAGGAAGAGTGGGTGGAGTATGCATGCCCACTAATGGTAGTTAAAGGAAAAGGGGCTGGGTCAGTTGAAATTCACAACAGAGGCTTCAACAGGCCCTTTAAAGGAAACAGCTACAACCCCCAACACTTGTGAGGCTGAGCCAGAGGGAGGGCTGATAAGAATTTAAGGTTAACTTGGGCTATAAGACGAGTTCAAGGGCAGTCAAAGACACACAGCAAAACCCTTTCTCAAGTCCACCTTGCTCAAAGGAAACATCTAAGAAGCTGGGGTGCCAGTTGTGCTAGGTGGGAGTGATGCCTCTGAGTTTTGTCTAGACACCAACTCAAACCACTGTAAGTATAGGACAGGAACTGCGCCTATACTTACAGTGAAGGGTCCAGCTTCTGCTACAACTAGCCCAAATGGAGAGACTTGACTATATTTCAAAACAAAGTAAAGCTGGATAAAAACAAAAACACACCGACAAACAAAATGCAGAATGTTTTGAAAATGGATTTCCACGAAGATGCTTGTCACTGGAGGTTCCAAACTGTTCTCTGATCAAGCTGGGATTCCCTGGCCATGGCTCTGTCTCCTGCAGTGATGAATCATCTAACAAAGGTTTCTAAACTGCTTAGAGCTTGTCCCTTCCCCTCAGGCATTTTTAGTTAATTGATGTGGCACGGGAACATACATCTGGTTTCTCTTTTAAAAGCTCCCAGGGTGAATCCAATGTGGCCCTTAGAGTTAAGAACATCTAATTGCAGGAGAAACTATAAAGCCTAGGCTGAGAAAGTAAAATCTGCTAACCCGGCTGCGCCCTTTGATTTCTGAAATTCTGTTATTTTAACTCCAAGTTCTGAATAAAGATGATATTTAGGTAATTTTGGATGCTTTACTCCATTTTTCTCCCTGTGTTTTCTGGTATGGGAGGCATTCTTCCTGTGTTCGCACTGGAACTGAGTTCACAAAGCAGCCTCAGCAGTTGCTACTGCTTTTAAAAATTTCTGGACACTGACTTATTTTGCGCCCTCTGAGATCAACTGCCTTAAAGTGCTCTGTTTCCCCTCAAATTGGTAATCACAGAACTTTCTCCAAAGGCACAATGTGTACAGAATTGGCTATTTAAATGGGAACACAAGGCTGAAGACAGCACACTTAACTACGAAAAGATTATCAACAGCGTGTGAGTTTTCTGGTCCTTATGTTGGGTTGGTTTAGAAAACCCCAGAATCTTGTTATCTTGTCAGTTGGAAGAAACACTAAAGAACAATTTCTAGAGCCTCAACCCACATGTGCTGGTTAATTATCTGTGTCCTGCAGAGAAGGGGGAATGGGCAGTGAATAATGGCTGGGAGAAAGCTGCTGCAACACTCTAGCCTGTGAAGACACCACCTGAAGGCCCTTCAGAATCTGTCTTAATTTTTCTGCAGAATGAACTTTTCATCAAATCCGAGTCCCCAAATGCCTTGTGTCCTTTTCAGCCTTGTCTGTACTTATCTCCCCCAAGGGCAGATGGATAGGCTGGCTTGCCTGTGCTACAGAGTCATTTTATTGGGTTAATTCCTATGTCTCTTGCCTCCTTTCGAGAAAAAGATCACAGCTTGACATTATAACAGACCCTTTTTAAATGCTCATGGGAGAAGAAAGATCACAAAAACATAATCAGCTGCTTCTAGATGAATAACAACAATTCTTGATCCCAAACCTTAACCTTCCAGCTATTAAAATATTAAGTGTAAACAAGTTAGATCCATAGGTTGCCTTAGATAAATGCCTTCTTTTGAATAAAAGTTCTCTCTCAGACAAAAATTTTCAACTAGTTTCATAACTTCCATCATCGCAATGGTTGACTATGGTCACTCCTTAAATTCTCACACTGGGGGCAGTGGGGTGTATGGAACATTTTTTTTAAACACATGGAGAAAATTCTGTTTACTGGCTGCCTGACTTTTGAATGCTCATTGTTTCCTGGAGCTGCAGTTATGATGCCATCTCCTGATAGAAAGTATGGATGAAGATGCTGGAGCTGCAGTTACTTCAAGTCGGAAAACTCAGTTCCTCCTTTACTTCAGGGAGTTCATTTCATCAGTTCTAAGTACTTTTGGGAATCATTTACATGACACAGAGATCTTGACCTAAAGAGTTTGTAGCCATGGTGTGTGGCTACAAATATCTAAGACAATCAACTTAAAGAGAGGACATGTTTATTTTGTCTCTGTGGCAGTTTCAGTCCCCTGTCCATGGGAGTATTGCGTGGAGGCTATAGGAGTGGAGTATGTCATGTGGGAGCATGTGGCAGAGAAGAGCTTTTACTTTATGGCCAGAAATGAGAGAGAGAGAGACACAGAGAGAGAGACACAGACACACAGACACACAGACACACAGACACACAGACACACACACACACACACACACACACACACACACACACAGAGAGAGAGAGAGAGAGAGAGAGAGAGAGAGAGAGAGAGAGAGAGAGAGAGAGAGAGAGTAGGGCCCTGCAATTTCTTTACATATTTCCTTGTAGTCCCACTTTTTAAAGTTCCCAACAGTGTCACAAGCTATGAACCAAAGCTTTAACATCTGGACCTTTGGGTGACTTTTGGCACCCAGTTGGTAGCAACTTCCTAACCTAGGATCAGTACCCTGTAGCCTCGAGGAGGTTGATAGCATTGACATCATCAGTGTAACAGATTCATAAACTTCCTTGAACCTTCTGAGAGTCTTTCTATGTAGGTCCAGGCAACATAGACATTTAAATAGATTCTACAACCAAAAAGACTCTTTGTGTTGATTGGTGGCCAGAAAGAGGCTCTCAGTTCAACATAGTTCCCTAACTATTAGGATTTGCTTGAAAATTTTGATGAATTCAACAATAATTAGACAAAAATATGTAAGTTAGCTCCCATTGTATATATTTCTGCCCTCGGGAATCACATAGCAGATGTGAAGGTAATTAGTTTTATTAACTGCATACTTTTGAACTGGATAGTTCAACTACAATCATATCATATCCATTTAACAAATAGATTATTAGCACAGTATATGTTGGTATGTATTTGTCTTACATCTAAATAAACTTTTACTTTTATATGCCAGTCATGGGTCTTCTGTAGCCATAGTCATTTTTAGTTCAAGCAGTTTTCCTATATGTTTTCACTCCCATACAACCTGCTACTGAAACCAAGACATGGATGCCCCTGTTGTTGGTTGGTTTTACTCTTTTGTCCTTTGACTGTTTTGGGGGTTCCACCTCCCAGTTCCCAAATAAATCACACTGAAGCTTATTCCTTCTTATAAATGCCTGGCCTTAGCTTGGCTTATTTCTAGCCAGCTTATCCTGTCTACCTTTTGCCTCTGGGCATTTATCTTTATCCTGTATACCTTTCTTTACTTTTTACTCTGTGGTTTGCTGTGTAGCTGGGTGGCTGACCCCTAGTGTCCTCTCTCTTTCTTTTCTTGCTTCTTTCTCCTCAGTCTCCTTCTTCCTCATATTTATTTTCTCTGCCTACCAGGCCTGCCTATCCTTTCTCCTGCCTTGCTATTGGCCATTAAGCTATTTATTAGACCAATCAGGTGTTTTAGGCAGGCAAAGTAACATAGCTTCACAGAATTAAACAAATGCAACATAAAAGAATGCAACACATTATTTTTGCATCATTAAACAAATGTTCCACAGAATAAACAAATGTAACACATCTTAGAATAATAGTTCATAACATGCTCCTGTTTTAGATCTGCCTGACTTCTGATCCTACTTTTCTTTGTCTTTTGCCTGTGGTATTCTTTCCTGGTAGAACTGATCTATGAAGGTTGTTATGTACCACCATTCTGTGGGAGATTACCTCTATGTGCTTTGTGGTTCTGTCAATTCGGCACACACACACACACACACACACACACACACACACACACACACACAGATATATCTGGGAAGAGGGAATCACAAATGAGAAAATGAGCTATAAGACTGGGTAGGTAATCTTGGGCTGTTTAAGAAAGCAGTTCCTGAAGAGCAAGCCAGTAAAGCAGCATCCTTCACGGCTTCTGCTTCAGCTCCTTCCTCCAGGTTCCTGCCTTGAATTCCTGCTCAGACTTTCCTCAGTGATGGAGTGTGACCAAGAACTCTGAGATGAAATAAATCAGTGGGGTGAATTTAACTAGTGGAAGATGTTGATGACAGGAGGGGGGTAGAGTGAGGAGAAAGAGAAAAACCCAGATATTCTCCCCTTCTTCATTTCTGCCTCCAGTGATTCTTCTACAGCAGCTGAATTTATCCCATGCTCCAGTTATCACAAGGCCAGCCCATCATTGGTTCAGCTTTTGTAGGAATATTGACCTGCCTACGCTCTGGAGTACCAGTGCTTCTGTCTAATGCGGTATTGGCTTTCTGTTGTTGCTAATATCTGAGTTACTATATCACATCAGCCTGGCTGTCAACTTCTCTATGACCTGTGTAAATCATTCTGTGCACTAGGTTTCCTCTGTTACAAATGTTTGCAATGGTATATACTTACCCTGCTCATTTTATATGGCAGGAGTTTAAAGTCTGTATGCTCCTAAGGTTATCTAGAAGACAAATTTTTTACATCTTAATCACTGACAATACAGTTACGAATTGACAATAAAACTGTATTGTTAATGTGAGTAGCTATAGGAAAGGTCTTTGCACCAGTACCCATGTACCAGCCTTTTTGAACAGACCATGGTTTAGTCTGCTATTTCTGTTTTGTTAGACAATTATTCAAGTTGCTTTCACTATTAAGTTACCCAAAGAAACTGGTGTTTGTATTTGACTGGTGACCACATTACTCCTCTGGTGTTATTTCACTGAATGGAAATCTCTCAGCCCAAAACAATGAATTCATCTCTCCAGACATCCAATTTACTATTAACTAGGGAATCAGCAAGTGGAAGGAATCTGGGTCAACAATTCTCAGAAGCATAGTGAACTGAAACCTCAATACAGAGGACTAAATAAATTAGGGATTTAATTTTTTCTCATGCAATAAGAATCTAGAGGTGGCATATTTATAGGGGGCGTTGGGAGGTTGCTGGCAGTAATTCCAGCTCTAAGATATTAGAGCTGAGACCTTCACTGAGATGGAAGCCATTATTATGGAGGTGCATGGTTCCAGTCTCCTTTCAGTGAAGAATTTGTCATCCTGAGAAACACCAAATTCATTGTGGTTTAGATATCTCTCAACTTTGGAGAAATGATGGGAGATGTTATTCTGTATACATGTTTCTCATACTGGTTAATAAAGCTCTGTGGCCAATGAGATAGCAAGATAGGCGGGGCTAGGAGACAAGGAGGAAAGAGGAAGTAGTAGGGAGGAGTCGAGATGTAGCCCGGGGAGGAAGGAAGACGCCAGCCACGGCTCCCCGATAAGACGACCACGTGGAAATACTTAGATAAGTAGAAATGGGTTAATAATTAAGACAGAGCTAGCCCATAAACAATAATGGTAACTGGCCAACAGGATTGTATCAAATACAGAGTCTCTGAGTGTTATTTGGGGCTCACATGGTTGCGGGACAATGGCGGCAGAACCAGCGGCAGCCGGCAGGGAAACCTGCTGTAACAGAGAAAGGCTACAATTTTGTATTGGAATATTCCAGGTAGTGGTAGCCTACAGCAGGAGGCACTTGAGTGGGTCATATCTTCTCAGTGTAGGTTAACAGGAAATCTTGGCTCAGGAAACCCCTGGGTGAAATATGGTGGGTTGGCCATCTTTCAGCTTAATGCACTTCTTGCCAAATGTTGCCTTCTTTGATTTTTTTGCTTTCATCGGTATTGTGGTGGTTTGTATGGTAACAGACCCAAAGCTCATATGTTTGAGTGTTTAGTTTCCAGCTGGTGGAACTGTTTGGGAAGGTATTGGAGGTATGGTTTGTTGAAGGAGGTTTATCACTCAGCCTTTGAAGTTTCCAAAGCTCACATCATTCCCAGTTAGCTCTCTCTGCTTTGTGCATTTTGATGTGGCTCCCAGCTACTGTTTTGGTATCACACCTGTCTGCAATGCCATGCTCCATGCCATGATGGCCACGGACTCTGACCCTCAGAAATATGAGATCCAAATTAAACATTTTTAAAAATAAATTTCCTTGATCATGGTGTTTTGTCACAGTAATGGAAAGAGGAAATAGAATAGGTAGTTTTGGGTGGCTGGGGGTGAGTCTGGAACATGAGAACCAAATGGAGAGGGGGAAAGGGAAGGGGAGGGAATACAGAGAGGGATAGGTAAATGTTAAAAAAAAAAAAAAAAAAAACCAAAAAAAAAACCCCAAAGGGTCATTGAGGGGTTGTATGGAAACCTAGTGCAGTAGAAGCTTTTTAAATTATACATATATATGATGTAAATTTAAATAAAGTTGCCAAGCATCAGAGCCCCAAGTTGGCATCTCTCACCACAAAACGAGACTTCCAGTGCCAGAAATGTGTTATATCTAATTAAATTGTCAAAGGGGTCCCATGGGAACCCCCAAATAACCCAGTCCTCTACCAAGGCTGTTAGTTACATTCCACAGAGTGATGTTAAGGCCCTCTTGCTAAAGACCACATCTACACAACTCACTGAACATGAAGAAGTTGAGCTGGTGCCCCCTAGAGTCTGCCACCTTATGTGTTAGAATATTTGGTACAGGAAGGTACTCTGCATGTTACTAAAGGAGAAACATAAAAATCAACCCAGCCACAAACCCTGTGTTCTTCAATGATATCCTGATTGCAAGATACACTGACGCAATAGAGCTCTGAGCTCGTGGAAGCAATCAATATCTGATTAGGTTTAATGCCCACTCCATGAGATGGAATCCATGTTTAACACTGCTCAGATGGCCAAGAACCTGAGACTAGATAGGTCAAGGATCTAGAGGAAAACCAAATGCTACTGTTCTGCTACTAAAGGAATGTAGCAATCAAATTACTTTTAAGGACATTCTTCTATATTTACAGATCAGTGTCTTGCCCAGTCATAATCAGAGAAGCTTCCTCCTGCAGTAGATGGGAACAAATACAGAGATCCACAGCCAAACATTATGTCAAAAGTAAGAGAACTTGCAACACTCAGCCTTATTCTTCCTCTCAAATTCTCAAAATTATAGCCTACTCATCTATTGCACACATAGGGTGAATAGTATCTATCCTACCCTATAACCCATCACTCACTATAATTAACCTCACCATTTATATTCTTCTGACACTAGCCATATTTTCAATTTTACACCCACACTCATTTACATCAATCAAAACCACATCCCTCCTATGAAATAAAACACCAGTACTATTACCCCTAATAGCTATCATTCTACTATCTATAGGAGGCCTCCGACCACTAACAGGCTTCCTTCCCAAATGGTTAATTATTTCAGAACTACTTAAAAACAATAACTACATCCTAGCAACATCAATAGCAATAGCAGCCCTAATTAACTTATTCTTCTACACTTGCCTAATTTACTCAACCTCCCTAACAACATTCCCAACAAATAATGCCTCAAAAATATTCACCCAACAAACCAATACAAAAACCTACTCTACCTTACCAACAACAATTATTCTTAGTACATTAACACTCCCATTATCAACTATAATAACATAAGAAGTTTAGGATAAACAGTCCAAGAGCCTTCAAAGCCCTTAGTAAACACACAAGTTTAACTTCTGCCTAAGGACTGTAAGCCTACATCTTACATCTAATGAGTGCAAATCAATTGCTTTAATTTAAGCTAAATCCTCTCTAGATTGGCAGGATTCAAACCTACGAAATTTTAGTTAACAGCTAAATACCCAACTACTGGCTTCAATCTACTTCTCCCGCCTATCAAAAAGGGGGGCGGGAGAAGCCTTAGTAGAATATGATTCTACACCTTCGAATTTACAATTCGATGTGATTATCACCTTAAGACTTGGCAAAAAGAGGGCTATAACCTCTGTCTTTAGATTTACAGTCTAATGCTTACTCAGCCATTTTACCTATGTTCATTAACCACTGATTATTTTCGACTAACCACAAAGATATCGGAACGCTATATCTTATATTTGGTGCTTGAGCAGGTATAGTAGGCACTGCTCTTAGTATTCTTATCCAAGCAGAACTAGGTCAACCAGGGGCCTTACTAGGGGATGACCAGATTTACAATGTTATTGTCACAGCCCATGCATTCGTAATAATTTTCTTTATAGTTATACCGATAATGATTGGGGGTTTCAGACTGGTACTGACTGGTACCCCTAATAATTGGAGCTCAAAAAACTCTGTGAAAAAGGAGGCCAGAGGGGATAGAGGACACTGAAAAAATACAGCCCTATGACCACTGTGTTACCAATGCACTAATAGAGTCTGTGGCAGCATGCACAGGACCTGCATGGGTCTGCATCACAGGGGGTCCTAGAGAGGAGAAAAGAGATTGATACATGCTCCTATACCTAACCCAGAAGCTATCTCCAATTGTTAACCATTGGCAAGTGGAAAAAAAATCAGTTTTCAATGTGTTCAAGGGTACTTCCCACTTTCTCTTTCTCTTCTAAGAGGTTCAGTGTGGCTGGATTTATGTTGAGGTTTTTGATCCATTTGGACTTAAGTTTTGTACATGGCAATAGATATGGTTCTATCTCTTCATGTCAGCATCCAGTTATGTCAGCACCATTTGTTGAAGTTTTTTTTTTCTTTGTCAAAAATTAGGTGTTTATAAGTGTGTGGATTAATATTAATGTCTTTGATTCGATTCCATTGGTCAACCTGTCTGTTTTTGTGCCAATATCATGCTCTTTTTTTTTTTAATTACTCTAGTTATATAGTAGAGCTTAAAGTCAGGGACAGCGATGCCTCTGTCCTTTATTGTACAGGATTTTTCTGGCTTAAATCTCCACCTATAGGAGGGTCAGACAGCCTGATGAGTGTCCATATCTTAGATTCCCACTATTGAATTGCTCAGAACCAAAAGAATATAAAGTCTAAAGTGAGTCAGAATTGAAGTAATATGTTATGCATATAACATATGCATATAATATATGAGCAAAATCTATCAGTGGGTTATCTGTGTTGGAAGGTACTGGGAGAGTTTGGAACAGTCTTTGCTGTGAGGAGCTGGCTGATGTCTGGATTGAGTGAGTT
Source organism: Cricetiscus sungorus (assembly GCA_030556225.1). Lineage (NCBI taxonomy): Eukaryota > Metazoa > Chordata > Mammalia > Rodentia > Cricetidae > Cricetiscus > Cricetiscus sungorus. Next base: position 112,661,546 of record JANBXA010000651.1, on the reverse strand, counting down.
CATCAAACCTGCTGTCTTCCTTCCTTATCCTCCAACTTGTCCTTACTTCCTTTCTTCTAAGGTATTTCTTTGTACTCTACATGTAGGAAGTAGCCAGAGTGGACAGAGTATGTCCTTATCTCTCCTACACAATACTGCCTGGAATGGAAATAGGCCATTTGGATGTCACAGGTAGGTGACCAGATCCTCACCTTTGTCTTTGACAAGCTACTTTTGAAGAAAACATATTTATACATGAAGTAATGTGAATATTTTTGACTGTCATATCTAAATGTGCATAACAAAAGTTTTACTTTTTACATTCACTTTAGATGAAGATGTATCTTTTCTAATGATGCTACCAATTAACATATTTTGGAAATTTTCCTATTCAATTTATTGCAAACTATTTACTGTCTTTAGGTTGGTATATTTTTAAAGCAGGATTGCTGGGACAATGGCATAGATCCTACTTCCCTCGCATGTACCTTGTGGGAAAAGGTATGTCCCTTCAAACATATTTTTGTTGATGATATTTAATTTTATTTTTTATATGTGTATATTTAATGTATATGTGTATGTATCTGAACACAAGTACATGAGTGCAATGTTATCCAGGTAGACATCAAAGTATAACTCCAGATGTCCATCTTTGACCACCTTGTTTGAGACAATCTTCATCAATGCTACACCCGTCAATGGATATTTCCTGTCCCAACCTGCTGTTCCCAAATACCCAGAAACTACTTCCCAAATTACCACACACATGCTTATATTGATTATAAATGCTCGGCTGATAGCTCAGGCTTCTTACTAACTAGCGCCTACATTTTAGGTTAGCCCAGATTCCTTATTTATGTTCTGCCATGTGGCAGTACCTTTATTAGCATAGCATGCTTATCTCCTGCTCCCTCTGCATCTTGCTGGTGATTCCTGACTCTACCCTTCTCCTTCCTGTCACCCTTAGTTTGGTTCCCATGCCTATACTTCCTGCCTGGCTACTGGCCAGTTCCAGTGACAAATCTTTACATTGTACAAGAGGATTAACCCACAGCAAACACCTGGCTATCTGGCCTGCGAATGTTGGAATATGGTTCAAGAATGGAGTCATGTGAGGAGGCTTCTGAAAGTTTGTGAGAAAACTTCAAGAAACCAAGACAAGAGTCTTATGACCTCAGTTTCTTCAAAATCAGGGAACTGTTCTTGGATTATGCTTTCATACTCTACCCAGGTGTAGCAGACAGGGGTGAGTTTAGTTTAGAATATTCATGAAAACTTTCTATTGCTATTTGTTCTATGCCTCTATGGAAAAACATGTTTTTTGCCACATGCAGCTTGTCAGCTGTGTGTGGCTTGCCCTTGTGATTGTTCACTGCTCTGAATAAAGTTGGCTACTGCATGAGACTTTAGTCCATCCCATTTTTGTTTTCCATTCTCCCAGATCCCATCACCTATACAGGGGTACTTATGAGCTTTTGAGAATTCTCCTGTGTTTCTTGTATATCATGTGTGGGATCTGAGATTACATGTGTACCATGCACACCCACTTTCACATAGGTTCTGGGGATTCAAACTCAGGTTCTTACATTCTCACAGCATGCACTTTTCTCATTGAACCATCTCTCTGATGTGTTGTTGCCCCACCAAAGTATGACCCTTATTTTGGCAGGTATATAGCTACCCTTTTGTAGAATGATGCATCTTGAAACAAGTTATTGCAATTTATAGGTGTGGATAAAATACTTCATTGTAAAATATTTATAGAAATATCCATATTTTTCTTTAACTTTTTACAACTTGCAAGAACATATTCAAGATTAAAATCTCTGTTGATAAAACAAAAGGAAAACTTGTTTATTTATTTGGTATTTTTATCTTTTGCTATTTTTGAAAGAAGTAACTACAAATATCTTGTAGACTACCAATTTCAGAGACATTCTATCAAGACAATTCTTTATTTCTACTACAGATCAAAGAGCAACTCTAGAGTTAGATGGACTTAAGTTGTTGACTAGAAGATGATAGGGGATGTCTTTCTATATATATGTTTCTCTTATTGGTTGATGAGTAAAACACTGTTTGGCCAATAGAGGCAGGAAGACAGGTGGGATTAGGAGATGAGGAGAATTCTGGGAAAGGTAGGCAGAGAGGAGCCACGAAGAGAGGCTATGTAGCCGAGAAGGGAGTCAAAGGTCCGGACCCTTCTCTGGTAAGATAAGACCACATGGAAATACTTAGATTAATAGAAATGAGTTAATAATTAAGAGAGAGCTAACCAATAAGAAGAAAGCCTTAGCCATCAACCAACAGTTTTTTATTTGGGGCTTAAAAGTGGTTGTGGGACCTGGTGGGAAAGAACCTCCAGAAATAGGAACCGTCTATAACACAAACAGAGATTATTAAGACAACAATGAAAAAGTTTAACATATATGTTTCAAATACATTTGGAGAAACATGAGAATTGAAAAGCACAGAAGTTCATCTAGCCTACTCAATATTTAAAAGGATGTTACAAGCTTAAGAAGAAGGAACTTAGTTTCTAGGGACAGCAAAATTTGAGAACGCAATTATGCGGGAAATTAATGGTAGAATACAGCAGTTAGTTATGTTTTCTGTGAGTGTTTTTTTGGAGTATCTCCAGGTTGGCAATGATCTGCAAGTGTGTCAGTGATGAAATTATGTAAATTTATGTCATTCTTTTAGCAAAATGTTTAAGGAGGGGGGCATAGAACTCTTCTGCTTTTGAGTTTCTTTCAACTCAAAAATCCTGATACCAAAGTGGCATACTTTGGGTTTTGTACTCCACAATCCTTCACCTTGTTAGGTACTTTTAACAGACTGGGAATTGTTTGAATTGTAATAAAAGCCAAAGAGAATGTAATTATGGTTCATTCAAAATGTATTTCAATGTTTGAATAGATTCTCAGAGATAGTACCCTGATAGAGTATTTGAAACATTACCTCAAGGCATTTGTTGTTGCTTTTAAAGAGGAGCCATATTTACAATAATAACAGTGCAATTTTATGTTAAATGCAGATACTCTCAAAATGGTTTGGCCAGTGTCAATCGAGGAATGATGGTGTTGAAACCATGCAAATGGAGATCAATGTTAGCCATGGTAACTCGTCTTTCCTTTTAGGTAATTTATGTGTAATTTGCCTCTTTGAAGCCCCTGCTCTCTTCTAGTTTTACTATCGGGTTGAAGTATTGCCAACCCTTTCTCTTCATCATGGAGTCCATCACCTCTATGACCTCTGTTTTAATCTTCTCCAGTTGCCAGATATTTCTCTGTCTCTAGACCTGTGGCCCTGGTAAGATGTGTATTTGTCTTATCACATCTGTTTTCTGCCTTGTAGTCTTGTCAAGACTATTTCATCAGCCCACATCCATGTTAGACTTAGCCAGCATGCAGGCAGTTTCCAATATTATGCTATTACACTAGTTAATTAGTAAAAAAAATCCCATTCCATCTACTTCTCTTAAGTATCCTCATATACATGGTGATTGCTAAAGACAAAAGAATCCCTTCAGTTCCCTTTTTCTTGACTTTAATATTGATGTTCTCATCAACTCTCTTGTATCAAAGGAAGAAATTCAAGTATGGCTATCATTCCATCATTGTGCCTCTAAGAGGCAATACTAAATTAACTAACAAATATTATTAGTGTATTTATTGTAAGTATATGTTTGAGTGTGATTGTTTTAGGGTGTTAAAATTGTGGCAGCTGTCTGGCTTAAACAAATAAACAAAAGCTAAGGATGCCATGAAATAAGAGCATTTACAAGGTCCATTACCTTTTGACTTTGAGTAATTGCCTAATTACTTTATGTTCCAAGCTAATTCATAGAATTACATCTAATAATGCCTTACATTTATCTAATGTTCGCAGGTTTACAAGGTGCTTTCATTTGCAGGACTTGTTAAATCAATCAATCAACTACTCAATTAACACATCAGTACTTTTGTAGAAATTTCTTTGAAACCATAGCAGGACGAACATCAGTAAGCTTGATTTGGGTCTTCCTAAGATAAGTACAATTATCTTGCTCTTCAAAGCTTTCAGTCTAGCTGAAGAAGAAGAAGGAAATATCAAAAAATAAGTGGGCTAAAATGTTGGCTGGACACATTTTGTGGGGGCACAATGTGGAAAGCAGGTGCTATTCTCACTGGGGGATGTTCAAGTGATAAAAAGCATTCACTGAGGGAAGGCAATTGAGTGAAGTCTTAGACGATTCTTGCTAGGTTTTTCTGTTATCCAGGCTCATGACATAGAGGAAACTGATTCACAGGAAGGGCTTAAGCATCTTTTTGGACATACTCCTATGATTTCAAAGGATTTCTTCTTCTCTAGCATCCCCACTCCCACCACACCTCATACAATTCCTGGAATGTAAATCATGTTCTAGCTGAGACAATGTAACATGTAAATCATGTTCTAGCTGAGAAATCTGAAGTGGAGAATTAAGTCTATAGGATGAACCTCATTTCCAGAGTAACAAGAAAAACAACTTGATTGAAAAGTGTGTGGGGGGGTAGGTGGGTGGGTGGGATGGGAGGGTGGTGGTGGGGGCATGGGAGGGGGAGGGAGGGAAGTGAGGAAGAGGGGGAGGGAGGGAGTGAGGAAGAGGGGGAGGGAGGGAGAGAAAACTGGGATCGATATGTAAAATAAGAAAAATAAGTAAATAAATAAATAAACAAATAAATAAAAAAGAAAAGGTTACTCATCCATAACTGAAGAAAGAATGCCAAACCCAAATGCAGGAAACAATTGCTTTGCTTGTGGGTTCTCAGTTTCATATGATCTTAAGGCAAGTCATTCTAATGGGGTTCAAATTACCTCAGCCTCCTTTCCTCTAGGTCAGTGGTTCTCAGCCTTCCTAGTGCTACGACATCATGTGTGGGGACCCCCAACCATAAAATTATTTCATTGCTACTTCATAATGGTAATTTTGCTACTATTATGAATTGTCATGTAAATATCTGATATGCAAACCTTGTGGGGTTCGAGGTCCACAGGTTGAGAATCTCCATTCTAGATAATATGGAAACACATTTTGGAGGTGGGACTTGTATTAGCATGAATCTTCCAAGGAGGCAGGATCTAAAAGAATGACCCACTTCTGCCATCACCACCCACAGACTAATCTAATTTCTTCCTTACTATGCTCACTAAAAGCCACTGGTTCTTTTGTTTTCTTTTCTTTTTTTTTAATAGGAAAGATGTTTCTCTTTCATAAAGGGGTATGTGTGTGTATGTGTAGCCACATCTCTCTAAGTTGGTGGCATATTGATTTTCAGTGTGCATTGAAGAAAACAAAAGCAATTTAGTATTGGTACACATTATCTTTAAAATCTTGATTTTGGGTTCTAGTATGTAGCCCCCATTAAAGTTTTCCAATATGAGCTGTGACTATTAGAGGACTAATGGGAGGGGTTTGGTAATTCTCCCCCCCGCCCCGTATTTCATGTGACCATGGAAGGATGAGCAACTAGAATGGCACACTGGATAAGTGATGCGGTTTGAATACCAACAGCTAAAGAAGCAGGAAGCTGTCTTAACTCAACCCACAAACTTGTTTCTGGTTTTCCAATGGACTGAGAAATCCTTCACTTATGATTCTTTGCAGGAATAAAAGGCTTTCAAACAATCTGTCCTGACCCTCATGAAAATTCAGGGTAAAGGTAGAAATAAAGGGATTATTTGCAAGATTATTTATAATTTATGAAAAAACTGAGGCCAAGATAGGCTAAGGGTAGGCTCTATGATAACCAGTATTTATTTTTTTAATCTTCTGAGCCAGCTCTCCTTAGTTACACATATTATAATGCTTTTTTTAGACTACCTCTATCTCTAACCTAATTTTTCTTAAGTATATGTGATCAACTGCAAGAGAAACCGAATGAGAAAACAGGTAATTCAGTATCAACCTCTTACACTGGTATGAAAAGAAATCAAAACCACATTATCTTGTCAGTCCAATAATTTGAATGGCTAAACTCTTAAGTATCAAAATCAAAAATTTCTACTCTCCCGGGATCAACTACAAGGAGTGGAGTTAGTTTGCATCAACAGCCTGCTAGATACCCTTACTGTATCACTGTAGAAAGTTTACAGGCCCAATTCATTTTAAGAGGTCACAGTCACCCTAATACCCAAATCAATAAAGACTCAACAAAGAAAAAGGATTACAGATCAGTTTCTCTTATGAACATATATGCAAAAATAAAATAGTTTCAAACCAAGTCCAAGAACATATAAGAACATATACTAAAGGGCTTCATCCCAGAGGTTCAGGAATAGTTGAACACACAAAAATCAGTAAATGTAATCTATCATATAAGTAAACTGAAGGGAAAATAAACCACACAATTATTTCATAAGATGCTGAAAGTCTTTGACAAAATTCAACACCCTTTTATGATAAAAGTCCTGAGGAGATTAGGGATACAAGGGGCATATCTAAACACAATAAAGGCAATTTACAGCATGCCTGTATCCAGTACCAAATTAAACAGAGAGAAACCCAAAACAATTCAGCTAAAATCAGAAACAAGACAAGCTTGTCCACTTTCTCCAAATCTACTCAATATAGTGCTTGAAGTTTTGTTAAAGTGATAAGACATCTGAAGGAGATCAAGTGGATACAAACTGGAAAGGAGAAAGTCAAACTATTTTTTTTTTTTTGAGATGATATGGTAGTATACATAAGTGACTCTACAAATTTCACTAAAGAACTCATATAGCTGATAAACACTTTCAGCAAAGTGGCTGGATACAAGATTAACAACAACAACACCACCAAAAATCAGTAACCCTCCTATATACAAATGACAATAGAGTGAAAAAGAAACCAGGGAAATAATACCCTTTATAATAACCACAAATAAAAGTATCTTGGTGTAACTCTTACCAAACAAGTGAATAACTTGCATGATTAAAAAACTTCAAGTATTTGAAGAAGGAAATTGGAGAAGATATCATAAAATGGAAAGATCTCCCATGTTCCTGGATTGGTAGGATCAACATAGTAAAAATGGCAATCTTGCCAAAAGCAATCTACAGATTTAATGCAATCCCCATAAAAATCCCAACACAATTCTTTAAAACCTCGAAAAGACAATCCCCAACTTTATATGGAAAAACAAAATACTCTGGATAGCTAAAACAATCCTGAACAATAAAATAACTGCTGGAGGTATCATCATCCCTGATTTCCAGTTTTACTATAGAGTGATAGTAATGAAAACTGCATGGTATTGGCATAAATGGTGACACAAGTTGGCAAATGGAATCCAACTGAAGTTCAAAACATAAATTCACACACCTATAGACATTTGATTTTTGATAACAAAGTCAGAAATACACACTGAAAAAAAAAGAAGCATCTTTAACAAATGGTGCTAGTCAGACTGAATGTCTGAATATAAAGCATAAACAGATCCATATTTATCACCCTGCACACAACTCAAATTCAAATGGATCAAAGGCCTCAACATAAAGCCAGGCACACTGATCCTGATAGAAAAGAACACATTGAACACATTGGCACAGGAGACAATTTTCTGAACAGAATACCATTAGTGTGGTTATTAAGATCAATGATTCATAAATAGGACCTCATGAGCCTGAGAAGCTTCTTTAAGGCAAAGGACACCACAGAATAAGAACATCCACATCCAATAGGGGTATAAAATTCAAAATATACAAAGAGCTCAAGAGATTAGATATAAAAAACCAAATAATCCAACTACAATGGGCCACATAAAATGGCATACATATTTAGACAAAATTCTCAACAGAGGAAACTCAGTTTTCTAAGAAACATTTAAAGAAATGCTCAACATCATTCTTAGCCATCAGGGAAATGCAAATCAAAACTACTTTGAGATTCCATCGTATACTTGCCAGAATGGACAGGATAAATGACACAAGCGATAGTTTATGCTGGCAAGGATATGGAGCAAGGAGACCACTCCTCTACTGCTGATGGTAGTGCAAACTTGTACAGCCACTATGGAAATCAATATGGTGGCTCCTCAGAAAGCTGGTAATTGATATACTTCAAGACCTAACCATACCACTCTTGGGCATATACCCAAAGGACATTCCATCCTACCACAAGGATACTTGCTCAACAATATTCATTGTGTTTTTTTTTTCATAATGGCCAGAAACTGGAAACAACCTACAGAAGGATGGATAAAAAAATGTGGCACATTTACAGCTATTAATTATATCTTGAAACTAGAAGTCAAATGGATAAAACTGGGAAAAAAATCACCCTGAATGAGGTAACCCAGAACTACAAAGACAAACATGGTATGCACAAGTGGATATTAGCTGTTAAGTAAATGATAATCAAGGTATAGTGGTGGGATTTGGTTGTATTCTGTTGACTTGTTGACCAAGTCAAAGGGTCCTGGGAAGATTCCCAAACAAGGCAGGTCAGAAGGTTGCTCTCTTTAACAGTGGTGTCCCATTGCTAAGGATAGCATCTATATATATCTCATTGAATGTAGAGAGCTCAAGCTTATGCCTGTATCAGCCTTCACCACTGTGTTTTAGTCTCTTTGGCACAAAAAGGTATCCTTTAGGTTTCAGAAAGAGAAACCCGGACACCAACTGAGCCACAAAACCATTGACCTACAATCTGTCCTGCCTACAAGATGTGATGGGGTGGCACAGAACTTGTGACAGTGCCCAATCAATATCTGGTTTAACCTGAAGCCCCATGCCTAAAAGCCAGCCCATGCCAGATACTGCCTATACACCCAGGACCTGAAGACTGGATAGTTTAGAGCAGTGGTCCTCAACTTTCCTAATGCTTTGAGCCTTTAATATAATTCCTCATGTTGTGGTGACCCCCAGCCATAAAGTTGTTTTGTTGCTACTTCATAACTATAATTTTGCTACTGTTATTAATTATAATATCTAATTAAGTGACCCCCAGGTTGAGATCTGCTGGTCCAGAGACAAAACACAGCAGCAGCAACAACAACAACAACAACAACAACAACAACAAAACAACCCACAACCTCCTCCCCCAAACCAATAAAATGACCCGTAAAGATATTCTGCTATACTCATAGATTGGTGCCTTGTCTAGTTGTCATCACAGAGGCTTCCTTTTGCAGCAGAAGACAGTGGGCATAGAGACACAGAGCTTGACATTAAGTGGAGTGAGAGTCTAAATTGGAGATCTTCATAGGGTCTCTCCCCTCAGACATGGGGGAACTCCATGGAAGAGTGTGAGGAAAGACTGTAGGAGCCAGAAGGGATGGAGGGCACCAGGAGAACATGGCCCATGGAATCAACTAAGCCTGGTTTACTTGAAATTGTAAAAACTGAAGCAGCAAGCATGGGTCTTTCATGGGTCTGCATCAGGTCCTCTATGTATATGGTATGGTTGTGTAGCTAGGTGTTTTTATGGAACTCCTAACAATGGGAGTCGGTGTGTCTCTGACTCTTTTGCCTACTCTTGGGACTCTTTCCCTCCTATTGGGTTACTTTGTGCAACCTACTTGTAGGAAGGTGATTTTAAAAAACAGAAAAATATGGGGACAAAAAAATGCAGTGATCAGGGGCTAGGAGATCTGGCATTTTTACATATTAACTATGTCAGCTTTTCAGGGAAACCCCTTCTCTACTTGTTTGATTGACCTTGGAAAAAAGCTTGGTTTACTCCATCCCTCCCTTAAAATCTCCAGATTGTGTAATAGAATATACCATTGATCCTAACTTTTTTTTTAGTTTGCAGTAGAAAGTTTCTGGGTGTGAGCAGAGGTGCTTCCCCCTACATTATTGATTATCTCTCATGATACAATACAAGGCACTCTTTACATGTGTCATTAAATACATGATGATGATGCTGCTGCTGCTGCTGATAAATGCTTATGGAGCACTTAAGCCAATAACTTTTAATCAGTTTGCATATATTCACTCATTAAATTCTCATCACAAGCCGAGAAATTGATACTATTACGAACTTCATTTTGGAGATTATCATATGAGCCTTGAGGAAATAAAACAAGGTACCCAAGTCCTACAACTGACCTCAGCATTAAGATGCAACTGTGTTCTTTCAGATGAAGAAACTGAGGTTTAAGAAATGATGGTGAATGGCCTGTGATGCCTGGAAGTCAAGTTAAGACCTAACTGTTCCTTCTGCTTAGATGCTGTGTCTTCCCAGAGCTAGTGTTGCTTTGTCCTGAACTGCAGAGCATGAAACATTTAATGAAAGGAAAGTTTACGAAATGCAATGCAGACTGATGAGATATTTGGGATGCTTTGCAGTAAACAAACCTCTTTCAGAATTCTCATCGTCTCCCACTCAAATTGCTAAAGCCATAACAGTTAACAATTACTTCAGTCTTTCTGAAGCAGTGTGGGAGTGGACCATCTTAATTTTACTGCTCAGGGTGTACACTGGAGACCAACAAAATTTTCCTTTAGCTTGCTGAAGCACCAGCCAGAAATTAGATATATTAGATGCTGCCTTTCCCCATCAGCCTTGTCTGACCCTTTCCTGCTAGAGCTTAGTCTTGGAACATCATTACTTTATGAGAGAAATAGAGCTCAAACTGGGTCAACTTTAAATACACAAAAAATGTCATTGCCAACCTATTTTCCAAATAGATTAGACCTAGTGCATCAGTTCGGTATGTCTGTTTGGGACATGAGGACATGAGGAGGGGGATTTTTTAAACCTCATTTCTAATAATAATAAGGAATCTTGGATACACATGACTTGGAATTTTCAAACATCCCCCATGAAAGTGAGGGGCCAGAATGGAAATCTGATTATTTCTAAATGATATACAATCAAGTTTCAAACCAGATGCTTGAATTAGTATTCAAGAAAAATGTGGGTGTCTATTCAGGCTAGATGTTGGGAAGATGGGGAGAATGAAGACAAGCAAGGGCTGGTTTGTGTCTATCAAGGGGGTGAGGTATAAGATGGTGATGGTACATGTTATTCTGTAAATATGTTTCCCATACTGGTTAATGAATAAAGCACTGTGGCCAATAGGAAAGCAAGATAGGAGGGACTAGGAGACAAGGAGGAAAGACGAAGTAGGAAGGAGGAGTCAACATGGAGAGCCCGGAGAGGTAGGACGCCAGCCACTCTTGCCGGTAAGATGAACCATGTGGAAATACTTAGAATAGTAGAAATGGGTTAATTATTAAGACAAAGCCAGCCAATAAACAATAATAGTAACTGGCTAACAAAATTATATCAAAAACAGAGTCTCTGCATGTTATTGGGGGCTGGTGTGGCAGTGGGACCAGGCGGCCAGCGGGGAGGAACAAAGAGTAGGACCAGGCGGCTGGCAGGAAAAACCTACTAGTAACAAGCTGGTGTCATCTGTACCTGTGGGAAAATGTGCCACTCCTTAGTTGTCTTCTGCCTATAGAGGGACATTGCAAGGGTAGGAAATTGAGGTACTTTGGGATGACTGCTGTGTGGCTGTGACTCAAACCCAGATGACTTTAATGACAGGCTGCTATTTCTTTCTTACATTTAACTATTAACTAGGAAGTATATACATGTGACAATTGTTTAACACATCCTGTATCCTTTTATGGGGAATACAAGCTTGTATAACTTGCTGAGTTGCATACTAGTTTAAGATGATCGTTTTTGATCTGGAGACTTTTTAAAGGAATTTTGAGCAAATAAAGTGATTTTTAAAATTTTAAAAGTGAAAACAAGTGACAGCAAATGCTGGCAAGAATATAGGAGAAAGAGGGACCTTATTCATTCTTGCTGAAGTGAAAACTCATACAACCACTATAGAAATCAATATGGAGATCTCTCAGAAGGCTAGAAATAGGTGGTGGCGGCACTTGCCTTTAACCCAAAACGTAGGAGGCAGAGGTAGGTGGATCTCTATGAGTTAGGGGCCAGCCTGTTCTGAAGAGTAAGTTCTAGGATGGCCAGGGCTACATAGTGGAAACTCCAACTCAAAAAAGAAACAAGCTATAAATACCATATGACCCAGATATATTATTGCTGAGCATATACTGAAAGGACTAATATCCTACTATAGAAATACTTGCATGTCCATGTTCATTGCAGCTCTATTCACAAGAGTCAGGAAATGGATTCATTCTATATTTCCACTAGCTGGTCACTGGATAATGAAAATGTTGTACCTACATACAGTGGAATTTTATTGCACTATAAATAAAAGTGAAATTTACAGGTAAATGGATATAACTGAGGACAATTATACTAAGTGACATATGCCATATATACAAAGACAAATGCCATATTATCTACTATACATGGATCCTATCTTCAAATATGTAGATTTGTTGAGTTTAATTTCAAGAATCTGTAGAAACCTAGAAGCTAGGAAGAGGTGGCTGTAGGGGGTGGAAGGAAGGAAGATTTTAAGGGAGTGTGTGGTAGAACACAGTGGGTATGCAGGTACAAATGAGAATAATGGGGCGAAGAGAAAGGTTTAAGAAAGGAGGCGATGGGAGGGCAGTGAAGAAGGGTAGAGAGGTGGGGGAGGATTAACATTAAGGATGTTTGAAAAAGTCATGGGGAAACCTACTGTCTTACAAGCTTACTAAAATAATGATTTTTGTTGTAATGATAATAGAAATTAAGTTCGAATACAAGTATCCTATATGAGAGTTATGCCACCAATAATTTTACTCAGCTGTAAAACCTGTGAACTACACTAACAACCAGCATAGCAAGCCCATTGGTGCAAGAGTGACATGACTGACACAGGGTTAACCAAATCTGGTTGGATTTAAGTCTTTCCCCATAGGAAAAATAACCTTACAATCAGTACTGTATATCTGGTCAAGAACTTGTGGCTAAGTGGTCATGGACCCTGTGAGAGAACCTATTATTATTATTTTCCTGAATAAATGTTGTTTCAAACTGCCTTCTAAATATTTATCATGGACTGATGCTGCTCTCAACCCTCATCAGAGAAGCTTCTTTCTGCAGTGGGTGGTGGTCAATATACAGGCTCACAATTGGTCAAAGTACAGTTAATGAGTGACTGTGGCATGCTCAGCCCTGAAGGGGACCTCTATATCACACTATATCACACTGTCTACCAACTGAGGCTGAGGGAACACGGAAGAAGAAGGGGTGGAAAAACTATAATGCCAGAGGTTTGAGAGGACTGTTGCAAAAAGCTTCTTTAAAAAGGCTGATGCATGTACAAATTATTGCACCTGTGGCTACCTGCACAAGATGATGCCCATCAACTTTTCAACATGGAAAGGGGAAGGGATCATGAGGACCTGACACCCCCTGAGGCATATTGACAGTCAATGGGAAGGGGAAGGGGTACTACTTTCATCAGTGGTGTAGCTTTCAATACATAGCCCATGCTCTAGTAAACAGCTCAATGGGTCACATTCACAAAAATGATATGGAAGATTTTCTGGGAAGAAAGGCTTCAGTAGCATAAAGAAGGGGGATGAGATGGGATAATAGGGGTTGAGAGGAACCAAAATTCATCATATTCATGTATGACACCATTAAAGAGTAAACAAACATATTAAAACCATAACAATAAAACAGAAATGTTTATTTTTTTCTGCCTCTTTTATGCTCCAATGGGCATTGGGTGAGGAATAGGCAAGGTCTAGGTGTCAGTTTGACCAGATTGATTGGTGATGAAAGTTTTGAAGTTTGATTTTTGTTTTGAACTTGGTAGTTTTTCAGTCCATGATGCTAGTTGTCTTCAGTCTACATTGGACTCTCAAAGAAGCAGGCTCTAATACCAACAAAGCTATGCCTCAGCAGTAGGGTAAATGAACTTGTAATCAAGAGAGTGAGGGAAAGCTGGAGAAAAGCAAAAGCTTCCTTCTTACAGATTCTGTTTTAAAAAATTATGTAATTACTTTTTTTTTTAAAAAAATATATATTTAGCTTTGTCCCCATCACCAGGCCTTGGCTATGCAGAGAGGGAGACACCCCACCAACATCTACTGGAAAAACCTATGGGAAGACAACAATACAAAGAAACAGCTAACATCAGAAAGACAAGCATAACACCACCAGAATCTAGGGAATCTACACCAACCAGACCAGAACACAACAAAGCAAATGAATTAGAAGAGAACGACCTAAAATTAACGTCATAAAAATGATAGAGGCTCTCAAAGAAGATGTGAGAAAATCCCTTAAAGAAGTGAAAGATAAAACAAACAAAAAATGGGAAGAAATGAATAAATTTCTTAAAGAAAGTTTAGAAAGCCAAGAAAAAAACAATTAAACAGGTGAAGGAAATGGTTCAAGACTTGAAAACGGAAATGGAGACAATAAAGAAAACACAAACCGAAGGAATGTTGGAAATAGAAAAACTGGGCAAACGATCAGGAACCGCAGATGCAAGCATAACCAACAGAATTCAAGAGAAGGAAGAGAGAATCTCAGGTGCTGAAGATAAACTACAGGAAACAGATTTATCGAGTCTTTCCTATGGGGAAAGACTTAAATCCAACCAGATTTGGTTAACCCTGTGTCAGTCATGTCACTCTTGCACCAATGGGCTTGCTATGCTGGTTGTTAGTGTAGTTCACAGGTTTTACAGCTGAGTAAAATTATTGGTGGCATAACTCTCATATAGGATACTTGTATTCGAACTTAATTTCTATTATCATTACAATAAAAATCATTATTTTAGTAAGCTTGTAAGACAGTAGGTTTCCCCATGACTTTTTCAAACATCCTTAAATCCAAAATCATAAATCCAACAAATCCTTAACACAAAACATCCAGGAACATGTGGGACACTGTGAAAAGTCCAAACATAAGAATAATAGGCATAGAGGAAGGTGAGGAAACCCAGCTCAAAGGGGCCGAAAACATATTCAACAAAATCATTGAAGAAAATGTTCCCAATGTGAAGAAGGACAGGCCTATGAAAGGACAAGAAGCATACCGAACGCCAAATAGACTGGACCAAAGAAAAAAGACTCCTCGACATATAATAATCAAAACACCTACCATACAGAATAAAGAAAGAATATTAAGAGCAGCGAAAGAAAAAGAACAGGTAATATATAAAGGCAGACCTATCAAAATTATGCCTGACTTCTCCATGGAAACCCTCAAGGGCAGAAGGTTCTGGATAGATGTTCTACAAGTACTAAAAGTCCACGGATGCCAGCCCAGGCTACTATACCCAGCAAAACTCTCAATCACTATAGATGGAGAAAACAAGATATTTAATGACAAAGCCAGATTTTCACAGTATGTATCTACAAATCCAGCCCTACAGAAAGCTTTGGAAGGAAAACTCCAACCCAAGGAAGTTTACTATGCTCACAAAGATTTAGGCAACAGGTAATCCCACTCCACCAGAAACCAAGGGTAAAGAAGGACAAATAAATTCACAATACCACTGCCAAAAGCAAATCTAAAACAAACAAACATTAACAATCAATGGTCCTTACTCTTCCTCAACATTAATGGTCTAAACTTGCCTATAAAAAGACACAGGGTAACAGAATGGATACAAAGACATACAAGAAACACACCTAAGCTACAAAGATATACATTACCTCATGGTAAAGGGCTGGGAAAAGATCTTCCAATCAAATGAACCCAAGAAGTAAGCAGGTGTGGCTATCCTAATATCTAACAAGTTAGACTTCAAACCAAAATTAATCAAAAGGAATGAAGATGGTCATTTCATATTCATTGCAGGAGAAATCAGTCCATCAACAAAAAGTCTCAATTCTGAACATCTATGCCCCAAATATAAAGGCACCCACATTTGTAAAAGAAACGCTACTAAAACTCAAAGCTCACATAAAACCTCACACACTTATAGTGGGAGACTTCAACACACTACTCTAACCAATAGACAGGACCACCAATCAGAAATGCAACAAAGAAACAAAAGAACTAACAGAAGTTATGTCTCAACTGGGTTTAACAGACATCTATAGAACATTCCATCCAAACACACAAAAAGGGAACCTTCTCTAAAATCGATCACATACTAGATGGCATAACAAACCTCAACAGATACAAAAGAATTGGAATAGTCCCCTGTATCTTATCAGACCACCATGCTTTAAAATTGGAATTCAAAAACAACACAAATCACAGAAACCCTACAAACTCATGGAAACTGAACAATGTGCAATTGCACCACACCTGGGTCAAAGAAGAAATAAAGAAAAAAAATTAAGGACTTCCTAAAATTCAACGAGAATGATGACATGATATATCCGAACTTATGGGACACCTTGAAAGCAGTGTTACGAGGGAAGTTCATTGCACTGAGTGCCCACATGAAGAAAACGGAGGATAGTCACATTAGAGAATTACCAGCATAACTGAAAGCCTTAGAACAAAATGAAGCAAACTCACCCTGGAGGAGTAGACGCCAGGAAATAATCAATTTGAGGGCTGAAATCAATAAAATAGAAACCAGGAAAACAATACAAAAAAATCAATGCAACACAGAGTTGGTTTTTCAAGAAAAACAACAAGATAGACAAACTAATTTATCCAAACTAATGAAAAAGCAGAGAGAGATCATGCAAATTAACAAAATCAGAAATGAAAAGGGGGACATAACAATGGGCACAAAGGAAATCCAGACAACTTTCAGGTCATACTTTGAAAATCTGTACTCTACAAAATTTGAAAATTCAAAGGAAATGGACAAATTTCTGGATAACTATCACTTACAAAAATTAAACTAAGAACAGACAAACAATGTAAATAGATTTATAACCCCCATTGAAATAGAAGCAGTCATCGAAAGCCTTCTAACCAAAAAAAGCCCAGTGCCAGATGGCTTCAGTGCAGAATTCTACCAGAAATTCAAGGAAGAGCTAATTCCAATACTCCTCAAATTGTTCCACACAATAGAGACAGAAGGCACATTACCAAACTCTTTCTACAAGGCCACAATCACCTTGGTACCCAAGCCTCACAAAGATACAGCTAAGAAAGAAAACTACAGACCAATATCCCTGATGAACATCGATGCAAAAATACTCAATAAAATACTGGCAAACCGAATCCAAGAATACATCAGAGAAATCATCCACCATGACCAAGTAGGCTTCATTCCTGGGTTGCAAGGATGGTTTAACATACAAAAATCTATCAACGTGATGCACCATAAAAACAAACTAAAAAAGAAAAACCATATGATCATCTCCCTAGATGCTGAAAAAAGCCTTCGACAAAATTCAACACCCTTTCATGATAAAGGTCTTGGAGAGATCAGGGATAACAGGAACATACCTAAACATAATAAAAGCAATATACAGTATACCAACAGCCAACATCAGACTGAATGGAGAGAAGCTTAAGGCAATTTCTCTAAAATCAGGAACAAGACAAGGCTGTCCTCTCTCTCCATATCTCTTCAATATTGTACTTGAAGTTTTAGCTAAAGCTGTAAGACAACAAAAGGAGATCAAGGGGATCCGAATTGGAAAGGAAGAAGTCAAACTGTCTCTATTTGCAGATGATATGAAATCAGTAGCCCTATTTTATTCAGATGACAAAGAGGCTGAGAAAGAAATCAGAGAAAGATCACCCTTTACAATAGCCATAAACAACATAAAATATCTCGGGGTAATGCTTACCAAACATGTGAAAGACCTATACAATAAGAACTTTGTGTCTTTAAATAAAGAAATTAAAGAAGATACCAGAAAACAGAAAGATCTCCCATGCTCTTGGATTGGAAGAATAAATATAGTAAAAAATGGCAATCTTGCCAAAAGAATCTACAAATTCAATGCAATCCCCATTAAAATCCCAGCACAATTCTTCACTGACCTTGAAAGGATAATAATCAACTTTGTATGGAAAAACAAAAGACCCAGGCTAGCCAAAACACCCTGTACAATAAAAGAACTTCAGGGGGCATCACCATCCCTGACTTTAAGCTCTAGTACAGAGCTATAGTTCTTAAAACAGCCTGGTATTGGCACAAAAATAGACAGATAGACCAATGAAATCAAATAAAAAATCCCGATATTAACCCACACACCTATGAACACCTGATTTTTGACAAAACAGCTTAAAAAAAAAACACAATGGAGGGGGAAGAAAGCATCTTCAACAAGTGGTGCTGGCACAATTGGATGATGGTGTGTAGAGGACTGAAGATAGACCCAGGTCTATCGCCATGCACAAAGCTCAAGTCCAAATGGATCAAAGACCTCAACATAAATCCAGCCACACTGAACCTCTTAGAAGAGAAAGTCGGAGATACCCTTGAACAAATTGGTATAGGAGACTGCTTCCTGAACATAACTCCAGTAGCACAGACACTGAGATCAACAATTAATAAGTGGGACTTCCTCAAATTTAGAAGCTTCTGTAAGGCAAAGGACACAGTTGACAAGACCAAATGGCAGCCCACAGACTGGGAAATTTTTTTTTTTTTAACTAATCCTACATCTGACAAAGGGCCGATCTCCAAAATATACAAAGAACTCAAAAAACTAGTCAACAAAACACCAAATAGCCATATTAAAAATGTGGTACAGCATTGAAGAAAGAATTCTCAATAGAGGAAATCAAAGAGGCTGAAAGACACTTAAGAAAATGTTCAACATCCTTAGCTATCAGGGAAATGCAAATGAAAACAACTTTGAGATACCATCTTACTCATGCCAGAATGGCTTAAATTAGAAATACCAATGACAACTTATGCTGGAGAGGATGTGGAGAAAGGGGAACACTCCTTCACTGCTGGTGGGAGTGCAAACTCGTACAGCCATTTTGGAGATCAGTATGTCGGTTCCTCAGGAAAATGGGAATTAGCTTACCACAGGACTCAGCAATTCTACTCTTAGGTATATACCCAAATGACCCACATTCATGCAACAAAGTCATGTGCTCAACTATGTTCATAGCAGCAATATTTGTAATAGCAAGAACATGGAAGCAACCTAGATGCCCCTCAACTGAAGAATGGATAAAGAAGATATGGCACATCTACACAATGGAATACTACTCTGAAGAAAAAAAAATAACCGAATCTTGAAATTCGCAGGCAAGTGGATGGAACTTGAAGAAACCATCCTGAATGAGGTAACCCAGTCACAAAAAGAGGAACAGGGTATGTACTTGCTCATATGTGGATTTTAGACATAGAGCAAAGGATCACCAGCCTATAATACACACCACCAGATGAACTGGGATACAAGGTGTATTCTAAGAGATTCATATATGGTCCCTCACAAAAGGGGGACAGGACAAGTCCCCCAGAGCACATGAGAAATGGGAGGGCAGTGAATAGAGAGAGTACTAGGAGAAAGAAAAGGGGAAGAGAGGAAAACACGTGTGACTATATAGATTGAGTCAGGGTGAAAGAGGGGGGAATATAAAAGAGGGAGCCATTATTGGTTTGAAGAGAAAACTGAACCTAAAGAAAGGTCTAGAGAACTACAAGACTGACTCCAACTAATAATTTGAGCAACCATGGAAAGGTTACCATTAATGCCCTTCCCTGATAGTGAGATCATCAACTAAATTATCCACCATCATGGAGTCCTCTTCTAGTACCTGTTGGAAACAGAGGCAAACACACATATCCAAACACTGAGTCGAAGTAGTATCCAGATGCAGAGAGAGGGGACAAGACCAGGTTGCAGAAACTCACAAAGACAGCTGATCTGAACAAGGAGGAGCTTGGGCCCCCCAGACTGATGGCTAGAAACCCAGCAAGGGACTGACTCAGACCTCCTGAATATGGGTCTCAGCTAGAAGAACTGAGCAGTCTGGGGGACCTCAGACAGTAGAAACAGAATTTATTCCTGGTGCACAAAAAGACCTTGCGGACACATCCCCCATGGAGGGATACCCCCTTAACCTAGAGACAGGAGGGATTTCCTAGTCTCTACTTCAAATGACTTGACAGATTTACATGACCCAACCTGGATAGCATAGCCCTACAAGTGGAATGGGGGTGGGGGTTAGGGGAGGGGAGGGTGGCCAGGGTGCATGTCACAAGGGAAAGAAGGTAAGAGGGAGGGAGGGAGAGAAAACTGTGATCTGCATGCAAAAATTTTAAATTATATTATTAAAAAAAGAAGGAAAATGTTGCTGGGTTAATTAATTAATTAATTAATTAAAATGTTTCGACTTCAAAATTTAAGCCTAAGGACAAGTTACTGGGGAAAAGGATTTCTAATTTTGTTTCCACAGAAAATGAAAAGCTGCAGATTCATTCCAGACTAATGTAGTTTGATCAAGCAAGACCCCCTGAAGCAATGTCAATGGGACAATGCAGCCTTGCACACCACTACAACCTGGATTTCTGCGTCTTCTTAGGATTCCCCCATAACAGTGCCCTCTACCAGTAGGAAGCAGTTTGGAAAGGACTACACCCAAATTCCCAAATATTGTTTATAAATGTTTGTTTTCATTAAAAAAGGCATGTATAATTATGTCCAGCATAAAATAAATAGATGTTTATTAAATAAAAAAATGCCATCCATTAAGTGGAGGTCCTATCCAATGGGATAAGGCTTATAATTTCAATAAATTAGATATTAAGAATTAAAAAATATATATTTATTATTTTTATTTTACATATTGATCCCACTACCCTGTACCTCCCTTCCTCTCATGCCCCCTGACCCCCCTCTCATCACATTCCCCACCCACTCAACTAGGAGGGTGATACCTTCCATGAGGGATCATCAAAATGTACAGATCCTTTAATATAGACTTCCATTAGAAGGTATGGTCCAGGTTTAGGGTTGGTTTTATAACCTTAAATGATCCAGAGTTAGGGTGGGTCTTCTGATCTTAAATTATCAAGAAAACTCTTCACCAGTATGCCTAGCTGCTTGGGTTTTAGTTGGGTCCAGATGTAGTCAAGTTGACAACCAAAGTTAGCCATTGTAGCTAAAAACAATAGGCTGCAAGGAAGTAGATTTGTTCTTACAAGAAACAATTTTCAGCTACACCTGCCCAAAGATGTAGTTTTCTATAAACAGTGATGATTCATGACCATGTTTGATGAGTCAGAGAACTACTTGAAAGGACCATTTTTCCAGGAAATTCAAGGGTATCAGGAGACTGGATTTCACAAACATTGTATTTCTTCCCAATTTGGAGCATCCCAGCAGCAACTGGACTGTCCTAGACTACGCCTACACTTTGGCCGCTGTCACCACTGTGGCCAGGCTATCCTTTGGAAGGCTGTTGTTACGAAGGGAAGAGAAGCATCCACAGTGACAACAGTTACTTTGTTCTGACATTTGCCTGTTCGCTGTGAGCTTTGCAGATTTGGGGTGGATTATATGTATTTTATAATCTTTCACTTAGTACACCAACTTATCCAATTGAATTACTTTTTTTTCCTTTCCTAAAAAATGTGTATGGGTGTTTTGCCTGCATGTTTGTCAGTACACCATGTGTGTGCAGTGCCCACAGATGCCAGAAAAGGTCACTGGAATCCCTAGGGTTGAGTTACCGGTAGTTGTGAGCTGCCTTGTGAGTGCTGTGAATTGACATGGATTCTATGTGAGAGCAGTCAGTTCTCTTAGCTGTTGAGCCATCTTTTCAGTTCCCTCAACTGAGATTTTATAAATGTCATTAAATAATATTTTTCAGACATTAAATATTGTCAGGCTCCAACAAAACTTGCAGTCATAGACTTTCTCTGAGAAAGAATGGATTTGAGTTATTTACAACATTTTTGAGATATGGGAATCTTGGGGGTTCTCAAGAGCTCCCATATACACTTTAAAATAGTTTTTAAAATCAGCCATAAGCAAGTACACTGCTTCCTACTGTATGCCAGGCCAGAATTTCCAACTGTTAAGACAGTCTTGGGACTCTGATATCTTCTTACCCTCTCAAGGACAAATTGGGAATGATAGAATGTTTTTGCTCCACATTGTACAACTGACTTTCTGTAGTGACAAGCAGTAAACATTTTAGGAAGAGAAGTGCCAGGCTGACCATCTCAATGCTTTCCTTAGAACAGACAACACCCCGCTGTGTGCTCACAGCAGCATCAATTCAGTGATCACATTGGCACATTTTCCCTTGATCTTTTTATAGGGCTATCTGCAGACAGCAGGAACTCAACGTTTATGAGTTGAAACACTTTTAAAGTACGGGATTTTACAGTGGTTCAGGTTGTTCCCTGATACACTGCTGACCTTGTTGTAGGAGAGATGCCAAGAAATTGGCCAGGGTACAACAACCCTCCTTACATCTATGTCCAGGGCATATGGTCCATGGAGGAAATTTCCAAAACCCTACGAAGTGTGTTTAAAGGAAGAGGTAGCTCAACTGAGATGAGTCTTTTGGGTTAGGAGTTTCTCTCGGCCCCAGCAGTTCTATGATCTCCTTTCTACGACTTGCTTCTCTTTCTTATAATTTACACACATCAATTAAGTCCTTGGTGGGAAGATTTCTTTCACAGTAATGTGTTTTACTCTAATTCCAGAGCACCACACTGATTACAGTGTGGGTATTTGAACTCTCATGAGTCTCAATTCACTTATTAATATTATTAATTTCACTATTATATATATGTAGATTATATATATGCATATGTATATTTATATATTGTTATTAGTACCTTGTCTCACTCAGGGGTATCATCTCAGGAATGTTGGCCTATAGACAATTCATAAGGAAGCTGAAAATTTATTTAATTTTAGTACTTCCTCAAAAACCTCCTCTTCCCTCTACTTCTCCTTTGTCCTATATTTACAACTGTTCAGAAATAGCCTTTTACATGTGTTTTCCACTAGTCCTTGGCTGATAGTGATTTAAAGTCTCAGTTTTCATAAAGATGTTTGTATTTAAAGAAAACAATTTAAGGCTTAACACCCAAAATTCTAAATCTCTATAGTTAAATTTTAGATCGTGAAGTTTGTGGCAGAGATGAAGGTAGTCAGCTTTAGTTACACCGGACAGGTGGGGCTCTCCCTTCCTGATTTTGGATCAGATAATTGGTGTGATGACAGACTTGGGGAATGGCAGTTCTTCCAGATAACACACATGCTGATGAGGGAGAAAGCAAAAGAAGACCAGGTTGGGATACTGTTTGGGAAAGAGAGAAGCAAGATGTCATGCTTTCACTACTTAAGTGTTTTGTTGTGGGGGCAGTGACAGAAGGCTGGGAGAAACAAGCTGCAATCAGTGCTTTTACTATTTAAATGTTTTGATTTTGGTGGTGGCATATGCGGAAAGTTCAGAAGACTGCAAGATTCCAGAGAAGAGGAACACAACCTCTGCAGATTCATCTGTGTTGCAGAACTGACTCTCAGAGAAGTCACAGGAACCGCCAGTGTCCCTTAGAAAATGAGAGTGTGGGTATCCTTCTTATGGGGATGGTGGAAGATTCTTACAAAACAAACAAAAACCAAAAAAAAAAAAAAACCCCAAACAAACAAACAAACAAAAACCCCACCCCTTTGCATTGTATTTGTAAAAATTTGTCAAAGGGCAGGGCTCAGACAAAAGGTTGAGCTCTGTCTGAGGTGGGAAGTTTGGCTACATTAAGTGAAAGCTGAAGGCGAATGTTGTGCTGTATGCTTGAAAATGTTACAGGGCTTTGAAGGGTTGGTTGGCTGTTTCAGACTGTGTTCCTCTCATCTTAGAAAGCCATTTAAGATCTGAGCAAAAGGGATAATATTCTCCAAAAAGTTACACCGAGCAGTTGTGATTAAAGGAAGAGAATGGCATGGCCATTTCCCCTCAATTTGGGAAAGTGCAGAAGAGTGCCTCTGACTTATCAGGTGTGTATGGTATGTATAGGAACAGAAACAAGCAGCTTATTGTAATGAGGAAACCTTTCTTCCACAGACGTGTTGCTTTTCATGATGGAGCAAATATTTGGCAGTCAAGTTATCTTTAAAGTAAAAACAGAAAAACTACTTGGTGTAAGTTTCTGAAGCATTTGTTTCTTGCACTGGCCTATGAGCAAATAGGAGAGCACCAAGCATTTATGGTCGTATGTGCCTCTGCAGTGGCTGCCATGCGATAGCAGACTCCTCCTCCTCCTCCTTCTTCTTTTAATTTATTTTTTAAATTTAAATTAAGCTTGTTTTACATGTCAGTCCTAGTTCCCACACTCTCCGGTCCTCCCTTGGTCCCCCCACCCAACCCCCATCCCATCCCTTTTCTGCTCCCCAGGGAGAAGACTTCCATGAGGGATCTTCAAGGTCTGTGGTATCATTTGGAGCAGGGCCTAGGCCCTCCCCTATGTCTTTAGGCTGAGGGAGTATTCCTCTATGTGGGATGGGCTCCCAAAGTCCATTCACATACTAGAGGTAATTACTAATCCATTACCAGAGGCCCCATAGACTGCCTAGTCCCCCTAACTGACACCCACGTTCAGGGAGTCTGGTTCGGTCCTATGAGGATTTCCCAGACGTCAGACTAGAATCCATGAGCTCCCCCTTGTTCATGTCAGCAGTTTCTGTGGGTTTCTCCAGCCTGGTCTTGACCCTTTTGCTCATCATTCCTCCCTGTCTGCAACTGGATTCCAGGAGTTCGGCTCAGTGTTTAGCTGTGGGTGTTGAAAGCAGACACTTTTATTTCAGCTAAAACTGCAGGGCGGCAGCTGCTGCCATTATTCACAGATTTAGTGTCAACTAGATAATTGAAATAGCAAAATGGGAATCGAGAGTTTTTTAGCCTTTTCTTGAAGTCTTAGAAACATTGTTTCCTGTGTATTCTGACTACAAAAACTTCCCAGCTAGAGAATCTTTTTAGCTCAATCATTTTTGGAGGAAGGAAGTGAAACTATGTTCCCATTTCTTTTCAGTTTAAGGCCAAGTGTTTTAAGGACTTCCAGACATTCCTTCCTAAATTTAATATGAAAAAGTAAAGCAAGCAAAGGCACCATCTTTGTGTATAAAACCCAACAGTTTATGGTTTATGGTAGAGAGGTTTTGAATCACAATCTAACAAGATAATTTTAGAATGAGTTTTGTAGACGTGCAGCCTGGTCAACTGTTTTTCCTGGTTCCTGATTTTTGAGTGGTTGTGACAGCTATCACTTCTAGGCCAAACCATTTAATGCCAGTGCAAGACCTTTAAGTATAGTCTTTCCTTCTGTAACCATACTGTCAGTTTTCTAGACAGTGGCAGCTTTATCAATCTGGGTCTAGAAGTAAGGACAATGAAGAGCAGAATTCCTATCAAGTGACATGGGCACATAGCAGGAGCAAGGAAACTCATTTTAAGCCACTGAGATTTGAGATTTTGGGTTAACATCTCTCTCTCTCTCTCTCTCTCTCTCTCTCTCTCTCTCTCTCTCTCTATATATATATATATACACACACACACACACACACATATATATATATATATGATAAGCTTCTTTGATTGATACAAATATAAGTAGATAAAGAAGGTCTTTTCTAAATTAAACTAAAAGAGATTCATTTAATTTATTTTATGTTTATGGGTACTTTGTCTACATGCATATTTGTTCACCACATGCATACCTGTTGTTCAGAGGAGCAAGAAGAAGACATCAGATAGCCATTGTGTGGGTGCTGGGAACCAAACCAGGGTCCTCTGCAAAAGCAAGTGTTCGTTACTATGGAGTCATCCCTCTGGTTCCTAATTTAAAAATTCAAAGACCTTTCTCTGGCCACATTCTTTTCCCATTGTTCATTTCTTAACCACTGGCAGACACTAGTCATTTTTGTCATTTCAATCATGTTTTATAAATAGAATGACACAGCATATAAGATTTCTTCCTCCCAACTCTGCCCAATTCTCTGAGAATTGATCCAAGGTCAGTTGTTTTAACTTTAGAGCAGCATTCCTGGTATGATCACACTATGGTTTAACCACTCTCCTGCGAGAAAATGTTTGAGTTGTTTCCAGTTTTGGGCTAAGATGAAGTATTGGCTTTAAGTAATTTTTTTCCTGAGACAGTGTTTCTCTGTATTGCCTTGGAGCCTGTCCTGGAACTAGCTCTGTAGACCAGGCTGACCTTGAACTCACAGAGGCCCACCTTACTCTGCCTCCTGAGTGCTGAGATTAAAGGTGTGCACTACCAACATCTGGCTTGGCTTTAAGTATTTTTAAATAAGATTGTTTTTGTGTTTATTTTGGCTTTTCATTTCATTGGGACAAACCCCCAAAAGGTGCTGGGTCACTTGGTAGTTACATTAATTTTTAAAGTGGTTATTCTTTCCTGTCTTGCTCAGGGGTTCTATTGCTCTTAAGAGACACCATGACCATTGCAACTCTTATAAATGAACAGCATTTAATGGAATGGCTTATGGTTTCAGAAACTGAGTCTATTATCATCATGGTGGGATGTGGTGGCATGCAGGCAAACATGGTCCTGGAGCCGAGAGTCCTACATGTTGATGGGTAGGCAACAGGAAGTGAACTGTCTCACTGGGTATGGCTTGAGCATATATGAGACCTCTAAGCCTGCCTCCACAGTGACACATGTCCTACAACAATGCCACACATCCTAATAGTGCTACTGTCTATGAACTTATGGGGGCTAATTATATTCAAACTATTACATCTTTTGAAAGAATTTGGTATTCTTACCAACAGTGTACAGCAGACCCAGCCCCTCCACAGTTTTGCTAGAACATGCTACAGCCATTAGAGTATCTTTTGGTTGTTTTTGATACTTTCTTAGTGAGACCTCATCACAGTTGAAATAAACATTGATATTGAATGGCCAATGACACTGAATAACATATCATGGGATTATGTGCTGTGTGTATCTAATCCCTAGTAATTCATCTCTTCATGTCTTTTGTCCATTTTATAACTGGATTAGATAAGTGCTTGACTTTGAAATGTTTCAACACCATATTGTAGATAGTAATCCTTTGTTGGATACATAGTTTGAAAATACTTTATCAGAGTCTATAGATCTCTTTTTAATTATTAATGGGATCTTTTCCTAGCAAGTGGTTTTGATTTTGAGGCAGCCCAATTTGTCTATCTGTATGGGTTATGCTCTGAGTTGTAGCTTTAAGGAAATTTACAGTGAAGCACTCACTCCTGCACTCACTACATGTTACTGATGTCTCAGACCCTGAAGGTGGCTTTCTCATTGTCTTCCCTAAATGTTGGGTGGCTTTATTCTGAGTTCTATTACTTTACTATCTTTGTGCAAGTCCCCCAGTCCACAGAGCTAACTTTTGTATAAAGTGTGACATTTCCATGATTCCCATGGCCATTCATTTCTTTTTCTTTCTTTCTTTTTTTATGGGTGTCTGATTGCTTCAGCCCCATTTACTGCAAATGGCTATCTTTTCCCTGTTGAAATACTTCTGCAGTTTTGTCAAAAATCACTTAGCATATTTTTAGAAGTTTATCTATACAATTTCTACTCTGTCCAATTGATTTATATGTCCATACCTTGGCCACTATCACACAATCTTGATTATTGTAGAAAATAATGCACTAAAATAGGGTAATTTTTATTACTTTTCAAAATTGTCTTACTATAGTTTCTTTGCCTTTATGTATAAATTTAAGAAAAAAATCTTTTCTGTAACTACAAAAATTATTCTGGGATTTTGATAGGAATTATACTAAATCTGCATATTAATTTTCAGGGAATTGCATTTTATTATGCCGAGCCATAGTTCTCTGTTTTACAATTTTTCAGTCTTGTGCATTATTTGTTAATTTTATAACTGCTTCATTATTTGAGCAGTTATAAGTGGTATTGTTTTGTTTTTTATGGTTACCTGTCTATTTATAATATACAGAAGTATAACTCAGCCTCTGTACTGGGTTCCTAGAGATGAATTGTCAGTTCTGACTTTTGCTTGTCATAACACCTCTTTCCACCTCTTTAACAGCTCACTGTGTATTGTAACTTGTCTAGAGAACACTGAAGGAGGTTGGACATAATATGGACATTTGCCATCATTTTATTTGAGAGTCCTGAGCATTTGTACATGTTTTAACTTTCAGGAAGTCTAATAACCAGTTCCCCATAGAGTTTATCTTGTACCCTGTGACCCTGATTAATTCACTTAATTATGTGTAGGGTTCCTTCTTCCTCCACATTTCCCTTTCTTCCTCCTTCTCTCATCTGCCCTGCACTGTTTATCTTTTCCTAGTGTACCTTATTTCCCTGAAGTTTTTCATCCAATGATATTATCTGCAAATGAGAACCATTTTATTTCCCTCATACCATCTGTGTTGATTTCCTTTTCTTTTCATGCCTTATTTGACTGGCCATGCCTTCCATCTTTATTCTAAGCAGATCATCATCAAAAGCAGTGAGAGGAGACAAATTTGCTGTGTTTGCATTCTTAAGGGGGAAAATGTTCAGTAGTTTATTATTAAGTCTATTATAATCTTAGCAGCAGGTTTTATGTAGATCTCTTTACTGAGATTGGGAATTTCCCATTGCTCATATTTGTATGAGACTTAAAACACACACACACACACACACATACACACACACACACACACACACACACACACACACACACACACCGGTATTTTCCATATGATTTTGTTGTACCAGTGACAATGAGTAGTAGCCAGTTTTCAGTAGTACAACACAATGTATCACCAAGCCATTTATAAAGTTTCTTTCCTCCACAGTCTAGTGTTCCAAAGTCCCGTACCAGGGGTCTTGGTTCAGCCTCTCTTGAAGGCCCAGCAAGAGATAGTACTATCATAGTTATCATAGTGCAAGTGAGAAGAAAAGTCACATCTCAACCAGGAAGCACAGAACCTGGTTCTGGTGCCTGGTGCTTGGTGCCTGGTGCCTGGTGTCTGGCTTATCGCTCTCCTGACAGCTACCATGCTATAGTAAAAAAACTACTTGGTTCCTGTCTGAGGATATTTTCCCAGGGACTTAGGGCCCTTTTCTGTTAGTTCTAGTTTCTTAAAAGATTTACCCTTCCTGTTACGGCCATCCTGGGGACCATGCTTTGAATATATGAATCTTTTGGTGATTTAAATCACATCCAAACTACTGCATTAAGATATTATCTTTTCTTATATTTTTGGTTGTGAGCCTAGCCTTTAACATATGAGCCATCTATCCAGCCCAATATTATCTTTTCTTAGCTAGCTAATATAATCAACAACACTGGTTGACTTTCAAATATTAGATCAGCCTTACATCCTTCGAAAAAATACTCCACTGCTTTATTGAGTGTATTTGATTTTATACTTTGCTGAATTATATTGTTAATACTTTGCTGTACATTTTATATCTATACTGTCAGGAATGCTGGTATACAATTATTTTTGTGTATGTTGTATTATCTTTGCCTTGTTTTGGTTAGGGTAGTACTGCCTTCATGAAAAAAAATTGAGAAGTCTTCGTCTTCATGTAAAAGCTTGTATACAACTGATATTAACTCTTCTCAGAATACATCATAGAATTCTCTGGTAGAATCATGTGGCTATGGAGATTTCATTTGAAAGTTTAGCAACCATACATCTGACTTCCTTTATAGTTATAAAATTATGCACTTTATTTCGTGTTGTATGAGTTGCAATAGATTGTGTTTTCTGAGGAGTTGTTCTATTTCATCACGGTTACCAAATTTATATACAGAGAATTTGTGGTATTGCTGTCTTAACTTTTCTTTTATGTTTATAGGGTGTGTGGTGTCTTCTTTTTCCTTCTTGATAATGCTGACCTCCTGGTTGTGGAAGGGTACCTGGGGTTTCAATATATGGGCATTTTCACATAAATTATACCTTGGTATATTCTTGTCATAACATTTCAATAACTTATATAAAGAGTGATGTCTTCTTCTCATCCTTTCTACATGTTCCTCTTTTCTAACTTTTTGACCCATAATGACAAGGATTTTTAGTTTAAAATATATGTCTAGGTTTGATACTCTGACTCTGAGTTGGGTGCCTGGAGGATGCTTTCTCCAGATTCTTCAAAGATCATGTGGAGACATTGGTAGAGGAAGTCAGACTGAGGTACAGCCCAAAGGAGAAGCCATCCTTGTCTTAAAGGTGACAATGTAAAATGAGTCCTCAATGCTAATTTTGGTCTTCGAGATCATGTTTATTATTTGAAGGAAAACTAGTGCCAAGTGGTAGAGACATATCTTGCTCCGAGTCACATTATCAAGTACTTTCTCTGTGGTTTTTCCCTTATGCATTTCACCCTTGCCATTCTTCCTCTTAGTAGCAGAGAACTAGTCATATAACTATGTCAAACTATAGTCTCCAGAATAAGGCAAAAATCACTTTGTGATTCCTTCAAACCTAGAAATAGTCTGATTTTGATGATGGGTAGATCTGTGCCATATCTAGGCTTCTTAGTTCACAGTATGCCCACGTGTTCCCAAGGCTGTTCCCTAAGGATCAATTTAGAGTGGTTTCAATTGTCGGGTGTGAGATACAGGAGTAGCCTTGACACCTTACCCCTGGAAAATCTCTAGCTTGTCTGGAGGAAGTGGCATGCCATTACCCCCGCCCCACTTCCACTTAACTGTCAGTTTGAACTTTGTTCCTGTTCTTGCTTTGTGTGTATTTCTATCCATCTGTTTTTGGAAATCATGCAAGACTGTGGCTTTGAGGGTGGCTATCAAAGTACCTGACCGCCATGGCTCCTGGACTTTAAGTAGGATAGGTTGGCATGGTTCTGTCTGTTATTTGGACAACACAGCAGTCTCCTTTTGGCATTTTTAAAAATCTATCTCCCCAGCTATACATCAGTCCCCCCCCCAAAGGTTTACATACATCTCTGATCTGACTGGTGTTTTTCACACCTTCAGTAGAATAAGAAGAAAGTGAATCCAAAAATATTCAACCTATGCTATATTTCTGGCCCAGTATTGTTTTCTGCAATGTTTGGGGGCTCTAAGACAATTTATCAATAATTTCAGCCCTGTCAATACCTCTGCTCTGAGAAATAAGCAATGAGCCTGCTACCTGCTTAAGGGCATAAATGAAAGGGTGAAATAAGAGGAGAAAAGAAAACAGTGAAGTAGAAACATGTTAACATCTAAAAATATTCTGCCACAATCGAGAGATGAGAGTTGAATTCCTTAGAGAGATTCCATGGGGGAAAAGGAATTGTTCTTGCAAAGAGGGTTTCTGAAGCTGCAGGGGCTATGCTAGATTGAGGTCCATAGAATTCTCTGATGTCATCATTGAGAATGCTCCAGTAGGCCTGTGACCTTTGACCCTTAACAGCCATGCAGTGTAGTGAACACTGGGCAGGGCTGCTGTTTGATTAAGTGATCCGAGTTCTTCAGCCAGTTAAGAGACTTGATTGTTTTTTTAATTTGAGTTTACTTATCTTAACGGATTTCCTGAAGGAAAAAAAAGGGCTAGCCAACCTCTAGAAAAAAGGTGAAATTGGACTTTAAGTATCCTTTAAGGGACTCTTTTGGCTGACACTATGAAACGGCGACAAAAGAGGAAACATCTGGAAATTGAAGAGTCAGAGGACGCTGATGAGAAGTCAGGAGGTATGTGCTGAGCAGCGTGTCTGGGGCCACAAGGGATGCTGGTCACCTTGAGCTGCCCAGGAATGACTAAGGAAGATTCAGGCAAGGCAGGAAGGCAGTAATCACCTATCAGATGATGCAGCCATATCTGTCTCCAGGGTTTCAGTGGTGTGAGACAGTGCATAGACCAGATGCCCACAGCAGAAAGATAGTCAGTTGTGTTGTTTTATGAACTTTGGCATTTCCTGAGCACTGACATTTGGAGCTATGGACTTCCAAGCTTGCTGAGGTCCCAGGTATATGACTCAGAGGTGCAGATTTTCAGAGATCCCTTTTTGAGTTCATATCTCTTATTCTTTTATGTTTTTCCCCTTGGAATAATAAATCCCCTTGGAGATGTTAAGGGGATTGCTAAAAAACTGAATTTTACCAAGTCTTTTAGGACAGAGTAAAGAGTAGTCTAATGAGTTAAAGGGCCTGAGAAATATTTTGAGAAATAAAATGTGTGTTCAAAAGCTTAAGGGTTGGTCTAGGGTTGATGTCATGTTAACACCAAGAAGATTTTATTCCTTGAGTAGAAAGTATTCATAAGTGGCCCATTAGAGTCTGTGGATGTACAGGATTTTAGCTTTTCCAGAGAAAATGAAAAGAAAGGAAAGGATCTGATTAGAGACCAAGGTCATGACAGGTGGGGTGACACTCGCCAGGACCCTAGAGAAAGTAGAGGACACTCATAGTTGCTAGCTTGTTTCCTAGGATGCATGATAACTGCATTATTGCATGCAAAAACATAGCATGTGAGCTGGAGAGAGGACTCAATGGTTAAGAAGACTTACTGCTCTTGCAAGAGGACCTGGGTTCCATCCCCAGAACTCACATGGTGGCTTACCACCATTGGTAACTCCAGTTCCAGGGGATCAGATTCCCTTTTCTGACCTCCTTGGGCACCAGGTATTTAAATGGTACACATACACACATTCAGGCAAAACACACACACACACACACACACACACACACACACACAATAAAAATAAATACATAATTAAAAAAATAAGTGGCTTTCTATAAAGGGCTGTCATGTGTAGGAAGCAGGGTCGAATCAAACCCAACCTAGACGTTGAGATGGTGACTTTTGTCCCAAGGAGAGCCTCTCAGCTTCCATGGGCCCTGGGATCTACAGACTGTGGGCTGAGCCCAGAGAACAGAACAGCAGCTGAAAGCACTGCCAAATTCTAACTGGCAGTTCCAGGAAAGTGAAGGCGTAGGGCTTTGACTCCCCCACTTTCCCTTACATTTTAGAATGTTTTGCCCGGGTGTCTTTATTGGGAGGAGGAATAGTAAGTGGAAGGGTGGGAGAGTGTCACTAACTCTGATGTACAGAAGGTGAAGTTATTGTATTCTTCCCTACACCTGGCTGACACTCAGTACATGTGGTGACATATTCAAAGCTCTCATAAGGGTCTTCGATGAGATAGCCACCCATTTCCCTTATGTGCTCTGATACAGAAAGATGTACCACACCTCCACACTTTGAGAACACATGGCTATATAACACTCCATCCCTCTACCACGTGCACACACAGCTATGTATGTGACAGTCAGTCTTCACACACTGAATTCTACAGTGTGTGCGTGTGTGTGTGTGTGTGTGTGTGTGTGTGTGTGTGTGTGTGTATGTGAGTCCCACATAAACATAAATACTTTAGGATATTCCAAAATACCATATAAGGGCCAGTCATATGATAGTATGTCATATCCAAGGAAGACTATACATGTAATAACACCAGGTCTGCTTTGTAAAAACCACAATAAAACACAGAATCATCTGTACCTTATGTTAGGGTTGCCAAATAAAATATAGACTATACTTAAATTTGAATTTCAGATAAGTTACAATGATTGTTTAGTATGAATGTGTACTAAGTACTGTATAAGACATATCTACTCTAAGAATCTGTCTGTGGCTTACTTGAAATTCTAATTTAATTGTGTATCAGTCATCTTTGTTTACTATATCTGGTAATCCTTATGAAGTCACCATAAACTGACCTAGCATATATTTACTTATTTCTGCTCAGTGCCTGCTTTTCAAGCCCAGTTCAAAGATGGACTTCAGTATTCTCAGAGCCTAGAAATTGCCTCATAGATAATAGTTATTTATTAAATATTTCTTTAGTGAACGAAATATACTTAACAAACAAAGGCCACACAGGAAAGGTTATATCTTTCCTAACTGCTCTTTCTCTACAGAGAGATCTTATTTCTACTGTTTTTTACCACATAGACATCACATTTATTAAAGGATTTCTTATATACATCACTGCCACACTTTAATTAATTAATTAATTAATTAATTAATTATTTAAAGACAGTGTTTCTCCACGTAACAGCCCTGGTTTTCCTGGAACTCGCTTTGTAGACCAGGCTGGCCTTGGACTCACTGAGATCCCCTTGTCTCTGCCTCCCAAGTGGTGGGATTAAAGGCATGTGCCACAACCATCTGGCTTTATTTACTTTTAGAGTTTTATTTATTTTTATGTGTATGATTTTTTATTGCAGGTATATGTATGCATCATGTGTATGTGCTGCCTGCAGCAGCCTGAAGAGGGTATTGGATCCTCGGTGGCTGGGGTTGTAGACAGTTGTGAGCTATGATGTGGGCACTGGGAATCAAACCCAGGTCCTATGCGAGAGTAGCCAGTAGTCTCAACAACTGAGCAATCCCTTCAGCCCCTACTCTTACAGTTTTTTAAATGAAGACACTAATAAAATAACTTGTGGCTGTGATTGAGTACTAGAGTACCCATTAGGGCCAGATTCCAAGCCATGTGCATTAATTTTAATTGCTAATTCTGTCAGACACTAGTAAATATTTGTTGGATAGGTAAGTGATGTACAAACATGGCCAACCACCATATCTTTGTGTCTTTTATACCTTTCTCAGGGATTTCAAAGTCACAAGAGGATGCCCCTCAGCCCGAATCCACTGGAGTGGCCAAAGCCCAGAGCCCAGGGGTAGGGGAGGTCTCCTCTGCCTCAGAATACTTCTCCTGTGTTTCTTCTCCACACAAGCTCATCCATCGTAGTAAGGGTGCGAGGCTCCTTGGGTGTGACACACTTTGGGTATGGGGCTTCCTGGGTGAAACTCTTTGGGTGCGGGACTCAGAGTACAGTGCAGAAGACATATAGATTCAAGAACAAGGTTGAGAGGAAGCCCAGGGAAGTTGGGACTGTTCAGGGCTCTATAGAGGAACTTACATATAATTCAGAGCTGCTAGGGAGTTGGTGTTTGGTGTAGGAGATCCTGAGCCATGGCTTCATAGCGAGAAGTCATGAAACAGTGGATAGAAGGGTCTGGGCTTGGGGCAGCAGGCTGAAGGACCAGATAAGCAGCTTTAGTAGAATTGTGTGGGTTCTGCTTTTGGATCTGCATTCAGAGTTCTGCATAGTTGCTCAGCATAGCCATTAGAGCAGTAGGATTACCCAGCATGTACTCATAGACTTCACACATAGTCACATTCCATACAGACATGTACATTCTCAGTACATACCCAACATGAAAATTATGACCCATGATGCTGTCCTTGAGCACCACAAGCAGTGAGGTCACAGGATCTCATCTTCACGGCATACACAGTCTACCTCCACTTCATACACTTTTCATTTTGTGCTATTATACTCCACACTCCTAAGTACACACCATATGCTAATATCCCTATACACAAAAAACCCACAGCAAGTAGTAAACACCAAACTCATCATTTAGTCATATCACCCCAAGGATGCTTTTCCTGTATCACACATACTCTCACTCATGGTCCCTCAGCTTTCTCTCTGAAGATACTCTTATGTTTCTAATTTCAATTACCAGGAACCCGGCAATCACAACAAGACAGTTCCAACTCTACACTACCACTAGACCAGGTTCCAGAAGGAGATGCCACTAATATCACCTCCAAACGTCCCTTCTCATCCTGTCCATCTTATAAGACTTGTGTGTCCTCCCTGTGTACAGACAAAGAGGATAAGGGTATGAAAATATACTACATGCAGGTGCAAATGAAAAAAGGTGTGGCTGTCTCCTGGGACACAAAGGAAACCTCAGAGTCCCCAGAAAAGCAGCCAAGGATGGAAGAAGCCACCCTTCCTGAGGGTGTGTGGGTGGGCACACCACCCTCCGATGTGTCCACCAGAAACCCCTTGTCGGACAGTGAACCCAGCGGGGAAGAAAAAGAACATGAAGAAAAGCCAGAATCAGACAGCCCACCCGGGTCACCCATGATTGAAGAGAGACCCAGGGCCAAGACACCTGACTGGCTGGTTACCATGGAGAATGGCTTCAGGTGCATGGCCTGTTGCAGAGGCTTTGCCACCATAGAGAACCTCCAAGAGCACGTGCAGTACGGGATCAGGGAGGGCTTCAGCTGCCATGTCTTCCACCTCACCATGGCGCAGCTGATCGGCAACGTGACACCAGAGAGCACCCAGGAGGAAGAGAACAACAAGAAGGAGAAAGAGAAACACAAGGCAAAGAAGGCCGAGGAGCAGCAGCAGCCCACAGAGGAAAACGGGACGAAGCAACCCTGGAGCCAGTGTCCAGGCTGTATGTTTGATTCTCCAAAGGACAGAAGTGAGCAAGGGCTGGGTCGGCTGAGCAATCTGTCCGTCCAGTGCAAACTTGCACCTTCATCGGGAAGGTGGGGGCGTGGTTTGTCAGCTCTGGGAGTGCCAGAAGGAAGGAAGGGGGATTAACCGGGCCCTCTGCATCTCACTCAGGAATCTTAAAATTAAGTTGGGATTTGTCCTTAGTTTTCCAGCTCCTGCAGGAAGTTCAGATCATTTCTAAGGGCTGACAGAGAACCTTTACTCATTAAGAAGTGTCCTTATTTTGGTTTCCACGCAGCCACTGAGATTCTGGGAAAAAAAAATGGGGTGGGCCTCCCTTGCTAGAGGTAAGGCCCACAGGAATAGGAGTCTCACAAAATAGCATACAGAACAGAAAGCAGGGCTGTGCTGGGCTGTTTGGAGGCATACCCAGTTCTCCCAGGGAAAATGACCTTTATTAAGTGAGAAACTGGAGAGTTTTGATTGGGAATTTTTTCTCTTCCTGCATGATGGTTTGTCCTCTACTTTAAAAGGAAATTGTCTTGTTTCTTTGGGCGCACAGCTCAGCACAACCTCAGGGAACAGGAATGGCCTGGAAAGAGGGTAGGGACCAACCCAGCAGGATCAGAGGTTTGGAGCTGAGTCTTCAGTCTGAGCTGAGAGCTTCTTGGTCCACAGTCATAGCCCTGTGGGGAAAATGGAAATGCAGAGAGGAGAAAAGGAGTCTCTCTCAAGAATCCTGGGCATGTTCTGGAACCTTTTGCTGCAGAGGAGCTGGAAATGAACTCAGTGTGGTGTGTGCATGACTGCAGAGCTCAGATAGAAGTGAAGGGTGATCTATTAGCAGCAGCCATGGCATTTCTCATCTCTTCTTGTTCTACTCTATTTATTTTCTCCAACCCAGGAAGAAGAAAGGACCAGCAAAGCGGCAGTGAACGCAAACAGAATGGCAATAGTACAAAGGAAGATGAAAAGACCAACACTCAGTCGGACACGTAACCATATGCAATAAAGATTGTTTTCCAAACCGTGCCTGGCTGCGTTCTTAGCAAAATAATGTGGCTTCCTGTCTTCCCATCTCTAGAAACTGATCACTGAAACATTGATATCTGTGGGCCTTGCAACTGAGGCTGCAACTGTGTATCTGAAAATCTTCCACTTAACACACACTTTTTCATCCAGATGAGTTAAAATGTTATTTTCCCTTTATTTCTTATCCATTCTTATCCTGACTGGTCTTTTAAAATCTGACTCTAGCACCTTTGAGCTAACCATGTTGCCTCTCACTGGGACAACAGGGATATTGACATTGAGGGTTGATTTTGAAGCCAGTTGTGACGTTGTCCCACACCTTTGAAAGGCGAGGGGCAGCAACATGTCTCTGAATCTGAACAGAGCAACGAAGGAGCATGGAGGACAGATGGGGTTAGACAGAAACTGTGTGAATACATCTACTGGCTTGGAGTAGGCTTGACACCTCTTGTTTTTCTAGATCACTGTAAAAGTTCAGCATGAAAGCACCATGAGAGTTTTACAATACAGGAGAAAAACAGTCAATGTGATTAAATATCAGGCAAAGCTGTTATTTAGAAATGGAGTAAGTACATTGCCATATAAAGAAACGCTAAAAGAAAAATTTCAAACTGAACATTAAGAAACACTTAATAAAAAAACTTAATGAGCA
Organism: Cricetiscus sungorus; assembly: GCA_030556225.1. Lineage (NCBI taxonomy): Eukaryota > Metazoa > Chordata > Mammalia > Rodentia > Cricetidae > Cricetiscus > Cricetiscus sungorus. The sequence goes on along the minus strand of JANBXA010000651.1, from coordinate 112,623,898 downwards.
AGAAGAAAATATGGGAAGCTGTAAGACTTACCAGTAAAAGCAATTACACAAACTACTCCAAGATGTTCAAACATGGTATATGCAGCGAGTAAGCCACTCAGATCGCTGGTATAAAGACTAAAAAGCTAAACAATTCTGATACAATAACTACACCATTAGGGATGAGACAGGCAATATAGAACAACATGACACAGGAAATCTATAATTCAAAATGTGAGAATGTAAAGATTGCATTTTTTGGTATGTTTTCTCTTGTTCAGTTGTTTGTGTCTATTTTTGTCTTTGTACTAAGTTGTTAGCATTTCAAAAACAGTTTCATAATCAAAAATGTTTTCTGGAAGTTTAATGGCGGGAATACATACTAGATAAACCAAAAAAAATAAAAAAATAAAAAAATAAAAAAGGAAGAAATCAGAACACACCAATATACTTAATCATTTCAGAAGATTATAATGGAAAGAAAAAAGGAAGATCAGCAAACCACCTCCCAACAAAATAGACAAGAAAAAATCCTAGTGGAAATTTTGCCTAAATTTAATGCTTGAGTGAGGACTTCCTAGTTTTATCTTGATGAACAAAGACCCTGGGAGTCATAATTCCCAAATTAATGAGAAAGACCTAGACAAATTGAAGGCAGACTTTCCTTGGACTTAGAGAAACCGAATTTATAGTTTAAATCTCCTGTAGGCAATTTGGAGAGTTAAGTGCATTAAGGAGGCATACTTAAAATCCTCTATAGCCTTCAGTGTCCTACAAACATCTATGTGGTAGCTTTAATGGAGCTTGAGAGGCTGAGTGTAGACCAGCTTCAGAGGAAGAAATTCCCAGGGAACAAATTCCTAGGGGCTTCCTATGATTTTAGGGGACTTTCCCTAAAAAAACCCCCCAGCAAATTCTGACATGATGATTCTAGAAAGGACTCACTGAGGTTCTTTTAGGGGAGAGTAGGGGAGAGGAAATATATCCAATGTGAATATTCTCAAAGCTTACTCCATAGCCAAGGCTTGATGTCTAGGTGAAAAGTCATTACCATAGTCATATCTCAGCTAGAAGAACTTCCTTCATATTCCATCTCCCTCTGATTTTTATTGTCTTCTAAATATTCAAAGTCAACATGGTTGAGAGAATCAAATAATATACTAGAAATACTGCTGCCACATAAGGAAGTAAGGGTCAGGAGAAAAAAATCCCCTTTATCACTAATGAAAATAAAATCATGACCACAGCTTCAATGTACAGACAGACACACTAAAGACTGAAGTTTAATAAGACAACTGTACAACAAAGAACTCCAGCACACAAGAGTAGATAGCTACAGGGCATGGATTCTCTCTGGAAAAGCTACTTAGGACAACCAAATATTAAGATAGGAAGCAAACACACACACACACACACACACACACACACACACACACACACACACACAGACAAGAGAGAGAGACTAACTTTAGTACTAACACAAGATTGAGCTAGGGACAACAGGGGACTTTTTAACATATTAATTTATTTTTTTATTTTACATATTGATCCCAAATCCCTCTCCCAACCTCCCTCCCTCCGTCTTTCTTTCTCTGTCATCCTCCCATGCTCCCCAACCACCCTCCCCTGCCACTCCACATATAGGGTGATGCCTTCCAGGAGGGGTCATCTAAATCTGTCAAGACATTCGGAGCAGGGACTAGGACTTTTTTCCTGTCTCTAGGTTAAGGAAGTATCCCTCCATGGGGGATGTGCCCCCAAAGTTTTTTTTGTGCATCAGGTTTTAATGGTATGGTCCCCATAGCTGCAGATCAAATCTTAAACATGTTACCAGAGGGTACTTCATTAAAAGCCTATTTATTTTTGTTCCTATTATCTTAGCAGATAAATCTGGTTTTCACAAGGGATATAACCAAGAAGAAAATCTAAGGATAAATAGTCTTCAGAAATAAAGCTCTTACCTCTTCAGAGAGAGAAGGAGAGAAGAAGAGGGTGCAGAGGAGTGTGGGAGATATTCTGAGATGGGGACCTTGCTACAAATGGTGGTTGTTTAGGAATACTGTGGAATATTCAGGAGATGGAGCTTCACTGGTCAGTCAATGGGAGTCTTTATAACCAGATCCTACTTGCTGTTCATTCTCGGCTTTTGGACTGTAATGTAATATGTAATAAGATGGTCTCTTCCTACCACCATCATTCCTTCTCTCCCTACTGTCATGTCCTCCTTGAAGCAATGGAGGTAAAGAAAAGCCAAAATAATCCACCCTGGCTAACATTTCTTGTCATGTACTTGGCTATAGCAATCAGGAAAGTAACTCATACAGAAAATTGTTGTGGTGGATAGCGTTATTGTTGGGGTAAATGTAACCATGTAATGGTTCATAGGCTCTGGAACCAGTTTGAAAGAGGAATGTAGAAGATTTTGCACCTGTGAGCTGATGGGAGATGTTATTCTGTAAATATGTTTCTCATATTAGTTAATTAATAAAGCACTGTGGTCAATGAGAAAGCAAGATAGGCAGGGCTAGGAGACAAGGAGGAAAGAGGAAGTAGTTAGGAGGAGTCAAGATGTAGACCGGGGAGGAAGGAAAACGCCAGCCGCGGCTCCCCGATAAGATGACCACGTGGAAATACTTAGATAAGTAGAAATGGGTTAATAATTAAGACAGAGCTAGCCCATAAACAATAATGGTAACTGGCCAACAGGATTGTATCAATTACAGAGTCTCAGAGTGTTATTTGGGGCCGGCGTGCCAGGCCAGTGGCGGGTGGGCTGGTGGTAAACAACAAGCTGCAGTGAGCTACAGAATCTCTAAGTAGATATAAGTGGACATTAATGGTTCATCGTGGTGGAAAAATGGAATAGTAAAAGAAATGTGGACAGTGGAGCCCTGGCTCATGAGACATTTGGTGAGGGGTACAGATTCTAGAAGCCATTCCTGTTTTAGTCTGGCGAACTTGGCTGCCTTCTGCCCAGGTCCTGAGAACTTGTATGTGGCTTGGCTAAACTGTAGTGGACTTTCTTTTGTGTAGGAAATTTCAAGACAGGCTAGTTCTCAGGATGTGGCACATGTGAGAGGTGGCAAAAACAACAACAACAACAACAACAACGAAAAACAAAATTTAGAGCAAGTTTAAGTTGTAGACAACAGAATGTAAGGCTCCATCTTATGAAAATAAGACTTACATTTGAAAGTGGGGCCTCTGAGAACACCATGGAAAGGGTTCCCTGTGCCCAAACACCATCCACAGAGGGTTTTCAAGGGTCAGCCTGGAAGGCACATGTAGTTCACTGAAACTGGCTCACAGTGGACAGGGTATCTTTCAAGCTGGCTATCCAACACGGTGACAATATCCATGTTGTATTGGTTTTATGTGCACGAATAGAATCTTAAATTGAGGGAGCTGTGCAGTCTTATGCCACGGTTTCTAAGAACCAGGCATGGTGCTTTGAATGAGAATGGCCCCATAGGCTCATATGTTTGAATGCTTGGTCCCCAGTTGTTGGAACTCTTTGGGAAGGATTAGGAGGTGCACCCTTGGTGGTGCAGGTGTGTCACTGAGGTTTGAGCTTTTAAGCCCACACCATTCCTAGTTACTGTTCTGCCTCATATATCAAATGTATGCTCTTGGCTACTGCTCAAGCACCATACCTGCCTGCCTGCAGCCATACCTCCTACCATGATATTCATGGGTTACCTTCTGAAACTGTAAGCTCCCAATACACATTCTCTTCTATAAGTTGCTTTGGTCATGATATATTAGTGTAGCAGTAGAAAAGTAACTAAGCTATCAGGCAATGTGTGACAAGTAGGATTCCCTGCAGTGAGGCTGTGGAAGGTCACTGTATGAAACCATGAAGTTAAACCTATGTTGCAAAAGAGACTCAGAGATTCTGGGGTTGCCAGGACCCTGGAATTTTAGCAAGGACAGAGTTGTGGGCTTGGAGTAGAGCTAGTCTGAGAGAGACAATGTGTGCCACAGGCTCAGATGACTCCATTAAGAACACCAAGCACTAGCCATGGAGCTGTAGGATTTGATATTTGCATTGCTGGATTTGGATAATTGCTTCAGTTTGATATTCTCATTTGAAGAAGGGATATTTTCTATGTGCCACTGGATGGTTAGAAGCATATGATTTGCTTTATGTTTTAATTATACAAGGAGCCACAGTTAAAACACTACCTTGAACCTCAGAAGGGACTTTAGACTTTTGAATAATGTTGGGACTTGTGGTGGTTTGTATAAAAATGGTCCCCATAGGCTCATATATGGGAATACTTGGTCATCTGGGAGTGACACTACTTAGAAGGATTAGGAGATATGGCTTTGTTGGGAAAGGTGTGGCCTTGTTTGTGGGAGTGTGTTACTGGGGGGTGGGCTTTGAGATTTCAGAAGCTCAAGCCAGGCCCAGTGGCTCTCTCTCTTCCAGCTGCCAATGGATCCAGATGTACTCTCAGCTACATCTCCAGCATCATGACTACCTACATGCTGCCATGCTTTCACATGACACAATGGACTGAAGCCTCTAAAACTGTCAGCAAGCCCCAATTAAATTCTTTCCTTTGTAAGAGTTGTAGTGGTCATTGAGTCTCTTTATAGCAGTTGAACACAAAGCTAGAACTGTTAAACTATGAGGATTTTGAAAATGCAAACATGCATTTTGCATCATGAGATGGCCATTAACTTACAGGAGAAAGGGATGGAATGCTGCGGTTTGAATGTGCAGTGTCCGCCAGAGGCTCATGCATTTGAACAATTAGTTCCAAACTAATGGTGTGTTTGGGATGGTTATAGAACCTTTAGGAGATGCTGGAGGAAGTAGGTTACAAGGGGTGGGTCTTGATGTTTGTAGTTTTTCTCACTTCCTGTTTACTGCAAGATTTCTGACTGTGGCCACAAACTGGCTAGCCAACCTCCTGCTTCTCCTGACATGCAGTTCCTTCCTACTTGCTGCCATGACTTTCCTGGCCTAAATGAATGATCCACTTGAGCTGTGTGTCATATAATAAATAATACCTAAATAATAAATCCTACCATGTTATTTACATAATATGCAAAATTCAAGCTGTTCAATCAGATCGCTAAAGACATGAATTCACATGGAACATTGGAAAGCTTCTCTTTGCTATTACAAAATAGGAATAATAACAATATTTAATTTATGGAGCTCTCGTAGGAACTACATTAATTAATCTATTAAGGTACTCAACTAAGTATCTTTAGTGTGTGTGTGTGTCTGTGCTCGCACGCCCATGTGTGTGCTGTTTTGTGCTTATATGCATTGTTGATGTTATTTTAATTATCAGATGGAGATACTTCCTTCCTTTAGAGATAAGAAACAAAAAGAAGGATAAGAAAACCAGACCTCAACATATGACAGTGTCACTACTTGCAGCTACGTCATGATGTTCGGAGTTATCCTTGCACTCAGAGTCAGGTCATGATGTTATCCTGCTGAAACTAATCACAGGGAGCATGTATGTTAGGGCAGCCACTTTAGAAATAAAATGAGCTGACACAAAATGATTAAATGATGACCTCATTAGAGAACAGACAAAAACAAGATTATAGTGTTATCACACACCTTTTAGAGGTAATGGCCATTATGGGCATACCTGCACAAATAAAAACTGACAACGCTCCGGCATATATTTCCAGCAAATTGAAACAGTTTTTTTGAGTATTATAACATAAAACACATAACTGGTATACCACACAATCCTACAGGACAAGCAGTAGTTGAGAGATCTAATCGTACTTTAAAGGATATGCTCCATAAACAGGCAGGAGGAACCGAGACACCCAAATACAGACTACATAATGCTTTATTAACATTAAACTTTCTTAATGCTGATGAAAAAGGAAAAACATGCCGTAACATAATGGTGTCAGAAGTGGGATTGAGAACTTTCACTTAAAACTTAACAAAAGCTTAAAAAATAGTTTTTAGAAACAAGGGAACAGAGACTAGCAAGACTTCTTGGTAGCAGTATTTTCTCAGTTGGATTTGTTTTGCTGTAGACAGAGATTTGCGCCGCTCCTTTAAGGAAGGTTTCCAAAATTAACATAAGCGGCAAAAAACCGCCTTGCTTTTAAAGAGCTCTGCTAACAATTCATTGGTGTGTACGAGAGCTACAATGAAGGTTTACACTGTGTTTTAAAAAATACGCTGGCGTGGGAGAGAAAAAGAAACAGGATACAATGGTTTAAAAAGCAAAAAGAAAGTAAAATGGATGGGTACGGTGGCGCACGCCATTAATCCCAGCACTCGGCAGACAGAGGCAAGCAGATCTCTGTGATTTCAAAGTAAACCTGGTATGAAGTGAATTCCAGGACAGATAAAAGTTACACAGACAAACCCTGTCTCAAATTATGTAAAAATAGAAATAGAATAAATAGAATAATAAAAAAGCCACATAAAGATGGAAAACACAGAGAAATTTTGGATACTATACGCGCTTCTGTTGTCTTTAAATTATTTGATTGCTGAGAAAATAACTACTGATAAAAGAAATGCTGCTGGATTAATTCAATTTATATATTTTAAAAATGCTTTGACTCCAAAATTTAAGCATAAGGACAAGTTACTGGGGAAAAGGATTTCTATTTTTGTTTCCACAGAAAATGAAAAGCTGTGGATTCTTTCCAGACTTATATGGTTTGATCAAGCCAGACCCCCTGAAACAGCTCCCCAGGTGATCCAACATTCAAAGCAGTTGAGACAAAGCCTTGCAGACTACTGCCAAGATTTCTGTGTCTTCTTTGGACCCCTATGACAGCGCCCTCTACCAGCAGGAAGTAGTTTGGAAAGAACGATGCCCAAATTCCCAAATATTGTTTATAAATGTTTGTTTTCATTTAAATGGACTTGGTTATAAATGGCTATAACCACAAACAATCTTTTTAAAGGTAAAAAGGGAATTATGGTATATATATGAATACTTTGCTTTGAAATGGATTTTCTTTTATTGATACAATTTAAGGTCAATTTTGTAATATGTATATTTCTCCTCTTGTTTAGGTATTTTTATATAGCTCCTTTAGAAATGTAATGTATAATTTAGTACAGATTAAAGAGTTACCTATGATAGTCAAGCTTGGAGTTAGTTAGGTTTTGAGATGGATAGGCATTCTTCAAACCTTTCAAAGACCTACAGAATATGGCATTTCAAATGGTTTAGGGTTTTTCTTGACAGTGAGGCACAACTGCTCCTGATAACACCACCTACATCAGAAAGGAAGATGGACATTGAAGAAACATGTTATGGAGTTTGCTTCTAATATGGCAAGACTAGCCATTTGGGCAAGGTACTGCTCTTCTGGACTGTTTGACTTTATGTTGTAGAAACTGGACATGCAGGACCCACAAAAAGATGACTGCTGATGCAAGATGGACATTGCTACAGGATTCCTGCTTCATGGAAGAGGCTGCCAGATAGCCAGACAGTCTACAGGACACAGAGAAAAGTGACTGACAAACTGGCAATACAGGTGGACAGTTTAAAGTTTCCTGCTTGGTTGAGGAGTCTGGAGACACACTATGGTCTATGGGCTGAAAATGGAACATTATAGAAGAACTTCGGGTGACTGACCAGGCAATGAGTTGTCTCTGTCATTTCTAGAGTTTATATATTATCCTTCTGTGGTCTTTGATGGAGTTGAAGACAGATAGTTATGGTTATAGTTTTCCTTAGTTAGGATTAAAGATAAGTTACATATAGGACTTTAGACTCACAAAGATAGGATAGATGATATTTTCTTTAAGTCTCACAAAATGTTAATGGACTAAATATTGTTACCTGTGATTCTTATTTGATAACTGTTATATGGTATATTTTGCTATGTTAAGGTTAAACCTCTTCTTTTACTTTAGACAGAAAAGAGGAGATGATGGGAGATGTTATTCTGTATATATGTTTCTCATACTGATTAATAAAGCCCTGTTGGCCAATAGAAAACTAGATAGGCGGGGCTAGGAGACTAGAAGGAGGAAAGAGGAAGTAGCAGAAAGGGAGTCGAGATGTAGCCCAGGGAAGAAGCAGGACGCCTGCCACGGCTCCCCGATAAGACGACCACGTGGAAATACTTAGATAAGTAGAAATGGGTTAATAATTAAGACAGAGCTAGCCCATAAACAATAATGGTAATTGGCCAACAGAATTGTATCAAATACAGAGTCTCAGAGTGTTATTTGGCGCTGGTGCGGCTGAGGGCCCAGACTGGCAGGCTGGCGGGCTGGCGCAGGTGGGAACAACCTGCGGTAACATTATAGTACAACCGAAGATTACAGGATGTCCCTTTCTCCCAGATAATGGGAGTAATGATGGCTTCTTTGTCATGTAAAGGCACTCCTTCACATTTATGTTTCTCCTTAATGGATAATATTTGATAAAATACCCAGTCAGTTTGTTTTTTGATATTATCCAATCCAGAGCAAACCGTGTTTTCCTGAACTGTTCTCAAAAGTCACCCGACTGGTTCACAGATGCTACAGTACCTCTCTATAGTGTGTGCTCTGTCTCAAGAAATAACCCAATAATCCCAACACTGTTTGACTCTTTTTGTATTTTTCAGTGTGGTCGGAGGGCCTTGATACTTGTACTCCCTGTGCTTTATGTATACTGGGCATTTCATGCGAGGTTTTCAGATGAATAAATTAACTCTAGATATAATCTAGTTCTAAACCATTTTTAAAAACCCCATTTAATGGATGAAATTGATTGTGCTCATGTTTACAGTCTGTGAAATAATTGACAAAAGACAGATATTACTGGACATAGCAGAATCAAGGTCTACATACATAATCATCACTCTTTTAGATACTTCTGGCTCTTAATTGTAGTAATGAAGAACAGCAAATCAAGTTCCAGATAGAACCCTAAATTCCCAAAGCCAGTTCTGATTATGGAAAAGCTGTCATTACACATCAGATCTGTCTTTATTCTGTATGCATCGTGTAGTGAGAACTGTGTAAAAGGAGAGTTCCTGGGGCTCAACAGATGGCACAGTTGCTAAAAGTAAGTACTGCTTTTGCAGAAGACTAGAGCTTGTGGTTCCCAGCAGGTCCTGTCGACCTGTATGTAATTCTAGTTACATGGGAATCCAACATCTCTGGTATCTGCATGCCCCTTCGCTCAGGTGCACATGACCACATGTTTAAATAATCAAAAACTCTTTAAGAGGATATTCTCTTGTTTTCACAGTACTCTTGGAAGTGAAGATATGAACTACTATGGTATCAGTGAAAGGGCAGTTTTCAGTCTGGGATATAGTTGTAACCATGGGAAAAACAAATTGGTAAAATGACTGAGAGCTCCAAGACTTTTGTTCAGTAATAATTTAAGGCTTAATTGGGAAAGGGAATGTAAATAAGCCATAAAACATGTATAATGTTTTTCTAAGTAGCACAAGCAGTAGGAAAATAGCCGCATGCTCATCACACAAGGAAGCTATGGTCCATTTCTGGACAACAATAAAACTTATAATTCTACATTAATCCTTCAAATGTGCTCTACATTGATGTTGGATTCCTATAAACAGAGGCTCTGAATATGAGTCTGTCTCATTGATGATAAAATTGCTGAAAATATAAATCATTATTTTTTTTTGAGAGGGTCTCACCATGCAACCCAGCCTGGTCTTTGAAGTCATGTACATATATATGTTTCAGCCTTCTCTTTCTTGACCTTATATGTGTGTTATACTGTGTAGCAATATTATTATTCATGTTATTATTACAACTGTATCACAATGTTATCATTGTGGTATAAGCCCATCAATATATATGGGAGAGTGTGGTTTTGGGAGCAACAAGAAGTAAAAAATAAAATTCTTAGTTCATACTTTAAAGTTGTCATGTTTTACTTGAATAATATGCTTATTAACATTTTAGGGACTAGTAATTTCTTTATTATAAATGCAGACTATCTTTCTAAAGGACAAACAGACAATTGAAACTATCCATGAGTTAAAATTCAAATACATCTATAACCAAGTTTGGTGAGTAGATATTATAGTTAAATAGCATATATAAATATGTATTAGGAATAAAAATGTATTAGGTGAAATGCACATTGAAACTATGCTTTCTTCTCAGTTTATGTAGAATGGCTATTATTAAAAAATAAATAAAATTGCATGCAGGGTATATGTGAAACCAAACCCTCATTATTATGTAAATTGATAATCTATGAAAAACATTATGAAGGTTCCCCAAAGAATAAAACAAAGCTATTGCATGATACACCTATACCACTTTTCATATATGGGAAAAAAATGAAGGCACTGTATATAAAAGTATTCAACATGCTTTTTGAATCCCATTGCCAGGCCTCTAACCAAGTGCCGAGCCTCTGCCAGAGACCCACCTATCCATGCGGGACCACCCTGAGTCCCTGCCTGCCTGCTCTTTGACCCTCATCGCCAGGCCTCTGCTGGAGGCCTCTGCCAGATATCTGCCTATACACAAGGGACTACATTGAATCCCTGCCTGGCTGATTTTGACTGCTATCACCAGGCCCCTGCTTTAGGAGAGACCTCCTAGAGAGTATGGACCACCCAGAGATACAGACATTGAACTCCTGATCCACCTAATCCCACCAGAGAAGTAGCAGAGAGAGAGAGAGAGAGAGAGAGAGAGAGAGAGAGAGAGAGAGAGAGAGAGAGAGAGAGAGAGAGGACCTCACCTACACCCATTGGAAGAAGCGATGGAAAGATGGCAATACAAGAAAAACACCTAACAATAGAAAGACAAGCCTGATACCACCAAAAGAAGAGAATGAATTAAAAAGTAACTTCATAAAAATGATAGAAGCCCTCAAAGATGATATAAGAAAAACTCTTAAAGAACTGGAAGAAAAAAAAATTGGAATAAATAGAGGAAAAGACCAAGCCCCCCCCAAATGCAATAAATGAATAAATCTTTTATAGTAAGGAAAGTCAAGAAAAAACAAACAGTTCAAGGAAACAACTCAAACAGTTCAAGATTTGAAAACTGAAATAGAGAAAATAAAGAAAACACAAACTGAGGGAATGCTAGAAATAGAAAAACTGGACAAATGATCAGAAACTACGGATGTAAGCATAACCAACAGAATATAAGAGATTGAAGAGAGAATCTCAGGTGCTGAAGATAAACTAGAGGAAATAGATTCATTGACAAAGGAAATCTTAAATCCAACAAATCCTTAACTCAAAGCATCCAGGAAGTGCGGGATACTGTGAAAAGGCCAAACCTAAGAATAATAGGCATAGAAGAAGGTGAAGAAGATCAAAGGTGCAGGAAACATATTCAACAAAATCATTGAAGAAAATGTTCCCAATGTGAAGAAGAACAGGCCTATGAAAGGGCAAGAAACATAACAAACACCAAATAGATTGGACCAAAGAAAAAAGATCCCTCAACTAATAATAATCAAAACACATAACATACAGAATAAAGAAAGAATATTAAGAGCAGTGAAGGAAAAAGAACGGGTTTAATATAAAGGCAGACCTATCAAATCACACCTTACTTCTCTATGAAAACTCTTAAGGCCAGAAGGTCCTGGATAGATGTTCTACAAGTACTAAGAGTCCAAAGATGCCAGCCCAAGTTACTATACCCAGAAAAACTCTCAATCATAATAAATGGAGAAAACAAGATATTCAATGACAAAGCCAGATTTTCACAATATGTATCTACAAATTCAGCCCTCCAGAAAGTTCTGGAAGGAAAATTCCAACCCAAAGAAGTTAACTATGCTCATAAAGACATAGGCAATAGATAATCCCACCTCACCAGAACCCAAAGGATGAAGCAGGGTAAATATATTCACAATACTACTCCCCCCCAAAAAATCTAAAAGAAACAAGCATTAACAATCTATGGTCCTTACTTTCCCTCAACATTAATGGTCATGCCTATAAAATGACACAGGCTAATAGAATGGATACAAAGACAGAAACCATCCTTCTCCTGCATACAAAAAACACATCTAAGCTTCAAAGACAGATATTACCTCAGGGTAATTGGGAAAAGATCTTCCAATCAAATGGAATCAAGAAGCAAGCAGGTGTGGCTATCCTAATATCTAACATGTTAGACTTCAAACCAAAAATCAATCAAAAGAGATGAAGGTCATTTTTTATTCATCACAGGAGAAATCCATCAGCAGAAAGTCTCAATTCTGAACATCTATGCCCCCTAAACAAAGGCACCCATATTCATAAAAGAAAGGCTACTAAAACTCAATGCTCACATAAAACCTCACACACTCATAATGGGAGACTTCAACACCACAGTCTCACCAGACAGAAACTTAACAAAGAAACAAAAGAACTAACAGAAGTTATATCCCAATTGGGTTTAATAGACATCTATGGAACATACCATCCAAACACAAAAGAATATACCTTCTTCTTACCTCCACATGGAACCTCCTCTAAAATGACCACATACTAGGCAACATAACAAACCTCAACAGATACAATAAATTTGGAATAGTTTTATGTATCTTATGAGACCAACATGCTTTAAAGTTGGAATTCAACAACAAGACAAATCGCAGAAAACCTATGGAAACTAAACAATGTGCAATTGCACCATGCATGCATCAAAGAAGAAACAAAGAAAGAAATTAAAGACTTCCTAGAATTCAATGAGAATGAGGACACAGCATACCCAAACTTATGGGACACCTTAAAAGCAGTGCTATGAGGGAAGTTCATTGCACTAAGTGCCCATATGAAGACAATGGAGGATAGTCATATTAGAGAATTAACAACACAACTGAAAGCCTTAGAACAAAAAGAAGCAAACTCACCCTGGAGGAATAGACACCTGGAAATAATCAATTTGAGGGCTGAAATTAATAAAGTAGAAACTAGGAAAACTATACAAAGAATCAATGCAACAAAGAATTGTTTTTTTTTTTTTTGAGAAAATCAACAAGATAGACAAACCTTTATCCAAACTAACCTAAAAGCAGAGAGAGAACATGTAAATTAACAAAATCAGAAATGAAAAGGGGGACATAAGAATGGACACTGAGGAAATCTAGACAATTTTCAGGTCATACTTGGAAAACCTGTACTCCACAAAATTTGAAACTTCAAAGGAAATTGACACATTTCTAGATATCAGTCATTTATCAAAATTAAATCAAGAACAGATGAGCAAGTTAAATATACCTATAACTCCTAATGAAATAGAAGCAGTCATGAAAAACTTCCCAACCCCAAAACAAAAACAAAACAAACAAACAAACAAAAAAAGCCTAGGGCCAGATGGCTTCAGTGCAGAATTCTACCAGGAATTTAAAGAAGAGCTATAGCCAGTACTCCTCAAATTTTTCCACACAATAGAAGCAGAAGGTTCATTACCAAACTCTTTTTACAAGGCCACAAAAACCTTGGTACCCAAGCCTCAAAAAAGACACAATTAATTAAGAAAGAGAACTACAGACCTACATCCCTCATGAACACTGGTGCAAAAATACTCAATAAAATACTGGCAAATCAAATCCAACAACACCTCAGAGAAATCATCCACCATGACCTAGTAGGCTTCATCCCTGGGTTGCAGGGATGTTTAAACATATGAAAATCTATCAATGTGATCCACCATATAAACAAACTGAAAAAGAAAAACCATATGATTATCTCACTAGATGCTGAAGAATCCTTTGACAAAATTCAACATGATTTCATGATAAAGGTCTTGGAGAGATCAGGGATAACAGGAACATACCTAAACATAATAAAAGCAATATACAGTCAACCAACAGCCAACGTCAGACTGAATGGAGAGAAGCTTAAGGCGACTCCTCTAAAATCAGGAAGAGAAGGCCGCCCACTTTCTCCATATCTTTTCAATATTGTACTTGAAGTTCTAGCTAGATCAATAAGACAACAAAAGGAGATCAAAGGGATATAAATAGGAAAGGAAGAAGTCAAACTGTCATTATTTGTGGATGATATGACAGTTTACATAATTCCACTCTTAGGCATAAACCCAAATGATCCACATCCATGCAACAAAGACATGTGTTCAACTATGTTCGTAGCAGCATTATTTGTAATATCAAGATCCTGGAGGCAGCCTAGATGCCCCTCAACTGAAGAATGGATAAAGAAGATGTGGCACATTTACACAATGGAATACTACTCTGCAGAAAAAAAAGCAATGAAATCTTGAAATTCACAGGCAAATGGATGGAACTTGAAGAAACCATTCTGAATGAGGTAATCCAATCACAAAAAGAGGAACATGGTATATACTCTTTCATATATGGATTTTAGACACAGCACAAAGGATCACCAGCGTACAATTCACAGTGCCAGAGAAACAAGGATACAAAGAGCAATCTAAGGGATTTATACTAGGTCCCTCACAGAAGGGGAAAGGAGTCAGGGAAGGAATAGACTAGAGGAGAGAGAGAGAGAGAAAGAGAGAGAGAGAGAGAGAGAGAGAGAGAGAGAGAGAGAGAGAGAGAGAGAGAACATAAAAGAGGGAGCCAGTATAGGTTTGAAGAGAAAACTGTCTCTAGAGAAATATCCTGAGACCTACATGACTGACCCCAACTAACAATTTTAGCAACAGTGGAAAGGCTACCATAAATGCCCTTCCCTGATAATGAGATTGAATTTATCTACCATCATAGAGCCCTCATTTAGTAGCTGATGGAAACAGAAGCAGACACCCACAGATAAACACTGAGCTGAACTGGAACACAGATGCCGAGAGGGAGGACAAGTCCAGGCTAAGAAACCCACTGAGACAGTTGACCTGAACAAGGAGGAGCTAATGGTCCCCTAGATTGACAGCTGGGAAACCAGCATTGGGTTGATTCAGACCCCCATACATGGGTCTCAGTTAGAAGGCCTGGTCTGTGGAACCATGATGTATCCCTGGTGCACAAAAATACTTTGGAAGCATATTCCCCATGGAGGGATGCTCCCTCAACCTAGAGGCAGGAGGGAGGGCCTAGTCCCTACTCCAAATTTTGTTGACCCCTCCTGTAAGGCACCACCCTCCCTGTGTATTGGGGGTGATGGGACAGTAGAATTATTGGGGAGGCATAGGAGGGAAGGAGAAAGAGAAGGAGGGAGGGAGAGGGAACTGTGATCAATATGTGAAATAAGAAAAATAAATAAATACATAAAAATAGAGTTCAACATATATGTTTATTGTGGCGTTATTAATAATGGCTAATCTATGGAACCAGCTTAATTGCCCATTAACTGATGAATGTGACATACATGCACAATAGAAATTTATTCAATCATATAGGAGTTCTACGGCAAGGCTAAGAGGACTGCAGGAAGATGGAGAGAGAATAAGGCCAGAGAGGCTAGTTAGATTGTGGTGAATATGTTCAATGTAACATAGATGTGTGCTGAAATGTCATAGTGACACTCATTAATACACAATACATATTCATATATATATATTGTGTAATTATATGGAAGGTGCAATAAAATTTTTTTCAAAAAAATTTTTTCAAAAATTTATCTTCTACAAGTAACTCTTTAGAACATGAATGTTGAGTTAGTATTATAATACTAATTTAATATCTTTAACCTCAATGAAGTCATTTATACACCATGTTTTGGATACATTCTGTTCATACTCCTTTTTTTGCTTGTGATTTTTAATTTTTATAAATAATAATGGACCAGATTGGCAGTCTTAATAATACATATGATATATGTATATTATAATACATACACATTATAATAAACAAATGGTAAACTTGTACAGATTAAAAGGAATCTTTACACACTGTTAATGGGAACTTAAACTAGGCCAGGCATTGAGAAAATTAGTATGGAAATTTTAAAATAAAAAATGAAAAAGAATGCTTATATAAAATATCTCTGATGTGCACTTTAACTGAGATGTCACAAAATTGGAAAGGGAACAAGAAAAGCAGATGTTATCTGTGTCACCCCATCTGCAGGCCTTCTTGGCTTTTTATGTCACTGAGGTAACCACAGCTATCCCCAAGCAGGAGGTCCAGAGGGGAAACTTGATGCACAGCCCTTTTCTCCCAGGGAGTAACTGCTGATCGCCTACTTAATGAACCCAGTCAGTAACTCATATCTTCATGTAGACTCACTCTTCAAGGACCATCCACCTGTGAATTCCTGGGCTCAAGACCCAGGTTATATGGGTGTACAGGTCCCTTGCTAGGGGCTAGTACAGCTGCTATCTGAATCTCAGGGCCGGAGTGTGAATCTTCCTTTCTTCTGATCATCTACTGGCATGGGAAGTTAGATTGTCCCTTTCCCAGAAAATGTAGTGATACAATAATAGTTATATATACAAGATGTATACTTATACATAATAATAATAATAGTTGATATAATAGTATTCAATTAGAAGCTGAAATCAAAATACTAATGTCTCCAACTTGATTTAACATATTATAATGTGTTAATAAATCACATTCTGTACCATAAACACTTGCAATTTTTTTGTTTGTACCAGTTAAAATAAATTTATTTAAAAATAAAAATATAAAATACCCAATAAAATGATAGTGGAAATGCAAGTCTAGAATACTGAAATGAGTCTTTAGCTGTGAAAGATTACAAGATATCTAAATATGTGGAGACAGACTCTTGTGTTTACAGGTCCGAGAGTTCCTGTTACTAATGTGTCAATTTCCTCTGTATTGATAGAGCAGCAATGGAATACCTATCAAATTCCCACAAGGCATTTTTACAGAAACTGACAGGCAGGACACATAAATCTATGGTGATGGAAATAACATAGTTTCCAAAAACAGTTTTGAAAGACAAAAACAAAACTTGGGGAATTACTGAAGCAGTCGTTCAACTTATCATAAAGCTACACCTATGCAGACATGTACTATTGATATAGCAATGGACACATGGATCAATGCAAAAGAACAAAGTATCTGGAAAAAAACCTTCACTTAATTGTCCATCAATTTTCAACAAGGATAGAAAGAAATCTGTTGGAAAGTATAATATTTTTCAAAAATAATGCTGCAATACCTTTATGCAAAAATAGTTAACAGAAGCTCTTATGTTGCTCTATATACAAAAATTAACTTAAGGAAACTTCATATTGTGGTCAATTGATTTTTGCTAACTGTGTCATTTATAATTAGATGAGTAGAGAGAATTTTACTTGCTAAAAATCATGCTTGGTCAATTAGGCAACCAGGTTCAAAAACCAAAAGTTTGGCCCTTACCTATCACTACACCAAAATTTGTAACTTTGAACTGACCATAGACATAAAAAATAAGAGCTTAAAAATAATATTTTAGGGGAAGGAAGGGAGGGGCGGGAGAAGGGGAGGGAGAGGAAATTAAATTTGGTATGTTAAATGAAAAATAAAACTTTTTAAAATAAAAATAACATTCTAGAAGAAAACCTAGGAAAAATGCATGGGCATGGCAGGGCAATTTGTTTAGATTATTCTAAAACAATCCATAGAAGAAACATACAAATTATATTTCATCAAAATAGAAAGACGTTTAGTCTTTCTGTTAGTTAGTTAACCTGACTGACAAACTATATAATGGAAGAAAACACTTGCAACTCATGTGTTTAAAAATATGTTATATCTTTGAGAGTTCTTACAACTCAATCATAAGATAAATTATATACTTTAAAATGGGTGATATATTTCATCAAATAAGATATTTAGCTGACTAGACATTTCTCTGAAGATACACATAAATGGCAAGCATAACAAATGATGCTTAGTATCAGTCATTAGAGAGCTGAAAACTGAAACCACAAGGAGCCTATAATAAAAGGAACGGGCCATTCTGTGTGTTGGCAAAACTATGGAAAACTTTCAATATTAATAACCCTTGATAGATTGTGAAATGGTGTGTGGTTAAAAAAAATAATGCTTAGCAGTTTTTTAAAAAGCTAATTATGTTTACTGTAAAATGTTGCAATTTTACTCACATATATTGGGCCAAGAAATGTTAAAACATGTAAATGCAGAGTTGTATGTGAATGTTCTTAGAAGGACTGTTAAGGACAACCTTATAATAGAAGTGATCTAGTATCAGTGAAAAAAAAGAATGGATAAAAGGAAGATTACACACACACACACACACACCACATGTACAAATGAGCAAACTATATACATTATAGCACAGATAATCTCAAACACTTGCTAGTGGATATCCACACAAAAGAGTTTATTTTATATGGTATTTTTTCTATGAAATTTAACAGGCAAACCTATACAGAGAGAAAACATAGGTGGGTGTTGCCTGGGAGAAGATTATTCTTATCCCTCGAAGGTTGGCATCATCTATGAAGACTTTTCTGAAATCACACTAGGAAGGAAACTGCAGTGCTTTGCATTGGGATGCCTCTGGAAGTTTCACTTTATGCATCTGAAGCTTCAGAATATCAAAGCGCACGGTTCCCGGTGCTGTTCCAACACTACTGTGTGTTATAGAAATCTGTTTTGAGGGACAACCGCTTGTCCCTCAAGGCAACTGTGATGTCTTAATTTATTCAAACTCCATGTTCCTGCTTTTGACAAGGCAGGTGACTCAGGTCTCAGTTTTATAGATAAGACATCCCACATACATTTTACATCATGGATTATTGGAACAACCCATATTTCTTTAAATGGAAATGAAGTTCTGATGGGAAACATATTCTGTAAATATGTTTCTCATACTAGTTAATGAATAAAGCACTGTGGCTAATGAGAAAGCAAGATAGGCGGGGCTAGGAGAGTAGGAGGAAAGAGGAAGTAGTGAGGAGGAGACAGGATGTAGAGCCAAGAGGAAGTAAGATGGCGGCCGGCCGTTACTCTCCCATAAGATGACCATGTGGAAATACTTAGATAAGTAGAAATGGGTTAATAATTAAGACAGAGCTAGCCCATAAACAATAATGGTAACTGGCCAACAGGATTGTATCAAACACAGAGTCTCAGCGTGTTATTGAGGGCTGGTGCGGCTTCGGGACCAGACCAGCAGCGGGCGGGCTGGCAGAAAACAGACATACTACAAAGTTCCTTTTGTCTGGATTTTAAGAGAATCAGTACAAATGAAGGAATTTTAGGAGTTCCTATGACAAGAAGGTTCTGTATTAAATGCTGTAAAGTCTGTTAAGAACAAACTGTTCAGTTATCACACAGAACAACTGTGTTGCTTATAATGAGCTGAACATTACAAACAAAATTTTTCATATTTACTAGAAGAAATCCCATCACTGATATAAGCAAAACAGCAAACAGCCCTGAACTTAATTTCTTCCCAGATGTTTCTTTAATGACAGGGGATAAAATTCGAACTTAGATATAAAAACAAAAGTCCTCTAATCTCACAGGACATTTATAATTAGAAATTACATTATGAAATATTTATCCATTTGAAGTTCAAGAGTGTTTTTGACCAAGTTTCTAGAACATAAACCACCCTGCATTCTGGTGGGAAGCAGAAATGACTATGTAAGTTGAATATAAAATTCATGAACATCTGGAAGCTTGCTAACTGCAGACAGAATGTCACATTAAACAAGAAATCAAAGTGCTTCTTTCTGGTTCATATGTCTTTAGGAGGCAGAAATCACTTTCCTTGGCACAAGCACGTGGACTTAATTGACAAATGTTGAGATGTCAGATTTTGCCATATGCCCTTCCATGGATCCAGTCAAGTCTCATGAACACTGGAGTCATAAACTGCATTTGGTCTGGGATGGGATAAGATAAATTCTTAAATCAGTGGCAATAAAAGATGTAAAGTAGAAGCTTAAATACAGAAAACAGGAGTTTGAGCTGCTTTGACCAACTGGGATAAAGTAAACTTCTATTTGCTACTGTTGGTCTAGGGACCAGGGACATTTCTTTCTTTAGAAAGACACTATCAGGGTCCAAAGGACACTTTTGATCCAATACTCACACAGATGGCCTTAATTAAACTAAATGGCTCACTAAGCAGAAGCAGAAGTCATGAATCTGGGGAACGAATGGGTAGGGACTTGGGATAAGGTTGATATGGATTGGAAGAAGATAAGGGAAGGGGCTAATTACAATATATTATATATATTCATAAAACCATCAAACAACAAAAACCAATAGAAACACATTCCAAATCTAAACGCATTAGGTGGCAGGTCTCCAGTGATCAGAGATTGTTTCATTGTGATACTGCAATAGCCATATTCTGCCTCTGGGACTGTTTTAGCTGGCTAAAGGGTTTTCCTCCTAAATTAAGCCAATATTTTAAAGCTGAAGATTGTTCTAGAAAAATGCTTCTGCCTTTGCTTAAAAAAAGATCTATTTGTATTTGTCTATGGCCACACCACCTTGAACACACCTGATCTCATTTAAAAAGGTATTATTTTTAATTGTGTGTGTGGATGTGTCAGAGAGAGGGTGGGGGAGGGAAGGTGAGGAGAGAGAGACAGAGAGACAGAGAGACAGAGAGACAGAGAGACAGAGAGAGAGATGAAAGCATGGAGGTCACAAGATGGCAGCACTGGATTCCCACAAACTGAAGTTGCAGGTGTTGCAGGCGACTGTGATAGGACCAATGTTGGTGCTTGGAACCCAACCTGGATCCTTTTCAAGAGCAATGTGTTTTAAATGGCTGACTCATATCTTCCAGCCATCTTCTGCTTTCTGTCCAACACAACAAGCTGTGGTAAATTTCCTCGTAACTACAGCCAGTGCCATGGGGCCTGTGCTTGCCAGTTCCCACTGTGCTCAATAGTCCTAGTTATCAGAGATGATTGCAGTGAGCACACACCCAGCTTTTTGTACCATTTATGGCACTTGGTTTTTGTAAGCCTTTGAGGCTGGGATGCTTGCTTCTTATTAAGGTGGTACTCTGACACATGTCCTAATTTTATTCTGCTTTTGATGATCTAAATTTTCTCCTCTCTCTCTGAATGTCTGATACCCCTTAAAGGGCTTTATTAGGTGACTGGCCTGCTATTGTCCTCACTGTTCCTTCATCTCCTGGTGTTTTTCTGTCTGTTAGAGTTGCAGGGATGTTAATTACACCTTTTTTTAAAATGAAGATATCTTTTATTGACATTTTTATGGATCATGTTTTTCTTTCTTTTTTATATTATTTATTTTTTATTTTTATTTTACATATCGATCCCAGTTCCTCTCTCCCTCCCTCCCTCTTTCCCTCTCTCCCACTCTCTCATCCCCCCCGACTCTCCTCCCCTCCCCTTTCCCCCATTCCACATGTAGGGTGGATGCCCTTTAGGAGGGGTCATCTAAATCTGTCAAGTCATTTGGAGTAGGGACTAGGACTTCTTTCCTGTTTCTAGGTTAAGGAAGTATCCCTCCATGGGGAATGTGCTCCCAAAGTCCTTTTGTGCACCAGGGATACATCCTGGTTCCACTGTCTGAGGTCCCTTAGACTGGTCAGTCTTTCTAGCTGAGACCCATATTCAGGGGGTCTGAGTCAGTCCCATGCTGGATTCCCAGCTATCAGTCTGGGGGCCCATTAGCTCCTCCTTGTTCAGGTCAGCTGTCTCTTGTGTTTCTGCAGTCTGGCCTTGTCTGCCCTCTCTGCATCTGGATTCCAGTTCGGCTCAGTGTTTAGTGTTAATTACACTTTTAATAATGTGGTGAGGTTGAACCATAAAATAATACGTCCAAGTACTGAATGTAAAAGCTTAAGTCTATTACTCATAAGGTTGCATTGAAGAACACTACTGTCCTAAATTTCCTCTTGATTTGAAATTAATCCCATCGCAAGATTCGGATCTCTTTGCTGCAGCAAAGACAGACTGTATCCTGGCATCAAACTGATAGTGCTTGTGTCTACCCTCAAATTAATTGATTCTAGAAGCTATCAGTTGAACCTTGGTAACAAGCAAGGGAGGTAGAAGAAAAACTATAAGGGTTTCAGCTTTTCCCTTTATTGAAATTGGAATATTTATTACTAATGCAAAATTGAATAAGGAACAAAAGTCCCCTGCCAGACACATGTATTTCGTCATTTTCCATTCTCTTCAGATACTTGGTTTAGCAATAAAGCAAAAGGTCAGTGAAGGAATTCTCATCCCTTAGACACACAGCACTCTCTCTCCACAAACACCAACCACCCACTGTACTGTACCAACCCAGCTTTTCCTACGAATATATTAGTTGAGAAAGAAAATGTTAAGTAAAATAATTCTGAAGTTGTCTCATAGTGAAGACTAAAAATGAGTTTCCTATCCTCATTTGTCCATTGTATGTTACTAGAGTTCACACAATGATATTCAACAGAATAATTGTTCTCCAAAAGTGCAACTACAACAGCATCCAGACACCCAAACTTAGTTATAAATATTCTCTCCAATGAAGAAATAATTAAAGTTCCAGTGACAGGTAACCCCAGTTTTTAAATTAAATACAAAATACAAAAATAAATAGTTTAAAATAAAATATTTAAAAATTTAAATATTTTTAAAATAAAAATTTATAAAGACTAAGATCTATTTTGTTAAAGTTGTTTCCATAGACTTCAGAGGTCTAAGTCATTTTGTGCACTGGGCTATGATCCCTGGGAATGAGTGATGATGTTCGATATATCAGGAAGTAATTTCTTTTTCTCATCTCTTCCACTATTCAAAGAGTAGAGTTGAGAGTACATTTAAAAATCACTCTAATTATAATTTAAAACAGCCTAATCCTAGCTCCAAAGTTATTTTCAGTTACAAGTATCATCAGAACCATGACGTGACATGTGCTGTCCCCAGAGATCAAGCAGAGACTTGGGTGCCACCTAAGGAAAGGAGTAGGAATGCAACTAACACTGTTTGCATTGTGTTTGACACCCATATTTTCATTAATGTCTGTGGTCCAAAAATCAGTGAATTGTAAAATCTGCCTTAAGTTGATTCTGTTGAAAAGGCATAGAAGGGAGAAAAAGCCACTCTTGTATTCTCTGTCCTTTATTGAAAAGTGAGAGCAAACTCTTGGCAAAGTTTTGAAAGTTAACAACAGTCATGACCTTAGTTCACAGTTAATTTAGTTTTGCCCCATGAAGACTAGGGATGGGGTAAAATTATACATTAAATAAATTAAATGTAGCAAATCTTATTGAAATTCCTTTGGTCTATGAAAGCCTTTAATTTCATATCCTCTGGAGGCCTTGATTTTATTCTCTGGCCCCATCCCGAACCAGCATGCGCCTGTGAGATCTGTGCAGATGGGATTCTGCTTCTTAGAGAATAGTGATGCTTTTTTTTGGTCTGACTCCCATAAGACCTGAGTATTTCTGAAGGTTGTCCTTGCTCCCTCACCTTGGTTTCCACTACAGAGCTGTGTTCTATAGTCCTGTCTTTATCTTGAAAGTGTTTTAAACATCATAACAGTTCTTCCTGTAGCAGCAGCGATGTCTGCAGCAGCAATGGTTTTTCATGCCTTATTTCTGTTCAATGTTTTACTGTTAGAAGACTCAAACTACTAATTTCTTAAGTTGCTTTTCTTTTCCATAACATAACCAGCTATTCATAATACCTAAGCAATCATTTCGCCTTTACTTTTCTCTTGCTTTTAAGCTCACTTTTCCGATTTTGTGACATAATTTTCTCCAAGTTCTACCTCAGAGGATAGCTTCCTAGAGATAAGTACAGTTAGTTCTCATGCTAGCTAAAAATCCATTGTGCAAACAAATCTTGTCCTCCCCTTGTGGGAGGAATTGTACCATCACTGTCTTTGTTTCCACTTGCAATAACTGTATCAATTTAATATTTAGACTTTTAGTTTAGGCAGATTTTAAAATCATCTTCATGAAAACCTATCTGAATATTTTTATAATCATACCCTTAATTCTCACTTAAAAATACTATCTACACTTTTAAGAGGACTTGTTTTGAAAATTAAGTAAGTTAAGTTTGAAACATTAAGAAAACTAAGTAAGATAAGTCTGGGATCCGTTAGTGTAGTAATTCTAAAAGGCTCTGTTATTTGCTATAATGTTACAATTATGTTTCATTAGGCCTCGATTACCCTCTTCAATCATATAGTAACTAGAACAATTCCCACTTCTGTAGACAGCTTTCATGAGCAATTAATTTGGGACTTCATTCTTTTCTGAAACTTATCATTCCTAAGATTTCAATCATTATCCAAAGAAAATGTCTCTCCCCTCTTAATTGAATGTGCCTGATCTATTTCAGCTTTCATTCTTCCTAACATTCTTGTTCTAATAATAAAACCAAAGCATATTTTTAAACTGAGACATTCTTTTTGAATTCTGAATACAGATATTCCTCAGAGTAGATGAAACAGTATTTTAATTGCCATTTTAAAGTTTGGATTCACAGTAGTTTGTTTGCTTTTGGCATTACTCACTATATGCTAAAGGAATTTAGCCTTTTTAATTTGAAATAAACGTCTATGGATAAATCAGAAACTGACTCTGAAATAAAAAGTCACTACCAGACTTTATACTGAGGTCAAGTCTGAGCTCACATGAGTCCATTAAGTGGTTGGGAACTGGGAACCTTTAGAGTACAATTTATGTGATTCTAAGCAGTTAGCAGATAGCTCCTCCACTGGTGCCAATTGCAGTGGAGAATCACATAAATAGGAATGTAATTTGGGACAGCTGATTAAGCACTGCATTGGTGTGCCAGGCATAAAACTCATGCTAGGTATTTGAAGCCTACATAGATTTAGCTGTCTTTACACCTTCATAGTGCCAGCCAAGAAAGGTGGTAAAAGCAGCATAATTATTCCACCCACAAATGCTTATTAAGCATGTATGCTGAAGCTCTGTTTTGATATGAGCATAAGCATGAAGCAAAAGAAGATTTTTCTTTGGGCAGGAATCAGAAATGAACCTAAGATGTCTAGATTTTTAGCCTTCTATTCAGTTAACTCAACAATAAAAAGGAAGATCTTTTCGACTCTCAAATATTTGTGATGTTAAAACTTTAAAAATAACTAAAATTAAATAATACATAGTTTATGTATATATATAACACATATGTGCATATGGCTAACATAAATACTCACATTTAATAAATACTAATTATATTTCCCATTACATATGCTTAGAATTTTTAAAAACAGGGTCTTATATGTGTAGGTGGCTTGGAACATGCTATGCAGCCTGGCCTGGACTTGAACTCATGGAGATTCCACTTGCCTCTGTCTCCTGTGTACTAAGAGTAAAGGCATGTGGAACTATGCCACTCTCTTATCTTTAATATGCACACTATAAGAAGTTACTTTAGGATAGAAAGAAGAAAATCAGGCTGCAGTGAAGAGAGAAGTAGGTAAGGGTTATCTACTGATCTACTTTTCAGATCAGGTCATGATCTTACAGATATTAATTTATTCTGTGTTTAATTTGTGTACTAAAGCACAGTGTGAAAAACATACATACTCTTCACATGTACCAATAGATTATATACAGTAGCAGATCTCTGGTTTGTCTAGTCATAGGTTCTTGGCCCCAACAACTGTGCCAGGGATGAGTTCCATCCCTTGTAGAGCAGATATTAAATCTACTCAGAAAGTGATTGGCTACTTCAATGACATTCATGCCACTATTGCATATCTTGCCAGAGAAATCATTATTATGAACACAGGGTCCACAGCTAGATAAAAATGATGATTTTTTTGGTAGAATGTATAATATACTCCAGCACTATCAAACCTAGCAAATGGAGATAAAACTTTCAGGTGAGTAACAGCTTGATTTCTCCATGTTCTAAACTCATGTATGTGAGAGAAACAGCATTAGATTGTAATTTTTCAGGGACCTCACTGACCAACAATTCCAATGCTGCTGTCTAGTAGTAGCATAGCTGTCCTATAATATTATTCAGTCATCAAAAGTGAAATTATAAAATTCTCAGATAAATGGAATTATGGTACTGGAAACAATTATTGTGAATGTGTCAACCCTGACCACAAAGATGTCATCTGTTGTCTCTGATTTGTGTAGTAGCTTTAAATTTTTAGATATGTGTGTCTTATTTGAAATAACCACAGATGTTAGGAAACTACTAAAGGGCTTTGGGGGAGTTTTAAGGGAGTGTAGAAAGAACAATGTCATTTTAAAAATACCGGTTCTCACTATGTATCTCAGATTGACCTGGGACTTTCTATGGTGATCATCTTGGTTTAGTTTCCCGAGTGCCTGGTATATAGGTGTGTAACAACATATCTATCCATTTTCATAGTATGGATTGTGAAAATCTACTTGAACTATAAAACTTCCTTTGCACTTGATAACCTTTTATTGCTTGATGTATCATCAAGGCTTGTTGAGAATCTATGTAGGTTTCTTAAAAATAAAATAATAAACTTCTTACTTTCTTTTCTTTTTCTTCATTCCACAGGAGTTATTTAAATAGCATCCAGAATGCTATGTAGAGTTGACATTTCAGATGAAGATCAGTGGTGCTAACAGTTTGGAAAGAATTACAGGAGAGAAGTGATAACCCGAGTTCTTTAAGCCAACAGTATCATGAAAATAACACTGAACTATGGATCATGAAGCCAGGTTCTATTTCTGGCCTTGCTCTTAAGATCATTGGGTAAGCTTTTTGTCACATTTCCTCATCTATTGAATGAACTCCTTAATCCCCTCAAATTCAAATAGTCTGTGTTATGTAGATGAATATGTACTTTTTATAAAACCAAGACATCTATCAGATATATTGCAGAGTATCTTTCTTCAGACTCCATTCAGGCCTATATATTTTAATAATAATAATAATAACAATAATATATTCAAAATAGATTATAAGCAGATGCTAAAGATAGGTGATGCTTGTGACCATTCTAGCCTTCTATTATGCTGTTCTAACATGGAATTTTGAACACATAAACAATATGTTTAATGGTATCTCCTGTTAAATTTATATGGGCTTTACACTTCTAAGATAGTAATTTTTTCTTTCCCCTCAAATTCTGTTAACATGGCAATAAGGGGATATTTTATTTTGTTAAATTCCTAAGAATCCATGTCATTTGTATCTCGACAATTTTACCAACATTTGACACCCCTGATGTGAGAACTAGACCCATTCTTTTCCATAAGCATCCTCACAAGAATCAGATTATCTAACAAAAAACCCAACACAGGCATGAGAAACCCTCTTTTGGGTAGTTGGTCATGGATGTCCAAGAGACTCCCCAAACCTTGGTTACTTCCCAAAGGTGGAAGATAATTCTCTATTGCTAAAGTCCCCATGCAGGGTTTAGAGTCTCCTGGATGTGAACTGAGGACCTTACCCTGGGAACTAGCTTTTTAGTGTCAGAAGGTATCTTACAAAGGAAGCAAGCCACCAAAGTTCTACTCAGATAAGATGCCTATGACCACAATAATGACCAGCACAGTAAGATAACCTGAGTGTTAAACAACAGCTTTATAATTGGACTCAAGACTCACTCAACAAGAAGAAAAATCATGACTGGTACTGAAAACTTAACTAACTACTTAGGGCTAGTAAGGTCATAGGCTTTGGATAAGAACCTACAATTGCTATTTTACTAAACCATTCTAAATAGTCACTCTCAACAGGTCCTTTATGTGACAGTAGTGTCATTTAACCTTAAAACAAAAAATGCTTCTATTGACATTTTTTTAAAAATCTATAGCACTACATGAACTCCATTTATATTGTTTAAGTTTAAATTGTTGCAAATTAAAATTTTACATATTCTGAGAAAAATAGAAGTATCATTTTGAAAGATATTCCTGAAAGAAACATTCTTTTATGTAACTAACAGTTGCAGTATGTTTCCTTGACAACATTGCTGCTAAGACTGTCTTCCTGAGGCAATAAAGAATCAGTAGTGAGTGACTGATGTCTCTGTTAAATATAGAACATGCGAATGTGCCATGTGTAGTTAAACATGCCACTGTCATCATACAACAACATACTAGTTAGTTTTTATTAAATATTTGTTTTTAAAGAGAAAACTCACCAAATGGGCAGTTTTGAAAAGTAAAGTAATGGAGCAATTTGCAGAGTAAATAGATGTGTAAATGTGACTGGCACTTCAAATGGAATCAATACAGACCTCACCTCAGTCTTTTCCAAATAGGAGCATAAACATCATTAATTGAAGCATTTATTTAGTGTTGTGCTGTTTTACTGGTAGAAATCTTGGAAGTAATAATTGAATGGAGAAAGTAGTATGACTCTGTGTAGTGAATAGCATCAACATTCTGCCAAGACCTCACATTTCACTGATGAAGACAATGAGACATTTCAAAATATTAGCTTTCTTCTGCCATGGGGTTGAGACTAAAAGTAATCCGTTTTCTAAGTATTTCCCAAGAAGGATTTTTCTAGTGTTGCAACCTAATATTTCTCATAGTATGTGTGATGGATACTCCATTTTGGAGTCAGGAAAAGTAAAAGGCAGCCAAGCTCTTCAATTATGAGAAGGAACCTAGAAATAAAACACTGTTTTTAAATGCTATTTTTTTAAAGCACATGCATGACTAATCCATTATGGCTATATGTTAACACTAAAATGACTGTTTCAATATGATGCCTTCCTACTATGAGGACTTATGGCTGACCAACAATTACAATGTGCAAAGACCACCATTGTCTACTGGGAGGTAAAACTGTTGATGTGAATAGAAATGGAACAAGAGCAGATGGCACTAGCCCAACATCACAGTTTTAAATCATATCATGGTGATGAGCAGCTTGAAATTGCATAAAAGTACAATGGTAAGCAGGAGTCACGTCAGGTTTTTGTTGTTTTTTGTTTCTTTTTTTGCAAGCCTTGAAGTTGGAATAGATGCTTAAAGTAAAAAGAATGAAGAAACCCCCCCCCCACAAAATGAATTAGCATGCTAGATCTCTATCCCTAACCACTATTCAACTGCAGAGAGTGCTATTAAATAAGTACTACCCCAGTGATATCTGTAGGCTTCTTGTGGCTGAAGCAAATCCTTCACTGGCTTCTGAATTAGGAACCAAAGAGCCTGGTTCACAATGGAATCAAAACAGTTGTTTCAGGCAGTTATGAGTCTTCCAAACAGGAAGATGGAATTCAAGAAGGCTACTCATTGGCATCCCGATATTGTCAGCTTAGCTGGTTGCCATGAAGTTGGGCTAAAATAAAAAAGGACATACTTATTGGAAGGCCACCATGTTGACCACTATACCACCAATGCCTTTATCATTGGCAATCATTTCCTTGTATGCTACAATTTTAGACTATACTTACTAAAATGATGATTAATAGAACCCTTTACCCAAGTACCAATGTACTTTTGTGTTTTCTCATATACCCTGATATATCATTAAGAACCAACCCTTAAAAGCAATATGATTTTTTAAAATAACTATGTGTTTTATTCTTGGGAGATTATAACATAATTACATAACTTCCCCTTCTTGTTTCAACCTTCAACCTTCCCAAATATCCCTTTCTTTGATTTCTTTCAGAATCATGTCATCTTTTTTTCATTTAAAAAATTTATATATATATATCTATATATATACACTCACAAATACATACATACAATCTGTTCAGTTTATATAATGCTTTCATTTGATAGTATGTACAACATGTTTACAATGTACCAAATACTTATTAAAAATGTTCAAATTATTTACTCATTTAGTGTAAATATAACATGTAAGTATGAAGGATCTCATGGAAAGGTGAAGGAGCTCATGGAAAGATGAAGGTGGCCAAATGCAGGTAAGTGAATAAAGCAGAGCAGGACATGTAGACCAGGGCCTTGGGCATTTGAAAGGCTCATTCCTAGTGATTCCTAACTATAAATGGTAGGAATCTTCAATGTTTAATCCAAATTACTAGGCAATGGTCAAAGCCATTTTTTCCATCTAAATGAATGAATAGTCACTACCAAAACAACAGAGAGGAGGTTTTGTAATCTCACACTGAAATTCTTGATATAATCTCATACTTTCAAATGTATGGAACTTAACATAGTTCTCATTATTGGCTCAATCACTGTCAAGAAATCAAATTCTAGTCAATTTCTAAGTGGGGGAATGCCTTTCATGATTTTCATAGATGTGACTAGATGAATAGATAGATCTATGTGAATAGAAACAGAAACTATAGATTTTATGTTTAAAATTTTATATATCAACATGCAGATTTAACATGATTTTGTTTGAGATATTTTAGGAAAACATATAACAAGTCACCTTACAAAAGGCTGCTGAAATTAAGCTTAGTTTTATCTGTTTTGGCTCATGTTACACAATTTGCATTCTATTCATATAGCAAAATATTATTCTGAGAGCACACTGTAAGAGTAGAAAGCTTTGTGTACCACCATAAGAGGAAGCCATAAATTTCTTCAGAGGTGACATAGTCTTTTGTATTCATGGTTGCTTTTAGAAGCATGAAATTTTGAGTCGCATAAAGAATTAATTATAGCTGTCTTCCCATGCCCTGCTTGGAGATTCCTGAGGACTGGGGACTGTATACAAGGGAACCTGTCCTGGTGGGCTGGCCTATCTACAGCCTGCCAGTGTCCTAGTCCTGTTTCCACCCATGGGGGGAGCCAACCTTCTGGTACCCTGCTTGGAGCCTCTTGAGGACTGGGGACTGTGCACCAGACCAGTTCATCCAGAGTCTGCTAATGTCCTAGTCCTGCCTCCATCCATCGCAAGTGCAGAGCCATTGGAATACTAGACCTGCTTGCACCCACCAGAACAGAACCTCTGTCCTGTACCTACCAAGAGAGGGAGAGACCCCACTCATACACACTGGAAGAAGGGAAGGGTGGATGACAGTATAAGAACACAGTCAACAACAGGAGAATCAGTATGATGCCACCAGAGTCTACAGACTCCACACCAGCAAGATGTAACATCCCAACACAGATGAAAAAGATGAGAATGACTCTAAAAACAACTTTATGATGATGATAGAGAACCTCAAGGAGGTAATGAGAATATCCCTTAAAAAATGGAAGAAAAAAAAAAACAAAAAATTCAAGAAATGAAGGAAAAGACAACCCCAAAATTGGAAGAAACATTTCAACCAGTTCAAGGATTGAAAGCTGAAATAGAGAAAATTAAAAAAAACACAAAATAACAAAAAATAAACAAACAAGCAAGCAAAAAAAAAAAAACCAAAAAAACAAAACAAAAAAACCCAAAAAAACCCCCAAAAAACAAAAAACAGTGCAGTCTGAGGGAATGCTGGAAATAAAAAAGCTAAGTAAATGATCTGGAACTACATATGCAAGCATAACTAACTGAATACAAGAGATGGAAAAGAGAGAATCTCAGGCATTGAGGAGGATACACTAGAAGAAATAGATTAATTGACCAAAGAAAGTCTTATGTCCAACAAATCTCTGACATAAAATATCCAGGAAATATGGTACACCATGAAAAGATCAAAACTAAGAAAACAAGTATAGAAGAAGTTGAAGAAACCCGACTCAAGGGTTCAGAAAAAATATTCAACAAAATCATAGAAGAAAACCTTCCCAACCTAAATAATGACATGCCAAAAAAAGTACAAGAAGCTTACAGACCACCAAATAGAGTAGGCCACAAAAGAAAGTCCCCTGGTCATATAATAATCAAAACACTAAACATACAGAATAAAGACAGAATGTTAAAAGCAGCAAAGAAAAAGGCCGAGTAACATATAAAGACAAACCTATCAGAATTACACCTAACTTCTCCATGGAAACTCTGAAGGCCAGAAGGTCCTGGATAGATATTCTGCCAACACTATGAGATCATGGATGTCAGCCCAGACTATCATACCCAGCAAAACTCTCAATCATTATGGATGGAGAAAACAAGATATTCCATGACAAAACTAGATTTACACAGTACATATATACAAATCCAGCCCTACAGAAAGTTCTGGAAGGAAAACTCCTACCCAAGGAAGATAAACACATCCACAAAAACATAGGCAGTATATAATCCCACTTTACCAACAGCCAAAAGAAAAATAGAGGGAAATCCACATACAATATCACACCACCATCACATTCAAAATAAGAATTAATATTTAACAGTTATTAATATCCCTTAATATTAATGGTCTTAACTCACTTATAAAAAGACACAGGCTAACAGAGTGGATTTGGAGATAGAATCCATCCTTCTGCTGCATAGAAAACACACCTCAACTTCAAAGACAGACGTTACCTCAGATTTAAGGGTTGGGAAAAGATTTTCCAATCAAATGGACCCAAGAAACAAGCTGTTGTAATAATCCTAATCTCTAACAAATTAGACTTTAAAATAAATCAAAAGAGATGAAGAAGGCTGTTACTTATTCATCACAGGAGAAATCCACCAAGATGAAATCTCAATTCTAAACATCTATTCTTCAAATACAAAGGTATCCACATTTGTAAAAACAAAAAAAATTACTAAAACTCAAATCACACATAAAACTTCACATACATACCATGGAAGATTTCAGCATCCCACTCTCAACACTAGACAGGACCACTAGATTAAAAGGAACTAACAGAAGTTATGACCCAATTGGGTTTAACAGACATTTATAGAATGTACCATCCAAACACAAAAAAAGTATATCTTCTTAGCACCACACGGAACCTTCTCTAAAATCGACCACATACTTGGCAATATAGCAAACCTCAATAGGTACAAAAAATTAGAATAAACCCCTATATCTTACCAGACCATCATGTTTTAAAGTTAGAATTTAACAACAACGCAAGATGCAGAAACAAGGGAAACTCATGGAAATTGAACAATGCAAAATTGCACCATTCCTGGGTTACAGAAGGCATAAGGAAATTAAAGACTTCCTGGAATTCAATGAGAATGAAGACACAACTTATGGGACACTTTGAAAGCAGTACTAAGAGTAAAGTTCATAGCACTAAGTGCCCACATGAAGAAACTGGAGAATAGAGGGCTAGAGAGATAGCTCAGAGGTTATGGAACTGTAGAATAGTTACACTAACAAATTAACAGCACAATTGAAAACTCTAGAACAAAAAAGAAGCAAAATTACCCTGGAGGAGTGCCAGGAAATAATCAAATTGAGGGTAGAAATTAATAAAGCAGAAATAAAGAAAACAATACAAAGAATCAATGTACCAAAAAAGTTGGTTCTTCAAGAAAATCAACAAGATATGCAAACCATTATCCAAATTAACCAAAAAACAGAGAGAGAACATGCAAATTAGCAAAATCAGAAATGAAAAGGGGGATATAACAAAGGACACTGAGGAAATCCAGACAATTTTCAGGTCATACTTGGAAAACCTGTAGTCCACAAAATTTGAAAATTCAAAGGAAATGGACAAATTTTTGGATAACTATCACCAAAATTAAATCAAGAACAGACAAACAACTTAAATTGACCTATAACTCCTATTGAAATAGAAGCTGTCATCAAAAAAGTCTACCAACACAAAAAAGCTCAGGGACAGGTGGTTTCAATGCGTAATTCTACCACAAATTCCAAGAAGAGCTAATACCAATACTCCTCAAATTTTTCCACACAATAGAAGCAGAAGGGTCTTTTCCAAACTCTTTTTACAAGGCTATAATTACCTTGTTACCCAAGCCACTCAAAGACATAACTAAGACAGAGAACTGCAGACCAATATCACTCATGAACATTGATGCAAAAATACTCAATAAAATACTGGCAAATTGAATCCAAGAACATATCAGATAATTCATCCTCCGAGACCAAGTAGGCTACATCCCAGGGATGCAGGGACAGTTCAACATATGAAAATCTATCAATGTAATCCACATATAAGTAAACTGAAAAAGAAAAGCCACATGATCATCAGGGATAAAAAGAATATACCTAAACATAGTAAACGCAGTAATCTGTAAACCAACAGCCAACATCAATCTAAATGGAAAGAAACTTAATGTGATTCCTCTAAAATCAGGAACATGACAAGGCTGCCCTCTCTCCATATCTCTTCAATATTGTACTTGAGGTTCTAGCTAGAACAATAACACAACAAAAGGAAATCAAGGGGATACAAATTGGAAAGGAAGAAGTCAAACTGTCACTACTTGCAGATGATATGATAGTTTACATAAGTGACCCAAAAACTATACCATAGAACTCCTACAACTGATAAACACCTTCAGCAAACTAGCACGATACAAGATAAACTAAAAAGAAAATCAGTAGTCCTTCTATATACAGACGACAAAGGGGCTGAGAAAGAAATCAAAGAAACATCACCCTTTACAATAGCCACAAACAACATAAAATATCTTGGGGTAATGCTTACCAAACATGTGAAAGACCTATATAACAATAATTTTGTGTCTTTAAAGAAAGAAATTAAAAAAGATAACCAGAAATTGGAAAGATCTCCCATGCTCTTGGATAGGTAGGATAAACATAGTAAAAATGGCAATCTTGACACAAGCAATATACAGATTCAATGCAATCCCCATCAAAATCCCAGTACAATACTTCACAGACCTTGAAAGGGTAATATTCAACTTTATATGGGAAAACAAAAGACTCAGGATAGTCAAAACAACTCTGTACAATAAAATAACTTCAGGAGGCAACACCATCCCTGACTTCAAGCTCTACTATAGACCCCAGAACAGCTTGATATTGGCACAAAAATAGACAAGAAGACTAATGGTATTGAATTGAAAACCATGATATTAACTGACACACCTACGAACACCTGATTTTTGACAAAACACCTGAAATTATACAATGGAATGAGGAAAGCATCTTCAACAAATGGTGCTAGCACAACTGGATGATGGTGTGTATAAGACTACACACCATCCATATCTATCATCATGCACAAAACATAAGTCCGAATGGATCAAAAACGTCACCACAAATCCAGCCACACTGAATCTCTTAGAAGAGAAAGTGGGAGATACCCTTGAAAGAATTGGTACAGGATTGGTTCCTGAATATAACACCAGTAGCACAGAGACTGTAATCAACAATTAAGAAATGGGACCCCCTAAAAGTGAAAAGCTTCTGTAAGGCAAAGGGCTGGTTTCCAAAATATACAAAGAACTCAAGAAGCTAGTCACCAAAACACCAAATAATCCAATTAAAAAGTGGGGCACAGAACTAAATAGCAAATACTCAATAGAGGAATCTAAAATGGCTGAAAGACACTTAAATATAGTGCTCAAGATCCTTAGCCATCAAGGAAATGCAAATCAAAACTATTCTGGGATACCATCTTTCAAAATGGCTAAAATCGGAAACAGCAATGACAGTTTATGCTGGAGAAGATGTGGAGAAAGGGGGACAATCCTGCACTGCTGGTGGGAGTGCAAACTTGTACAGCCACTTTGGAAATCAGTATGGTGGTTTCTCAGGAAATTGGGAATCAGTCTACCACAAAGGCCAGAAATTCCACTCTTAGACATAGGCTGCACATTCATGCAACAAAGACATCTGTTCAACTATGTTCATAGCAGCATTATTTGTAATAACAAAAACCTGGAAGCAACCTAGATGTTCCTCAACTGAAGAAACAATGGAGAAAATGTGGTACATTTAGACAATGGTGTACTACCCAGTTTGAGGAGGGGGCAATGGAGTCTTGAAATTTGCAGGCAAATGGATGGAACCTGAAGAAACCATTCTGAGTGAGGTAACCCAGTCACAAAAAGATAAACATGGCATGTACTCATTCATATATGGATTTTACACACAGAGCAAAGTATCACCAGCCTACATTGCAGACTGCCAGAGAGGCCAGGAAAACAAGGAGGAGCCTAAGTGAAACATGCATGGTCTCCTGGTGAAAGGGAAAGGGAAAAGATCTCCTGAGAAAATTGGGAGCAGGAGGTATGGGCAGAGGGACTTAGGAGAAAGAGAAGGGGAGAAGAGGAGGGGAGAGGAGGGCATAAGGGAACAGGAAGATTGAGTCAGGGAAGAATAGAGGAGAACAAGAAAAGAGATGCCATAATAGAGGGAGCCATTATAGGTTTAAAGAAAAATCTGGCACTAGGGAAATGTCCAGA
The DNA here is from genome assembly GCA_030556225.1 of Cricetiscus sungorus. Lineage (NCBI taxonomy): Eukaryota > Metazoa > Chordata > Mammalia > Rodentia > Cricetidae > Cricetiscus > Cricetiscus sungorus. The sequence continues at coordinate 112,588,005 of JANBXA010000651.1, read as the reverse complement.
GATCTACAAGGATGACCCTAACTAACAATCTAAGCAATAGTCTGGAACCTACCTTAAATGCTCTTCCCTGATAATGAGATTTATGACTAACTTATGTGCCATCCTAGAGCCCTCATCCAGTAGCTGATGGAGGCAGAAGCAGACACCCACAGCTAAACACTGAGCCGAACTCTTGGAATCCATTTGCAGAGAGGGAGGAGTATGAGCAGGCTTGATAAACCCACAGAAATAGCTGACCTGTACAAGGGGTAACACATGGACCCCAGTCTGACAGCTGGAAAACCAGCATAAGACCAACCCAGACACCATGAATGTGCGTATTAATTAGGAGGACTGGGAAGTCTATGGTGCCTCTGGTAGTGGACCAGTATTTATTTCTCATATACGAATGGACTTTGTGAGCCCATTCCACATAGAGGGATACTCTCTCAGCCTAGACACATGGGGGAAGGCCAGGACCTTGCTCCAAATGATATGACAGACTTTGAAGATGCCCCATGAAAGGCCTCATCATCCCTGGGGAGCAGAAAAGGGGATGGGATGGGGGTTGGGGGGGCAGAGTAGGAGGGGAGAGGGGGAATTATGATTGACATGTAAAACAAGCTTGTTTCAAATTTAAATTTAAAAAGGAAAAACAAAAAAATTAATTTTATAAAAAATTTAATGGGAGTTCTTTTATATAGCAATTTCCCTTAAAAATGTAAAGTACTACCTAATAACTATTTGTTACATGTTTCACAAAGCAATGTATTATTATCCACACCATCTTAAAAAATATTTTACTTGACAACAATAAAATGCATTTCTATTCAGCACAGTAAATATAGATTAATAATATGCTTATTTCTTCCTTCCCTTGATTGACATAGGTATAAGAACTTTGTATTTCATATATGCACAATATATTTCACAATTATGAGCATTTTCCAAACATGCAGTTTTCATTGCATATGCCATCTATCAAGTAATACTGTGAACACTATGCTATTTCTTTGTTTGAGTTTTTAAAAATTTTAGTGTGTGTGTGTGTGTGTGTGTGTGTGTGTGTCCATGAAATGCATGTGGAGGTCAGAGGACAATTGTATGTGGGTAGTTCTCTTTCTACCAGGGTTCTAGTGCTTGAGCTCAGGCCATGAGGCTTGCACAGCAAATACCTTTATCTGCTGTGTCGCTTTGAAGTTCCCGTATGCCATTTCTTATAGCTATGTAACTATCCAAATAATGTATATTTATTGATTATTCAGTATGTGCCATGTCATGGAGAAGTACTGATGAGCCTAGCAGTCATTGTGTCTTCCTTCACAGAGTTTTCATCCTAGCTCTTATGCTGAAATATGATTCTAGATAAATCTAAAATTGATTTCCATAATTTAGCCTAGCTCATCAATCATCTAAAATCATATTTCCCCATAATACATATTCTATTTTTTAAAACAACAGAACACAATCATTAATTTGCAATTTCCTCAGAGTACAGGAGAAAAGAAAAAATATAGTCATATAAAATTTTGTCATATTCTAAGAAGCAATCTTAGTGCAAGTACAAAAAGCATTGAGTTTCCTAAGAACCCAAACATCAATGATCAAGGTCTTGAAACCTTTTCATCACACTGTATATATGGTTATTAAAAATCAAGAAATAATTGTCAAAATCTCCTGAGTTGAAATTAGTTGTGATGCATTAATAAAACTTGCCACTTTTGACATTTGACAAATTTTATGTAAACTTCAAGATTTTTCACTGTACGCTCTTTATCTCAAAATAGTTTATTTTTGTTGATGGCAAAAATTACATTCTTTGGAATGACAAGGAGAAACCGAGGCAAATAGTAGTACATTGGTTTCACTGTGTGGACCAAGGATGCCATGGAAACTTGTAGCTCAATGCAATAACCGTTATAAGCTTCTCAGAGGCAGACAGACTAGGGACACAATTCTCATCACCACCTGGATGCTTCTGCAGAGAAGAGTAACCATGGAGAACTGCACTCCCTAACTCAAAGGCCATGGCTACTGCACTGTGTTAAGGTTACAGCTCTCAAGAGCAGCAGTGGAATACGCAACAGAAGAAAACGAGCCTCAAATCTTATAGGCTGCTGTTGTCTTTTCAATATAAACTTCATGATTGAATGCCCCGGTCATTTCCCCTCAAATGCTCCTCCTCATTATGTGTTCATTCATAGTGTCAAATTCCTCTGAAGTCCTTATTATTTGATTTGATGGCTTATGCACTATTTCCTCTTAATCACTGTTCATGGGCCCACCAATGTGAGTAATGCTAAAGCAGATGGTATTTTCTTTAACGAAGCACACTTTTGACAAAATATCAAGGCAGAGCTGTTTTTCTGAAGTCTGATAGTCACCCTTCAGTCCATTTGTGCCTTGTTTAATTTCTTAGGAACATGGCATGTTTGAGATTATTTCGTCAGACCTGATGGTCTCTCATCTGACCAGCACATATCATAGATACAGAAATATACTGAAGGTACTCAGCAGTTTCCTAACCAGCTATAAAAATATTCATATTTTCTAGTTACTTAACATAGGTTTAATATTTAAATTATCATTTGGAGCTGGAGAGGTGGTCCAGTGGTTAAGAGTGCATACTTCTCTTACAGAGGACCCAAGTTTGATTCCCAACACCCACACTAGGTGACTCAGCCACTTTAACACTAGGTCTAGGGGACCTGACACTCTTTTCTGACCTCCACAGGCATTGCACTCACATGCACATATTCACACACACCTACATTCATAAATATAAATAAAAAGAGATAAATATTAAAATAATACAATTAAACAGAAGCCAAAGATGTTATTTCTAAAATTCAGAGAAATGGCATTTAGCCTCTATCTTATGTTTTCTATCTTACAAGACTTTATTGTTCAAGAGTGTATGGTATAATAATTTTCACTCTTACTCTCGTCTACATTACAGTGTAAAACATTATTGCTCCCGGGGACTGTCTTCAAGGTGACCACTAAAAGTGTTAGCTACTCTTACCAGTACACACTATAGCAAAAAGTTAAAAACTAATTGATGTACTTTTACATTTTCTAATATGGAAAGTGAGAAAATTGAATGTAGTCACTATACAATACAGTACAACAAAGAATATATATTGAACAATACAATTTTGTAATGGAATTAAATTTCTACTTTCTAAAGGCGATCTCTGAGCGAACTGAGAGAGAGATGGGTGTGTAGAAACCATAAATAATCCTTCCCAACCATGACAGGCAATTTCACTTGCACACAAAGGGATGATTTTTAAATGAACAGAAATTCACTTTTTGCCAAACACCTTACAAAAATTCTACTTCATACCATCAGAAGCAATGCATTTGAAATGGCCCTTACATATCCCTGACTTAGGAAAATATTTCCAATCAATGAAAATATGTTTTTTAATCAAAGTAATAATTTTATATTGTGATTTTTTTATCATCAATCATTTCCTATAAGTGTACTCTCATGCTCAAAACTGAGCTCATGAAGGAGAAGTGCACAGTGGCGAAGAGACATGTTCAAAGAAGCCACAGCAGCTGGAACCGATAACCTCACTCTCTCTGCTGTCTCTTGTTCCAGTTCAGCAGACCGAGTAGCTGCTCATGCTCACCAGATTCCAACACTAAACAATGAACATGCTTGCTCATAGCTCGTTGCCTTCCCCCTCTTCTATTACCAACTTAATTATATTCCTTTATTCATCATTAATGGAAAGCTTATTTATTAGTTATCTAGCATCTACCCAAGACTTCACTTAGAAGATCAAAGCCAAAGGGATGGAAGCAAACATGGACTGAGCATGCCCCATGGAACACACAGTTCATTTTACCTTCATTACTAGGACAGAATACATGAGATGAACAAATCAAAAGGGCGAAAACACCGTTTTGTCTCATTCATACAACACTCACTTGGCCCCATTGAATTGGGCATGTGGCAAAGTAAAAACATCATAGCAAAACATGTGGAGAGGACATTTATTCACCTCTGCTGGCTGTGATGCAACAGGATAGAGAAGAGATGGGGACCAGTGCCACCTTCAAGAGCACACCTTCAATGATCAATTTTTTCCCAAGTAGATCGCATTTTCTAAGGGTGCTACCACTTCCCAATAATGGCAAAGGCTGTCAACCATGCTGCTATCGTTTGGTCTTTGTGGGGCCACTCTAGATCCAAACCAGCAAATATAGACTTAAACTGACAAACACAGGCAAAGGTGAATTGTTATCCCAATTCAGTGCTATAAAGAAAGATGTATGGCCTTATGTTAGACCACTATGAAATGGTTTGCCATAGTCTAGAGGGAAAGTGAAATCTTCTCTGGAGGAATGATATTCAGCATATGGGGAATGATGGAAGAGGGATGAAGACTCTCGAACACAAGGCATATGCGTGCAGAGAGAGGACAGGCAGATTTATAACATATAATACAGAGCAATGAAGGAAAGTGGGATGAAAAGTAGACAAGGCTGAAATCTCATGGGAAAGGAGTGGGGTCTGGTCATGCAGAACTTCATATTGAATCTTCATTTCAAAATCAGCCAGAACTCAGAAGGATTTTTAAAGATGATATGACATGTTAAAATTTGAAACATTTTCCTTGTGCTGTAAGAAGAATGGCAAAAGAAAGTTGAAGGGGGGAACCAAGTATGTCGAAGCCACTGCAGTTTGTTAGTATAGAAGATGAGAGGTTGGTAGCTTGATAAGGCAAAGGGCCGCAATAACAATTCAGAGGCAGAGAGATAACTGAGAAATATAAATTGTGGCACTGATAAAATCTGAGTTAGTAAAGAACTCAAAGGCACTAGGGCAATTTTAGGTCTGGGCTCTGTGTCTTAGTTAAGTTTTCTGTAGCTGTGATAAAACACCATGACCAAAAAGCAAGTTGGGGAGAGAGGGTTAATTTGGCTTATACTTCCAGATTGCTATTCATCATTGTAGGAAATAATGGCAAGAGCTCAAACATGAGAGAATCTTGGAGGCAGGAGCTGGTGCAGAAGCCAATGGCTTGCTCTTCATGACTTGCTCAGCTTGCTTTCTTATAGAATCCAGGACCACCAACCAGGGAGAGTACCACTCACCATGGTCTGGGTTCTCCCTCTCAATCAATAATTAAGAAAATGCTCTACAGCCAGATCTTATGGAGGCATTTTCTTAATTGAGTTTCCCTTTTTTCAGATGACTCCAGCTGGTGTCAAGTTGACATAAAACTAGCCAGCACACCCTAAGCATGTGTGTAGTATGGTATAATCTACCAAGATAGAAAATAAGGACGGAATTTGATAAGGAAATCAGAGAGCAGGATATGATGATTTGGCTTCTAGGTGAAGATAACAAACATGTGATCAGGTAGACAGGTCTGGATTCTAGAAAGGGTGTCTGACTGAAGCTACTTATATGTGAGTCTTTTGCATAGAGGAGGGAATTGAACCCTGTATGCAGAATGAGTCTGCAGGTGTAAAGAGAGGTTGGAGCTCTAGCTTGAGGAAATCTAGCATTTGATTTGAGGCTTTACTGTGAGAACCAGTTCACAGAGACAATTTTTAGTCTGTGGTTGTCTTCATGAGCCTGTATGTCTCCTAACCAATGGAATAAGATGCCACAAAGTCCAGTGGAAAGGAGTATATATGGAATGGCACATGGAAAATACACATTGAAAGCTAGGTAAAGGTCAAGTAAGATGAGCATTAATAGTTTCAGAGGTGGGTTTTGAATGTGTAAGACTATGCTGACAGGGTAATAAGGAACAGAAGAAAGTTAGACGAGAGTGCATGAACTAGGCAATGGCGGATAAGAAAACAGACTCTCAGAAAGCATGGACATAGCCTTCTCAACTCAAGCTTCTTCCCCTCACAGCACAAGAATTCCTGAAGCTACCCAGGACTCTATAGCTCTCCTTTGATTTCAGCAAGTGGTCTGAGTCTCCCCTGAGTGTTCATTTAGGAGCCATATCAAACCTCCTGGATCAGACTCTCCACCAGAGTGAAGATTGACAAATTCAAATTCAGTCTTTGTAACCGAGTGTGCCCAAATTTCAGTCATCCATTTAAGAGGCATTCACTAATACTACACACATGTACCTGCTATATACTAATACCATAACTAAGAAAAAACTCCCTTTGCATAAATGTAAGGTTATTATAAACAAGTAAAAACTAGTGGAAGAAAAATGTTAGTAATGCTTAGTTAGATTCTTTAACTTTTTTGAACGTAGTGGACTCTCATTTGTTTTAAAATGAACAAGTAAGAGATGAGAGGTCCTGGCTAGCAAGGAGATGTTGAAATCATAGACATTCATAAGGAAAGATGGTTTTTTTCCTTTTATTTTTTTTTATTTAAATTTGAAACAAGCTTGTTTCACATGTCAGTCCCTATTACTGCACCCTCCCTTCCTCCTCTACCTACCCACCCCCAACTTGCATCTCTTCCCCTTTCTGCTTCTCAGGGAACAAACTTCCATGGGGAGTCTTCACAGTCTGTCATATCATTTGGAGCAGGGCCTAGGCCCTCCCCCATGTGTCTAGGCTGAGGGAGTATCCATCTATGTGAAATGGGCTGTGGGATTATTTCTTACAAAGGTTCTGAAATTGTGTTTTTTTCTCTATTAAATTAGGAAATATAAGACAGTAAGTTTTTTGTTGCTTCCTAGCTTGGGTCAAGTTATGAGACACTTATACTGTTCAGCTTTGCAACTGCCATGTCAACTACTTAAAGCCTCTTGTCTATGAGATTGCTCACTGAATTAGTATTTGTCACAGACCTGCAGTCTGAGACACAGACCTGCAGTCTGTCACAGACTGAGCATGGTAACACAAAGTATCAATTCTCTCATAAATGTTTAGTGATCCTGTTCCCATGACAGGTGCTGGGGCTTAGACACCAATAAAACAGTTTCTACAATCACGGAGTTTATCATCAAGAAAGAAGATAGCTGTGCAAACAGATCATAATCTAGAGGCAAACATTCAACAGTAAAGTTTATGGAAAGGAAGTGCTAACTATTTAATTAGCTGCACCACACGGGAGTGAGCAGGACATCAGGAAAGTCATCCAGGAAACACATCTGTGCATCCCCAAGATAATCTTTACTCTGCAACAAGGAATTTGACATGTGCACCTGCTCAGAGCCATTGTACATTGCTTTCACATAAATCTCTTCTCACTAATTACTCATATGGGGTTTGCTTTATCCAGGGTAAAGGACTGTTCGCACTTCTGAGTGGCTTATTTATCTCCTGGGGGCAGCAGGGCTTTTAGTTACTGAAGAAGTGTGATCCAGCTGATGGTACCATGCTAGGCTCAGGGAACTCATGCACTCTGCTTTTGAACCATGTGACCTTGGGGGTAAAAAAAAAATCACAATATTTTGAGCTACAATTTTGTTTTTTTATAAGATAATGATAACAAAAACTGAAATGTTTTATTGGTTCTAAAATATTCAGGAGTTCTACTTTTTGTGTTAGTTCTTTGTGAACAGGATAATGCCTATGAGGAATAAATTAATTAAAGTAAGTAGATTCTAAATTACAAAGTGATTAGCAGATAATTAGGAGGTGATATTAGGCATATGATATCCAAAATAGTTATCTGGAGGAGAAACTTTCACCCTAAATTTATTTCAATTAATTTCAGGAAGATGCTTATCTCATTATGATTAGAGATTAAAAATATATTACTTAATAGCCATTCTTAAAAGCAGCCTACATAAAAATACATGGAGTATAAGCCTGCTTGTTATAAAAGGGAACCAACATCTATAATTACATTTGGTTTAAATATCATGGGGAAAAATTTCCACCAAGTTATATACCAGGATAGGGCTGGGGAGATCATGCAGGTAAAGTGTTTGCTGTTCAATCATGAGGGCTTGAGTTCAATCCCCAGGACCCATGTAAAGAAGCTGAGTGAGGGTGGTGGTTAGTATATGCTTGAAATCCCAGTCATGAGAGGGGGAAACAGGAAGATTCTATGGGTCACTGGCCAGTCGTTAGTAGCTTTGCTAACCCAAAGCTACTGAGAGAATATGCTTCAAAAAACAAAACAAAACAAAACAAAACAAAAACAACAACAAAAAAACATGGATGATGCCCGAGTAATGAGCCCAAGGGTGGTCCTCTGACTATTCATGTGCATACACATTACATACACCCAGACTCACACAAGTAAATATGATATTCATATATACCAACCTATTATGGTAGCCATGTAGGAGGCTTATATATAGCCATATATGTAGGAGGGTTATATATAGCTAAAGCTATTGATTAGGAGGCAAAGGGATAGTGAGAGAAATATAAAAATTATAAATATAAATTTTTAAAAACATTTTGTTATATAATTGTGTGTGGGTCAAAAATTTATAATAAGGATTTTAAATATATCATTTGAATAACTAGGACAAATTGAAATATATTAAAATTATTAAACAGACTAAGCACCCATCTTCATCTTTGTTTTCACTGAGGACTACTGAAATACAGAATTAGCATATATAATGAACTGAACAGCAACAATAAGCATAGGAATGAGAGGCTGCCCACAGATAAGCAGTAAACTGTAAAATCTTGATACACCCAGAGTAAATAAGATATGAAATGTTTCTTGTTTTGAAAGACTGACTACTAAAGAAGCAGTAGTTCTGTTGGCAATAGAACTTACTGGCCCACATGGGATATTACACGTTTGAAATATTTTATATGCAAGAAGTCTGAAAGTAGTCCTCACCTCCACTTAATATCTCTGAGCAAATCACCTAGAGAAATTAGCAAACAGATAAAAAATAAATTTAATAAATAGGAGGAGATAGCCTCATTCATCACAATGGATCGATCCTAAATTTGTAGTAAGGAAGGACTTTAAAATGGACTATGTAAAGTACAGTAGGGGAGGTTGGTAGGTCTATATGGGAACAGGGAGTAGATGGGCTTCAGAGCGGATGGCTTCTGAATCAAGAGAAGTTCATTTAGTAGACAGCCCACCTGAGACAGTGACTACATCTGAACACGCCAAAGACAGTTACTCTTCTGTAACAAAGGAGGGATCTTGCAGTTTCTTTTGGCATATAAACAAGTTGGAAATCATCAGTCCCACATCTTTAAATAAGAATAAGATGTGCAAACTCAAAATCCACATTTTTATTTGATCCATAGAAGAATTGATGATGCTCCAGGGTAAGCTCCTACTCCCAAAATGGAGTTGGAGACAACGTGAATTGGACAGGATTTCATGCATGGAAGACCAAGGAGAAAGATATTGGCACATACTTGGCCAAAATGGATGAACTGCTGGAGTCTCTGTGTAGACAAACTTTTCAGACAAAAACTCAAGATTTTCCTTGAGTTTTACCTTCAGAAATTCTACTGGGTCTTACTGTGAAGTCCTAAGAGAGTCCAGCTGAGCTAGGAGAAGGAACACTGTCCACTCCAGTCCCTACCTTTTATGTGGTGAAAAAAAAAACACCACTTAGGGTTAGTAAAAGACTAAAACCTCTTTGTTGGACTACAGAACACACTCTTATCTTCATATCCTGCCACAAAGAAAACAATCAACTCAAATAAAAAACAAACTGCAGAAACATAGAGTGTTCTCAAAAGAAGAAATCCCAAAAGCCAGGAAATGCTGAAAGTGTCCAACCACCTTAGTCATCTGGGAAGTGCAAAGTAAAGCTATTTTAAGGTTTCATCTCACCCCAGTCACAATGGCCATCATAAAGAATACTAATGAAACAAATGCTGTCCTGGATATGGTAGGTCAGAGTACGAACTCATGTAGCCATTTGGGAAATCACTCTGGAGTTTAATAAAGAAAACCTAGAAATCAAATTACTGTATGTGCAAATTCCTCTTCTGTGCATCTACTCAAAGGACTCTGTATTTTATTGCAGAAATACCTGCACATGTATGTTTACTGCTGCTCTATTCACAATAAAGAGAAAATGAAAGCAACATAGGTACCCATCAACTAACAAATGGATAATGAAAATGTGGACAATTAACATGACAGAATGGTATTCAGCTATGAAGAAACATGAAAGTATAAGATTTCCAGGTAAGAGTCTGGAAGAATGGTTCAGTGGTTAAGAGCACTGGCTCACAACTGTCTGTAACTCCAGTTCTAGGATATCCAATAACCTCTTTCAGTCTCTGCAGGCACAAAGTACACACATGGTGCACAGAAATACATACAGACAAAACTTCCACACATGCATTTTTTAAAAATTGGCCTGGAAAAAAATAATACTAAATGAGGACATTCACCCAGAAAGACAAACACCAAATATTCTCTTTTATATCTTGGAACATCAGTAGGAGCCATAAAGGAGGAGGAACAGTAAAACCCAGATAAAAGGAAAAAAAGAGGGAACATACAATGGTGGAAAAGGTTTAAGTAGGGAGGGAGATGGGACAGTGTACATACTTTGTGTGTGTGTGTGTGTGTGTGTGTGTGTGTGTGTGTGTGTGCGTGCACGTGTGTGAGTTCAGCCAAAACAAAAGGAGTATGAAAAAGCCATATGGGAACTTAACATCTTATAACTGCTCTTTTTATCCCTCACCTAAAAAAAATCCGAGTGCCAGGCATGGGACATTTCTATGAGTTGTCAGTGCAGATGCCCAGAAATTACATAGGCGATTGTCTTTGCTCTTGGCTGTCCACCATTACTAGATGATAAGACCCTTTTGTGGAAGTCACCATACATACTCTGGCTGTATTTACCTATGTAACTTAAACTGACAAGGGTAATTCCTATAACTCTCCAGCTTTCCGATAGCTGCACAGTGCTATGCAGGCCACTGGGAGAGAAAAGACATCAATGGTCTTATGTAGCACTGGACCCTACATGCTGCAGTAATGACCTGCCAGGCAACATGTGCAATAGCGACAATATTATTAAAGTAGTAATTAGCCACTTTCTGATTGGATTTGAGGCCTGCTCTACAGGAGGGATTTCATGCCTAACTCTGTAAGCATGATCTCAAGACTACAGCTTATTGTAAGTCCTGGGTGGAAATATACTGCAGTCATTTTTCCAAATGGTCAGGTTGTTAAATTACCATCTAGGTACTTATATTTATACCTGTAGATTGATGTTGCTCTCAACCTTGGTCAGAGAAGTTTAGTTTTACAATGGTTAATGTTGAGACTGATAACTGTTTAAAGTGTAGAGAATCAGTGACTATGAAAGTGCAGCCCTGGATGGAACATCCTTATCAATCCCAGCATCACTGAAGAGAGGAGAAAGAATGTAGGCACAGGGAGTGGTAGGGAAAGAGTTCTGAGACCTGCTGTCTTCTAGACATGATGCGCCTACTAGCTGACATTTAGGGGCAGCAGAAACATTTTCTTTAAAGATTTAGCCACTGGTAGATTACTTGTGCTCCAGTAGATGGCTCCACACTCATGGACATGCAGGCAACACGATTGGAATGTTAGTTTTTAAAAAAGGGTGATGAGAACATGAAGTTGGGAGGGGTTCCAGAGGAATTGGAGGAAAGGAGTAGGGGTGGATACAGGTAAAAGCTAAATAAAAATTGAAAATACTATACTCAAGATCAAGAGTCATGGCTTTAAATCCTAAATATGTTTTGAAAAATGGCTGGAAACCTGGGCATGGTGTTGCACCTCTTTAATCACAACATTCGAGAGGCAGAGGCAAGCAGATCTCTGAGCTAGAGGCCAGCCTGGTCTACAGAGCTAGTGTCAGGACAGTCAGGGTTATACAGAGAAGCCCTGTATTGAATCATCAAAAGGAGAAAAAAAGAGAGCTGAATTCTACGAACAGGTATTCAATTGGTTCAGATGTTATACTTTCCCTCAAGTGGCAGGGGTGAGGATATTAGATTCATAAAAAAGGGAAACAGAAAGTTTTAATGATGTAAAGTCTTTGAAATGGTTTTCAGATTGAAGAATTGTCCTAAAAACTACAGAGGAATAATTACAGTTTCAAAAGAAATTATAAAGGTTTTCATCTGAAAGAGGTAGAAGTATAGGGGCAGAAGTTGAGCAATGGGAAAAGCAGTATTGAAAAGAAAATTATAAGCTTTATCACATCCATCTCATAGAATTGGTATTCAAAGGATAATGTTGAAGGAGGATGCGGAAGATAAAAACAAATGGATATTTTTTGGAAGCTAGAAGGAAACCCAATAGATGATTGAGAATATTGTTTTAGAAGACATGGGAAGTAAAAAGTGACAATGATGATGATTGTATGTAGGAGATAGAGTCTCATTCTTAAAACAGATCAACTATATGTAAGGATGCTTGTCTGCAATCCCAGAAACTGGGCAGCTGAGGCAGATAAATCACAAGTTTAAGGTTGATCTGTGCTGCACAGTAAGATTTGGTCTCAAAAGAAATGAAAATGAAAGAGAGGAAACAAAACAAAAACAAAAAATCCTAGATAACAGCAGTTCTTATCAAAAGATTGTTATAAAATGGAATAATGATAGTATGTAGAGCTCCTGAATTAATTTCTAGCATAAGAAAACATTTAGAATTAAGATAATTAGAAGTTTTCTAAAAATGTAGGGTGACATGTATAAAAAAAGAATTGAAGTAGCTACTCTCTACTGGGCATCAAAGCCCTACTAGAACACTAGAGGCTAACAAATAAAAAGTCAAGTGCCAAGAATGAATTACCTTTCTGAGTGGTTGGCCAGCAGATACTGGATTAGGCTATTGACATTACTTTTGGTCACCTTGCAGAACATGATAGTAAGTCCCTATTGGTGAAGATACCAATACTTGAGTCATAGAACATAGAGAAATCAAGCTGGTGTTCATCTGGAAAATTTATCTCTACTTCATCAGTTTCATAGTACTAGATGGTATTACCAAAGCCACTGAGGAAGAAAAGTAATCTTTGTCAATTTTATCTAGCTGTGCACCCTGCGAGCTACAACACTGATTGATTCAATAAGATTTGCGCACTAGGGCAACAATGGCATGACTATATGGGAGTAAACAACCACTTTCTTATTGGATCTAATATCTGCTCCACAAGCAGAAGCCCATATTTGGCACCAATATCAAGGTCAAGATTACATAGCTAGACAGGTCCTAGGCCCTAGGAAAGGATGTACAACTGTTAATGGGACATAATATTAAACGGACTTTCAATGACTTATCTTTATATTCATAGATTAGTGCATTCTTCACACCTCATTAGAGAAGTTTCTTTTTGTAGTAGACAGGAATTAATATAGAGACTCACTATTGCTCAAAGAAGAGAGAATAAGAGATTTCAAAATTCTTAGCTCTGAATAGAACATCCATACTTCTCAGGGTTTAGGTATCTTTGTGGAAGAGGGAACTGAAAGTCAGAGAACCAGAGGTGGTAGATGACTACATGAAAACTTATTTTCTAAACATAGCAGGGTATGAATTAATTTACAGCAGTTGAGATAGCATGTACAGGCTCTGTACAAGTTCAAGTCAGACAAAATCCCCACATGGAGGGAACAAGTGGGCATACAGTTTCACAGCCTAGCTAAGGAGTGATTGACAATTGATAGTTGGTAAAGGAAGAATCCCTTTTAAGAGTTCAGCCAATGTACAGAAGCCCACAGAGACAGCTGACCTGAACAAGGGGGAGCTAATGGACCCGCAGAGTGATAGCTGAGAAACCAGCATTGAACTCATTCAGACCCCCTGAACATGGGTCTCAGTTAGAAGGCCTGGGGAGTCTAAGGGAACTGTGACAGTGGAACCAGGATGTATCCCTGGTGCACAAAAGGACTTTAAGAGCACATTCCCTATGGAATGGAGGGATACTCCCCTAACTTAGAGGCAGGACGGAGGGCTTAGTCCCTACTCCAAACCCCTCCCTGTGGAGTGGGGCAGGGGAATGGGATGGGAGGGTGGTTGGGGAGCATTGGAGGAAGGGAAGGAGAGGGAACTGGGATCAAATGTAAAATAAGAAAAAAAGAAGAGTTCAGCCAATGGTGGGTTGACCATACTACAGGCCACATATATAGAAGAAACTATACTTGCTGATTATTTTTAATACTTAAAAAACAGAAATTTTTATTTTCAACTTTTATTTCCAGTATTTCAGCTTTACTTCCCAACCTGAGTAGAGTTTGAGACTTTTTTTTATACCTGAAGACTATGAGCAATTATCACCCAGCCTTTGTACCTCCAGCATGGGTGTCTATCTATTATATTTCTCCTAGCTGCATTTTCTAGTCTTTAAAAATATCTTTAAGTGTTTTATAGTTTTTTAGAGTGTGTCTTCAGGAATAAACAAGGGCAGGAACATGGTTTTCTTTTCTTTTCTTTTTTATTAATAATGAAATTTAAAAATTTTACATGTCGATTCCAGTTTCCTCTCCCTGCCTCTTTCCCTTCCTCCCTCCCTCCCTCTTACCCTCTTTCCCCTGTGACATGCACCCTGGCCACCCTCCCCTCCCATCTCCCCACCCCCATTCCACTTGTAGGGCTATGCTATGCTATCCAGGTTGGGTCATGTTAATCTGTCAAGCCATTTGAAATAGGGACTAGGACTTCTCTCCTGTCTCTAGGTTAAGGGGGTATCCCTCCATGGGGGATGTGTCTGCAAGGTTCTTTTGTGCACCAGGAATAGATCCTGTTTCTACTGTTTGAGGTCCCCCAGACTGCTCAGTCCCATATTCAGGGGGTCTGAGACCCATATTCAGCTGAGACCCATATTCAGGGGGTCTGAGTCAGTCCCATGCTGATTCCCAGATATCAGTCTGGGAGGGCCCATTAGCTTCTCCTTGTTCAGGTCAGCTGTCTTTATGTGTTTCTGCAACCTGGTCTTGTTCTCTCTCTTTGCATCTGGATTCTAGTTTGACTCAGTGTTTAGTTATGGGTGTTTGCTTATGTTTCCCACAGGTACTAGATGAGGGCTCCATGATGGCGGATAAGTTAGTTGATGATCTCACTATCAGGGAAGGGCATTTATGGTAGCCTTTCCACTGTTGCTCGAATTGTTAGTTGGAGTCAGTCTTGTAGGTCTCTAGACCTTTCTTTAGGTTCTTTAGGTTCACTTTTCTCTTCAAACCTATAATGGCTCCCTCTTTTATGTTCCCCCCTCTCTCCCTTTTTTGTCTTCTATTCCTACCCTGACTCAATCTACCTTGTCGCACGTGCTTTATTCTCCTCCCCTTCTCTTTCTCCTAGTTCTCTCTCCATTCACTGCTGTTTTTAAATCATTATTTAATACCAATCCACTGCTGAGGCCACTTTTTAAATAATTTCTTTTATTTTTTTTTTGAGATTACATGTCATTTCACCTTTCCTATTCCTTCTTCCAAATCCTCCCATATACCCAAGCCTCGTTCTCTTTTGAATTCACGGCCTATTTTTTTATTAATTGTTATTATCTGCATATGCATATACATATACATTCCTAAATATAATCTGCTCACACTGTGTAACGCTAATTGTATATGTGTTTTCATGGGTGACCGTTTGGCACTGGATGACTCATTTGTCTGTTCTTTCCTGTGGAAAACTCTTTCTCTTGCTCTTACTTAGCACTACTTAGTTGCCTGTGGATTTTATGTGTGTGTAGGTTGGAGGCCTTGTACTACCCCTTTCCACATCAGCAGGTCTATTGTTGTTGTCCTTGTCCAGTCCATGTTTGCATGGTAAGAATTTATGGGTGTAGCTTGCGACATTCCAAGGAGACAATATCATCAAAACTCCTGGATAATCTGGCTCTTACAATATTTCTGCCCCTTGCTCGCAATGTGCCCCTAGCCGTAGGTGCAGGAGTTGTTTTGTAGATGCATCCATTGGGACTATGATCCACAGCTCTGCATTTTTATTGATTGTGGTTTCTGTAATGGTATCTACCAGTTCCAAAGAGTAGTTTTCTTGATGAGAAGAAAGAACACACTTATCTGTGGGTATAAGAATCTTTTTTTTTTTTTTTTTTACAGGACACAAATTCAGGATGAAAAATGATCTAAATACATTGTATGAAATTCTCAACTAAGGGGTTTGGAGAGATGGCTCAGTGGTTAAAAGCACTTGACTGTTCTTCCAGAGGTCCTGAGTTCAATTCTTAGCAACCACATGGTGGCTCACAACCATCTATAATGGGATCAGATTCCTTCTTCTGGTGTGCATGGAGACAGAGCACTCATATACATAAAATATGTGAATAAATAATGAAAAAGAAATTCTCAACTAATAAAAATATGAAAAAATAGATAAAAATTGGTTACCTTTGGTGAGTGGGGGTGGGCGTTGGGGAGTGAAAGCCAAACAAACAAACAACACAAAGCAAAATGAAACAATGAAACAATCCTCCCAAACTCGAACCATTGTCATCGTAAATGATTCTTTCATTTTTAAACAGATACCTACTTCTCTGATAAAAATGGAACTTTAATCACTTTAAAAAGAAGTTTTAAAATAAAATTTAAAACCTTTAGTACTGTAAGAATCTTTTCATGAGAAGCCCATTAGAGGTGCTTTTAAACAGTCCCCATTCATCTAAGCTCACAGAATAGAACTCCACCAGAGAAGGTGATGCCCCTGGGTAGTTGGTCTTTATACCAGCACTTCAAATACCCAAAGAAGATAAGATAAACTTGACATATCCCTTGGCATAGTGTGTTCACTACTGAGAAAAAAGAATCTATGTATAAAGCAGAGAGAGAAGTTGTCTCACAGTGAACACACTTCTCAACAAAGAACACTAAGAGAGAAAGTTTAACACCAGATTTTACCCATCATGATGAACAAAATTTAAGAGGAAAAAATGAAACCTGGACACACGGAATATGAAATTCTATTGTGGATTGGGCTACCAGTAAAGTTCATATTCAGGTACCAAGAATGGGAACATGAGCCAGCAAGATGACTCAGCCAGTAAAGATGTGTGTTGGGCAGGTGTGGTCATCAGAATTCATCCTTGAAAACCATGTAAAGGTAGAAGGAGAGAATAAGCCCCACAAAGTGGTCCTCTGAACCACAAACATCATGGTGCTTTCTGTCTCTATGACCCTCTCTCTCTCTCTCTCTCTCTCTCTCTCTCTCTCTCTCTCTCTCTCTCTCTCTGTTTGTCTCTCTGTCTCTCTCTCTCTCTCTCTCTCACACACACAGACACACACACTCATATTCACACTAATAATTAGCAATAAAGAAGTATGGGAACATATAGTAACTCAGAAGCAAAGCACATGTTTAGCATGAGCCATGTCCTGGATTCAGTTCCCTGCATCAACCAGTAGTGAACCCTGGAAATATGACCATTACAGCTAACTCCTTTGAACTGGGATGATGCTTTATATTTGTAATTATCAGTTAGCTGTGGTAAGTTAGAAACCCATTATAATGCCATGCCTCAGTGGAGAGTCAGGCTTGTTAAGAGACAAGACAACAAACAGAATCCTTTTAGGGGTCAAAGATCTTGACTCAAACCCACACTTTCCCACTTGTTAAATACAAGTCATGTAACATATTTAAAACAGCTTCCATTTGAGTGCACATCTCATTTGAGATTATAAATAATAACAATTAATAGCAATAAAAATAATTGTCCTATGGGGCTGGAGAGATGGTTTAGCCAGACTACTTTTGTAGAAAGCCCGAATTCAGTTTCCAACACTACAGGTTACCAATCACTGAGCAGTTGCCAACTGCAGTTCTCTTTCAAATTGGGGGCCTAATTAATTAGGGTGGGGAGTATGAAGAGCAAGAAGAGGTCCTGCTAGCTTCAGCCAGATGCTAAATGCTAGCACATCAATCAGCATCTACCAGGAAGCCTTCCTCATTCTTTGCTGCCCATATCTAGGTGCTATAAGGAATTGCAAAGAATCTTCAAGAATATAGTCTATCACTGTAACACAGATGTTCTACTGTTGGTGGAAATCTTTCTATAAACTGTGGAGTTTAGAATTTAGAGATGGATAGGTGATGCTGATTAGAATTTTACTGCATAAAAGGAAGAAAAAGATTTTGAAAATGGTATTAATGTGAATTTGGTAACAGATGTAAAGGAAGCATCGGAACCATTTACTTTCTGGCTTGTTTACCTGGCAGCTAAAAATATGTTGTCTGTTATCTACAGGAAATATATGCTATTCAGAAAAGATACTAGAAGATAAGTCAGATAAAGAAATGGGCTTTACAAAGAGGTGCATCCCTGTGAATTAGCAATTTTTGTTGAACATGTTAGATGTTGCTCTGTGATGGGGAGGATGTGGTCGGCATTGCTGCAGGGATGGAAAATTCCCTCATTTTTATATGAGACTCATTTCTCATATACAGTCTGTGCCAGTATGGGCAAACTTCCAAGAGGCTGTCTTCCTTCTGTTGGCTCAGAAGTCAGGTAGTGCTTTTGTGTCTTTATGATTGTGATGGCAGAGAAAACACAATGAAGTTCCTTGGGCCAAAAACTACTCAGATTATCTCCACCAGTAACCCATTTTCCACAAATCCCTGACCAACCTAATTATGTGCATGTATGTGTGTCTGTGCACATGAGTGCAGGTACCCCAGGAAGCAAAAGGCATTGGATTCTCCCAGGGCTGAGTCACCTGAAGCAGGTTTTGAAATCAGTCTTGGGCCCTATAAAAGAGCAGCCTGCATACTTAACTACTAAGCCACCTCTCCAGTGGAAAACATTTTTGTGAACGTTCATAAAATGTGAAGGACAGACACCATTCTCCACTGTTCCCTTTACAGACGGCTAGCTCACATTAATGATATTATCTTATGGAAATGAATAAAATAGAAATAAATTAAATTTTGGTGAAAAGCCAGGGTATGAGTAGGGCCAAATCATAGAACCCAATGCATTAGACTAATCTTGGATAAGCAAAATTAGATTGATAATTCACTATGATCAACCAATCAAAACAAATCAACTGTTTCTGATTGCATGTTGCTTTGTTCTTTTTTGCATTTTGAAGGGCCTCATTGTTCTGTGTGGCTGATAACCAAGGGAGCCCTTTACTGAAATGATCCCACTCAGCACCTTCAATAAGGAGGGCCACTTCTTGCCATTTCTGCATCTTGCCTATGGTGAATTAATTGTACTGCAATAAACACAGACATATAGATGCCTCTTTAATGCACTGATGTTCTTTTTTTTTTTTCTTTATCTTGGGAATGCTGGGTTGTATAGTAGTTCTACCTTTGTGTGTGTGTGTGTGTGTGTGTAATCTTTATATTGTGTTTCACAAGGCTCGAATAACTTACATTCTCACCAACAATGTGTAATAGTTTCCCCTTCTTTACATCTCATGTCTTGTTTTGAGGCAGGGTGTGGCTATGCATCCCTGGCTGGCCTGGGACTTTCTTTTAGACCAGGACAGCCTATAACTCACAGACCCTTCTGCCTTATCCTCTCAAGTGCTTCAGTGCTTTTTATCTTCAGTCATTTGGATCACGGTAGTTCTTCAGGGTTGTGAAATCTCAATGGGGTTATTGCATTTCCATTTTCATGATAATTACTGATGGTGATAATCTTTCCATGAACCTCTTGAACAACTGTACAAGTTTTAAAAAGAAAAATATATAGAGTTCTACTACTCATATTTTCTTTTCCTTTTTTTTTTAACTGTTGCTTATTTAGAATTCTTACACCATTTGTTGAAAAGGTGGTCCTTTACTGTATATATTTATCACCTTTGTTGAAAATAAGTTTGATACAGATATGTGGTCTTATTTTTAGGCTGCTCTGTTCCATTGATTTCTGTATCTGCCTTGACACCAACACCAGTCTGTTTTGATTCCAGTAAATGTGTCATATGTTTCAAACAAGACAATGTAACATGATACCCCCGGTTTTTTTTTTTTTATTGAAGACCACTTGGATATTTAGGAATCTTTGAAGTTTCATAGAAATGTTAGAAGCATTTTTTCTAGTTCTGTAAAGAATGTAATGCAGCATGTTGATTAGGATTATGCTAGATTCATAAATCACTTTGGGTTGAATGGACAGTTTAACAATGGACTCTTTCAGTCCATGAACGTGGGACATCTTCATTGTTTATGTTTTTTAACATCTTTCAAGTTTTCATTACAGACTTAAAAACAAAAATGTTTCTAGGTCGATTTCTTCCTGTAGCTAACCTTTTCATTGCATGTATTTATTGTACACAATACTGAGTGCTCCAAAGATATTCACACAAGTGCACACCATGCTTTGAGTACATTCACTCTTGTACTTGCATTTCCCCCTTACCTCCCATCATCTGCTTTTCTCACCATAGTCTCAAGTCTACCTTCAGATATGCATCCATCTTGTGCATTTATGTCTGCTCTTAACCTTTAATGGTTCTTTATAATTTGAGTGTGATTTGTTCTTGAGATGTACATATTGAACTATTTCTACTTTGAAATCATTTCAGGATACTCCATTATTTGCTGCTCTCATGTTTAGTTAACGAGTAAGAAGAAAACATGGGAAGGTATTGGGGGAGTTGCAACTGGAGGATCAAGTCTGAGAGTGGAAGGAAAGAGTAGAGTGAGAAAGTAAATACAGGAGGGATGGTTAAAATTAAAGGCCACTTTGGGGTGGTACAAAAACTAATACAGTAGAAGCTTCCTGAAATATATACATACACGAAGGCAAACTTCATAAATGAAATCACTGAATAACTGGTGAGACAGTGAGTCCCAACTGGATATCTCTTGTCACTGAGAGAAGCTTCTAGTTCCAGAGTTGGGTTACATTTAATTAAGTTGTTGGCCAAACGGTCCCATGGGAGCCCCCAAACAACCCAGGCTATTTGCTACTCTCCACAAACTGACAGCAAGTCCCCATTGTTGAAGACAACACCCACAGAACTCACTGAACATGGAGAAGGTAAGCTGATGCCTTTATCTCTACTAATCTATGTCTTTGGTACAGGAAAGTACTCTACACGCTACCAAAGAGAAGGTGAACATCAAGCCAGCCCCAACCTTTTTGATCTACAATGGTGACCTGCCTGCAAGGTATGCTGAAGCAATGGTGGCACAAAGCCTGTGGGATTAATCAAGCAATATCCGATTTAACTTAAGGTTCACAGTAGTGAGAATCCATGAGAGTCTGGGAGAGGTTCAGAAGAATTTATTTAGATGTAAAATAAGAGTAAACGCTCATTGATACTGGACAGGTTAGATACCACTGCAGTTGTTCTACCCAAGGGGAAAGAGCACCAACATCGCAAGTTACCTGATGTTCCTACCTTCCAAGGGGGCAGGAGAGCAAGAAAGAAAGACAGCCAGAAATCTGTCCCCTTCAGTTGCTACACAGCAGACAAGACCACACCCTAGAGCTTGCTGCTTCACACAACAGTCTACTTCATAAGACAGATTCCATACTCAACATGGCCTGGGTGAGAAAGTACCAGAGACTGGACCTGGGTTAAAACTACATACTACTGTTCTTTAAGAAGTAACAATAAAATGACTCCTAACAATAATCTGCTATACTCACAGATCAGCTCCTTGTTCAGCCATCATCAGGGAAGCTTCTTCTTACAGCAGATGGGAACAAATACAGAGATACAGTCAGGCAGCATGCAGAATGTGAGACACCTTGGAATGTTCAGCCCCAAATGGGATGCCTTCATCAAACACTTTCCTTCAAGGCTCAGGAAACCCTGTGGAAGAGGATGAGAAGAGTATAAGAGACAGATGGGATGAAGGACACCAGGAGAACAAGGCCCTCTAAATCAACAAAATCAGTGCATATACAAGTGCCCAGAGACTGAGGCAGTACATTACAGTGACTGTATGGTTCTGCACCAGATTGGGTCCTAGAGTTGAAAGGAAAAGTGGTCACATACTCCCTTCCCTAATCCAGAGCTATCTCTAACTGACAGCCACCTGCAAATGAAATTTAGTTTTCTCCCAAAGAGCCTCACTGGGGAAACAACTTTTAAGGGTAGGCTACATGCCAAGAAGTTGATGGACAATGAAAAATGAACTCAATAGCATCTTTGGAGGTTTCTTATTTCATACTGTCATGTCAGAGCTTTTACTTTTCTTAAAAAAAAAAAGAAAATCTTATTTTCATTTTATTTACATATTTTAATTTTTTTTTTCTTTCTTGTTACCCTACAGGACCTTTGTGTATATATTACAACTTCTAGTTTAGAATTTTTATGGGATTTGTGAAGTGCAGTGGAGTGGGTCTCTGTGTTTATGTCTGTTTCTTTGACCTTTCCTTGGGCTCCTTTCCTTCTGTTTGTTTTGTCCTATTCCAAAATGATGTGTTAGTTTTTGTTTTGCCTTCTAAGGTTTTACTACTTTTTATTACACCATAGAAGCCTGTTTTCTAATGAGAGTCAGAAAGGGGGTGCATAACAGCGATATTACATATTTTTAGTTAAAGAAAATAAAAAAATACATGAAGAAAAAAATGAACTAGAGTTTATAGAATTTTGTTTCAGCCATAACACTTCCTTACCATATCAGTTGCCTCTAGGCCCCAGCACAATGTTTTTGAATGACATTTAAAAGAAGAAATGTAAGTAATTCAGGAAACCACATTTGGCTTGTGTTGTTTTTTGCATGTGTGGGTAAAAGTTTGTCTCAGTTTGTGCAAGAGACAATCGATAGTTTGTGGTTAGTATAGGGTGTTTTCTGTATATGCTGCAAATTTTGTGTTTGTGTGTTTTTGATTCAATGTAATTTATTTATATTGACATCCATAGCTATTTGAACTATGGGGACATATAAAGATAATTACAGATTACACCACTAAATTCTCTTGTGACTCTTCAGGCTTCAATGTGATCTCTTCAGTTTTTTTTTAATTTTTTTTAAACATCTTTTGCCAAAGTCCACATTCTTTTGTAAAAAGCTTCTTTTTATGTATCATAAAAGACATTTTAACAGAAGTGTGCTTTCTCAATAACAGTGAACTATTGCTCTCATATCCACAAAGCCCATTTCTTGCTTCCAAAGAGATAATCCTACTGCCTCGTGTTGAAGAATTAAGGACATTTGGCATGAAAAACAGAAACTGAGTGAAACAAAACAAAATTACAAGTGATAATCTCGACGAACTCAGGTCCTTCATTTTTTCCTAATTAATCGAAAATAGCTCCTTTTCGCTAATGGGCTCCCCAGACTGATAGCATGGGACTCAGACCCCCTGAATATGGATCTCAGCTAGAAGGACTGAGCCTTCTGGGGGACCTCAGACAATAGAATCAGGATGTATTCCTGGTGCACAAAAGGACCTTGAGGTCACATCCCCCATGGAGGGATACTCCCTTAATCTAGAGACAAGAGAGAAGTCCTAGTCCCTACTTCAAATGACTTGACAGAGTTACATGGCCCCACCTGGATAGCATAGCCCTACATGTAGAATGGGGGTGGGGGGATGGGAGGGGAGAGTGGTCAGGGTACATGTGAGGGGGAAAAGAGGGTAAGAGGGAGGTAGAGGAAGCTGGGATCGACATGTAAAAATTTTTAAATTATATTATTAATATAAAAAATAAAGAAGATTAAACAAAAAGAGAGAAAATAGTTTCTTTTCTCACACTGTATATCCTAATTATGGTTTCTCCTCCTTCTATTACTCCTAGGCACACCCCCATCTCCCTTCCCATCCAGATCCACCCCCTTCTGTTTCTCATCAGAAGACAAACAGGCTTCTATGGAATAATAAGGAAGTGAAAAAAATAAAATAAGGTAAAACACATTGGAATTAGGTAACACAAACAGAAGGAAAAGAGCCTAAGGCACAAGAAACAGAGACCTACTCATTTGCATATTCAGTGATCCTACAAAAACATTAAAGAACATACACAAAGAACCTGTAGGTTAAAAAGAGAAGAAATAAGGGTAGGTCAACAGAAAATGACCTTAATGGTGCCTTTGGAGGTCCCTTGTCTCATAATGTCCTGACAGGGTTTTCCTTTTTTCTTTTCTTTTTCAATTTTATCTTATTTATTTATTTATTTATTTATTTATTTATTTATTTATTTATTTATTTATTATTTTTCAGTTCCTTCTTTTTAACATTCAGTAGGAAAGCAAAGATTGCAAAATTAAAGTTTGCTTTCTACCTTTTAATAATGGCTCCTTCCCTTAGTAAGCCCCAATTTAACCACCAGTAAAGTAAGACAATTAAGCAAGACATTCTCTGTGGATGCTTATGTTCATGAAAATACAACACCATGCTGTGGGACTACAAAAAGTAGTTATTTTGACCATGGTACTCTCAGGAAGTTAAGTGCTTCATAACTCATAGTCAATGCCATCTATGTTTGAAAAGGGAGAGTTAAAAAAAGTAAAGGGAAGGGCTCATGGATAAATACAAATCTGTGAAAACGAATAGGCAGATGAATGCTTATTTGGGGAATAATCCATTATACCAGAAACAGATGACTGCCATCAGGTTCCTGTCCCAAGGATGCCTCCGGATGCTCTCCGTTTCCAACCAGGAAGTAAGAGAGGACCCCAGACCTAGTTCCCTCAGGTCAAGCCTGCACCTACCCCACACCCTAATGGGTGTGGTCAGTGCAACAGGTGCAGGTGGGGTAGATAGCTCACAGGAAGGCTGTGTGACTGTAGGAGACAGTAATGGGCCCTTGGAGCATAGGACTTTTCAAGCACCTTCTTGAAGGCTTCTTCAACCTTCTAATATCAACATATATACCACAGCTACATCAGGCTGATGCAAAGATAATCTTCCTGCTCGGCCCACTCTGCTTGAATTTCCTCATTTGATCAGCTTCCTTTTACAAACACAATTTTACAGAGGCTTCCCTGCTCATCTTCCCAAGTATTGGGACATACCTGTAGATGTTGCTTCATTAAGATTCAAAAGCTACATTGCTGTTTTTCTATGTACCCTGGCTCATCAAGGAGGTCATGACTTTCAGTTAAGGAAATGTTTCAAGGAACTACAAATCACTTACTTAGTTTAACCAGAGCCCTTTTGTTTAACAAGTAACCTTGAACCTGACCTGTTATTTCCTTTATGCAAATGACCTGACTGAAAGACACAGCTACATTTGGTAGACATTGAGCATTTTGTTAGAGAAGATTCTATACAAACTGATGATCTAAAATATTGCCATTGAACAGTCATGTGGTAATACTGGCCAATCTCATTTGCTAGACAATGAACATGTTAAACCATCAAATAAATAAACTGAAGCAAATGGAAGCATGTGTTGCCTAGATGTAACCAGCTATTTTTAGGTAATGGAATATAGCAAATTCTCTATATTGGATTTGCTCACCAAATTTCACAGAAAGGTCTTCAGATACCTTTAATTTTCTTTTCAATATATAGTAGTATTTTCCTTGGTATTTAGTAACTTCACTAATCCAGATACTTTAAACAAAAACATTTAAAAAATTTATTTTACATCCTGGCCATAGTTTCCACTCCCTCCTCTCCTCTCATTCTGGTGCATGCTGGGTAGGATTTTCTGAAGGAGGTGGAGGCAGGAAGATCACCAGCTACTGTTTTTCAAGCTTTCCTTTTGCTAAACAAGGGTATGACTTCCCTGAGTGGCTGTAATCTGCTTCCATGTGCCCAGCTACAGCCTCCTGGACTTTCCCATCCAAAGTGTAGCCTGAGGATGGACTTTCTCTTATTTCTTAAGATCTACCTGGTGTCAGTTGAAGTGACACCTTAGGAAGAACTAGAAAGTTCTACCCTAGTGCTTGGGAACTATGCCCAGCTATTCTAAGATCACCCTACTATGAGAAGCCCAGTCAGGGAATTTGGAGAGTTCGCCTGAAGAAGAGAGTCCTTTATCCACCACCCAGCAATAGTCTTCAGGAGTGATTCCATCTTAGAACTACTTTAAGATGTTCTCATAGGGAGTAGAAGGGAAACACTCCCAACAAGCTATTTTCTTGAGTGAAAAGAAAGAGTTGCATTTTAGAGTCCTTTCCTGAAATAAACATGTAGATTTCCCAAGGGGGAAACAAAAGATCCACCTGTTTACTTTGGAGACAAACCCTTGGTAGCCTAGCTGTTATCTATCATTTCTGCGCCAATCAAAACTCTATCCTCTCCCTCTTCATCTTCTCCCTTTCTCCCCTTCTCTTTCAATTACCACAATTTTCTTGCACATCTCCTACTTTCCAAGAGATGTCCGGCTCTCATGTCTTTGAAAATGTTATCCGTTCTGCCTGAAACACTTCACACCCCTCTAACTTACATACCTAATCAGCAAATGTCTAATCATCTTGCAAATGTTCGATCAAGTACTACTTCATTAGCAAACTCTCAAATGACCTTTCTAAGTGGGTCACTTATCTCTAATATATGCTTTCAGCACACGACTCCTCTTCTCTGCCATGATAATCACTTTTGCCATGTTAAATTTACTTCTGTAATAAGTTAATGAATATCTATCACCCCAATTAGACAAAAACTCTGGGTATCCTGGATCACGATTTTATCTGAGTGGAAAAGCACATAATACATTCTTCACAAGTACATAATGTATGGAACACACAAATGATATAGTGTTTGATGTCTACTACTGTTAAATCTTTACACAAAATATCAGGCTACACAGAGTGAAAATCTGTCTTATGTGACTAGTATGTTTTGGACATAATGTTTTCTCCTTAAAGTCATGTGTGGAAAGCCTTGTCCCAACACAGTGCTCAGAAGTGAGACTTTGGGGAAGTGATATTATCTTGAGGGTTCTGACCTATTCAGTAGACTAATCCATTGATAGACTCAGATTTCAAAAACGTTATTAGGAGGCGACAGTATCTAACACTAACAGGTGGGACCTATTGGAGTACTCAGGTTATTGGATGTGCTTGGAAGGCTGTTGTCTTTTAGGTGCCTTCTTCTCTCTTTGCTCCCAGGCCATCATGAGATAAGTATCTCATCGGCTGCCTCCTTTTATGTTCTGCTTAAGTGTAACCTAAAGTCAAAGGGATGAATCCACTATTTAGTGGTACCATGAACTGAAATAAGCAGTTCCTCTTTTGAAGTGTTTATCTGACCTAAGGGATTCTATCACAGCAAGAAGATGGGGCCAATTACAGTGGCTTCTGAAAGATCTTTGGACACTCTCTTTGTTAATAGTTACCCTGTCTTTCCAAGATTAAATAGAAAATTAACAATTTTATGGTACATTTTTATCATGTGTAAGCTTCTTGCTAACTTATCCTAAGCAAACATCCATGGGAGGACTGGAAGCAGCTTTGATGCTCTTGTGGCCTCAGGGTATTTTAGCAAATGCAGTTATTATTTTAGGTCACCTGTACTTGGGCATCAGGTCCTGTTTTTTATTTTTTTTAATTAAATGTTTTTTTTTTTTTTTTTTTTAAGTTAAACAGGCACAGGCACCAGTGGGATTTATACAAGACTGGTCAGAAATGTTTTGGTATTCCAAAACATTTGTTTCTGAAAAACTTCTGACTGTTGGTTTTCATTAAAGAATGGTTTATTGGTATTCTTTGAAACCATAACCCAATTCTCCTTCAGCTTCAGCTACCAATAGTGGATCTTTTTGTCTTCCCAGAATCTCCAAAGCAGTTCTTTCTTCATCCTAAACACTTATTTTTATAAATACATATGTGTGCATCTGTATGTATGTGTGCATATGTGTCCAGGAGAATGAGTTGGAGAACCTGTAGCTGGAATCATAGGTCACTGTGAGTTGGCTGCCTCACACGGATTTTGGAAAAAATACTCAGGTCTTTTCCAAGAGTAGCAAGTGTTTTTAACTGCTGAGCCATCTCTATCTCATGATTCTCTTTAATAAAAAATTATTTTGTTTTTAATTGTATGCAAAAATGTGTATCTGTGTGTGTGTGTGTGTGTGTGTGTGTGTGTGTGTGTGTGTGTGTGTGTTTCTGTGTCTGTGTCTGTGTCTGTGTCTGTGTAGACGCCAGAAGAGGGTGTAGAGTACCTGGAAGCTAGAGTTTCAGGTGGTGGTGAGGTACCAGATTTATGTACAGGGATTTGAACTCTGGGTCTTCTGTAAGAATAGTATGTGTCCTTAACCATTTAGCCACCTACCAGTCCCCAATATGGTAATCCTGAAGAAGGTAATTATAATTTTTTTTATAACAAACACATTTTTTTCTACATAAATAGTTTATAGTCATTGTGGTGGTTTGAATGACAATGTCCTTCATAGGCTTGGGCCCCAGTTGGTAGAAATGTTTGGGAAGGATTAGAAGGTATGATCTTGTTGTAGGAGGTGAGTCGCTAGGGGTAGGCTTCTAGGCTTCAAACATCCAGGCCATTCTCGATAGTTCTCTCTCTCTCTGCCTGGTGTTTGTGGATCAGGATATACACTCACAGCTACTGCTCCAGCATCATGTCTTCCTGTCAACTGCCTTGCTTCTCACTATGGCAGTCATGAACTAACCCTCTGAAATGATAAGCCTCAATAAACTGTTTCTTCTATCAATTGTCTTGGTCATGGTATCTTTGCACAAC
Organism: Cricetiscus sungorus; assembly: GCA_030556225.1. Lineage (NCBI taxonomy): Eukaryota > Metazoa > Chordata > Mammalia > Rodentia > Cricetidae > Cricetiscus > Cricetiscus sungorus. The sequence continues at coordinate 112,559,638 of JANBXA010000651.1, read as the reverse complement.
AATAGTAAATTAGCTAAGACTGTCATCTCATTGTTTATAAATATAAACAACCCAAAAGAATATTAAACATATAATTCATAGAAGTATATTGCTCAATGAATACGTGAATGTATTTGGTCTTACAACTGATTATGGAAATACAAATTAAGTGACAATTCAATGCTACTTTTAATGAGACTGATTAATATGTAAATTATCAAAATAACTCAAATAGAGAGAGAGAGAGAGAGAGAGAGAGAGAGAGAGAGAGAGAGAGAGAGGAATAGATGTTTTCATCAGTTATTGAGAGGGAAAAAAAAACAAGTGATGAAGTTCAGCTTCAGATGAACTTAGCCTAATATGAGTCTACTATTTACCATTTAATTAATATATCCTAGTCACAATCTGTATATCCCCGATATGGCATAAATACCACAAACTGTCATAAATAGTACTCATTACTGTTATAGACAAAGTGAGAAAACTAGAAAAGGGACAACTACTAGATATAAAGATTTTTGATGTATTTTATTCTTATGTGAAAACTTTGCACTTATAAAAATCATGGGAATCATTTATTCTAATTATAAGGGTTTAAATAAAGTAGGGATGTAGCTGCTGTGGCATATTTAGCTGTGTAAAGATGTGTTACATTTGTTTATTCTGTGGAACATACTTTAACTCTGTTAAGGTGTGTTACATTTGTTTCTCTTGCATTTGTTTTATGATGAAAAGATGTGTTGCTGCTTCACCTTGCCCGTCTAAGGCACCCGATTGGTGGAATAAAGAGCTGAATGGCCAAGAGCTAGACAGAAACAGGGTAGGCAGGTCTGGAGGGCAGAAGAGAATAAATAGGAGAAGGAATCTAGGCTCAAGAGGGATAAAAAGAAGAGAAGAACAAAGAGAATGAGGGAAAAAAGAGAGGAAGATGCCTGGGGCCAGCCAGGCAGCTACCAGCCAGTTGGCACAGAGTAGAACATACAGAAAGAAAGGTAAAAAACCCTGAGGCAAAACACAAATAAAGAGAAACAGATTAAAACAAGAGCTAAGCGAAGGACGAACATTCATAATGAATATAAAGTCTCTTTGTCTTGATTTGGGAGCTGGTTAGTAGTCCAAAAGAAAAAAACCCAGTACATATAGTTAAGGTAAATGTATAACAAACAAACAACATTTCTTACTTTGTAGAAATATTTGAAAATATAATGCAAAGCAATACTATATCCAAACGTATCAGAATCTACCTTTCATATAAAAGAGTGCAAGAAAGTGCCTATGGACATACAGCTATTCCCAAAGATCAATGCCTTGCTAAATCCCCATCAGAGAAATTTCCCCTCTAAGTACAGAGGAGTTAAAACAGAGATTCACAACTGGACAATGTAAAGAAGAGTGAGAGATTTTGGAACACAGAATCCTAAATGAGATGTCTCCTCTAGTCTCAGGGTTCCATGCAGAAGAGGAGGAGGAAAGATGGTAAGAGCCAGAGGTGGTGGTGACTGAAATAAAAGTGTCTTCCAGACTCAACAGGTATGATGCTCATATGAGTTCAGACAGACTGTGACAGCAACATGCACAAAATCTACTCGATTCAAGCCAGATGAAGTCTCAGCACTGAGAGGGGGGAGTCGACAGGGATTCTACCCCTTACCAAGACACTATCTGCAATAAGTACCTACAGGCAAAGGGAAAGTCTATTTTCCACAATGGAGTCTTACTGGATATATCAACCACATTCCAGGGCAGGCCCATGCCAGGAGAGGTTGGCTAACAGGAACAATCTCCAGAGTTCTTCCCTCTCTTCCTCCCCCCTCTCCCCTCCCTCCCTCTTTTCCCCCTTCCTTTCTCCCTTTCTCCCTCCTTTATTTTTGTGCACTTTTTCTTTGTTTTGATTTTTGTTTTTGTGTGGTAATTTGAGGCAGGGGAGGGAGAGGGAAAGAGAGAAATGGGGAAGATCTGGGAGTTGAGAGAAGGACAAAACAAAAACAAAGATGTAAGACAAAGTGTCATGCAGTGTTTTCTTTTAAAGAGTGGGAAGATCCAGGTTTGGTGGTGCCCACCTTTAATCCCAGCACTTGGGAGGCAGAGGCAGGTGGATCTCTGTGAATTTGAGGCCAGCCTGGTACTCATAAAGAGTTTTGGGACAGCCAGGACCACAAAGAGAAATCCTGTCTTGGGGGGTGAGGCAGATGAGTGAATGTACAGAATACAGATGGAATTCCCTCAGGGCACTGTGTCAAGTATCTATTGGACACACATTACAAACAACTTGACCCTGCTCCCTCTAGTCACCACTGTCTCTGCAAACTCTCCACCCCTCACTTAAGCCCACACAATACATATCTTATCTTCCACTCACAAGGCTTGTGCTTCTAGACACTCTTACAGGGAGCCAAAAGGCAGGTCACTCTTGTGTTTTCATTCTGTTTGAATTTTTAAAAAATCATTCTTGTTTGTGATTTTTAAAATGTAGAGAATCTATAGCATCACATACATTACAGACTCAATATAGGGGTGTGAATAAATAAAATGTCTAGCCAGGTAGATGGGAATATAGAAAGAGAGACTATGGAGCTGTTTGGAAAAGGAGAAAAACCACAGGAGTACCAGATAGGCAAGGGTCAGTGATGATTCTGCTCTAGACATGCTGACTCTAACCATCTCTACACAGACAGCACTGAAGCAGCCTGTAGGCCACCACTCACCTTACCAGACTTATACAACAGGGGGACCTAGCACCTCACTCAGGAAGAGGCTACTCATTAATCCCAACCATCTGTTTGGAAAGAATTGCATAAAATTTGAAGTTTAAAGCAACAGGTGAAGTTAATCATACGATTTTGAAGGTTGAAATTTATGAGCACAAGGCTGAGGTTTATTCTACTTTAAAAGTTCTGATTGCAGGGAACTAGATTTACTGTCCAATTCTTGGATAACACTGTCATTTAGCATAGGGTCTGAAACCACTGAAAATTGTGTTGTGTAAGTATGGTAAAGGCTTTGCAGAGCTGAGCAAGGAGCACTTAGTTTGATGTTCACTGGGCAGAATCCTTTGCTCCCTCTACTCCAGATGTTATCATTTTTCTGTGTGTCATGACATGAAAAGTTTAACACTCATTGGATTAAAGCCCTTACTATAATCGCTTGGTTTTTTTTTTGTTGTTGTTGTTTGTTTGATTTTTAATCCTCTTGGGGTGTTTACACTTGGATTTCTCTGAATAGCATATTGAAAGTGCTTTCAAGTACCAAATAAAAACAGACATGGAGCCTTTCTCCACAAATTATACTTCATGTATCCATTGTTTTGTAGAATACGAATATTTTTTCCCTCAGAATCATGGGGCAGGTAGTACATAAATGTCCTCCCTGCAGTCTTTCCATGATCGCTTTTTTTTTTAAAGCTGGCTAAACTAAAATTGTTTCCTCCTCCATCTTCTCATTACCACATTGTGTCAGTGTGCCAAAATAACATTCCTTGGCATTAAAGCTTATGTTGACGGGCTTAAATGCCTGTCATGTGTTCAACATGTGAGGGGAAATACAGTGCTTCATAAAATGGTAGGAAAGGGCCAAGTGTGTCTTTAGTTATTCCTTCCCTCTCACCCAGGAATCCTTGTAACCTTCCCTAAGATACCTGTGAGTTCTAAATCATTCTTAAGGTAGGTTCCTAGAACATTATCTGACACATTCATTTAAAACAACATGCAAATATGTTATGCTCTTGGTATATTATACAGCTAAAGTGCATTTGTGGTAAACCAAGAGAAACACACACACACACACACACACACACACACACACACACACACACACACACACACACACACACAATATGTTGGAGATTCACCTGAGGTCTATGTGGAAGGAGAATCATTTTCAAATCCTCATGCTCTACAACTGTTAGGGGTACTTTTTGATTTAGAGAAAAAAATACTTATACTAGACACAACAGCAAGTTGTTATTTTCTTCAAGGAGAAAATGAATTTGAGCACACTTAGGTATTCAATTTATACTGACTAGGTTTTTCTCCTTCTTGGTAAGGCTATTTTCCCCATTATTCTAAGTCCTGATTCTGATGTCACCAGCCTCATCATAACAGACACTGGACATTTGAGGCATAAGACTCAAATAGTAGCTGTGATCATGACACAACAAGGCTACACCAACACATGTTTCATGCTTCACAGCTTGGCCACCTCTGTGTCCCAAACTTCCTAGGAACTATCAACACCATTTCACATTTGTCAATTATGAAAAGCAGGATACACATTTAGTGATATTATTTGCTTAAAATACATCACTCTTTACATAGATTCTACCCCTAAGTAGTAAAAGATATAAACATATTTATTATTCCTTGTTCAGAGGACAATAAGGAACAAGAAAAAGATGCCTTGATACCATGGCTGTTTAAAGGCAATTTTCAAGGATGACTGAGGAAGAAGGGAACAATTCAACTTATTGATTCAATTCCTAACCTAGTTTACCTAGTCAGTTTAATTTTCTAGGAGAAATTTAATGGGTTATAACACTGCAAATCCAGAGGTTAGAATAGCAAGTTCTGTGTCCTTCACAGACTTTGCTTTCAACAGCCTCTGGGAAGGAGACAACCGATTTCCCACTCTTCCGTAGGTAGGATTTCTCACTCTTCCTTCTCCAGTCCTGGGGAAACATGGAGTGAACATCAACTTATCCATATCTTCACATGGAATACACATATCTTCCTACACAAAGTCACAGTGCATAGACTTGGAAAAGAGAGAAAAGGGAGTGGACACATATTCTTTTTCTCTAGATGCAAGCTCAGGCTTTTTTTTTCTTCCAACTTTAACTCCATCAAAGCTGCTGTGGTGGTTCTTTAATTATCATGTGGTCAAGAGATATATAATGATGATGCTCTCCAACACTCTTCCAAGCTGGATGAAATAAGGTAGAATTCAAGTTGCCCATCTTATACTTTAGATTCACTAATCCATTGCATTTTCAGAAAGGTAATAATCAAAGGCCGTGGAATGTTTTAAGCTGTAAGCATAAACCCCAGCTTCCCAGTTCTCTGACAGGGTCTATTCAAGATGTAACAATAGCTGCCAAGCTACAGTGCTAACCTACCCTGAGCTTTCCAATGTTGCAAAAAAAAAAAAAAAGGACCTGCCAGTTACTAAGGCCACTGTCAAACCGTACTTCTTGTGCAAGCAAAGAATAATGTCCTTAAAATGTCATGGAAGTCACATATATATGGAACTGGAGCAGAAGACAAAACTGTTTATTCCCAACAAATGTTTTCACTTTGTCCACAGCAACAGCTTCTGGGCGATAAGACTCTGAATTAAAACAGCCCAGGCCAAGGTTATTGGCCATGTAATAAAATGTCAGGCTAAAATAAAGGAGGCTCCCAGGGAGCTTCATCTGAACTTTGGTTCTCTTAATCACCCGCTAAACGCAACAACCTCCTTACATTGTAGAAAAAGCAAAAAGCAAAGCATCTCCTAAAACTGAAATATGAAAACAAAGCATGTCATATCTTAAGCCCCCAGCAGCCCTTCGTCTACCCACACCCTCTATCACTACACTCAGATCTCTGTTTCTCATATTCAGCCCCAATTCCCTATTAAACACCCAAAGGGAATTATCTACACAATTTACTCCCCATGCCTTTTGTTTTATTTTTTTCCAGATTATTTAGTTGATCAAAAGTCATAGTTGGTAGGGGCATTAAAACTCCTATTAGGGTAAAATACTGATATCTATCCTGATTACATTTATCAATTACACATTTCTAAGGTGAGCTGACTACACACGGTAAATGGCTTGAGTGTTGAAAGAATTAATGAGCAATTCTCTTTAAATTGAGATAGTCAAGAGTTTCTCTCCAAGGTTCTTGCAAAAATAAAAAATAAAAAAGAATGTTAACTGAAATAAAAGGTTATCTGGAGGCTTCTCATTTCTTCTTGAAAAATGATTTTAACAATGCAAGAAATGTATTTTAACAATGCCAGAAAGCAGACACTGCGATCCAGTCACAGAAACGCCTTCTTTGTCACTGCCAATTTTAAAAATAGCAAAACTTTAACGTTAACCATTGGATACTGATCAGGTAGTTAGTTACCTGAGCTTCACCAACCCATTTGTACTCCTGTATTAACACTGTTCAGGTGATGAATGGAACCTGCATGTGTAAGAACAAACACAAAGTAAAAATCATACGCTAAGTGTTTTCTATTTCAAACAGAGAGTTTTCTCTTCCCTTTCCCTTTACTTTAGAGCATATAAGCAGAAAACTACAAGGGCACTGACCTGCCTTTTATTTAAAACTTACAAAATTATTGTTGAAAACTAGAGAGGCCGTTGGCAGCTCTATCACCCAAAGAGGTTATCTTCAGCAAAGACTTTGGATTTGTCTTTTTGTATGATGAATATTAAAATGTTTTCATTCCCACATTTCAGTTTATTTGGGAGACTAGGAGCCTAACTTCTGAGGCCTTATTTCAGTTTCAAAGTTATTCCTTTTTACATGAAGGCATAAGAAGTTTGTTTTTTTTTTTTCTGTGTAAAGCCAGTTTGCTAATACAAATAGCCAACCTAGTTACTAGGTCAAGTTAGGATAAGCCACATGGGGCAAATGGTGTTGTCTAGTTCTCTTACTTAAGGAGTGCTTAGAATTTAGCTCAAGACAGGCATATAATGGGTATACCTTTTTGGCTATAAAAAAGGTGGCTTTGTTGTTATTGATGATGTAATCTTTTAGCAAACTAAACCTGACATGCACTGCATTCATTTAATGCTTGTTCAATAAACAATCATTTGTTCTTTAATACTCTAGGGAGAATATCTCCATGTTGGAAAAAGATTTTTCTTTTAATTTCTTTCCCCTAAAACATAGAAAGAGGAATGGATGAATCCTACAAGAAGCACACAGCTATGGCCAGTTTGGGGGTCCAAAAAATGAGTAAAATAACATATGAGAGCAACTGAATTGACATTGGTGCCTTCTTGACTCATTCCAGTAACTGATTCCCTGAAATGGTAGGCACCATTAAAATACAAATTAAAATACCATATTAAAATACAAATCTATTGATGGATGCGCCACTATTCCCAACTTTTTTAGCTTTTGTTTTAGTTTGGTGTAATTGAACAATTATCCTATATCATGATTCTCTACTAATTATGTCCTAAATTAAATGGAGGTCATAACTAGTTAGCTCATAAAATGGACACAGAAGTCTTTAGCATACACCATTGTTTCATGCATCTGTAACTGAATACTGTATAACTCATAAAGAGCATAGATTTATTTTGGACACTTCTGGAAATGTAATCTGTCAGTGTTCAGGGGTATCTGGCAAGGGCATTCTTGTGAATCATGCAGCTTGCTGAAAGCCCCTCTTATCAGACACCTGTCTTATGATAGACCCATCACCCCAATGGCCTTAAGCCTCTCAGTGTGGCTGTATTGGGGATTAAGTTCTTGCCACATGTACTTTGGAAGACACGCCCAAACACAGCAGTTCAGTTCTACTGAACTATAAGAGCATTTGGATATGGATTCCTTGAGGTTGACAGCATTTGCTCTAAAACACCAGTGCCTTTCCCTGTCTGTAGTCTGTAGTCATGACACTGTGGAATGTTGCAGACTTGCCATATGTACTCAGCACATCTAATGCATCAGCTTGCTTGCTTTTATCAGTCACTGGAAATAGTTCACACAACTACAGTTTCACAGATGACCTGCTGGAGCAGAGAGGTTTTCTTGTCTAAGGTCATACGCTTTGTGAACTCTTGGGTGTGTATCCATAGGTAGGCGTTTGTCCTAAGCAGATGACTTTAACAGTTCCACATTAACTGTTACGAATGAAATCACTAAGTTTGCCACCCCACCTGAGATGCACTTTTTTTCTTAAACGTTTTTGCTTTTTCTATGTCATATGCTATTCTACTAAAGAATCAGACATAGAAATTTTTCTTTTCACTATGTTACTATCTTCTGTAATGGTTAACACAGATATTTAAATCCTAAGGCATTAATTCATTATCCATGCATTTTCACTTCCTCCAGCCAGCACCAAAGATGGAAGTACAAAGCCAAAGGAACAAATAGGTTTTGTAATTGGATGACATGCTAGCCCATATATGCAATTCTTATATAACCTTTGAGGTCCCACACTGGCTTAGATCAACAGAGTGATCACCTGTCCAGTGCAGTTAAAATGTGTTATTTTATTTATAACATTACACAGGGCAAAAGAATATAGCCACACAGCCAATACTGCCACCCAATGATCCCTTTATCAAAGCAAGCACAGAGATACTCCATTGTCAGGGTAAATGGGTAGAGATTGAAGCAGAGTGAAGAGATGAGAACACGTTTAATGTTACAGCTGATATCGCAACTGTAAGCCAGGGTACACCGAGAACGGTTGCCACAGTGACTAGGGACGGTGGGAAACTCTAACAAAAGATGCAAGGGGATAACGATCTTTTCTCTGAGGAAGGGCAAGTAAAATTCAGGTGGGAACTTTAAAGCTCAGCGCTGCCACACGCCTGAGTTTAGAGAGCAGATGTATGGTTCCTGCGAGGTGCAGAAAAGCGCAGGTTGAACACAACATAAAACGAGTGCGGTCCCTGGGGCTTCTAGCTCAGGAAGATGCAGGGCCATCCAGGAGTAGAGCTCGCAAAGTAGGCTGGAGGAGTTTTCACAGCAAAAACAAGCTGCACTAAAGACAACTTCATATTTGAAAACAATGAGGCTGTGGGGAAACAATTCCCCAAACACAAGCTCCTCAAGATGGAGAAACTTGAGCAGACAAATGAAGATAACACTGTATCCAGGCTTGCTATAGTAACACATGACTCTGTTCCTGGCTGTACCACAGTAGGAAGACAATTCTACACCCAGGCACATCAGAGTAATTCTGCAGAATGATGGCTGCAGGCTAAGAAAAGTCAAGTACGCTTTGTTGATGTGACACATCATTCATACGTTTAAAATAATACCAGCATCACATTTCTTTGGTGCACGATTAAAGCATCTCTTGTAAAAATGGAAGGTCTCTCACTTCTCTTATTTTTACCTATCCATGAAACTAACTGGAACTGAATTAGAAGATTTTGTTGTTTAGCAATCCCTGCCTCTGATTAGAGCAAGCAGATGTTACATATCAACTTGTCTTTTAGGTCATGGAAAATCATACATGTTAGGACAAAGAACATACTTTGTTCTCTGTCAATAGTGGCAGAAACTTGTTTTGGAAGTAATAAATTGTTAGTTTAAGTCTCAGCTTAGGTAATTAAAATTCTGTTCTGACACATATATGTGTTGGTTCATATGGCATTTGCCTGAGAACTTGTTTGCAGGGGGTGGAGTTGTAGCAGACGCTGGAGCTTCAGGCAAAGGGCAAGAGAGAAGGCGAGTCACAGAGTGTTAAGTGAGCATTGGCCGAGCACCCCACCTCTAGTCCATCAGAGTTCACAGGGGGAGAGTATGTAACACAGGAAACAGGATTTGTGAGGCAAATGAGGATGGCTGATGTTCGGAAATAGCCGGAAGATCTCAGCCAGAAGGAGGAGTCAAGTCATATTTTAAAGAGGAAAATAAGCATATAGTCCTTGGGAGTTTCAGAAAGAAGAGGTTTGGAGTTTCAGAATAATAGGAAGCCAGAACTGTTGATTTTGGTGGCTAGAGAAGTCATGGAAGAAAATCATTTGAAAGAAGGTGAAATGTTTACAAATAAGGAAGAAGCAGTATACAGGAAATGGAGGTAATTAAGGAGGACTGTTCATTCAAGAGATTTTCAGTAGATAGTCAAATGTAATTGCAGCTCTAAGGAGAGGGGATGCTCCCAGTAGTTGGCTTAGAAATGAAAAGCTATTGTTGAAATGATGTAGACCATTGTGCTAGTAAAAACTAAAGACACTGATTAAGAGTGAAGAACTGAAGGAAAATTTCTGAGTATTAGATTCCAAGGTGGAGGTAGAGGGTCAACAGTGAAGAGCTAAGATAGTGCTTTATTAGGATTCCTACAGGTGTTGAGACATTTGAGGGAAGGCAGATGCTCCTTGAGGGGCTCCTGTGACTGTGGAACACAAGGGACACAGGAGTTCAGCATTCAGCAAGGCCTCATTGAGAAGTGACAACCTGCATGATAAATCATAGCTCCACATTTAACATATATCTACATATACACATACATGCCAAAATAAAATCCACCAAATGGAGGGATTGATTCAGGGTCATTAAACTGGCTTACAGGATTTTCTCTGAAATTAAGCATCCTAAACCAATAATATTTGTTTGTTTGAGAAAAAAATAAAAAAGTTTAAACAGGAACAGTTACCTGGAGCTACTCACCTAAACAAACAAAGCAAATACATTCATAAAAATATTTCAAAACGCGATTATACATCATGCTAGTAAGTATAGTAGTTCTTTAAATATATTCTTTGAAAAGTGTTAGCTTCACTTTTCTTTTGCATACATTTCAAACTCCAAATTTAAAACAGTTCTAAGAAGCTCAGATGCAAGTAGCAGGACCGGAAGGGAGGAATTTGTGATTTAGTGGTGGAGTATAGAAACTAACCCTTCGAGAATGTGAAGCACATGAAAGATGCCCCTCTGCCTGGCCTCTGGATGGCATCACACACATGCCTGACATGGGATGAGAGCAAAGACTGGGAGTAAATGTTGGGTTCAAAGAGTAGACACAATATGCATATAAGTGTTAATTATAAAATAATGATTTTTTTGCAGGATGACAGTCATAACTATAATATGAATGTATAATCATATACATATATAAAGCTAATGTATATTCACTAATATTGTCTTGTTTAAAAATAAGTTTTAAAGTAGCTTGAATTTTCTCATAAATGGAGTCATTTCAGAACCATTGTGAATGCCAAGAATTTTTACCATCTTGGAATAAATTTGAATGAATGATAGAATAAACAATGGTATTTTATGCTGGGTTATGTGTGTTTAAGCTTATTTGTTTGTTGTTGTTTATTTAAAATTTCTGTGTCTGTGTTTTTGTGTATTGCAATGAGAGAGGGCTGGAGGCAGGGAGTGAGAATATGTCAGTAATATGTGCACATTCATGTGTGGAGGCCAGACATCTACTTCAGGTACTAGGAGCTTGTTGTAGAATGTTATTTTAAGATGTGTTACATTTGTTTATGTTGTGGAACATTTGCTTAATGATGCAAAGATGTGTCACATTCTGTTATGTTGCATCTGTGTTACTTTGCCTGTCTAAAAAGCCTGATTGGTCTAATATAGAGCTGAACAGCCAATAACTAGTCAGAAGAAAGGATAGGTGGGGCTGACAGGCTAAGAGAATAAATAAGAAGAGGAATCTGGGGAGAGAGGATCAAGGATAAAGAAAAAGAGGAGGGTATCAGGGACTAACCACCCAACTACACAGCAAGCCATGGATTAAGAATTAAGGAAAGATTTACAGAAACAGAGACATAGAAAAGCCCAGAGGCAAGAGGTAGATGGGATAGTTTAAGAAAAGCTAGCAAGAAACAAGCCAAGCTAAGGCTAGACATTTCTAAGTAAGCAAAAAGTCTCTGTGTGTGATTTATTTGGGAGCTGGGTTGTAGGGCCCCAAAGGGTAAAGAGCCAAGAGGAAAAGAGTAAGAGTGAAGAAAACAAACACAAAAACAAAAACAAATGAAACAACGATAGGAGCTAGCTACCTTGCTTGTTGAGACAGCATCTCCTCATTGTCCTAAAATGTGTCAGGTAGGTGAGGCTGGCTAGCTAGTGAGCCCTGCACCAAGGTCCTGTTTCTGCTCCAAGCACTGTTGTTAACAGAGTGTTAGAGATCAAACATGGTTCATCTAGCTTGTGTGGCAAAAATGTTACTGACTGAGCTGTCTCTGAAATGCCAGCCCCTATAGCCTGTTGATTTCTAATGGGTGATTTGAAATGCAAAAATAAATACTTTCAGAAATAGTCACATTAGAACAAACCAATGCTTTTTAAAACAACAGAAACACGGACTCTCACATAGTGACAGATAATTTTTCCACTTTGCCAGTTTGAAGCTGAATATTTTATATTAACACATAAAACCCCAAGATGCACCAATGGCTTATATACTGAGATTAAGATATAAATAAGCAATTTCAAACATCTTTCACCTACTCAGTCACCTTTCAGCTTTGTTTGGCATTGTTTTTCGAAAATGTGTGATTGTTAGCAAGTTATAACATTAGAATCTACTACACCCAGATTGTTTTCACAATCATTTCATTATTTACTTATTCATTGGTTTTCTATGAATTGCCATTTCTGGATCTATGGAGTTCAATCAATCAAAGGTAAGTCTGTGAGCACATGAGCACACACACATTTACATATACATACATATATACATAAATTTACATCTACACACCACACACACACACACACACACACACACACACACACGAAGTCCATAGTAAAATATTCAAAAGAGTAAATAACTGCAATAACATCAAAAGAAAGAACAAGATAAAAACATTTATTCCATATTACGTTTACTTTTGGATAGGGTTTATGTAAGAAGTTGGATTTTGGCCTGCATTATGACATCATCTTTAAAGAATGACCCAAGGGTTCCTCTCCTGGGACCCCTTGAATAACACCATAACAACCAAACATTGAATCTTTAGTATATCATCAAGATAATTTATTCGTGGAGCCTTCTGGTTTAATGATTCTTAGACCTTAATTTTTATTTCTAGAATGCATTCAGATATTACATGTTATGAGTAGTTTTTTTTTTCTGCCAATCTGGTCCCACCACCACACCAGCCCCAAATAACACACAGAGACTCTGTATTTGATATTATGCTGTTGGCCAGTTACTAGTTTCTTATCGGCTACCTCTGTCTTAAATATTAACCCATTTCTATTAATCTAAGTGTTTCCACATGGTCTCATCTTACCGGAGAGTGGAGCCGGCATTCTACCTCTCTGGTCTCTCCATGCTGACTCCTCCCTATTTCTTTCTCTTTTCCCCTTGTCTCCTAGTCCCAGCTGTCTTACTTTCCTATTGACCAACAGTGCTTTATTCATTAACCAATAAGAGAAACATATTTACACAATGACATCTCCCAACAACATGTTACTCAGATTTTACTCTCATGTTTTCTGCTGTAGGAAGTCTAGGATATAGTTAAAGGTATTTTTCACTCTGTGTAGGGGTTCACAAGACCACTCAGATCTTTGATGATTCATGAGGAAGTCTCAAAGGACTCTACTTAGCATTATAATCATGTCTAATATTTATTAAGACAAGAGGATAAAAGAAATCAACAAAGACAAAAGGCATGGAGATTGAAGTCTGGAGGAAACAAGGGGAAGCTTTTGGGAGTCGTTGCTTTATGAGATCATACAGGGCTCTGTTTCTTGACACTGAATTATGACAAGTGAGGAATGCCTATTAGCAAAGCCCATTAGAGCCCTGTGTCCATGTATAAATATGTATACATGCTCATTTATTTTTTATTGAGGACCAGTTTCATAACCCTTCTCTTCCTCTGCCAAAATTTCTTGTTCCCAGAAGCAGAGAAGGCATCCAACATAACTCATAGTTTTCAGAGATATAGTAGGCACAAGAAGCCACTTTTATTAGTAAGGCAATTGTCAGCACAGTTTAGGAATCTAAGTTTTCAAACACCAGCCAAGACCAACCTCAAAGAATGCCTTTTTCAGGATAGCAGATGTAGACCTCATGTAAATTCTTTTATACACATTTCTTTGGAGAGAGGATGAACAAATGTTTCTGCTCATGTATTCTGCAAAAATATATATTTGTGGAATCAAATTAAGCTAGACTTTAAATGAGAAAGTCTTGAAGGAAAACAAAATGTTTATTGATAAAAGTTACTTATTCCTAGGCTGGAAGAGAGTTGAGCATCAGTGATAATTGTTTCATTTTTATAGCAAGAATAAGGAATGAGAGACTTGGTCAATGTAAATAAAAACTATAGATATAATATGATAGTAGGCTATCTAAAATACAGAATTATTTAAGTTTTGGAAGATTTGCAAATAAGTAGTTACTTGGTTATCTTAAGTCAAAACTATTCCTTTAAAGCAAGATAGATTTTTTATTTATATTTATGTGTGTACTGGTTAGTTTTATGTAAGCTTGATATAAGCTAGAGTTATCCAAAAGAAGGTAAAATTAATTGAGAAGCTGCCTTCAGAAGATTCAACTGTAGGGTATTTTCTTAATTAGTGATTAATTGGGAAGGGCCCAGCTCATTGTCCATGGTGTCACTCCTGGGCTAGTGGTGCTGGAGTCTATAAGAAAGCAGGCCAGGTGAGTCATGAGGAGCAGGTCAGTAAGCATCACTCCTCCATGGCTTCTGTGTCAGCTCCTACCTCCAGGTTCCTGCCCTGCTTGAGTACCTGTCCTGACTTTCCTCGGTGATAGACTGTTACCTGGAAGTATAAATGAAATAAAACCTTTCTTCCATGTATTACTCAGGGTTATCTAGAATAATAAAACTTATAGAATGAGCATCTATCTATCTATCTATCTATCTATCTATCTATCTATCTATCTCTATCTATTGATTGATCTATCATCATCTATCTATCATCTACCTACCTATTTATGTAACATCTATGTGTCTATCATCTATGCATTCATCCATATATATATATATATATATATATATATATATATATATATATGTGTGTGTGTGTGTGTGTGTGTGTGTGTGTGTGTGTGTGTGTGTGAGACAATGGGACACACACACACACACACATGTGTGTGCGCATAAAGAAGTAGATTTTCCCACTTCGAATTTTAGTTAATTCTAGATGTAGTAAGGCTGACAATCAAAATTAGCCATCACATTCCCCAAGTTGATTTTGGTTATGCTGTTTCATCACAGCAATTAGGACAATGTGCATGTGTGCATGTCAGTATGTGATTATGCAGTGTGCATGTGTATGTCAGAATGTGAGTATGCTGTGTGAATGTGTATCTGTGTATGTCAATATGTGAATATGCTGTGTGCATGTGTATGTGTGTATATCAGTATGTATTTTGTGTGCATGTATGTATGTCAGTATGTGAGTATGCTGTGTGTATGTGAGTGCCTGTGGAGAACAGAAGAGGGCAGGTCCTCTGAAGCTGTGTTCTAGGCAGTTGTGAGCTGTCAGACACGGTTGCTGGGAACTGAACTAAGAGCAGTACTCTGTGCATTCTTAACCACTACGACATCTCTTTCACTTCACAATTATTTCTTTAAAAATTTTAATGTTTCTAAATTTTGATTACAAGTCTAGAAAATGAATATCTTTTTCTTTTTTGATAGTATAATTTTTTACAATATTTCTCTCTTCCATTTCCTCCCTCCAAACATTTTTACATATTCCTCCTTGCTCTCCTTCAAATTCATGGCTTTTTTTGTTTTTACTAATTGCCAGTGCATGCATATAAGTATATGTATATTCATATATATATTTCTAAGCATAACCTGTTCAGTTACAAATTATTCCTTATCATAGTTTACTGAATGGGTCCAGTAACAGTGAAAATACTGAACCATTATTTTTATTTGTGAAAGATCTGGATCCGGCATCACCATTTCTCATCTTCTCAAAATCAAGCAGAAACATCAAATCTCCCTTCAATTACCAATCTAGAGATTGCATCACCCTGCTTTGTGTCATTGCAGGACTGTAATGGGTGAGGAGTTCATGACCTTTTCCCTCTAATGTCAAAGAAGTTTTTTCGGAAGACTTGAGACCCTTTCTCTGCCTAACCCTTCCCTTGCCCAAAGCTCCTTGACTCTGCTCTTATCACTTTTGGTTTAACCCATCAAAGTAAGAACTACATGCTGGGGTAGTGTAAGTAAATTGCCACAAAATAACCCGACTATCTAAAGTGTCCCTTGGGAAATCATCACAGAAGGGGCATATGCCCATGTCTGAAGAAATAGCCTACTTAAGTTGTTCTTTCATTCTATCTCAGCATATTATATTATGGATAGATTTAGATTGCATTTCTTCCCCGTTGATTATAAAATACTTCATGCAGGGACTTGTCTCATTTACAGAACTGGCTTGTTTGAATTCAACATTGCTGACGATACCACATACTTCAGACACAAGACTTGGAGGAATAAAGTTACAAGCGACCTGGAAGCCTCATCACTGAGGACTAGCTTTCATAGTACCAGAAATATAAGCTGCCAAGGGAGAAGAGCAATCAGTAGTTCTACCCAGCTGTGATGCATAGAAAATACAATGAGCAGCTTTGCTATATATACCCAAAGGTGCAATAGTGCCACTTATATCTTGGGAGTAAGCAACTGTTGTCTGGTTAGACTGAAGGCCCACTCAATACGAGGGAATTCAGGCAATGTATTATAAAAATAGGGTACTACCTTTTTAGATGGTGCAGTCCTGGAACCAAAAGAAGAACCTAATACTACCATGTCTCTAAACAAATTTAATTTCAAAGTATATTATAAATGCTTAACTTTATATTCACAGATAATTGAAGGCCTCATCAAATAAACTTTTGTTTTTTGCAGCAGAAAGTCACACCTGGTCAAAATGTAAGGATGAACTGACCTATAGGGTACCCAGCCCCAGTTGATACATATATGATACAACTCATACTACTTACAGTGCTGTGAATAGAATCCTTTGATACAAAGCCAACAGTCTTGTGCCTTCAACTGCTAATGGGGTAATTAATTATCTCACAAATCTCACAATCTTTGCAGTTCTTGACAATATTCACAAACACCCAGAAAGTGTGGTAAGGAGAAAATAGCAAGTTCTCAAATTATTGTAGTCACCTGACTGTGAAGGGTGAACTGAATTGAACACAGATTTCATTCTTTAATCACAGCAAGGTAGATTTGAGTACTATTTTACAAATATGCAGAAAATTAGTATTTGTATAAAAATAGAATAAATCTTTGAGATCAGTAGTTACAGAATAAATGTTACTAGTATATCAATATGTATAATCAATATGGAAGAAAAGAAAATCAACAAGAAACATAAAAACCAGAAACAATTAAATTTAAAAAGAAGGAAAAGCATAGCAAGCACCCAACAAATTTCTTCAAATGCATTCTTCATATAACATATTCCAATTTCATCAAAATGGATAATGTTTTCTGTAGAGCACACTTACAGTTACTCACAAAGGTTAAGCAGAAGTTGAGGCATTTCTGAAAAATACATTTTTAATTAGTATCCAGAGTTTCAAAATACATGGTTGCTTTGTCCTACTCAAACGAGAATCTGCCTTCAAAACAAAACAATTATAAAACAATTGCCTAGTAGACAGTGTTTTGAAATTCTTATTTCATGACATTTGGAAGTTAACCATTTAATATTGATGGAAAAATGTTGAAAAGCTATAAGGCACATGAAATTTCAGAGAAGATTCCCTAAAAAGAAGCCTCCTTGGCTTTCACCGAGTAGAGTTCAGGGTGCTGCTTATGGCCATCTAGCTCAGTGGTGCTTAAAAAATTTCAGGTAACTGGAAATATATTTTATTATCTTAATTTATGTATGTCGATATTATGATTTAGTGATGGATCCTTAACATATAGATTTTAATTTTGTTTATAAAATTATTGAATAGGCTTGAAAGGTGGCTCAGTGGCTAAGAGTACTTGCTGGGAGGGAGAAAAAATAAGAGAGGGAAATGGGGTGAATTTGATCAGAATGCATTTTATGTGTGTGTATAAATGTCATCATAAACCCCATTATTATGCATAAAAAGAATACTTGATGTTCTTGCAAAGGACATAGGTTTGGCTCCTAGTACCCACAGTGGGAGGCCCACAACTGTCTGTAATTCCAGCTTCAGGGGATCTGATTGATGCTCTGTTTTGACTCTGTAGGCAATTGTGCACACACCCTCTAAAAATAAATAAGTACATCTTAAAAACAGGCAACTAGAGAATGCCAAAAGTATGAGAAATAGTTGGTTATCTAACCAGGTAGTCAGCCCTGAGAACATTCATAAGAATAACATAATATACACCGAGCAGGTTGTATTTAGAATTATATGTGCATATACATATATTCATGTAATGATAGTAATGAATAAAGAGGACATGAATTTGAAAGAGATGAAGAGCATATAGGACGTCTTGGAGAGAGGAAAGGAAAGAGAAAATGACGGTTATTTTATAACCTCAAAAATAAAAGAAATGGAAAAGATGTTAGTCTTTTAACTTTAGTTCCTTTTTGTGTATTTATTTATTGATTTTGCTTTTGTTTTTGAGTTTTCAAGACATGGTTTCTCTGTGTAGCTTTGGAGCCTGTCCTGGAACTAGCTCTGTAGACCAGGCTGGCCTCAAAGTCACAGATATCTTCCTGCCTCTGCCTCCTGAGTGCTGGGATTAAAGGCATGTGTGCCACCACTGCCTGGCCTTTTTTTGTGTATTTAAAAGGTTCTTATAAGACATATTTAAAATATTTGTTTCCCCCATTATTACAGGTGGAGTTACATAGATGTGTAAATATTTTACTTTTTACATACAATCTGTGACTCTAAAAATAGTGTCTGGGTTGTGTGTCATCTTCAAAGGAGCTCTGAGGGCCCCATAGGTTTAGTTGGCCAGAGTGCCACATGACTGACAAGGGTCACATCATGTCATGAATCTAGTGAGTGCAGTTTGGGATACATTACAGAATTTTTTTTCTATACAAAGCATTTTTTTTTCTCAAACCTGGCCATTATTATTGTTCATGCTGTTCACTTGATGGAAAATTACTAAATTATCTGAAAGCAACAATAAATTACTTGTTTGAGTTTTTATGGCATTAAAAACACAGCTACAGCTTAGGAAATAAATGTAAAAGAGTGTCACACTATTTCCCTACAATTATGTTTATATACTGTTCCCTCATTTCTTATTTCCTCAACCAAAATAATGTCTCCATCTCCATCTGTCCAGTAGCCACAGTCATTTCAGTAGTGTCTTGACTATAAGTGACAGTGAGAATGGATGTTAGTGAAGAACAGAAAAGGTTATGTTAACTCACAAGGAAAGGAACACCCAGTATAAAAAAGCAATAAAGCTTAAATCAGAGGGCAGCATTTTCCATTACATTGAATCACATTTGTGTATGTTTGCAGGTGAATGGCCCCATAGGTGTATATGTTTGACTGTTTGCCCAGGAGTTGGTGGAATGGTTTGGGGAGCATTAAGAGGTATGGCCTTGTTGGAAGAGGTGTGCCACTGGGGGTGGGCTTTGAGGTTTCCTAAGCCTATTGTCATTACAGATGACTCTCTCTCTGCCTCCAACTTGCTGATCATTACACTCTAAGCTACTGCTTGAGGGAGCTGCCATGCTCCCCACCATGATGGTCATGGACTCACCCTTTGACACTGTAAGAAAGCCACCAATTAAATTACTTTCTTTAAGGTTGCTTTGGTCATGGTGCTTTCTTTTCATAGCAGTAGAAAGTAACTAAGAAACTCTTGCAATTAAAAATTGTGTTCCTGCTTTGTTGATGCCCATGGAGGCATGCCCCTTTTTGAGTGGAGACAGAGGAGGAGTGGATGGGGAGGGTGAAGCAGAGGTGGGGGCATGGGAGGAGAGGAGGGAAGGGAAACTATGGTCAGGATGTAAAATAAATAAAAAATTTTAATTAATAAAAAGAATAAAACGGTCACAACTGGGATGGGTCTAACCATTTCAGGGACTCAGTATGTAAGTCCTGTCAACACTACAGTTCAAGTATGTCACAAAGCTCCCGAGCAGAAGGAGAACTTTGTTTCTGGAAGTGGCCTTTAAATTCTTATTTAGACCTTCATTGGGGTGACCACCTGAGTCAGCATCCCTTTGTCAGTAGCAAAATATTAGATTGCTGTGTGCTACAAAATGAAGTACAACTCCCATTTCTCAATGGGCAGCTAGAGAATAAGTGACCTAATATCTGTCTACTGATCATTAATTTCTCTTTTAACTCAATGTTCAGGATTTGTCAACTGTATAAAAACAGGTAGAAACATCCTGACCTTATGCGTGGTGTATCCTGGTGCAATGTCTTAGTTTTAATAAGGTTCATGTTGTCACCTTTTTTCCTATGGGCAATGTTTTTGTGTGTTTGCTATTTCAAACAATCTCTTATGACATAAATATTCCCAGTCATTAAAATATGATTGCTATTTCATATTAATTTTATACTATATAAAGTATATTTATTGTCTGAATCTTTTTTTAATACTGGTGTGAGTTCTTTCCAATTTTTCACCAATATAAATAATCCCATGAGGAACACTATTTACTAGATTTCTACTGCATGTATTTTGGATCATTTGCTTTTTGGATAAAATGTTATTGTTGATTACATTGGATTTCAGGATACCTGTAATAGAGTCAGCTTTACTAATTTCACTAGTAGTGTACTAAGGACTGACTTCCAAATTTAAACATCTGGTATGTTTATTAATTCATATTTCTTCTTTTATGAAGATCAACTTTGTCTTCTTTTATGAATCAATCTTTTATACAATTGTGTGAGAGATTTATTGGGTATTAACTCTTTGGCTTATTCTCATGTTGTCACACCCATACCCCCCCATCACTGATGTTGAGTTTAAGTTGTACATATTTTTTCCTGTTTTTTGACAATATATTTCACGTACACAAAGTTACAGACCAGATGCAAACCAAGTTTTTCTTTTATGCTAACAAGTTCCATCATCTTCCACTACCAATATTCAATGTTTCAAAAGTCACGTCAAAGTAGAGATACAACAGAAGGTAGCATGTGTTTTCTGAAACCCATTTTATTTACTTTTCTTGGCAGCTCCAAGGATATTCTCAACCTTAGTAAGTTTCTGGCTTCCCAGACTGAGGAGGACTGTACTCTTTGCTATTTTCTGACCTATACTTGGGTCTTGGGACCTGATGTAACTCCTCAGCCTCCTATAAAACAAAGTTTTCCACTCACTTAGCTTGAGATGAACAGGAACTCAGAACCCCAATATGGTCTGATAGCCGCATTATTCCGATTGTAGTTTTGATGCGAACAGTAAAGTCATCAGGTTTTTGTTTGTAATGTCAAGAGTTCCTCACACATGCTTGTTTCATTAGAATGTGTGGTTTCGGACCACCCAGTCGTCAGACTTGGCAGCTGAATTACAATGATGAAACCAGTGAAAAATAGTACTTAGCACTGCTGTATCTTGATTATTTTCTCAAGATGGATAAAAATTCACCATGCACTGGGTCAGCCTTTCTGAAAGTACTTGGCCACAAATAACAAAACAAAATGAGAATGTTATTGAGAAAAAAAGAATGGGATTGATATTTGACAAGCCCTTCCCTAGTCATATGAAAGAATATAGATATCTTCAGGTAAATTATATTATATATATGTATAGTATGTTTATTATTTTTGCACAGACATAAAATGAAATCTCCTATTTTATGTGTCCCTTTCTTGTTTTGTTTTTTCCTCTTTGAATTATTTTAAAACTACGAAGCTTAAGGTATAGAAAGAAATGCAAGAAAATGGAAAAAAGAAGCTCCTTTCCTCCCTGTAAAGCCCCTCGCACACCGCGATTCTCTTTTGCTTTAATTGTTGTTATGTATGTTCACATATGTGCGTGTATGCATGTGTTCGTGTTCATATGTATGTTTGTCTACCAACAATTTAAATGTACATTTAAACCGCAGTTTGCCGATGTAAATGTAGCTAAAGAAATGAGTTCTTCCCTAGGAACTATGCCCTCCACAGCCACTGGTTTTGAACTGAGTTGTTAATGCCTTTGAACTATCCATTCATGTTGATTAAAGGACATGAGAGGATGTGAAGGTCAAGTTGGAGGAAGGATGGAGAGGGAGACCAAAGAAAAAACTATTTTGATAGAGGGAAACATTACAGAATTAGCAAGAAACCTGGCACTAGGGTAATTCCCACAAACACACAAAGATGACCCCAGATAAAATATCTAAACAACAGTGGAGAGGGGGGATGAACTGGCCTTCCCTGTATTCAGACTGAAGTCTATTGTAATTGTCAAACCTTTATCCAGTAACTGATGGAAACAGATGCAGAGATTCACAACTAACCACTAGGCCAAGCTCCTTTCCTCCCCGTAAAGCCCCTTGTGCACCGTGACTCTCTTTTGCTTCAATTGTTGTTATGTATGTTCACATATGTGTGTGTATATGCATGTGTTTGTGTTCATATGTATGTTTGCCTAACAACAATTTAAATGTATATTTAAACTGCAGTTTACTGATGTAAATGTAGCTAAAGAAATGAGTTCTTCCCTAGGAACTATGCCCTCCATAGCCATTGGTGTTTGAACTGAGTTTACAATACCCGGTACAAATTATTTTTCATATCATATGGCTATTACATTCTTTCTGCTCTCTTTTCCATAAAGTTCCCTGAGCTCTGGTGGTTGTAAATGTCCTGTTAGGTTGAGAACTCAATCATCATTTATTCTAAGCTTCTTCAACACCCACAAGTTATATTCACCCTTGTTCCTTGCAAAGAGAAGTTTCCCTGATTGAGGTTAGTAACAGTGTTTGTTTATTTGCATAAATATAGTTAAGCTTCAGTTTTGTGACATGTCAGTTTAGGTAAACAGTAATGAGTTCTTCCCTAGGACTTATAACTCCCCAATGATGCCAAGTCATTGATTTTTGACTAGCTTTACAGTGCTTGGCACAAATTACCTTCTGTTGGGTGGGTCTCAATCCAAAGTGAGAGTGTTACCTCCATAACAGTTGTGCCTAATTGCACCACTGGGCACATCCTGCCTGGCCAGTTGACATATAGTTCAGAGGTTCACAGCTGGGCAGACCATTGATGCCTTGATATCCTCAGCAGCCTGCATAGCACTTTCTGGCTTACATGTATGAGGAATGTGGCTCTGAGACATATTTGTTTGTTAAACAGAAATTCCAGTAGCTGGTTTGAGGTGCACTTTTGGAGGGTTATTAGAAAGGTTTCAGAGGCTCCTCAAATAATACAGGCTACTGGTGTGCTTCTTGATGACAACAAAACTAGATGCTATAGGGTCTTGTAGAAGGTACCACACATCTTAGATGCAAGATACAGAGAAAACAAGCTGCAATGGATCTGGAACTTTCCTTACTTCTAGCCAAATTCCACTTTTATCATTGAGAAATAAAATGAAAGGAGTAAATTCACAAACAAGATTTAACTTTGAAACGTTAACCAAATCAATTGGTTAGGAAGGGTAGATTGTGTGTATAGTTCAAATTAATGGGATTTAATAACAATACATTTTTTTTTCTCTCTCCTTGACCAATTAAGTTATTCTGGACAAACATGTAGTGTTTTGTTAGCAAAATGAAGCCACTCATGTCTGCATTAGAAGTTCGCTGATTGGTATGCGAATGAGGGGGAGACTGAAAAACAAATGCTGTTTTGCAAGAATGTTTTCTGTTTTCACAAATACACCCACTCTTCTTGCTAAGAATGAATAATTTGGACTGAAGTTTCCCCTCAAAGACTTTGAAAATCCTTCAGCTTGTTCAGTCTTCCAACATATTTTTCTAATTATTGGGGACATCTGTATGAAAATATGTTCTCTGATTTAGCTATTCATTCTCTTAACCATCAACTGAGTATCAGCATTATCATTTCCTGCATAACTTCTCATTACACTCTCCTGTTAAGACAGCAATGCCTGGTTTATATTTTCCCTGAAGCTCTCATTCCCCTAAGGATCACTTCCCATCCTGATTTTATTTGTAATCAGATGCAGTGGATCTCCTAATTTGCTTGTCAGTTTTGTTAAGTTTGTCTCTCCTGTACATAGCCCATTTCAGCTCCCAGCTCCCAGTTCTCCCTTAGGATACCTCCCTTCTACACTCCTTCAGATGTTGTGGTTTCCATGGATGGTGCCAACTCTATTGTTAGCTGGAAAATAGGCATATGACTGTGTGGTCATATTACTGCATTCCACGGCTACAGTACTTGGTTAAAAGGGGCTAATTAGTATAATTGAATTTATAAATTTCATCCCAGAAAACTGGTAGTCTTAAAAGAGCACTTTTTTCCCATTGGAATTTCCAACCAGGATTGATACAGCTCTAAAGTTACTGAGGAGAGCCCAGTGAAGGATGATGCCAATCTGACATGGGAAACAGAACCAAGAGGAAAAGAGATTTTTCAGATGCAGCCATCTATACATCTGGATTTAGAGATGCCTCTTCTGGATTTTCAATTATGGAAGCAAATAATTTCTTTTAACTATTAAGTATTTATTTTGATGTTAAGTCAGTTTATAAATTAGTAAATTTTTCATTATTATCAGTGTGATAGGATAAGACTGATGTTTGTTTATTCTCCAAAATAAATATTTCTCAGCTGTCTTCCTCTCTGCTCAAAGAGCAGTCACCCTGGCCTTATCACTCTGTACCTAGATAGCCATGTCTGTTGTCACAGTCCAGAATATAATATTCACCCATAGACTCTGTTCTTACTTGTTTTCATTTTGCAGTTCTAGAAATAAGAATCAGTGTGGATCAAAAATGGACCAAAAATATTTCACTTCAATATATCAATAAGTTCTACTTATAGCTAAAGAAAGGGAAATCACGGTGCAGAAAGCAGGAATGAAGGGCAGGGGCAGTTCCATGTGTTGTGGCACAGCCATGCCTTACCTGAACACAGTTTAAATAGTTGGCTACTTTTGATTAGTTGAGACTTAGTTGCTTATTACCAGTAAGATCAATTTCACTCTCAACCCTCATCCAAGAAGTTTGTATTTGCAGTAGATGATGATTAACCCAGAGATCCATACCTGGCCAAAGCACAGAAAGCAAATGATTGCAAAATGCCTAGCCCTAAAGGACATATGCATCTCAAATCCCCTCCCAAAGCTCAGGTATCACTTTGGAAGAGGGGGCAAGAAAAGTGTAAGAGTTAGAGGTGATGGATAAGGTAAGGAAACAACTTCTGAACAAAGCAGGATAGTTGCACATACAGACTTACGGTGGTTGTGTTTACATGGCTAAAACTTTCAAGGTCAAGCCAGACTAAATTTCAGCATGGAGGAGGGATTGGGGCACATAATTCCATCCCTGAACATGGAGTAATAGGCAGTTGTTAAGTACTAAGAAATGAATGGCAGTTTTCTTTAAGAGTTTATTCTCTAGTACGTGGGCTACACTCCAGTGGATGACCACACAATCTAGAATATTTGCAGCAGCAAAAATTGGTCTTGAATTTTTTTAAAGGACACTAAATTAGGTGTGTGAGGAAGGGGGGTTGGATCTGGGAGGAGTCTGGCATGTGTGTTGAATGAAATGCTCAAGGAACTAGTGAAAAAAAAACAAGAAAAAATGACTACAATGTGTTTCCAAATTAAGTTACATTGTAGTTGACTATGGAGGGACAAATCTTTATACTAAAAATCAAATATGTACAGAGTCAGTTTTAGTCCAAGCAATTTAGTTTCAATAAGTAGATACACCAACCATGTTTTCTCCATGGAAAATTAAGAGACATATGTGACACACTTCAGTCTTTACAGGACAAACATAAAAGAAGAGATGAAAGTGTGAGCTTCTGAGAAAATGCCCTACTCACCGAAGATACCCAGTTAAACTTTTATTATGCATGACCGATTTACCTTCACAAGAGAATGAGTTTTCTAATATAAACTATAAAAAGTAAACCTTGGATAAGGAAACAAATTATACTGTCCTGCAAATAAAAAAGTGTATACTTTCCAAGTTTCATGATATTTATCAACCTGATTGGCAAGGGACTTGGTAGTATTTCTGCCTTTTGTCTTGCTAGTCAAAGGATGCTGTAATTGGCCTGAATAATCCAGTCTCATTAATAAAATATCTCCTCTACTTCAACATGAGCTTCATTATGTAAAGTAATTAGCCACACTGAATTTACTGTGGGAGTCTGCTGAATACAGAAGTGTTGGGAGAAATAGGAAGGGGGCCAGATGCAAGGTCATATTGAAAGATTTTAGTTTGCAGAGCAAGGATGTAGGAAAGGATAAGAAAAATAGTTCTTACAAGTAGAATATAAAAAATCATAAAGAGTGGATATTGACATGGGAGAAAAGAACAGATATGAGAACAAGAAAGTTACTATAGTGATGAGGCTAATGGTTATGCTAGGCTGATTCTGTTAAATAGGGCTAGTAACTGAATTATCAATCTTTTGTGAAATAACTGAAGTGAACTCTCTCCCAGGTCTTGGCCCACAACAAGGAAATAGGCCCCCAACAATGGAACAAATGGTACCACATAAACAGCCCTGTTTGAGTCTGGGGACTTTCCAAGTCATTTTATGGTTTAACCTTTGAATAAGAACAGGTCATACCTGGATGGTCTCTCAAACATGAGATTATACTTTGTAATCAATCACCTTGTGCCCCATGCACGTATGCTGATTTATGGTTTGTCTCTATAAAAAGGAGTCTGTACTTTTGGGGGGGGTTTGCAGCTTTCCCCGAGATTGCTGTCACTCAAGTGCACTTGTTCAATAAACACCTGTTGATTTTTGCATCTCCTGGTTTTGGTGTTTGTGTCTCGGGGCTCTTCCACCAGCCCGGCAGGACCCTGGAATTAGGGTCCAACAATATATGATGTTGAAAAGAAATCTGAGTGGTCTTCCACAGACTAGGAAAAATTTACCAATCCTACATCTGACAAAGGGCTGATCTTCAAAATATACAAAGAACTCAAGAAACTAGTCAACAAAACACCAAATAGCCCTATTAAAAAATGGGGTACAGAATTGAAGAAAGAATTATCAATAGAGGAAATCAAAGAGGCTGAAAGACACTTAAGAAAATGTTCAACATCCTTAGCTATCAGGGAAATACAAATTAAAACAACTTTGAGATACCATCTTACTCCTGCCAGAATGGCTAAAATTAGAAACACCAATGACAACTTATGCTGGAGAGGATGTGAGAAAGGGGAACACTTCTTCACTGCTGATGGGTGTGCAAACTTGTACAGCCATTTTGGAGATCAGTATGGTGGTTCCTCAGAAAAATGGGACCACAGGACCCAGCAATTCCACTCTTAGGTATATACCCAAATGACCCACATCCATGCAACAAAGACATGTGCTCAACTATGTTCATAGCAGCAACATTTGTAATAGCAAGAACCTGGAAGCAACCTAGATGCCCCTCAACTGAAGAATGGATAAAGATGTGGCACATCTACACAATGGAATACTACTCTGAAGAAAAAAAATAACGGAATCTTGAAATTCACAGGCAAGTGGATGGAACGTGAAGAAACCATCCTGAATAAGGTAACCCAATCACAAAAAGAGTAACAGGGCATGTACTCGCTCATATATGGATTTTAGATATAGAGCAAAGGATCACCAGCCTATACTTCACACCACAAGAGGAACTGGGATACAAGGTTGTAATCTAAGAGATTCATATATGATCCCTCACAAAAGGGGTAAAGGAAAGTCCCCCAAAACACATGGGAATGGGGGGGCAGTGAATGGAGAGAGAACTAGGAGAAAGAGAAGGGGAGGAGAGGAAAACACATGAGACTATATAGATTGAGACAGGGTGAGAGAAGAGGGGGGGATAAAATAGGGAGCCATTATTGGTTTGAAGAGAAAACTGAACCTAAAGAAAGGTCTAGAGTATAGAGAGCTGTGAAGTGCTGTGCCTTAACGATGGTGCTGGCTTCTGCCTTCCACCTCCCCAAGGGTGAGTGCTCTCTGGCATAAATAAGCCCTTATTTGGTTAAGTCTATTCAGCCTGTCTGCTTCCACGTTAGAGCAGCCTATCCGCAGGGTCCACGTAGCTCACTGGGGTTGGTTAGCACAAAGGTATTTAAGCCTGTGCAGGGGTGCCCCGGGCTCTCACGGGTCAGAAGAACATGTTTCAAGGATCCTGATTAAAACTGCATAAAGAAGATCTTCCCAGAGTTGCGTCTTCCTTGCTGGCAGGGGTAGGCGCATACACTAGAGAACTACAAGACTGACTCCAACTAATAATTCAAACAACCATGGAAAGGCTACCATAAATGCCCTTCCCTGATAGTGAGATAATTAACTAAATTATCCACCATCATGGAGTCCTCATCTAGTACCTGTTGGAAACAGAAGCAAACACCAATAACCAAACACTGAGTCAAACTAGAATCCAGATGCAGAGAGAGGGGACAAGACCAGGTTGCAGAAACTCACAAAGACAGCTGACCTGAACAAGGAGGAGCTTGGGTCCCCCCAGACTGATGGCTAGGAACCCAGCATGGAACTGACTTAGACCCCCTGAATATGGGTCTCAGCTAGAAGGACTGAGCAGTCTGGGGGACCTCAGACAGTAGAAACAGGATGTATTCCTGGTGCACAAAAGGTCCTTGTGGACACATTCCCCATGGAGGGATACCCCCTTAACCTAGAGATAGGAGAGAAGTCCTAGTCCCTATTTCAAATGACTTGACAGATTTATATGACCCCTCCTGGATAGCATAGCCCTACAAGTGTAATGGCGTTGGGGGAGTGGGAGGGGAGGTTGGCCAGGGTGCATGTCACAGGGGAAAGAGGGAGGGAGGAAGGGAGGGTTAGAGGCAGGAAGGGAGAGGAAACTGGGATCCACATGTAAAAGTTTTAAATTACGTTATTAATAAAAAAGAAGGAAAAATGCTACTGGAATAATTCAACATATATATATGTATACGTATATGTACATATACGTATATATATATTTAAAATGCGTTGACTTCAAAATTTAAGCCTAAGGACTAGTTACTGGGGAAAAGGATTTCTAATTTTGTTTCCAGAGATAATGAAATGCTGTGGATTCCTTCCAGACTAATGTGTTTGATCAAGCAAGACCCCCTGAAGCAATGTCAATGGGAAAATGCACTCTTGCAGACCACTACAGCCAGGATTTCTGCGTCTTAGGATCCTCCCATGACAGTGCCCCCTACCAGCAGGAAGCAGTTTGGAAAGAACGATGCCCAAATTTCCAAATATTGTTTATAAATGTTTGTTTTCATTTAAAAAAAGGTATGTATAATTATGTCCAGCATAAAATAAATAAATGTTTAAAAAATGTAAAATAAGAACTCTCCCATTTAATAATAATAAAAAGTAGCCAAAACCATCATCATTTCTCAAAAGTTATTGCTTTTTTTCACAACCTCTTTGACTCATATATTAATAGTTGACATTATCCATACACTATCATGTAAATCTGAAACAGTTAAGAGCTAGTTACAAAGACAAGATGCAGACACAAAAAGTTATGGCCCAAGAGCAACTGCAGATCATGGGGAAAGTGAATTCAAGAATGTAGAGGATGATGGGAATACAGAGGCTGAATGATCAGAAATGGGAAGGTTTTATGGAGGAGGAGTCACCAAACTTGTGTTTTAGAAATGAAATGTACTCTCCAAATGCCGGAGAAAGAGTTCTGGCATGAAGAATCAGATGTAGAGACAAACAAATGGATGCTGGATGATGGGCTTTCAGGTGTCCACTTAGTTTGCAATGGGAGGGAGGCTCTTGGAGGCTCATCTGTAGTCTTCATTGGGAGATTTCTCAATGATTATGTTTAGCAACCATGCTTCACTGAGTGTACCTAACTTGGAACAATACAAATATAATAGCAGGCAATTCTAAAATGATTTCCTTTAAGTAGCAGTGGAGAGACAGAAAGTCCATTTATACCACTTATCAGAATCTCCCTTTCTACAACCTTCAGCAGCTTTAGCTGGCTAGGAGGCAGCATTCAGCCATCAGGTTGCTCACCTTCATTGTGTGAAAACTGATTTACCGACAATACAGAATTCATAAATGTTCAAGTTCTTATACATTTTTGTTCCATTGATCAATAGTTGACATAATTCACTGGGTCATTAGTAAAACAACCAGAAAAAAGAATCAAACGAGGTAACCACAGCTTTGAAAAGAAGTGATAATGAAATGAAATAAAGCCAAGAAATGGAAAAGTGAAATGTTTTAAGAACTGGAGTGTACTAAAATTTACAACAGGAATAGTGGCTCCTATTTAACATGTTAAGTCTATCAACCACCACAACATAATACCCACTATCTGAGTCCTTAGTAGATAGAGGCCACCACACTTCTTCAGAACTTTAATACTTATTAAACTCATTTTATGTTAAAATTTTATGAGAGAAATCACTGCTTATTAAAGAAGAAGAAATAGAACATTTTGCCCAATGTAATCTAGTTAGGGACTTAACTAAATTTCCCAACTCTGACCACCTCAAAGAGGTTCCATTTGGTAATAGCAACACTCTGTACTTAGCCTTAGCTTTCAGTTCATTCAAAGCTTGGGTAGGAGAGATATGAGTTCTCATGAATGATTTTGCAGTCAGCTTATTTCTAATTTAGGTCAGAAATCACTTAACATTTCATTTGTCTGTTACTCCAGCCAGGGTTAGTTTCTGACTTACTGGGTGGGCCTTTTGAATATTCTTGCTGCCAACTTGTGACCATTCTTCCTATGGGTAGCTTGCATTGCTGGACCTAGTTTGCCAAACATTTCCAATGTTTCTGGGATGGAAAAACCTGAAATTTTTTTTGGAGCCAATTCTTTCTATAATACTAGTTTTAAAAACATTGTTCTCTTTTCAGTATAGCTGGGTACTGGTAACAAGCCAGGATACCTACGCACCAGCACTGATCTCAAAGTGAAGAACACTTCAGAGATTTTTGTAATTGGTTCAGTGTGTTTTAGAAAATGTTTAGAAGCATTTAGAAGGCTCTGACTGATTGCATTCTGTTTACACGATGGAGGACTGAGGGACACATCCCAGTCCACCTCATCCAAGAAGGGACAAAGCTAAGAATCAAAATACCTCTCTGTGAATAATACCAGGTCTCCATCCCAAGAGAACAATCTGTTATTTAATTTAAAGCTTGGCACATTCTACTTTTCCATTCAAATACTAAGAGAAAACAAGCCTCCTGGTTGGGAGGTTGGAAGTGAGCTCCCATGGTGACTCTATACCCCCTCCCCCCCCCACTGGACAGGGCCTTCAATCATTGTGTTTAGTTTCCTTGTTTGTGCTCTGCATATCTGCCTGTTTATTGTAATTTATTCCAGCTGTTTTTCTTGAAAACATGGGATCTGAAATTTGATATGGGGCTTACAAAATACAAGGAAAGAGTAAATCATAGGATGCTGATTACCAAGTCAGCAAAGCAGGCATTGTTCTTCCTAATGGGTGACTTAGGAATGATTATTTGCTGTCTGTCGTATTAATACAGGAATCTTTCCTTGTTATTTAAAGATATTGTGATTTTGTACTTGAAATGTATTACATATCCAAGTATTAAACTATGGAGAATATGATACTAGAATATGTTTTTGAATATGTTAACCTTCATTGGTATGAAATTTGCATTTCATATGATTTTAAATCTGAATGTGAGCATATTTTATATGAATCCACCATCACTCACAATTTTCTTTTATCTTGATATCTTCATTATTGATTTAAAAAACAGAAATCTCTACTTTGCAATCATAATTTTTAAAGGCCTTGATCGGCTTTCTCATCTTTCATGTTTAGTATTACAAAGCATGCCAGGAATATTGAGCTAAAATGCAGTTAAGATTGGACAATTTTGTATTATTTTCATAGAGATTATATTTTTATTACATTCATAGATTAATTAATTTCTATATTTTTAAAGGAGGAGAAAAAAAGATATTGAGGGAATGAGTATGGGAGAGATGAAAACACACACACACACACACACACACACACACACACATATATACACACACGCACACACAAACACTCAGAGCACATCTAATATATAGGTTAATGCTGCTCTTAGCCTTGGTTTGAGAAGCTCCTGTTTGCAGTCAACTGTGGATAAGCAGAACATCATAAGTGGTCCATGTACTAAAACTAGGTTAGTGTTTAGTCTTAATCAGATAACTGTATCATGCCTCCAAGGATCAAGACTATCACAGGCGATAGAGCAGAAAGAACACAGGGACTAGAGGCTCGGGAGGAATGTGGTGAAGCTGTGTTTTCTAGATATGACATTGCTGCTACATTCATGATCATGTGGCTACCTGCACATGTCCTGCACATGACAGTTCCATCAACATTCTACCATAGCCAAGGGAGGAACACAGAAGCAATAACCCCACACCTCTTTTGGAGGAGCAACTGGTAGTCAAAGGTTGCACAGGGAGAAGTTATGTGTCACTGGTACATTGTCATTTATCAAGTAAAAAAACACCTGCCAGTGTTCATGCAGGAAAGTCTAATTGTTTGGGACACACACACACACACACACACACACACACACACACACACACACACACATGCCATGAAAGTGAAAGAGAACTTGAGAAGAAGGGAGGTTACCTGTGTGGGGATGGGAATAAGGAGAGATAACAGGGTTCGGGGAGACTTACATCAAAGAACATTATACATATATATGATTGTGAAAGAATAATTACATTAAAAAGAATAAAGGAATGCTTATCCACACATGTGTTTGTGGAAAAAAGCCAACAAGCAACATTTTCTTGTAGTCTCTGCTTTACTTTGTGCCTATCCTGGCTTCTCTCAATGAAATAAATGCTTTCTTTCCCAAATTTCTCTTTGTCATGGTGTTTATCACAGCACCAAGAATCAATGTAGAGCACTATGTATGAATAGTTTGACCAAGCTCAAGAAAGACAGGATCTTGATTTCATTTTTACATATTGGGAGGAGGGTGCTACTGTCAGCATAAGTATACTTAGGTAAGGATTCCCCTAATATATTGGAGGATGCAGATGCTAGATGGAAGAAAGATACAATGTCAAGTGGCTATATTAAACTGGAATATTCTAGTCTGTGAATGAAGAATTCCCACTGTAGTATCATAATGCTTTTTATAGGGGGAGATGTACTCCCACTTAGCTGTGGGGGTCAATGTCTAAATTATTTAAAACAAATCACTTCAGACCATCACATACTAGTAACATGCCTTTAAACCACAGTTTCTTTTGGAACATGGACAATTAAAAATTGTTTTGTGCAGCCAAATAAACTTAAGGAAATTAAATGTGTTCCCGATGTTACACTGAGCATTTAAATAATCTAATGTACATGCAAGAGATGTATGATTACCTTATGTTCAAAGAGGCTCCAGAAAAACCACTGGGCATTGAAATACATTGGCCCTAATGGTTTTTTTATGCTGACATGTCTACACTAATGTGATAGGCCTTCAATTCTACTTTATGGCTTTAGGAGATCTATAAATTCAAATCACTATTATTATGTTTAAATTCTATAATTGTGCACAAGGGACACATTATGAGATTTGGTCATGAGATTGGACTTTCATTTATTTCTTGCTCTAATTCACTTTTGTACATTATAGCAAAGACACATGTAGTAAAGTGAGTTGGTTTAGTAATCAGCCAATTTTACTAAATATTTATTGTAAATCAGGCTTGTATGACAGAACAGCTGCTCTGTTGTTGAAATGAAGCAGGGAGAGTAAGCAGAAAGAAAAGCTGGCAGAGGGAAGGGATGGGAATAAGAGGAGGAAGCCCTCCCCATGCCTTGTTCACACCTTATTTAGGGCCATAGGGTTATATAGTACCTACGGCAGAAGGCCAAATGCATCGGGAAAATTTTCTCTTAAACTACTGTGAGACATCGTCATCAGGTCCAACCTTATGATTTCAGTTAACCACACCCATAGATATCTTCAGGGAACCATTGAGTTTCCTTGGCCTAGCTGCCTTGAGAGGGATGCATCATAGGATTTTCAGGCTAAAGTCTACGGTTCCTGGGGCATAATGTGCCTTCCAATTCCCTAGAGACCAAAGCACTCCCTCAGGCACTGAAGTGTTCAGGCTGCTTTGCGTTTCTCTGCCTGTTCCCTTGGAAGTCAAGGAAGTATGCAAGGTTGACAGGACAATTGGTTTTAGACATTCGTCTTATATACCCTGCACAGTTCCCAAATTTCATTGTGTCCTGGCAACTACAACTGCATCAATTCTGGCAATTGCCACTCTATTCTGCTTTGGATAAATGTATAAAATGTTTGATTGCTCTCAATAAAATTTCCACAACCTCAGTTTTGCCGTGGACCATCCAACCAGCCGGATTTAATTCATTAATGCCATATCAGGTGCCCTGGGCCTGGTAACTGTGAGTAGGGTGCTTACAGATGTCCATCATGTTTCTGTGGATCTAAGCATAACCCCTACTTTAACAGTGAAAATAAAAACATGCAGAACCTTGGCTATAATATGCACTCAAATAGACTAATAGGATTGGAGAAAAAGATTGTAAAAGAAGGGGATATTCCTTAGGCCCCACATTCTTGCCTAGAACCTTCCAGGGAGCTATCTCTTAATTCTTGGCCACAGCTGTCACCATCACCTTCAGGCTTTTCAGGCCATTTAGCAGTGCCCTATTTCCTCTTTACATTCTTCTGTGACAGAGTAGTAGGTCACTATTTTCTCTATTGAAGATGAAAATAAACTCTGGCATTTCAAGGTCCATCATGGAGGAACTTGCCAAGCAATGCCTGAAAAGGTCACCAATAGTGAAGGGACAGTGAATAAAAGAAATTGAGTCCACTCAGTAGTGTGAGCTGCTAAAGTCACGGTGGGGTTTAGAGTGTTCATCGGTGAAATAAATAGTTCTCTAATTTAGTCTATTTTAAGTTTCTTCATTAAATATAAGCATTTTGCATATATACATTTAAATAGGCCATCTAGTTCTAATTAGATCTAAAAGGAGAGTTGGGGAAATTGCTGAAATGTCCACAATTTATGCTCAATAAACTATAGTAATTAAATAGTCTGAATAGGTCCTTATGTAGAATAAAACTTTCTATAAAATTGTGTTCTCCCTATTTACTTATAGCTACCCAAATGCTCTATGTAAATAATACAGTGTTAGTTTTTAAAAAGAAGCAGCCCACTTTCAACACACGCTGGGGATATGGGGTTGAAATGATTTTCTTTCTAGTTTGGACAATTCAGCTACAAATTAGAGTTTCAGTGGTCATTACCAGTGAAGGATTTTAGCCATCAGTTCTGCTCTTGCTAGAATCCCATTATAGCAGAAAAAAAGAAAACCTGGATCCCAGAGAGCCACTGCTAGGAACTTTCCCACTTTTTTGTTGTCTTGTACTCAGAGGCAGAATCTTTGTCATCCTGCCATTCCTTCCTTAATTTATTCCAATAAATGTTCCTACAAGATTCAAATTCACTTGTGTTTTACATGCTTTACCTCTACTATTCACATGACTGCCAAATTCCAAATTAATTCTATTCAGCATTATTTTCGATAGTCAAACAATGAAAGAACATTGTCTAAATGCTAATCTGCTGTTTATTCATTTTCCTCATATAGCTCCAGTCCCCTGGAGTTTGACATTTCAATAAGCCCTTAAAAGGGATTAGAGTGTTGCCTTGTTATATTTTGTTTGCTCCACAAAAATAAATTAAGAAACTTTCTCACCTGTAACCCTTTCAAAAATTAAGAGGAGGACTATCTTTTTTCCTGAAGAAAACAGGCCTTGAATGTGGAATTAATTGCAAGCAACTGGAATAAAAAACAGTTCCCAAGTAACAAAAGATGACTTCAATAGATTCTGGCAAAAGCTTTCCTATAATTTGTTTCCTTCAGAACAATCTGATCACCCCCATCCTCATAGGATGCTAAAACAGAGAATCCCATATGTGCTTATGCAATATTCAAAAGGCCTTTAGATTGTTTTTTTTTTCTTCTGCAGTTCTATCTACAGCCGGTGGGTTTCCCTGTCATTGAAAACAATCTGTGCATAGCTGACTGAAAAGGCAGTCTGTCATGTGATTCTTCTAAATGTCACAAATCGAGAAGAAAGATTAAACTCTGAGTCATGATTGTGAGAAATAAAATTTAATATGCAGAAAGTAGTTAGTATGAAAGTGACTAATTGAATTAGTTATATAAACTATATCAATCTACTTGTTAAAACAGAACAGATTGTATAGGAGAGTTGAGTTCAGCCACTCTGTTCTCCTAGTTCCTTCATAACCAAACACATTAAGCTGGTTCAGTATGAGGGTTGATGTAGCCAGTGGCTGTGCTTTCAATATAAGTAATTTAAAGCCATGATGTAAGTCAGCTTTGCAACTACTACAATGCAATGCTTGTCTATGTTCATAAAACATGATCACCTCTACCCAACAAACCCCTTTGACCAAGGATGTTTCCATACTGTGATATTGGTTCATTCAATTGGTAGGTATTGCACTGCGGTATGCGAATTTGACATGTACATTTTCATCAAAACATAGAAAGAAACACTAAAATCAAGCAGAAAAACAAGACTTCCCTTCAAAGGATAATCAGGCTTACGAGTAAATATCCCACTTCAATCAAACCATGAGGACCAAACTACTTTTTTAAATCCCTATCAGTTAAGTCTGGGATTCAAAATCTAGAAGTTTCTTTAGAGTGTCGAACTCCATTTCCATCTCCAGCAACAGCCTTACATACCAAGTGTGTTTTAGATGATATTAGCTATCACTTCCAAATCCTTTTGTGTCAGGCCATGTCCTAGGGATATGAGGTGAAGAAGCCTAAAAAGAGCAAAAGTAACAATTTCCAACAAGTCCTTTTAGAGTGGAAGAGAGTGGCTGAAGGAGGTTGATGAATTCATGTCAATTTGGATAGAAATGCGAACAGTTCTTACTAGAGACCCAGGCATGGAAAGAACACAGCATCAATTGAGAGGCTTCTTACAGGACACAATAAGGACTGAGGCTATTCTGTCTCTCTTCAAACATTTTTATGACTCTGACTGACTGCAAGGAAAGTTCAGAATTAAATATAGCTATGAGTACATGGTGGGTAATAAGCATCTTCAACAATCTGGTTTTATGAGTACATGACAAACTTTGACACACCTGTTTGGAAATGAAATAATGCATCGCCAAGGTCTCACCAAATCCAGCCTTTTAACGAGAGGATTTTTATCCCACCTCACTCACAGAGAAGTCACTGAAGCTCCTGAGAACAAACTTATTTCTTGTTTGGTGAATAACTCCACTTTGTGACATCTATTTTTATCCTATTGTTCCATAACCATTATACTACTTGTAATGTTGAGTTCCCAAACAAATCATGACCACTTGTAGGCAGAAGGCTAAGTGCCCTGCATTTCTAGTTCAGATAAACCACACATGTGTGGGTGTGGTATGTCTACTCTCCCAAACACACAGTTTTTTACCCTTCCTCAGTTGTCACATTAGACAATTTGTAGACAAGTAACAAGTAGAAATACTAGCTTCAGGGTTTACATAATGAGTATTCTGTCAGGGAGACACACTGTTGGACTTGCAAGGCAAAGGCCAGAGTTTGGGGAACTATAGATCCAGTGTGTGTGTCAGTACCAGTGAATCTCCTCAGTGGATTTGGTGGAGAATGGGGACATTCATGGAGTGATTTACTCTTCCATAGCAAATAGAAGTTACACATAACATGGTGCTGTATCTACATGTAATTATTCTTTGAATATTAAATGAAACCCAAAACAATAACAAAATGGGAAAAGGGATGATGGCAGGCAAGATATTGTCATAGGCCTTTAGAAGATCGAAAGTGGATTGAGAAGCAGTTCATAGCTCAGTACATGAAAACAATGAAGATTACCTGATGGTGCCTGATGAGAGGCAGACTGGGAGACCTAGAATGCATGGGTATCTCTCAGGGCCTGGAATTGCCAGGCCCCTGGAGACTGAGACAAGGGTGGAAGAGTTCTCAAGAGAGAATATAATAGTTGCCTCATTCACTTTGTGGCAGAAGAGCTCTCATTCTTTGAGAAAGAATGTATATTCTTGAAATAAATTAAGTGCAGAAAGGCTTGGGAAGTTGGCTGGTGCTATGTTGAGCATAGAGGACTAAGAGCATGCTTATGAACAGGCACATCTGGGGTTGCTGGCATATGAGGCAAATGAGGCAAATGTCAGAAATACAGGATGGCACTGTATTTCTAAGAAGTATGGTAAATGCTGGTGGATAAGGGAGACAGAAACTTAAGACTCATTTTCTGTCTGGAAGTCTGTATCCAGCTAGTTTCAATTATGAATGTAGATTTAAATAATTTCTATAGCCAAAAATTATTTTGCATACACATTTGAAAAACATGTTCTCCAATAAAATTCATAACTCTCCCAAGAGAGAGAGAGAGAAGAGAGAGAGAGAGAGAGAGAGAGAGAGAGAGAGAGAGAGAGAGAGAGAGAGAGAGAGAGAGAGAGAGAGAAAGAGAGAGAGAGCGCACCTGTGAGAGCCTGTTGCCTCTAGATGACTTTGAAACTTCCCAAAATTTTGATGGGATTTACACTATAGCCACTTATTTTACAATTGATGTGGGGTTAATAAATGACAATCAAAGCTTACAGAAAGTCTTCTTTGTGTTCAGCAGAGATAAAAGTATTAGAAAAATTATTGAACATGTTTTTTCATCAGTGCTCAACGAAATTGTACACTTGTGTTTTGTTTCTGTGGTACTGTACCCTGATAATGTATATTTTCTTATACTTTTTAAAAAAATAATATATATACACTACATGGTCTTCATGTGAGGATGACAATAGGAATCATGTAATTAGGATTCAGTCATCACATGAGATAACTGCTTTTGCACAGTAGATATCATATTCACACTATTTGACAAATACATTTACTGGACCACATAGATTAAAAACTATATAAATTAGATTTCATCCCAGAACTTAATGCTAGAAATATCATGTTCATTCTTTATTTCTGCCCCATTTCCTGATGTAATGGCTTATACTTAGGCTGTCCAAGGTGGTAAGACAGTTGTCCCATGCCTGCTTTTAACACTCAAGCCCAGAAGAAAATAGATAATTTCTATTCTGTCATCTTCTGACTCAAATTCACCCTGATTGGCCCATGTATCTCCAGTAACTTTTCTGGAAGTAAGGATGATGATATCCCTGGAAAGGAGAATCACATTGTTCAGTTTAGACACTTACTTAGACACTGGGTCAGAGAGTAGGGAATCTATCACCCCCAAAAGAAATGTATTTTTTTTAGTAGAGGGAGGGCAAGTGAAACTATCTATTTACTGCATTCAAAAATTTGTCTCTAAAGAGAATTCTCTTAAAAGATGGTTGTCCTCAAGCCAATGTAAAGTGTTTCTTTCTTTATTTTTTTTAATAAGCCAAACAAAACAGAGATAAATGCACAGTTTAATTAAAAAAAAAAAACACCAACAAGATGTCTGGTACAGATGGGTCAAACAAAGTTGTTTAGAGGAATGAAAAACATGTGTCTTGTTATCTCCCATAAACAATAGCCTACAGTATTTCATAAAGTATCTGTCCTTGAGCAAGATCAGAGACATTTTTCTTTCCTGGTTCTCTTAGGCAGAGTAATTAAAACTTAAAATGTCCCTTGTGGTGGTGGCACACACCTTTAATCTCAGCACTCAGGAGGCAGAGACAAACGGGTCTCCATGA
The DNA here is from genome assembly GCA_030556225.1 of Cricetiscus sungorus. Lineage (NCBI taxonomy): Eukaryota > Metazoa > Chordata > Mammalia > Rodentia > Cricetidae > Cricetiscus > Cricetiscus sungorus. Next base: position 112,520,184 of record JANBXA010000651.1, on the reverse strand, counting down.
GTTTGAGGCCAGTCTGGTCTACAGAGGGAGTTCCAGCACAGGCTCCAAAACTACAGAGTAATGCTGTCTCAAAAAAACAACAAAACAAACAAGACCATGCACAAATGAGATGCCAGTGTGCAGCTCAATTTTCTATAATCATTTGGGTCTCAATGGAGTCCTTGCAAGTTTTTGTTAGGGGCTTGCAGCTATGATAGAAACTGTAACCATGCAGATTATAGCTTGATTTCTTTCCTCAGAGGACAAGCATTTTCAACTGGTTTAAACTGAAGCTTTCCCTTGAACACAATCACATCTCTTTTTCAGCTTTGAAGATAAAGTGTAAGGGTTTCCTCCACATCAGTGCTCCCCAGGCTACTGGCCATAATCAGCCTCTGCAGGAAGCTGGATATTTTGGAGAGCTTCATTGTGTATCTCTGAAACCAGATTGAAGTTTGGCTTTGTAAAAGTCTCTTGCATATACTAGTGAATGACTAAAGTGATTTTCTTTTCTTTCTTTCCTAATAAAAACTGACAAGTAGTTTGCTGTTTTTACATTGCCTGAGATAAATCACCATCCTCTAGAGTATGAATAGGCAAAGGTGTCCCTGACATTACCATTTATGAAGTCATGATAAGGGTGTCCCTGACATAAGTCATGGTGAAGACATCAGGATTTTATAACTAAAAACAATACATTTATTTTTTTTGCCATCCCATTGAAAATTCCGAGGAATCAGTATTCCTTATCCATTTTCAAACCTCACATTTTCTTTTCTGATAAAAATGTATCACATTTACTTATGTAATGGGAAATGTCATTCTGTAAATGTGTTTCTTGTATTGGTTAATGCATAAAGCACTGTTGGCTAATAGGAAAGGAAGATAGGAGGGACTAGGAGACAAGGAGAAAAGAGGAAGTAGTTGGGAGGAGTCAACATGGAGAGACTGTAGAGAGCAGAATGCCAGCCCCTCTCCAGTAAGATAAGACCATGAGGAAGTACTTAGATTAATAGAAATGGGTTAATATTTAAGACAGAGCTAGCTGACAAGAAACTAGTAACTGACCACAGAAGTAATATCAAATACAGTGTCTTTGTGTGTTATTTGGGGCTGACATGGCTGGAGAACCAGGCGGCAGGGAAAATATACTCATTACACTTATGGAGTATCTGTTAAAATTAAGAGATCCCTGTACTTAAGGAGATTGTATAGCTTTGTAGGAACTTGGATGTACTATACAATAATCCAGAAGTGTGTCCTGGAATCTCTGAAATTGCTTCTGCTGTGTATAGTTAACCTCCTGTATAAAACAGTTGCCTTGAGTAATAAATAACCAATGGGAAAAAAATCACTGGCTTTTGTATTCATGGCTGTATTTTGACAAAAGACTCTCAGGGAGAGAAATAAATACATGTGCATAAATATCAACATGACAATATAAACTTATGTGGAGCTTTTATCTCATTGAATAACCTCTATTCAAATCATAATTCTAATATTTTAAAGACTTCAAAATAAAAATCAGTTTCAAACTTTGGTTGTAGAGTTTGATAACCTTCTATGTATTTTTTTGCATGATTTTTATCAAATGCTCTTGGTTCTTTCTCAGCAAAAGAGATCATCACCCACTATGAAGAAGATTATGCTTTGCTAGGTTAAACTCCTTTGAGGTTTGGTGAAGGAAGCAATCTGTTTCTTTCGGTTGCATCCATTTAAGAAAGAAAATATGTGTAAGGGTTTAATCATCTATAAATTCACACCAGACAGGGAAGTAGCCCTGTAGAATATCAAACTGAAAAGGCTCATAAAAGCCATCGAATCATCTAATTCTTCCCCATTCAACCAATGTCTTCCTCATGTTTACAGCTCCCAAGTGCCTGCTCAGCCCATAGGAAGCATTTTCAGGGATGGAATTTCTCTTTTCCAAGGCATCACGTTTTATATTGCTATCTATAATAATATGCTTTAGTTTGTGGCCTTAAACAGTTTTACTGTCCACTAAACTCTGATTTTCCCAAATACTGTTTTATTTTCTTATTTGCTTAAATTTGACCCCAGAAGTATAATATTGAAGACAGAAGAGCTGTTTGGCTTGTAGTGTCAGATTATTAAACCACCTAAGTCATGAGTTTAAATCCACGTAATTTAGCTATGTAAGCTGGAAAACAGGCTAAAAATTATTTTGCCTCCCATTTCTGCAAGTTTTCAGTTACAGATACACTCAAGCCTCACCCATCCTCACCCAGCAGAAAGAAAATGAGAGACCAGTGGTGTTCTTGTGTCACATGGTGGAGAAGGAACATTAAAGTGCCATTTCTCCCTATTAGCTTCCTTTATCTTCTTACCCTATATTAAACTCTCAAATCAGTACCTGTTACCTCTCCTAATATATTAGGTGCTCATTTAGGTATTTATCATTCAAAGAGGAAAAACAAATCTCAAGAGAAGAGGCAATATGCACCCAGGCTTTAAAGAGCATCTCAGGGAGACATGAGAAGGCTTGAGGGTCTAACTGCATGTAGACTTGACATCTTCCACTGTGTGCTAACGGTTGAGAAAGCCCATCTCAGTGAAACACTGGGGAATGAAGAGAGATATATGCCTGAATACCTATCAGCCATTTTTGTGGATGGTGGTGGGCAGAGGCCACAAAACAGAATACAAAGCCAGATGTCAACAAGTCCAAGACAATTTAAAAAGTCAAAGTAGTTGAGCTAAGAAATGAGAGAATATTTGAGCTCAAGAGGAATTGTAATATTTTCTCCATGGAAAGAGCCTAGAAGTTCAGAAGCATCTCTCCTCAGAAGCAGTGAATGCACCTGGTCCTGGGCCTCAAAATACCATTTTCTATCTAAAAAAGAATCCCAGGTGCTTGGAGAAATGGCAGACTCTAGTCCTCAGGCAGTGAAGGGACAGGTGGACCAAAAAACTTTGTGCCAGAAGGGAAGAAACTGCTGGAACCAAACAACACTAATGGAGACCTGTCAAAAGATCATCAACTCACCCGGAAGATTTTCCTACTAATAAAACTAAAGAAAAATTGAGTAAGAAAACAAAGACTATAAACCACTGGGTAAAGTAAGAATCTATGCCTCCACACTGTTAATAAAATGATGATAGACTGCAGACAGTTGAAAGAAAATTTGCTAAAGAACAACATGTAGTCCTGGGATAGGTTTTTAGCAAGCCGGGAGAATGGGAGGCTTCTGGTAGGAAATATGCTGACACAGCATGGGCTGACTCTGAAATCCAGAGACTCAAATATACAAAGGATGCATCTCTCAGTCTGAAGCCAAAGGAATGCCTAAGAACTCCTGGAGTCTGCTGTTGCAAGCTCCCAAATCCCAAGATTGATAAATTTGGAGTTCTGTCACCCAAGAGCAGGAGAAAGATGTTTCATTTTGTTAGCAAGAGGGAATTATTCTTCTGCCTTTGTGCTCCATTCAGTCCTCCAGCCAACTGGAAAGGGCACATCTATACCGAGGGTGGATCTTCTCCACTCATTGTGATAACAACACAAATCTCTAAAAACATAGCTACATCTGGAAACAATACCAGCCATTTTGTCATTCTGTCAACCCAACATTAAGCCAACACAGAAAGTTGTACACCACAGAAAGAGAGATATCTGGTTGTAGAGTGCTGGCTAGTCAGCTATAAAGATACAATCAGAAAATGAGTAGAAAATCATGTGCTGCTATCACTTATGTTTACTATTTACGTAGGCAGGTTGATAAACAGATATTGAATCTGTGGAAAGAATTTGGTAAATGATAAAATAAAAAAAAAACCTAATCATACAATAAATTGAATAGATATATTCAGTTTGATTATGAAGAAACAGTGAAAACCTCAAATCAGGAATATTTCTTGAGGAATGCTCACATGGTGGCTCATAACTCCAGTTCCAGAATTCTGCAGGCACTACACATTCATAGTGGTGTGTATATGTGCATGCGTGCGTGTGTGCATGTTTGCGTTTATAGAAAAAAACACTCGTACACATGTAATAAAAATATATTGAAAAAGGTTGGAAGATGATTCATGTCCACTTCAGTTCCCTGCTTGCCATTGCATAGACAGACGGACTCAGTCCTGCCCCGTGTAGGTCAGAGTTCAGAGTTGCTCATCACTCAAGAGACAACATGCTAATGTAGAAAGTGCTCCAAAGTTGGACTCAGCAGATGAGACACTGCCACTAAGAGGGCAAGTGAAACAACTTTCTGTGCCACTATTTTCTCATACTTCTGAAGGTTAGAATAATTTTAAGAAGGACTGGTACACTGCCTAACTCAGCTAACAGACAGCTTTTGTAAGTGTGCGTTTTGGAGGGAAGCTGGGGGCAGTTATTCCCTGAAGGTTCAATTTTTGGGGAAATTCAAGGTTGGAGCACAATCAATGATGTCACTTACAATTCTAAGGTTATACAGACTTAGAAGCAAGTTTCCCAAGAGTTTGTTTAAGGATCCAAGAAGACTTGACAAAATAGTAAATAAAAATGTTAATGTTGTTCATATTATAAAACAAATCTAATACTTTTATTTTACAGTACTTTGAATAATTATAACAGATAAAAGCCTACTTAGGTTCTTATTTTATGATTCATAGTGCATAAAGTGACATGTATCATTTTAAGATACACATAAAATATGTTGAAATGTGTTTTTACATTTAAGAAAAAGCACAAATTCTTCAAATGTAGAATTTGTTTTTTTCAGTGGATCCTGAGGCTTACACATGAGTTTTTGGCTCTAGCTCCCCTTTCTATCTGAACCATTAAAAATTTAAATCCCTAGAAAGCCCCTGTACAATCTTTTTAAAACAGATTTGTGTGTGTGTGTGTGTGTGTGTGTGTATGCTTCTTGATTATAGGTACCCGTGAAGGTCAGAAGTGGATGTTCAATGCCTTAGAACTGTAGGTTCAGGGGATTGTGAGCTGCCCAACATATATGCTGGGAATAAGAACTCATGTCCTCTCAAAGAACAGTAAATGCTCTTAACCACTGAGCAATCCTTATTACTTGTGTATTTTAAAGTATTTATTACTATAGTAATAATTTCTTGAGGACCAAAATCTGTTTTCAGTCAGACTCAACTATAGAGGCAGAAGGAGTAAGAGACAGACAATGTCAGATTCATAGACATATGGATAAGTGGTTAGATATAGGGACCAAGCGATGGGAGATAGATAGACTTCAATGAATTGGTTTACACACTTGTGGAAGCTGGTTAAATATATTTGAGATTTATAAGGAAGGCTACTGGAAAGAAAATAGTAGGCTGGAACTCATGGGCAGGTGTTTCAACTAATGTCCACTAATTGTGCTCTCTCTCTTCTGCCTCTATGGATCAAATCTGTCTGTCTTTATCTCAGTCTGTTCTTACCACTCCAAGTTCTACTATTAAAGCTCTTTACCTGTTTGAAATAGTCCCCCAATTACTCAGAATCATCTTCTGCTATTATATATAAAGATAATTGTTAAAATATTTCAAGTGTTTGTAGATTCCCTAGAAAAACAGGTATGTTAATGTTTGATTGAAAATCCAGGACCTCAGCCATGTTGACAACAAAAGGAAAAATAATCTACCACATTATAAAGTCTGGTATGAGTATAAAAAGAGTAAAGTATTATTCAAATTTAGAGACTCTATCTTTTTATTTCATATCCTTGCCTTTGTGAGAAAAGTTTAAAGATAAAAATTCAAGCAAGCCACAGAGTTTTCTTATAAAAAAATAAAGATGTTTTTGCAAGCACAGTGGAGTAATTTCTGGTGAATGTCATTCCCCCACCCTTATAAACAACAGTAGAAGTTATTTAAAAAAAACAATAGCAAAATTCATAGCCATTTGCAATATATTGCTCCTGCCTTTGGAAGGAAGGCATTAGCTTCTGTATGCTCATAAGTCAGGCTCACTATGATAAAGGACCAGAGACTAGGAAATATGGGGCATCATAAATGGCACAGTGGCTGAGAAAGTAGACATTGTCATATTATATCATGATTCAAAACAAAACAATTCTCAGTCCTACACCTTGGAGGGGACAGAGGTTAGAAAAACATTAGTGGTTGTTTAATGATCACTTTAGAAGTGAGGCCCCTAAGGATAAGCAGAGCCTCTGTTTTTCTACCATTTGAGGACTGGCAGAGTTTCATCGTGCTGGGAGGTGGGGGATCCTCAAATTTTAGTAGCACACATTTTTTCACTGAGCAGACTGAAGTGCTTTAGAAGTGACCCTTTCCTCCATTACTGGAGCCTACATGGCCAGGAACCCTTCACTAAATAACCATTTTCTACTAAGAATCATCTTTTCTTTTTAAGCATTCACACTGGGAAAGAAGGCCTGCGGAATACTTTATTCTCTACTTAATTCTCAATTAGCAGAACAAAAGGACTAAGAATGTGCACCAGTGATTTCTCTTAATGAAAAAAAAATCTCTTGGAAATTCATTATTCAGGGAGAAAATTTGAGATGGTCTCTATCACTGGATCTTTCTCCAGTTAGAATGCTGGAGTAACTACTCTTGTCCTTATTATGGATAATGCTTAATAAATTTGGTAATCTATAAAACTATGCTTTCAGATAATCTTCACATGACCTTTATATTTACTTCTTAGAAATCTTGCCTACAGTACAAAAAAACAGAAACAATAAAACTCAGGGGAGATAGATTTTTGTATTATGCAATAGTTACTCACTAGAAAGTCCCTATTATCCACTGGTTTGCCAGAGAGTAGATCACATACAGCTTCAAAACCTGTGTATTGACCACCAGAAAAACTAGGATACAAGGAGGAACCTAAGAGATTCATACAGGGTCTGTCACAGAAGGAAAAAGAAACAAGATCTCCTGAGCATATTGAGGGGGGTCAATAAGTGGAGAGGGAGTTAGGAGAAAGAAAAGGTGAGGAGAGGAGAACAAGGAGAACAAGTGGGACCAGGAGAATTGAGTTGGGGGGTGAATAGACGTGAGGAAAGAGAGAGAGAGAGAGAGAGAGAGAGAGAGAGAGAGAGAGAGAGAGAGAGAGAGAGAGAGAGAGAGAGAGAGAGACAGTGTGAGAGAGAGAGAAAGAGAAAGAGAGAGAAAGAGAGAGAGAAAGAGAGAGAGAAAGAGAGAGAGAAAGAGAGAGAGAGAGAGAGAGAGAGAGAGAGAGAGAGAGAGAGAGAGAGAGAGAGAGAGAGAGAGAGAGAGAGAGACCGTAACAGAGGGAGCCAGGTTTGGAGAGAAAACTGACTCCAGAGAAATGTCCAGTGACCTACAAGGAAGACCCCAACTAACAATATGAGCAACAGTGGAAAGGCTACTTAAATTTCCTTCCCTGATACTGATATTGATAACTACCTATATGCCATCCTAGAGCCCTCATCTAGTAGCTGATGGATACAGAAGCAGACACCCACAGCTAAACACTGAGCTGAATTCCTAGAATCCAGGTAAATAGAGGAAGGAGTGATGAGAAAAGGGGTCAAGATCAGGCTAGAGAAACCCACAGAGACAGCTGACTTGAACAAGGAGGAACACATGGACCCCCAGACTGATAGCTGGGAAACCAGCATTGAACCTAGTCAGACTCCCTGAACATGGCTCTCAGCTAGAAGGCCTGGGCAGTCTAAGGGACCTCTGACAGTGGAACCAGGATATATATCCCTGGTGCATGAAAGGACTTAGGGAACACATTTCCTATGGAGGGATACTCCCTTAACCTAGAGACAGGAGGGAGGGCCTAGACCCTACTCCAAATGACATAACAGATTTTTGATGATCCCTCTTGGAAGGCATCACCCTCCCTGTGGAATGGGTGGTGAATGGGATGGGAGGGGTGGTGGGGGGGGGGATGGGAGAGGGAACTGAGAACTATATGTAAAATAAGAAAAAATAATAAATATAAAAAGAAAAACAAAAACAGAAAAAGAAAAAGCAAAACAAACAAACAAGCAAACAAATAAAACATGTGTGTTGAAAGAGAAGGGAGTCTCACACGGAACTATAGGCTCAGTTTTCCAAACCATCAATCTATCTGGGTGGGCAAGTACACCTCCAGCAATTTGACTGCGGGATAGTAATCTTGATGCAAATTCCTACCATCACCAAAACAAAACAAAACAAACAAAACCAAAAAACAAAAACAAAACAAAACAAAATAAAACAAAAACAAAAGCATAAGGCACAGTAAGGAAAGGCTGTTTTTTTTTTTTTTTTTATTTAGTCTTGAAAGAGGCCAGCATTTGAGTCATTTGTAAGAAAGATGCAAAAGACTCAAGGTGTTGAATTTGTAGAGAACAATTCACAAAGAGCCTGAGAGGCCAAGAGTGAGTTGGTGTTACTAGGTGAGGAGGCAGAAGTAGGAGCTTATGAGTGTCTGGCCAGTGCAGATAACAGTGATGCACTTTTTATGCAGAGTTTAGGAGAGATGAAAAGCACAGGGGATGGGGCACAGAGAAGCAGGGGCACAAACAGGGCAGGGGCTAAATCCTAAGGCAAGAGCCCCAGAAATGCAGGAATGCTCCTGACATTGATCTACTAGCCTTGAAGGTCAGCTACAAAGATGACTCCATTGCTTGAGATTCTTTTTGTGGAAGTTATCAGGAAACTGCTTTTGGCTCAATCAAAACTGGATTACTACTGCACAGTGAGTCAGTGGGCAGAGATGAACTCCAGAATCTCTGGTTTAGGACTCAAACAATGTTAGTAGGAGTAATCTGTGTCTGTTCTTTAATTTGACTACTAATTGCCTATCTACAAACTTAGCTATAAAGACAGAAAAATTGGTACCTGGAACTCTCAGACCTATATTCCTAATTTCAAATCCAGGAGAAAAAGCCAGAGACACCCTGTTAACAGACATACTCATCTGTTGTCTTTAACTGGCTCATAAGTGCCTCTCTGGGACAATTACAGAGCAATTTGATATTCTGATCAACTAAGACCTATGGTCCTTTTGTGAACTCTAAGAAATGTCTACAGATTAAAATAGGAAGAAGAAATCAAGATCTAGTTATTAGGAAAAGATTAATGAGCTTGTTGCTATTGTGACCTCATCATATTATGTGATTGTGTCTTGGGTTACTTTATGTGTGTGAAAACATAATCTAATTTTCTGAAGAATTTCTCTTATGAGTCCACATTGCTGCTTGGCCATGGCAAACGATTGTAACATTTACAAGTGACAATTTCTTCTCTCAAAATCTAGTCAAACCCAGCTCTCATGTCCTTAGTCATCAGTCACAATTCAAACTTATTTCACGTTCAGAGATTTTTTTTTTTACTCCCCCATCCTACTTTTATTTCTCAAAATTCACCCAACTTTTCCTGACAGTAGGAGACTCATGAATCCCTTACATGGATATTTGCCTATGATTTACAAAGAAAAAACATAGTCTAGTCTCTTACCTAATGTTGACACTGAATACATATGCAGTTATTTTTTTCTTTTTCTGAAGAGTCAAGTTGGCATCTAATGTTGGCTCAATCTAAGCAACTGTTAAATCTCCATGGTCCTTTTAGTAAGCACAGGGCAGATCTCTACTTTCAACTCTAACACAGTAGGGCAGTTATCAAACCATACAAAAGCAGTTAGTTGCAAAAACATAATTGGTTGGCTGCATAGAATCAACTATATCTCAGATTATTAAAAAATTCTTGATTGCATCTCTATATTATGTATATATATATACATATACACATATATATTCCATTATGATATTGAAGAAAAAAATTCATAGTTACTGCCATGTAGGATTTGTAAATATAAATCCACTCATTCTTCCAGCCCCAAGATCTCTTTGTACTGTCTCCCTTAGCTATGGGTACTTTCAAGTCACAGCAAGCTTTCCTGCTTGAATACATTGGTTTCCCCTGAGTCTGTTGGTTCAACACATCAGCATATCTGTTGCCTAGGATAGCATTTAAAATGTCAATTTGAAATACTTTTGGGTTAAACATTCACTGGTTCTTCATGTACCTCAATATTCCTGCCCTTTTGCAAACCAGGTCTTGTATTTTTGTGTTTCAGGGTTATTTGAGTTTAAAAGCCAGTACTATGAAGTGGAGTTTTACAGTAGTTTCCTCTGAATCAAAACTTTCCCCTGACCAGAGGCTCATGAGATTCTGGAGATAAAGTTCACATGTTTAGGAAAGCTAAAACATGGATGATTCATAACAGCCCTTCTTCAGTTTTATAGAAGCAGATGACAACTGTAGAGGAGACTCTGACAAGATGAACCGTTGAAGAAGCTTCTTAGACTTGTGGAACTGCCAGAAAGTTGTACTGAGAGCTCCTGGGTTGCAGCTTTTGTGAGTCATTACCTAGGTTGGGATGGGCTTTTTAGTATGCAGCTGCTTTCGAACCATCCCTGCTTTTATAAGTAACCACTTCTCATCTACCTCTCAGTAGCCCCAATATAAACTCATTGCTTCAGCACATTGGATTTTGATATAATAATAATTACTTTTCTGTCAGGAGTTTCCTCCCTCTCTTTCTGAGGTGAGTAGACATCTGTATTGAATTTCCCTAAGAAAAGTCTCTCATAAAACAACATGAGAGATCCACGTGGGACCACCCTGAGTCCCCACCTGCCTGGTCTTTGAACCCCATCACCAGGTCTCTGCTGGAGGTGAACCTGGGACCATTTAAGGTCGAATCCCCCAACACTCTCCCCTGGGAATTCCCTGGGTTAGCCCCGAATCTCTCTCCCTCCTATATACTGTTCTCAGCGAGAACACTCCTAGTACTCTGATCCACAACTTCACCTACCCAGAACGGGTTATACCCCCACCCTGTGCCCTACTGAGCCCACTGCTTGTTGCTCTGGTTGAGTACTGGACCAGAGGACAGGTCCAACAATCCTGCCACCTTCTGGGAACTTCCTAGATCTGCTCTGAGCATATTAGAACTGCCTATGCATGCAGGACTACCCTGAGACCCTGCCTGCCTAATCATTGATCCCCATTGCCATGCTCCTGCCTGAGGAGAGACCTCCTAGAGAGCTTGGACCACCCAGAGCTACAGACATCGAACTTCTGACCCACCTAAGCCCACCGGGGGAGTAGGAGAGAGAGAGAGAGAGAGAGAGAGAGAGAGAGAGAGAGAGAGAGAGAGAGAGAGAGACTCCACCTGCACCCAATGGAAGAAGTGATGGGAAGATGGCAATACAAGAAAACACCTAATAATAGAAAGAGAAGCATGACACCACCAGAATCTAGAGACTCTACACCAACTAGTCCTGAACACACCAAGGCAGATGAAGTAGAAGAGAATGACTTTAAAAAAATGACAGAGGCCCTCAAAGATGATATGAGAAAATCCCTTAAAGAAATGGAAGAAAAAATAAAAAATTGGAAGAAATGAACAATCTCTTAAAGAAAGTAAGGAAAGCCAAGAAAAACAATCAAACAGGTGAAGGAAACAGGTCAAGACTTGAAAACTAAAATAGAGACAATAAAGAAAACAAACACAAACTGAGGAAATTCTGGAAATAGAAAAACTAGGCAAACAACCAGGAACAACAGAGGCAAGCTTAACCAACTGAATACAAGAGATGGAAGAGAGAACCTCAGGCGCTAGAGGAAATAGATTCATTGACCAAAGAAAATCTTAAATCCAACAAATCCTTAACACAGAACATCAGGAAATGTGGGTCAGCGTGGAAAGGCCAAACCTAAGAATAATAAGCATAGAGGAAGGCAAAGAAGCCCAGCTCAAAGGTGCAGAAAACATATTCAACAAAATCACTGAAGATAACTTTCCCAATTGGAAGAAGGACATGCCAATTAAAGTACAAGAAGCATACCAAACACCAAATAGACTGGGCCAAAGAAAAAAGACTCCTCAACACATAATAATCAAAACACCTAACATACAGAATAAAGAAAGAATATTAAGAGCAGTGAAGGAAAAAAGCCAGGTAACATGTAAAGGCAGACCTAGCAAAATCACACCTGACTTCTCCATGGACACTCTCAAGGCCAGAAGGTCTTGGATAGATGTCCTACATGTACTAAGAATCGACAGATGCCAGCCTAGTCTACTACACCCAGCAAAACTCTCAGTCACTATAGATGGAGAAAATGAGATATTTAATGACAAAGCTAGATTTTCACAATATGTATCTACAAATCAAGTCCTACAGAAAGTTCTGGAAGAAAAACTCCAGCCCAAGGAAGTTAACTACATTCACAAAGACATAGGCAAAAAATAATCCCACTTTACCAGAACCCAAAGGATAAAGCAGGGAAAATATGTTCACAATACTACTGCAAACAACAAATCTAAAACAAACAAGAATTAACAATCAATGGTTCTTACTTTCCCTCAACATTAATGGTTTTAACTCACCTATAAAAAGTCACAGGCTAACAGAATGGATACAAAGATAGAATCCATTCTTCTGCTGCATACAAGAAACACATCTAAGCTTCAAAGACAGACATTACCTGAAGGTAAAGGGTTGGAAAAAGATCTTCCAATCAAATGGACTCAAGAAACAAGCAGGTGTAGCTATCCTAATATCTAATAAGTTAGACTTCAAACCAATTTCAAACTTCTGAACATCTATGCCCCAAATTCAAAGGCACCCATATTCGTAAAAGAAACACTACTAAAACTCAAAGCACACAAAATCTCACACACTTATAGTGGGAGAATTCAACACCCAACTCTCACCGCTAGACAGAACCACCAGACAGAAACTTAACAAAGAAACAAAAGAACTAATCCCTCACAGGGGAAAGGAATAAGATCTCCTGAGCATATTGGGAGTGGGGGCAGTGAGTGGAGAGGGAGCTAGGAGAAGGAGAGGAATGGAAAGCACATGGGACTTGGAAGACTAAATCTGAGAGGAATGGAGGTTAGAGAGAGAAAGAGAGAGAGAGAGAGAGGGAGAGAGAGAGAGAGAGAGAGAGAGAGAGAGAGAGAGAGAGAGAGAGAGAGAGACCATAAAAGAGGGAACCATTATAGGTTTGAAGAGAAAACTGACTCTATAGAAATGTCCAGAGACCTATAAGACTACAAGACTGACCCCAACTAACAATTTGAGCAACAGTGGAAATCCCATAAATGCCCTTCCTTGAAAATGAGATTGATGACTAACTTATCCACCATCATAGAGCCCTCATCTAGTAGGTGATGGAAACAGAAGCAGACACCCACAGATAAACACAGCCCAAGTGGAACTCAGATTTAGAGAGGGAGATCAAGACCAAGTTACAGAAACCCACAGGAACAGTTGACCTGAACAAGGAGGAACTAATGGGCCCCTAAACTGATAGCTGGGAAATGAGCATTGGATTAACTCAGGCCTCCTGACCTTGGGTCTCAATTAGAAGGTCTTGGCAGTCTTAGAGACCTCTGACAGTGGAATCAGGATGTATCCCTGGTGCAAAAATGGACTTTGGGAGCACATTCCCCATGGAGGGATACTCCCTTAACCTAAAGGCAGGAGGGAGGGCCTAGTCCCTACTCCAAATAACCTGACAGATTTAGATGACCACTCCTGGAAGGCATTACACTACCAGTGGAGCATGTGTGTGTGTGTGTGTGTGTGTGGGAAGGGATGGGAAAGTGGTCGGGGGTGGGGGTGCATGGGAGGGTGGAAGAGAGGAAGGAAGGGAGGGAGGGAGAGGGAACTTGGATCAATATGTAAAATTGGAAAATAATATGAAAGAATAAAAAAATATGTGTACTAGGTCGACCCAACCATAGATGATTCAAAGGCCAATTAAACTGGTACATTTCTCTGCCATATTGGCATCCTGGAAAACTGATGATGACCTGTTTTGCTGATGAGGGAGCTGTGGTCAAAGGGCTACATAAGGAAACAAGGTAGGTGATACCATAGTGAGCACTATCCCCAAAGACATTCAAAACTAAGAGAGCAAGAATAATAAGGGGCAATGATTTCTGGGATTATTTACTAATAGTGTTTGGAAGAAATTATTGTGGAGGTCTTCTGTCAAGAAGGAGGAGAACTATTCTTGAAGTTAATCAAAGATGAAGTTGTGGATGGATATAGAAAATGGGGCAGTCATATCTGAAATATGTCTATGCAGTCTGGGTCTCACCTTGTGACATTGATTTGAGAAGCTGAGACCAAATTATTAGGACTTTCTACCAGTGAGATAACCTGAATGTCGAGTAATGTGAAGAATAACTCATGGGTTTGTGAGAGTTTGCAATAGATCTAGTAAACAACCAATCTGGAAAGGTATGGCTTTGGTAAAGTGGCTTCTGGATTCAAGGCAGTCCTATGAACAGGTGACTGCTGGAGGTCATGTGCTGCTAGCCATTCAGAAGCTAGCATAGTGACTTCTCACTTGAAGGATAAGCTTGGAAGTAAGTCATCATATCATCCACTTTCATTGGAGCATGTGGAAGAGAATGAATGACACATACTCAGTTAGTAAGGGACTCTTGGCCAGACTTGGAGAGGGCCGTGAGAGTGACAACTGACATGATCATCACATCCATCCAACCTGAGCAACCTGTGTCCACTCTGAGGCCAGCCTTCTTTGGTTGATTCCAGGAATGCTTATTCTCCTTCCCAAGAGAAATACATCTTCACCCAGAGTGGCCTTAATGTATATTTTTTAAGTGTATAGTCCTTCTATCTGTAGCATATTGAATAAGAAATAAATCTTTATATTGGGAGGAGGGGAACAGCATCCAGTAATGTAGAGTCTCTGAAAGACCACCAGCAAGACCAAAAAGATCTACTAAGTACTTGAAGCATCATTTTCCTAAGTTTCTTAAGTTACTCTTTGTGAGAAATGGCCTGATGTTATCCTGAGTATGTCTGAAATCATATATGAGCTGTCTCTTGGCCCAATTAGCCACCAACACCAAGATATTGGTAAGGATAGCATTTTGCATTTGATTTGGAATATATTCAGGGTAAGCAAGCCTACCTTACTTCTTGGTATTCCTCCCCACACTCCTGACTCTCTTAGCAAGCTGTATCTCTTATTATTGTATTTTTGTGGTATTTGAGTTGGAAAGTCCCTGCTATGCAAGAGAGTACAAGGAAGGCTCAGTCACACACGGTTCAAGGAAAGGCCAATTAAGTGGGTAGGTCACTCTGCCTGTGTCCTATAAACACATCTAATAAAAACAAACTGTACATTATGTTTTTCCAGGCCTGATATCCACTATTGCAAATTCAATACTATAAAACTATAAAACCATGATTGCTTTTTTGGTAAGATATGAAAATTCACAGAATCTTTTCATGTGATTCACAGCATCATAGTATATATTCGTCTGCTTTTCAATTTATTTATTTAATTTGAAATACCTCCCTTCAGCACAGCATAATAGATGAAGTACTTAGAAATCCTGACACAAAAGTATCTAGTATTTTTGTTTCAGCTTAGCAATGTATAATAAAACTACAGACAGGAGCATTAAGAGCTGAATTATTCAGAAATTGGCCACATAGAATTTCTAACTACTTGTCAGATGATTTTGAGCAACAGATTAACCAAGCAATGCTTATATTTACATGAATCTGAGAACCGTTTTGTAGCTTCCTGCAGCTAAATATACAGTGCCATAACAAGCCTTACACAACACTCAGATCAGTTCTACAATTTAAGTACCTATTTTCAATAACTCCAGACAATAGCACAGACACCAAAATATCCAATCTGTGTCAGTAGCAAAGAAATTCCATTATCCTTCTATTCAGATGTTCTTAGTTGCAAACCCAGGAAACTATTCTATCTCCTAAGAGCAGAAAATATACTTTATTAAAGCATGCAAGCTTTAGAATCTCTTGGAGAGCTTCAGAAAGAAGCTTGAAGGTCATTGTCCCTGGGACAATCTCCAAATGACAGAAGACCATGGTAGTGTTATCAATAGCAGGAGGTATAGAAACAGGCTTGCACTGAGGTGACTCCTGCAGTCTCATCCACTGTGCCTCCAGAAGGCAATCACTGCAGCTCCCACCCCACACCCAACCTCTGCAGAGTAGATTATACCCACTGTTTGCATTCCAGTTTACTATCCCCTAGGGCAAGGCTCTATGGAATGGACTATCTGATCAGCTGAGCCCAGACAATGTGTCTGCATCTGGCTGCAGAGTATAGTGATAGAGAAAGTAAGTTTTAGGGTTCTACTAATTTAAGAAGTAAGTTCGTAGGTAGATTCCCCCAAATAGAAGTGTTCAAAACTGCAGAAGAGCTAAGTAAATGACTAAACTGTGCCACAATCAATTAGGCCACAGAGTACAAAGTGGTGAACAAAAATAAAAACCATGTCTTCAGGCACACAATCTTACAAACTTCGTAGGCTGGTTAACAAGTAGGGCAGAAGTTCGGGTCAGCAGGCACAAGATGCATGTAATTACCGACTTTGTGTGTGTGAGACCAATTCAGCTCCCTGGAGTCCTGCACCACCAGGAATTGAAGTGAACTGGAGGTCCCGATGCCTTCAGGAGGAAATGTCAGATTTGAGATGGGAGGAGAGAATGGGAGTTCAACACTGAAGAGAGTTACTTGTGGTGAGAGGAAACACATGTGCTCCTGGTCTGTGAGGAAAGAGAATGCAGCATGTTTGAGAGGGTGGAAAGATCTAGGCGCGCTATTTTAGATTAAGGTCAGAAAGCTGGGGGACACAATGCTAATTAAGTTCAAACAGTGCATGGTACTGGATCAAAGATGGCTCACATCTTCATCTTGAAAGCAAATGTGGAAGAGGAGTGAAGGAGAACTCTCAGACAGTCCAGTTTGTTCTTTGATGCGCCTCCTCCAGCTGCTCTGCGGCCAGTCAGCACTAGGAGACTGGGCACTGTGTGGGTCAGTGAGAGATTGCTCTGGAGAAAGCCGGGGACACTTTGAAGTTGGTTCTGCTGTCCTTTTCTTCAGTATTAACCTGCTTTTCCTATCCATTATTTTGCACAATTGAACCATGCACGTGCCTAAACATTATTTTATGATTTTTGAGAAGTTTAATGCTGTAAATGCTTCTAACGGAGGGAGCCTGGGATGATGCTGTGCAGTGCTTGGAGTTCACAGTCTAATGCATTTGGACAAGCTGAAACTTGAAAATTGGAATTTATTATAAGAATGCATCGTGGTTTCCAAGTAGTAGTGCATGACCAAGGAACTGGTTATATATCACTTCTTTCCATACTTCCATCTGAACACTGCTTTTCTCTGGTTGTCATATCTACAAACTCTCTACCAATTAATTCTTGGTTAACTTCTGCATAAATCGCAACAGAAATTGCTATGAGAATTTCATTAATCTTTTTCAATTACATGAAATTCAATTAGTATTGGAGATTTCCTTCCACTAAAGTAACCTGAAATAATGGATTAAAAAGTGAGGTTGAGAGCCAGAAAAGCTGATTTTAGTTCTGTGCTTATCACTTCCCAGATAGGCAACATTTTGACAGTTATTTGGTCTCTCTTGGGTTTGGTTTCTGAACTGCAGAGGAAGTATAATGAGGCCTCCAGTTGAGCTGTGATTATATAAGAGGTGTTTCATCAAAGCGATTTGCAAACTGGAAAACTATAGGAACACGTTCCTAAACAGGAAGATGATTTATGAAACAAATAAGGGAGCTATGCGGAATTACTGGGTACCGGACAACAAAGACATCACCCAGCATTTCTGCAGTATGATGATATGTGCAAAAGCAGAGGCCAGCATGACTTTGATCTTTCCTATTTTCTTTCTTTCCCAGAATTTTCCTGCTAGTCTTTGATCTCAAAGCCTGTGAAAACCCCGTATCAGTCCACAGCAGGCTCCCTGCTCAGTGGCATAGTCCATAGGTGAGTCACAGTGGCAAACTTGACAGAGATGTAATGAGTGAAGCATACCTCTTTAGGAATAAGGACACTCAAGTGACTCACACACACATTGTTAGTTCTGTTCCATTCCCTTGAATTGTTCATCAGCCAGATGGGGATGAATTAATAAATACTCACTTCCAGGCACATGGTCATCACTGATCCATGTGAGGCTCTATCACTTTAATCTTTATTTGTTGTGTTTTATTCTCATCCCCACAGGGACCATTTATTTCTTTATATTGCAAGTTGCTCACGAATGTGATTTTGTACTTTAAACTTTGAAAATACATATAGATCTCAATCAGTCTCTTACTGTTTTGGACCAAACACTAACTTTTAGAGATACAATCTTTTATCTACATATGCATCAATTGCATTTCTTCTAGTTGCTACCTAATGCCCAATGGAATATATTTTTCCAAGTCTTACTAGTTATTCTATCCAAATTGCTACCAACTGTAAACAGCATAGCAATGAATAACCTTCAATAGTCAATACTATAAACACATCTAACAAATGTTTTTTGAGATAAATATTCAGGAGTGTATCTGCTAAGATAGAGCAGACATGTTTCTTAATATGCCTGTACCATACTAGACTGTCCTTCAGAGTACCAATACTAGTATCTTGATCTATTACACTCCTTGTATGGTTGTCTGAGAGAACACTTAGCATCCTACGACTTTATAATTTCTGACATTTCAATATTGTTAATTTAGCTTTTATTTATTTATTTATTTATTTATTTATTTATTTATTTATTTAGACATGTCAATCCCAGTTCCCTTTCCCTCCCTCTTACCCTCTCCCCCCTCAAATGCACCCTGACTACCCCCTCCCATCCCTCAACTCCCATTCCACATGTAGGGCTATGGTATCCAGGTGGGGTCATGTAAATCTGTCAAGTCATTTGAAGTAGGGACTAGGACTTCTCTCCTGTCTCTGGGTTAAGGGAGTATCCCTCCATGGGGGATGTGTCAGCAAGGTCCTTTTGTGCACCAGGAATACATCCTGGTTCCACTGTATGAGGTCTTTAGGCTGCTCAGTCCTTCTAGCTGAGACCCATATTCTGAATCAGTCCCATGCTGGATTCCCAGCCACCAGTCTGGGGGCCCACTGGCTTCTCCTTGTTTAGATCAGCTGTCTCTATGTGTTTCTGCAACCTGGTCTTGTCCCCTCTCTCTCTGTATCTGGATTCTAGTTCAACTCAGTGTTTAGTTATGGGTGTTTGCTTCTGTTTCCAACAGGCACTAGATGAGGACTCCATGATGGTGGATAATTTAGTTGTTGGTCTCACTATCAGGGAAGGGCATTTATGGTAGCCTTTCCACGGTTGCTCAAAATGTTAGTTGGAGTCAGTCTTGTAGGTCTCTAGACCTTTCTTTAGTTTCAGTTTTCTCTTCAAACCAATAATGGCTCCCTCCCCTCCCTCCCTCCCTCCCTCTTTCTCTCCCTCTCACCATGACTCAATCTTCTAGTAGCATATGATTTCCTCTCCTCCCCTTCTCTTTCTCCCAGTTCTCTCTCCATGAGGAACATGGTATGTACTCACTCATATATGGATTTTAGACCTAGAGCAAAGGATCACCAGCCTATAATTCACACCACTAGAAGAATTAGGATACAAAGTGTATTCTAAGAGATTCATATAAGGTACCACACAAAAAGGGGAAAGGACAAGTCCCCTAGCATTTATTTCCTTATCATTACCATGCCTTCGGGTACTTGTTGGTTTGGAGTTTCCTTTAATTTCCTTCTTTAGACTTCTATTCCTGTTTTCTTACAGTGACTGACTTACCTTCTAATAGGAGGTTCTTTCTTAATAATGTCTTGCCAGTTAAAAAAAAAAAAACAACGATTTTAGTAAAACAGTTAAGGAAACAAATGCAATCTGTAAGGATTTTCAAAGTTTAAAGTAAATGTCAACAACAACATAAATCACATTGTTAAGTACTTTAGCAAGGGAATAAATATCACATAATGATTTCCCTGGAAAAGGGTGGAAAATGGAAAAATTTAAGCTTAAAACCAGAGGCTCCTACATGGACTGGGGCTAAGTGTATGGTTTGAATGTACTCCCCCTCCAGTCATCCATTACCTTGGCTGGTGGTGTTCTTCATGGAATGGAAAGCCTTAATTTTGACGTATTTGTATTCCTCAACCTTTTCCTTTATGGGTTTTCCTTTAAGTTTTTTAAGTGTTCTCTGTTTCTAGATCATAAAGATTGTCTAATATATCTACCTCTATTAGCTTTATAAGTTTCCCCTTTTCTACTTAATCTTTGATCTATCTGGAGGGCACACTTTATGTGGGTTATGTTATGTAGAGCTCCAATTTCAATTTTTTCTCCACATCATCAGGCAGCTTTCCAGAAACATAACACTTAAAATATTTCCATTGATTTTTGTGGTATTCTTTCAAGGTTTTATTAAATTCCATGTTTGCACAGAGATTTAGGGGGATATGGTTTTCTTCCATTTACTTCTGACCACCAGAACATGATGTCAATTACTATAGTCTTGTAGTATGCTTTAATATATGGCAGACCAAAAACTCCCCTTCTTTGTAACATCCTATCAAATGATAGGTAGCAATAGACTCCATTGCTTTCTATAAATTTTCTGGAAGTTTATTGAATTTTTCAAAATATATACCTGGAATTTTAATTGAAATTATATGGCATTTGTATACCAAATTGAAAAGAGGTATTAGTTTGCCTTTCAGTTACTTGGATATTAATAATTTTTAAGCTTCACCCTCCCTGAGGAGTGGATGGGAGTGGTGGGATTGGGAGGTTGGGGAGGGTAACTTGGGGACTGGAGGGCTAGGGAACTTGGATTGGTATGTAAAATAAGATTTTTGTTTGCTTTTCTAGACAGGGTTTGTCTGTATTGCTTTCTCAGTATTGTCCTGGAACTAGCTCTTGTAGACCAGGTTGACCTCGGACTCACAGAGATCTACCTGCCTCTGCCTTCTTAGTGCTGGGATTAAAGGTGTGAGCCACCAATGCCTGGCTAATAAGATTGTTCTTAATTTAAATAAAAATTAGTTAAAAAAACAAATTCAAACATAGCCATTAGGTATTGATGCTCAATATTTTTAAACTTACTGAAGGATATTATCATAATTTAACCATAAAGCACTTCTCTGTGGTAGAAGTTACTATGCCCACTTCACAAAACTGGTTCACAGCCCAGAGGTTTCTTCAAGTGCTACATAAAGTTCATGGTAAAGTTGAGGTGAAATATTTATTTATTAATTTATTATTTTGGATTGTTTGAGATTGGATCTCAATGAAGTTCAGATAGTGGCTTTGAACTACAATCTTTCTGCTTTACCTTCTATAGTTCTGGGTGATAGGCACATCACTCAGTCCCAGCTAGCCTGATCTCTTTCAAATATGTGGTAACACTTATATAATGTTGAGATAATGGTCTCTGCATTTAAAAGTAAATCTTACAGGTTTTTTTGGGGGAGAGGGAGACAAGCATTTTATAAGAAGATTTCACTTGTACCCAAATTTATATTGCTTAAATTCAAATTCATTGAGTACATTAAACTGGCTGTGAGGTTCTCATTTTTATGTAGACTTCTGTATTATGGAGAAAAAATTATCATGGGGAAATGACATCATAAAGCCATAGATCCAAGGAACATTAAAAGCAAACTAACAAACAAGAAAGTGTAGAAATGTTGTGTTATAAATGTCAATAAAAACAGACTATATGGCAATAGTCAAATCTCACAAGGCCCAAGGATGGAAAACATCTTTCTGGAGAATTCTATAAATGTAATTTAACCTGACTTTATAATACTATACTGACTGGCAATCCATCTTCATGCAGAGTTCTCAAGCAGAAGAAAAGAAAAACAAGTTGTCATCTTAAGGGAAAAAAAAACATACTACAGGAAATAAAAAAGAAAACTCAGCAAAGAGCATCATGTTAACACATTGTACAAAGGCATTACAAAGTCAAAAGACTGGGTAACTGTTCATTTGCCCACAGTCTTAATAGGATAAATTCCTCCAGGCTCTGAAGAGATAATGAGTATGCCAATTATTTTTTTTTTCAGGGAACAGGAGTAGAACAAGGAATTACTGCTGTTTTCAGTTGTAATAATGGCAAGCTGAACAACTCAGAAATGTCATCTCCCAGTAGATGCTCTTATTTCAGCAAAGAGATGTTAATCACAGGTGAGTCTTGCCAATGGCTCTGCAATAAGTGAAGTCGGAGTTCATTTGCAGTTCAAGCATGAGGCTCTCAAATCAAATCCCATATTAAAGAGGTACCACAATAAGGAGATTGACAGCAGCCATAAATCTCTTTTGATTCCCAACTCAGTTGTCTATTTGTCCTTGTGGGTAGAGAGCACATATTTTCTCTGCTGTTGGGATAAAGTAATTCAAATAGATGCCAGAGGCTGAAGGAGATAACTCTGATTCATGAGCTGTGATGGCCATGCAGTAGACCCTCTGACATAATGATAATTTCTATTTATTTTATACATGAAGAATAATTTCACAAGTATCACATTCAGTCATATCTGTTAAACATCTGGAGGAAGTGAACATAGATACTCTGCCAGTCTCAGTGATGGTCTATAGGTCATTTATTTTTTTCCCCCTGTAGCAGCTCATCTTAGACCTTTGCTTTAAGAATTTAAAAATATACACAAAATGTTGGAAGAGGAGAAAAATAAACATCCTCTGTCTATATTCACTAAAAGCATGTTTTTGCTAAACTTGATTTAATTTCTCCCTTCCCTTACTTAATTTTATATTCTTTTATGTACAAACATTTGTTTTCAAAAGATTCATCAAAATAGTGTAATGGACATCATAACTTTATCCATAGATATTAATTTATTCTTAGATCATCTACTAACAATAAGGCTCTTCATATGATTACAATGTCACTTTCATATATCCCATTCAAATTTCTCAAACGTTCCAAATTGTTTTGTAAGTTATCTTATTTCTTTAATGTAGATGTGCATGTTGTATTCATGTCTCCAGCATCTTTTCATGAGAAGAAAATTCTTCTTTTGTATATCTCTGAGCACAGTAGGAACTTCGGGGAATCTGTCTTGAGTTCTATGCTATACCCCATGTTTCATGGTCCTTTAGGACTGGATCCAGGTTACAGACTTTGTCATTGCACTGTGTGGGTAATGCGTATCACTGCATCGTCTACAAGTGCTAAATATTTACTATCCTTGAGAATGGAAGTTCACAATCAGAGGATGAACACTCTACTGTCACATAAATGTCTTGTTTCCTTAATAGCATTTCACGCAAGAATGTTAGTATTCATAAATGATGTCACCCCGAATCACCTTTAGTTATAAAGTAGTAATTTAAAATTATATATTTTATTAAACTAATGAATTATAAGGAAGAGCTTTCCTCCTTTTTTCCTTCCTTCCCACTTCTCATTATGGACTTACATCCAATGTGATATGCTCTATTACTATCATTATTGTTTTCAATGCTCAAACTGTCACATTTTGGCCTTTCCATCCTAGCTTCTGTTATTTTTTTGACATGAACCCATTAGTCTTTCTGAACTGTTTTAAGGCTCATTCCTTATTTACCTTGTACTTTCTTGCCTCAGACCTGGAGTCAGCCATGTCTCCTAGAAACCCCAGTTATTCCTTGAAGTATAAACTGATCTCACTGTACTGTAGACTCTGAATAAGCATTCTAAATTTGGCTGGGCCATCAAGAGTGATTGCACACTCTAAGAGGGTGTGAAGGGGTTTAGTCTTTACACGGTAAGGTTTTTGAGCAGCAGCTTAGTTATTCTCCCAAGCTTCTCTGAAAGTGACTGGATAAAGGAAACTGGTGAAAGAGCTAGAGTGCTAGAGAGGCAAGCATGGCATGAGGATTGCCAGACAGACAGGGGCTTGTGCGATTAGAACTTTCTATTAACAGTATAGGGGTTTTCCATGAATCTGTCTGGAGATGTTCAAAGTGGGAAATAGGAAGGTGCTCAACAAAAATAGAATCATGGGTTGGGGATTTAGCTCAGTGGTAGAGCACTTCCCTAGCAAGTGCAAGGCTCCAGGTTTGGTCCTCAGGTCTGAAAACAAAATAAAACAAAATAGAGTCACACTGGGCTACATTTCCAGTCTTCATGGCTATGAGACAGACATCAGGTAAATGGGTACTATGTGTACCTTATTATCCTCACAGGGAACATGCTAAATATATTGAATAAGAACATAGGAATTCCAGGCTCTCTAGAAAGAAAATTGTCCCTCTACACATACAACATTTCCATCTAAGCCATTAGTTTCTCCCAAAGTACTTGACATTCTCACATAGCTTCTAAATCAGTTATGGACAGGGCTATCATTTTTCTGTTTATAAAATTAACTATGTAAAGGCCATGTGTTCTTGTGATGTCAGAGGTTCACCAGAAGGTCACAATTTAAAATTCATCTTTCAGTCAGGACATTACGACAACTCTTAGAGCCTTTATTGTTCATAGGAAACATTAGATTACAATAGCTCATCATTAAATTTAATAGAAACAACTATTACATATAAGTGCTCAGAACATAAGTCTGTAGATCTTCCTAAAAGTAATTATGATAATAACAATATTAATGGAAGCTAGCACTTATGTATCTTTAAGTCCCAGGGACCCTTCCAACTATATTACAATCATTTCCATAACAATTTGTTAATATTAATAATGCTATTCTAATTCTGGAATAAGAAACTTGATAACCAAAAGGTTAAGCCATGTTATCATACATCAAAGTTCAAGATGATTGAGGAGTCAAACACAAGATGAGGAGATAACACTGGAAATTGAACATTTCAAAACCACATATTTTAGTTTTATAAAACAGAATAATTTTACTGAAGCATAGGAAATGCCTAACTCCCTCATGGTTTAGTCAGTGTAAACTTCTATTCTACTGTATTTAGAATTTACCTCAAAATATAAGAGGCTGAGTCTCTGAGAATACAAATAGCCCAATAACTAGACACTGGCTAAAAAAAGTTTTTGTACTTCTGTGAAAAATTGAAATTCAGTCATGACTGCCTTGCTGGGGTCTCCAGGGAAATATTTTTTTCCTGTTGAAGCTCAGATACAGTTTACCACATAGTGAGATAAGAGAGGCATTGATTTCCAAAGCAGCCAGAAGGGATTTAAAAAATGTGTTCAACTTATTTTTTTCACGTTCAATTTTTGAGATTCCTCTATATCATGTACACATTACAATATTTATATGGATTTTAGTTTTTGTGGGTATTTTCACTTTGATAACTTTTAATCTCTTCATTAACACAGTGCTTTTGACAGAATTCCATGCATGCATATACAATAAATATCCTTTATGGTCAATAGTGCCTACACTTAAGGATTGTGTTAGACACTTTTATAATCCATTCCACTTCCCTTGGCCTACTACACTACTTGTACCATTAATGACAACCAGCTGTGCCTCTTACATTTGACAAAATGACACATCAGGTGTGCTGCCTCTCATCCGAGTTCTCTGGTTGCTCTGTCCACTAACGCTTGGCTCATCTGGGTCATGTGAAGACTTGGCACTGAGGGAACATTAGTGCCCTGGAGCAATCCTTGATCTACTGGGAAGTGGAGCTTGTGCTTCCTCTGTTCCAAGAAGGTGACTCTGAAGTGTATTCTGTACAGATTTAGTGGGGCCCTGGGAACACTGAGTTTCACCTCTCCCTTAACATCCTGGTAACAATGCATTCTCAATGAGCATCACTTCTTCCTGCTTTATGCTTCTCAATCATACATGCTCAATTGACTTTAGTGAAGTTGGCTGTAGTCATTAATAAATAGTCAAATATTACATAAATAGAAGTTTAATGGCAACTATTCATCAGGTCTTTTGGTAGGATTTGTTTAGGAAGAAATTCAAACCAAGCTATAGAAGTTAAGAAACAGACAGTTTGTGTTGACTGACAATAGAATTAACCACCGAGGTTGTTTCTCTTATTATATAAACTAAAGGCATAGGTTGTTAAGACAAATTCTTCTGTTTTTGACGACATTAATTAAAAATAAGGATACACATACATACATACATACATACATACATATATATCTTGGTTTTTATAAATCTCAGCTTTTAAATAAAAATATTGATAGTAATATTCACTAATCTGTACCAAATACTTTGATGCTCTAGAGCAGTGGTTCTCAACTTTCCTAGTTCTGTGACCCTTTAATACAATTCCTCATGTTGTGGCAACCCCAAACATAAAATTATTTTATTGCCACTTCATAACTCTCATTTTGATACTGTTATGAATCATAATGTAAATATCTAGTATGCAGGATATCTGATTTGTGACCCCCAAAAGTGTTGTGACCCACAGATTGGGACCTACTGCTGTAAAGCTATATGATGATCCATTAATCTTCAACCTAAGCTATGATTGTATAATAAATAAGAGATTAGAATACAGTAGGGATTTCCCAAATCACAGAATCAGTGCATGGTACTTCAGGATTGTGTCGGTTCACACTTCAGTGCTTCTGGCTTGCTGCTTGATGCATTATAGGGTTGTGACTGTAAAAGAAAAGAATAAACATTTCATACAACCTCTAGAGGACATGCAATTGTCACTAACATTATCAACAAAAAAATCATAAATGAAACATGAAATTGAATCCCAGTGAAAAAAATTGGCAGCAAATACTCCTTTTCTGTCCAGTCTTTGTCTAGTTCTTGTCTTGGACTCAGCTCTTCCATTACTCTGACTTGTTGCTGCTTTACCTTTCTCTATTTCCTGGCTCCCAATCATCTGCTTCAACTTCTCCCATTTCTTCCCCTCAGACCACATTTTTCTCAATTGCAAAGCCATTGACAGTTCAGCATGAGAAATGTCAGAGATAGTTTATTTTCATGACGTTCCCTTCACAATTTCACTAGAATAAATGTTATTTGTAGAGTCTGGGACCAAACACTCCAGAATATGTGCATATGCATAGTGTTTATCAGATTCTTCAGTATATGAATAGGGGCTTCTCAGCAATCCCAAAGAATGATCTAGAGGGCCTCCCTGCAGTCTTTTCTGACCAGGAGGGTGTTAAACGCAGTAGGCAGTGCAGGCAAATCACCAAATAAATTAAACAAACACTTTATTTGATTCATTGAAAAGATCTCTTATTTTTTAATTAATATTCTAAATGCTAAGTGATTCATCTTAACCTTTCTTTGCAAATGATAACCACTGAGAATAATTTGCACATTCCAAAGAATTCCAGAGAGAACTTTAATTAAGGTACCTGACATCTTCTCTAATTATTGTACTTTCCACAATGGCCAAGACATGTCTAACTATAGTCTGTATGCCTTTGTCAGTGTGGAAAACTAGAGGGTGTAGATAGTTGAGTGACTGGTGATTAGGAAGGCTTGTGAATGGCTGGTGGTTATGAAGCAACCTGTAGGTGGCATGCAGAGTTTCAGAGTGGGTGGGCTTTGTCTCTTTGGTCACTACTAAATTATCCTATGTTTTAGGAAAATGATATCCATGATGCTTTGACACTTCTTGAGTATGAAGCACATATGAATTCACATCACATAAGTTAGATATTCTTTCCTAAAGCTGCATTCTTAGACACTGTATTTAAATCGACAATATAATATCCTAAAGAAGAATCATTAAAAAGTGGTTGGTACATTGACCTGTCTAGTATTTTAGTCTCACTTTAATCAGTTGCTTGTTCTAGTTTGTGGATAATAGTCAATTAACAAAAAGAATCTGCATATCAAGGGACTTGAATGTATGCATATTTCACATTGAAATATCACACCAGCTGAAGAATTCGTATTTTGTTTATTGCTTGTTTCAAATGAGTAACCAAAAAAAAAAAAAAAAAAAAGTAAAACTTCCATGGCTCATAGAATCAGAATAAATGGTATAGAGAGACTTTTCTATTGTCAAGAATACTCATATCCTATATCTTGGGAAATACTATTTTGATAGTAAGTACCAATCTGTTTTAGGGATACATACAGTTTGGCCACAAATTTAACCTTATGCTTCTTTTGGGTTTAATTAACTAAAACAAAACAAAACAAAACAATCCAAAAACCCTCTCTCCTTCCCATTGCAGGTTCTGAAACATCCTGTGGACAAATTTTAACCACTTGGTTTGTACAATACTTCAAAATTGTAATCAAATACAGTTCTTAAGAGGGGACATTTTTAACACCACTTGAAGAGACCACTCTTAGTACAGCAATCTAAAATTATCATTGCGTTTTCCACTTCCTGTAAGTGATTCTTCACTTTTTGTTGATAGTTACAGGTCTAAACAAATTTCTACTGCTTGTTTAGAGAGACCTGCACATATATATATATCTTCATGTTGACATGACAGTTCATCACTGATCATCACCAAAGTCACCCAGAGTCTGTCCCAGAATGCTTTATCATCATCATACCTACCAATGCCCAAACCTATTAAATCAATTTCACAGGCTCAGCTGGTCTCAAGTTCTCATATATAAAGCATTTTGTGAGGTCATTTCTCATATTTTATCTCACTGTTCAACCAACTAGACCAAAAGGATTTAAGAGGTGTTCTCCTATGAATTAATCATGAGTATTCTTGGGACAAAAGAGTTTTACATGAGGACAAAACTAAGTATAAGAATGGTCACTTCATAAAAACCCTCTGTTTTAGAGATGTATAGCCACTCAGTCATGGGAAGCACAATTCACTAAAATTAAAAAAATATGTGTTTACTTTCAGGACCTAATGCAAGATAGTAACAGCTTAATAGCTGTCTGACCACAGGAGTGACCGGCACCAAAGCTAAGCAGGAGGTCTAAGAGAGTAGCTTGCATCTGGTGTCAAAAACCAGGTCATCAAGCAAAGACACCAACAATTGGCCCAACAAGCAACCAGTTTAGAGGACACTTCCTCATCAGGTATGACTCATCTTCACAGGTGGGCAAAGACCTACCATGGCTACCATGCCTGTCAGGGAACTTTCTGAGGTGATGAAAACTTTCCTTCTGGAAGCTTTGATAGCTATCCGATTATTTGTGGCCTAGACTCATTCATTCTGTGTTTCTGGAAGGCATGAAGATAACAAGTGAGAATGAGACTTGCATAACTATATTTCTTAATTGCAGAATGCTGTTATTCAAACATTTTAATCAAAGCTTGAAGTCATCTCAGAGAGGGGACCTACTACATACTGATATGTTTTCCTAATCCAAATTTGTTTAGACTTAGCTGCACTTATGGACATCACTTTCTTTGACTCCACCCCTTTTAGTTATGTCAGTAGGATTTATATTCAATATTACCAAAAAGGTGTCAAAGGTACTAATCCTAAGTGATTTAATCCAGCTCTTCTTAAACTTTAATGTGCATACAACTTTCCTGGGAGATCTTATTAAAATTCTGTGAGTCTGGGGTGAGGTCTGAGACTTTGCATTTCTGATAAGCTCTCAGGTAAGAATAAAAATTATTCATGGATATTTGTTGCTCCAAGGACATAAGATGACAGAAAAATCCTTCAGACCACCAATGATCTCACATACACCATGACACACCAAGGCACCATCTGCCTGTTTAGCATGCCTTCCTCAAGCCAGAAAACAAGGATGCACCATAGCCAGAATTCTAGACGAAGATCTTGTCATAACAAATCACGGAGCTGTAGATAGAGGATGGATAAAAGCATAAAACCAAATACATTCTGAATGCTGTTAATTAACTGGAAACAGAAAATCTTCAACAGCAACATTTGAACTGTCTTTTAAAAAAAAAGCCAAATTTATAATTCTAATAACATTGGGTAATTAATAAAAAATTAAAATAATTAAAAGCAAATGTTCTTCTTTGATATAACTGACTCATGATGAAATAGTTTGATGATTCAAAATGTATAAAAATTATCTGTTTGGGTGTGCATCACCCACTCTCTAACATCAGGGTCTAAGACTATTTGATGTGTTTTTTATCTCCCCATTTACTCTTCTAGGCCTGGGATCTAAGCAGCTCCTAACAGTTTGATGTTCCATGCTCAAAATCTCACAAAGGGCAGTTGGACTTACCCCAGAACTTCTCAAAAGTGAAGTAGAAGCAGCACACCAAAATAAATGTAAGGAAATTTGAAGTAAATAAATTATTAAAATTCAAAGTGTTAAGTATGAATCACGGACACAAACAAGCAGACAAAAACAGAACAGAGACCACCAAAACAAAGTTGTTTTGCTGAAAAGTTTGTGGGGTAGAGAAACTTCTAGAAACATTTATAAAGTATAAAGTAGAGGAGATCCAGGCCTGTGAGATGGCTTAGCAAGAAATGTACTAGGCTCAGGGGCCTGGTATCCTGAGTTTGATCTCTGGGTTTTATACAAAAGGAGGAAAGAATCAAGCCACTGACCTCCAGAATAATGACTTTTAAATGAGCACCACAAACACACACACACACCCACACTCACCCCCCCACACTTACTTAATTGATGAAAAGGAAACTAATTACAGGCAGAAATTTAAAATGTAACACAAGAAATATCAAAAATTATTTAAAAAATTGGTATAGCCTTAGAATAATATAATTTTCTAAAACAAAAAAAATCATATAATAATTAAAGAAATTGAAGTGG
Organism: Cricetiscus sungorus; assembly: GCA_030556225.1. Lineage (NCBI taxonomy): Eukaryota > Metazoa > Chordata > Mammalia > Rodentia > Cricetidae > Cricetiscus > Cricetiscus sungorus. The sequence continues at coordinate 112,489,784 of JANBXA010000651.1, read as the reverse complement.
CTATTCTAAATCTTTCATTCTGACCCTCATGCCATATCAGAAAAAAAATGCTTCAGATCCAAATGGCCTCCTAGGTTCTACCAAAGTTTCAAGACACGTAGTCCCTATCTTTAGTAAGTTAAAGAAAAAATTGTCAGTTTGGCTTATGAGACTAGTGCTTTCTGATATTTGAAAAAAAATACACTCAGTGTGTAAAAAGTTCCCAAGGAGGGTACTAGGATTCACTCTTCCATATCTCTAGACCTTGCCATTACCATTTGTATCCAACCCCACTCTTACTTTCCCCAACAGCCATTTGCCTGAGATCCATCTTATTCTTCTACTTACTAAACCCTGCTGGTCCCTACAGTTAATGAAGCCTGTCTCTTTCTTACTGTTTCTAGCTGACTCCATGTCCTTGCTTCCCTCATTAAGAGGTTTAGGTTCCATAGCCACAATCACTCCCCATCACACACTTTGAAATCCCATACCTTTGGTGGCTGTGGGCTTTTCCTGTCCTGAATAGCTGCTGTCCACAAAGCCTTTCTTCATTCAAAGGAAAAGCTTGAAGAACTGGAGGCAGGAAGGCAAAAACATCAACCCCAACCCAAATAGGAGCCACAGCTCTTAACTACTCTACTGAGCATCCCACCTGCCCTACATTGGGGTAGATAAATGATCATTCGATTTTCAGATGATACCAGTAGAGATAAAATAGACTGCACAGGCAGAAAACATAACTTGTAGTAAATAGTGAACAAATACATACAAAAGAAGGCAGTATCCCGTGGCTATTGAGCAAAGCAAATAGAAAGAAAATAGAAGAAAATCATGTAAACAGAAGCCAGCATGACACACTGGTTCCCCAGTTCCACCACCTGTTAGCTGGCCTCACTCCAAGCTGCACATCCGAGTCTATGTGAGTGGGAAGCCCATGCAGCAATGAGGTTAATACAGCTGTATTAATTGAAACTGAGCAGAGTGGGACCATCAACTTTATCCTGTCATCATAAAACACTGTGAAGAGACTCAATATAAAAAAATAAAGGCTACACAAGAAGCAAAGCAACAACAACAACAACAAAAACAAAAGACAAAAATAAAAACAGAAAAACCCCAGAACAAAACAGGTTCAAATGACTGTGGCAAAGTTTAAAACTTTAGCACATAAAATGATGAAATCCTCTAATTTTGTTTCCACAGAAAACAAAAAGCTGTGGATTCCTTCCAGACTAATGTGGTTTGATAGAGCAAGACCCCCCTGAAGCAATGTCAATGGTACAATGCAGCCTTGCAGATCACTACAGCCAGGATTTCTGTGTCTTCTTAGGATTCCCCCATGACAGGGCCCCCTACCAGTAGGAAGCAGTTTGGAAAGAATGACGCCCAAATTCCCAAATATTGTTTATAAGTCTTTGTATAAATAAATTAAAAAATTATGTAATCAGTGGAGTGACCAGAGAGTCCATGGGAAGGGGGGATATGTTCAATTTTTATATAGGGTAAAGGTTAATATCATAAAATAATGACTCTTTTCTTAAACACAATAACAAAACTAAACAACAATAATAAAAACTAATTAAAATATGGGCACATATTTAAATAAACATTACTTTAAAGAAGATATACAAAGGGTCAACAGTCACATGCAAAGATGTTCAACATTACTAACCATTAGAGAAACACAAAGTCACAATGAGATGCCATTCACAAACACTAGATAACTACTATCTAGACACCAGAAAATATTTGTTGGCAGGCAAGGATGCAGAGAGATTTTTGGAAATCTTGTGGGTATTTGTGTGTGTGTGTGTGTGAGAGAGAGAGAGAGAGAGAGAGAGAGAGAGAGAGAGAGAGAGAGAGAGAGAGAGAGAGAGAGAGAGAGCAACACAAATTCATAAAAGACCCAGAGCCTGATATTGGGGTTCAAACTTCAAGTTGAAGTTCAGAAAAGTGGACCACTAGCTCTTACATCTATCTCAGGCTGAATGGGCTGATCCTTCTACCTCTCCTTAGTGTGGCTGGAGAATCAATGGCTCCTACTCAATAATGATGACCCTGTTTCTATCTTTTATATGCCTCTAGTGCTGGGAATAAAGGCATGTGATCTGTTACTCTTTTAGACTGATCAATCCTCATGTATCCTTAGGTGGTCTTGAACTCAGAGAGATCTGTCTACCTCTTAATCCTGAGTCCTAGGATTAAAGGTATATACCACCACCTCCTAGTTTCTGGCTGCTGGGATTAAAGGTGTGTACCTGGCTTCTATGGCTTATGGTTGACTTTGTTTTCGGAATCCTCAGGCAAGCTTTAATAAATCATAAATAATATACCAACACACACACACACATACACACTTTCACTTCCAGTATTCCTTCAATGTGTGTTTTCATTATTGCTTCTATTACATTATTAATTCTTTGTGGTTTTATTGCATTTTATACTCTTGAAATAACTTTTACATTCTTCAATGTGTGAAGAGTCTGGAAATATTTGGTGGTGACAACTATATCCTGTACTCTTTAAAAGAAAATGGTAGAGTAATTTTCTTAATACAAAATTTGCCAAAACTTTCAAAGACTAAGATGTGAAGATTATGCAAGTCTTTCAAGACCCCACAGTTCATCTGATAGACATGGGAATTTGTGACCCACCAAGGTGACAACATTTTGAGTATACTTGATGTAGATTGGCTAAACACAGGGATTCTGACCCAGGCAGAGACCAGGAACATATTAAAGTGAACTAATAAAAGGAGGTGAAAACTATGGAGTCTCCAGACTACCTGATGAATGTACTCATCCTGGGATTGTTCAGCAGATACTGAATGTAATACACAGAGAATCCCAAAGATTGACTCTGAAGTACACAGCACTGCTACTTTTGCATAGTGACACTCTTAAACATTTTAGAACTGCCTCACTCCACTTCTTCTGGAAAAAAAAAATGAAGATTCTTTTTCTTTCATGCTTCATGGTCATTGCTACCATCAAACACATTTCTTTTTCGTTTATTCTCTCTCTTTTGTTTGTTAAGCTACAACTTTTATTAACAATCCTGGAACAAATACATTAATAATTCTTTGTGGTTTTATTGCATTTTATACTCTTGAAATAACTTTTACATTCATCAATTAAACCCTCGTATTATTCATCTTGAGATATTATTTTCTTTTTCCCAATGGGGAGAATGAAGCTCAGAGGTCACAGTGGGGAAATGATGAAACCAGAACTAGCCTTCAGGCCTTCTGATATTATGCCTCCGAGTACATTCGATGGCATCCATTCTAAATAATTGGCTGTGAAAATAATTGGCTGTCTTATTAGTTTTTTTTATATCATCACCTTTCTCTCTTACATGCTTAAATACTTAAGTTTTCATGAGACATTTATGCCTTGCCACACATGTGTCAACCATCATCTTAATAAGAAGGTTACAATTAAGTTTTGAGAACCATTGTGTATAAATCTAGATTATGGTATGATTACCAGAGTTATAGAGAGCCTGGATCATTGCAGTCCTAACAAGCTAGGATTAGTCAATTATATTCTATGGGCTAGTTAAAATGACAAAGCAGGAAAAGGACATTTATTCAATGTGGCCAATTTGGGAAGAGGAAAAGGGAGGCCAGTGACACCCACTTCCCAAAGCCATAATCTTCGTGTTTTCTCTTCAATGAGTTTGATTCATTCCCCAAGTTCTGTGATGAAACTACACTGGTGATAATGAATATTAGGGGTCTAATCACTGAAGGACTTTTCAATTTTTTAGAATATTTTAAAGTGAAGTTTGGCAAGTGTGGACTAATGATTAAATCTTTACTTGAAAATTGTCTTCTCACTGATGCTCAAATTGCAACTTCATTTGCAACAGGAACTATTCATGTTGCTATATTAAGAGTGATAGATCTACTACTGAGACTGTCAATATGTAAGTGAGGAATGATTCCTTGTTGGTTATGTTCCTTTTTTATAATTAAGGACTGTACTTCACGGTTCAAGCTCTTGAGTAGTATCTGTCAGGTGGTAGTCTAGGTCTTGCATATATAGCACCATCAGTGGCATAGTCATTTGATACTTCAGTAACAAGTAAAAAAGAAAAAAAAAGCCTCTACTATTTGGTTTGTTACCCCTTAGTTCCTACATGATGACACTCATAGCCTTCAGGATCTGTGTTGTCACAAAAGTATTTCTTATAGAGAGCTTGGGATGTGCCATCTTCCTTGATGCTACTTATCTCTTATCAATAGGGTGTGGGGAGAGCTGAAATGTGTTTAAAGGTACTGAATATCAGAATGAATAACTGATGGTGAATAACAGAAAACTAATGCGGCTTTTGTATGAATTAATAGTTTTTAGTGAATTCACATCAAATAAGATAAAACACAAACAAAATAGGCTGGGTAAGCCTTAGATATACAAATGTTCAGTTCTTGCTTAGAGCATAGTCCATGCTCCCAGGATCATGGTCATGCCAAGGGATTGAATCATCTGCTATGCATTATGCCTGAAGTGACTGGCGAAGAAGATCTAGACATCATATTCCTGGGAGGTGGGACAGAAGGATGCCACAAAAACAAGGATCTGCCAATAGAAGCTGCCACGCAGCTGCCATGGATCCTAGACGAGAATCTTCTACCACCACTTTACTAGACCAAAATGAATTCCTGAGTGTGTTCTAAATACTTATCCTTAGGTCATGGATAAGTGTAGCTCTGACCCTTCTTCAAAGAAATGTCTCTTTGCACCAGAAGGACACCATCACAGAGAGTTGCAATTGGGGAAAATACAGAGAACTGACCAAGATACTCAGCCAGCCCAAGCTGATAACATTTACAACACAGCCCCTATACTCAAGACTCAAGAAACATCACGGGAAAGGGTACAAAGAGAAATAATATCAAAGGTCCAGGAAGCTTCCATGAAATCTCAGCTACGACAGGGAACTTACACCCATGAAATTCAACATGCTCCCTAAATAAGACATGAATGATTCCAATAACAGTTGACACCACAATGCAGATAGAGAAAATATCATTGGGACTCACCCCTCCATGAAGAGCTAACAGGCAATTTTATATGTTTGAGAGAGGGACAATCAGTGTTTTCCAGGGATGAGACTTCTGAATGTTTATCCAGTACTGAGTAGTCAGCCCTAGAAATGTACATGTGGGCAATACTGAATATGAAAGGGCTCAGCAGATTGTATTAATATGTTGATTTATTTACATGTATATGTAACAACAATGGTGAAAGAAGAAGTGGGCATGCATTTGAAAGGGGTAGATATGGGAGATAGAGGAGAGAGATGAGGAGGAAAAGAAATATGGAAAAAATTACTCGCCCTTCCATCATTAGGTCTCAATGATCTTTTCTTATTAAGAGAATAACCAACTCGTATTTAATGAAAAAGGCACAGGGCAATGGGAACAGCAAATATTTCAGTTCCTAAGAATGCCTCTTTTCTCTATATTTCTTCTTATTTTGTGAAATTAAATGTGTTTTGAGATGCAAATCTAAGATTTCTTCTATCCAGGTTGAAAAAAACTCTTTAAAAAACGCAACATGTTTTAGAATTTGCTGCAGACAATGCTGTGGGGATGCTTTCTGCAATGAGGTACACTGGATGCATTTCTTCATTTCTCTAGGTTAAGTTTCCTGTCCCTAACTGGATCCCCCAAATGCTTACCTCTCCTAATTGTTGGGAGTGAGTGCTATGTTGAATCTCTATGATTAGTACAATACTGAATACAATATACAATATAAATATTTTAAAGATCAGAGTTAAAGAATTTAGGGACATTTACAAATCTTCATTTGATTTCCTTTATATGTTCTGAGGAAGAGAAAGATGGAGAAGAAAATGAAAAGGAAAAGTATCAAAACATAGAGCGCTGATCTCATAGGTTTCCTAAAGTATGTAGCTACTTTTATAATGTCCTTTCTAACATTAAGATACAAATATATTTACTGCCTTTATCACATTAACCCATGTCATAAAGTAAGTATTTCAAAGCCCTAATCCAATGGGCTCCTTTGTATTTATCTTGGACTTGTGACAGATACACTGACTTAAAGATGAGAAGTCATTTCCTTAAACTAGAAGGAACTTGACGTCATTTCACTGCATTCTCTATTGCAAGAGGCAAACAGATTGCCACCATTTTCTTTTTTCCCCATTCACTTGAAATAGGCTCTATTGCAAACTAGGACTTACTTATCCCATTAAAATCTCTTCTAATTATGATTGAATGAAAAGAAATCAATTGAAATATTGGGTCAGCTTTCTGGTTTATCTTCAAAGAAAATTTTAAATATGCTACTTCAAAATGATAACTTCACATGAGCTCTGAAGACTAAGCTGAATCAACTGGCAGTTTGAAAACAAGTTTAGTAACCAAGCTCAGTAGCCCACAGGACAGACCAGTGTTTGTTATTAGGGAATAAAATGTTTGAAAAGATGGTTATCATCTAATGTACCCAACACAACAACACCTGGAAGGGCAGAGACCAAATGAGCTCAGAAACCAAAGAGCTATTACAAGCAACCAGGGTCATTGCTTGCATGTTCCTGCCTCTCTCCAGAACACTTAACTTCCATCATGTAAGACTTCTACCCTTTCTAGTACTGGGAGGCTTGAATGCCTCTAGTGAAACGCTAAGATAAATGAAAATTTAATAGCCTTCTACCTGCAACACCTGTGCAGATAAATTGTACAAGGTTTCAGCTGAGTTGAAGAGCCTCGATGTGTTACAGAGGAAGAGCTGGTCCAGTCAGTCCTCATTTGCTGAAGGGATTCTGTGATCCCAGCTTGGTGTGGAAATGAATCTCCAGGAAGATAGCTAACCCAGGGCATCCATGCAAAAAGCATCTGTCATTTAGAAAGCCCAGGGGACATGTCTGCCCTCTTGGCTCTGGAAAATGATGAGGAAGGCTACTGCCACCTGGCAGAGCAACACTGCCACCAACATGGACTGACACAAGTCTCCATTGCCACCATATCTGGTCCAGGACCAAAGACATTAACCCAAAATATTACTTGTAATAAAATGAATATTTGGTTGGTTGTTATAAGCTTGGTTCTGTCCCACAAATAGGTCCTTAAGCATCGCTTTATTTGTTGAGAATATGCATTCTAGGTCATTGTTCTATTTTTTTTCTTTTAAGTCTGTAGATCCAGTCCAGGGAAAGAATAATGTAAGAAAGAAAGAAAAAATGATCTTGTTTAAAAGAGAATAAAAACTTTGTAACAACTCATCTACATCACTGTGCTTTCCTCAAACAATTACCACAGCAGATTCAAACACAAGTTTCTGAGATGGAAAATATTTTACAATAAATATTTCTTTTGAATTATCAACCTAAATATCACCACCACCACCATTATTTTAACTGAACTATTTTCTGACATCTACTCCTTTACTCCTCTGCTAATTTATACTCACTAATTTTCAGTGACCCAGACTGCCACAAATGATTAGTGTCAGGAAATTCCAGGAAAAGCAAGGTAACTGCACATATGTAGCATGTGTTCATACTTGCTTTTCACAAGTAATAAGTCACATCCCTGCAAACCCATATAAGAATACCTTTTTTCCATTCTACCCATTTTCACATTGCTTTCCTTACTCCTTGATTTCATCCTCCAGTTCTAAATCCATTCCAACGTTTGGACTTATCACCCGAGTAAACCTTTCTAGATCCCTCTTAAATCTCTGTGGTGGGAATTCCATATTTCATGGTAGCACACGATTAGATGGAAAAATGTCATAAAAATTTTCGGTTTATGAGTGCTCATCCCTAAATAGGACAATTATATTGGCTCTACTGTCACTAAGGCTCAGGGAATATTGCAAAAAAGGAAGCAGAAACAATGTAGGAACCAAAGGCTGTGGAGAATGTCCATGACATGCTGTCCAATGGCCACAATGAAGCTATTCAAACACGAACTCACAGAAATCATGGTTACCCGCAGAAAGTCCACACAAGATCAAGCCAGACGAAGTACTGGTATTAATTAGGATTGAAAATCTCCAAGTCCCATCATATACTGAGATGGTATTGGCAATGAACAGTGACTGGGGTAGGGTAGAGGATCATTTCTTTGATGTCACTGGTAGGTTTCCCAATGCTCTATTACAGTGGCTCTCCATTTGTGGATCATGACCCCTCTGAGAGTCAAATGACCTCAGACCATCTGTATGTCAGATATTTACAATTCGTAACAGTATCAAAGTACAGCCATGAAGTAGCAACAAAAATAATTTAATGATTGGGGGCACCACAATATGAGGAGCTGTATTAAGGGATCACTGCATTAGGAAGGTTGAGAACCACTACTCTAGTATATGGTGCCTCACTCATGCACAATGCTTGTAATTAACTGAATTTAGTAAATTTTCAGAAAGAAAAATATAAGGAATTGGGTAACATTGTTTGGAGGGGACTTGGGGATTTGCAGGGGGAAAACGTTGCTAGATGTGATCATATTTCATTGTGTACATCATGTATGAAATTGAAGAAAATAAGAAAAATCATCTTAGGTTAGATGATTTTTAAAGTTACTGTTTGATAAAAGGTATTTTTCTAAATGATGTTTATTTAAAATGGCAATTTTAAGAGAACATACATTTTTAGGAAATTGCAGGTGACACATGGGTTTCTATATCTCCACTAAAATTTGCAAGTTAAATTGATTAGCATTTGGTAATTAGCACAGCATAATGACCTCAAAACAATGAATAGATTATTACGGATGTCCTTTTAGTCCACAATAGTGACCTCTAATCTTACCTAGTGCTAGTGCTATTCTCATTATATAACGATAATTCCTACACCAGTCTTTATACCTTTAAATTATTACTCAAACATTAGATATGGATTAAGAACAAAGAGGAAGAAATAGGAAGTTATATCTCACTACTCTTTTCAGAGGACTAATAGTTCCCACTTGAATGAGTTGGAGTTTACTTAATGCCAAGTGCTCTAGTCTGGAACTCCAAAGTTATGCTCTACTTACCATAGTTCATTAGATTCCTGGACTTCAGCACACAGAACCCGAGTTCTGTCATTGAATCACTGCGACATTAGCTTACATTGGCTCAAATCCCTTGGACAGTTTCTTATTGTTATTTATTTTTTGCTTTGCTTCCATTTTATAAAGTGGCAATGGTTCAAATCAATTCTGCAGGTGGCCATCTTCATTTTAGAATTGGACTCATTTATCTTCAAGCTACATTCCTAGAAGCTCCAAAATATCTGAGTTGTTTCAAATTCATTGCAAATGTTTAATATTTAAGGCACACTTTCGTTCTTTGCAAATATACTAAATTCACCAACACATGTGTTTTTATAAGTTTAGTATGTTTTGTTAATGTTTTTCCAAGATATTTTGTGGTTACTGTATGCTTTAGTTCACACCTCAGTATAAAACTCCTGAAAATTCACATATGTGAACCAATTTCCAAAAATGGTATTTATTTTTTTAAAAAATTATTTTATGTGTATAGGAGTTTTGCCTGCATGTATGTCTGGGTACCATATGCACACCTCTTCCCTGAGAAGGCCATTAGAGGGAATCTGATTCCTTGGAACTGTAGTTATAGGTGGTTCTTAGTTACTATGTGGGTACTGGGAACTGAACCTGAATCTTCTGGAAGTAAAAATTCAGTGATCTTAACTGATGAAACATTTCTCCAGCCCCTACATATGCCATTTATTAATAAGTGGTATACACCATTTTTTTCCTTTCTGTTTTAAATGTCCATGCCTGACTTTCTTATTTCTAAACATTTGTAAGCAAGTTCCTACATATGTGAAAGATCCTATGACTGTCTACATGCTAAGTGCTTCACATGGTTTGTAACCTGGGAGATGGTCATAGTGGTGACAATATTATATAGAAAGCTTTTAGATCCAGGCTGTAAGGACTGTTGGCCTTAACCTAGGGATGCATACATGTGTGTCTGCATGTTCTACTCCTATGTTAGGGATACATACACATTCACATGCATTTAGATATATGTAAGAGGTATTAGATAAATAATGTTTTAAGTAACTAGTTTTAAGAGGAGAAAAAATTTAAACAACTCTGCTGAATTAAAAATATGTGATCTGCTGTGAAGTCTAATCATAACCCCATCACCTCATATAAAACAAGCCCCAAAGGTAGGCCCCTGTGTTGTAGGGGGATGGGATTGCACACAAAGGTCTGGACCAGAGAGAGATTTGTGTTGAAATTTACAAATATTGCAGGTCCTCCCACTGGTTTTTCATGTAGTTCAGCCTGCCCTGAAACTTAAGCTTCTGGGGGCCTCTATCATGACCAGTGTGTGTCTTCTTCTTCTAATACCCTGTGTCCCATTTCTCAGGGATTACAACCATATTACTTTAGAATTTTTCTCAAAATAGAGGAAGAAACTATTAATTAATAGGAAATGTCTAGAAAACCAAACATTGAGGTGAAGGTTTGAACTTGTGTGCTCAAATGATCCTCCCCAATGGGTTTCCTGTTATAGTCATTATCTAATATGTTTAATATCTAGTTTCTGAAGTATTTTATTTATGGTATTGCCTAGTCTCAGATAGTTTGGGAGCCCATTCCCATTGTAATTTGAGGGTATTTATTTGGCTTTAGATAGAATGATAACTTAGAAGAAATATATTATTTGCAATGATAATTTTAGGGTTAAATTAATGATGAGCTTGTTTCACCATAATACTCCATGCCATATTCATGTCTGTTCTTTTCTTCTTGTTTACAATTTAAAATTTTGACCAATTTATCACTTTAATAAATTACATAGTATTATTATGTTTCAGTGTCTGAAAAGGTCTTATTGTGAACAAGAACACTTATGTACATATGTAAAATGTCAAATAATTTGAGTAAATTTTTAAGGCATTAAATTCCACATGATTCTTTCTTATAAAAATATTAGACATTTTAGAAAATGACACGCTAGCAAATACGAAAATAAATAGGTAGAGGACTGAGGTTATAATTCTGGTAAACTTATAAGATAGAACTGGGTGCTTAGCAATCTGCAAAGATTTGGTCCACTGTTTTTAGAAAGTTGTGCTTTTGTCACATGACCAGTTTTCCATACCTTTAATTCACACAAAACTTCCTCTGTATTTTTTTCAATTGTACTAGTCACCATTTCTGTTTTCTTTGTATCCCTCATTCATTTTTTTTCATTCATTAAACAATATTTGCTGAACCCCTAAGATGTTCTAGGCAGAGAGGCCCACTGAAGTTAGTAGCGGATGGTATGACAGACTGCTTCTTAGGGACTTAGCGCTTCATCCTGTTTTTGTAATGATACTATAGAAATTGATCTCTACTGTAGAGTCTAGTGACCACCTGCCCTTCCCCCCTATTTTTTTAAATAACTTGAGCTTAGCTACATGCTTTTAAGGATACAGCACATGCAATGGAGACTGTGGTACTGCATTGATCAGGTCCCTACATGGACTCCCAATGCCACCCTAGTTCTCATTTGAAGCCCAGTTCTTGCCAATGTTCCATACTCCTGCTGTGCCAATATTAGTTGGCTAAAAGCCCTGATAGGAAGGAATTTTATTTTTGATATCTACATTTTTCTTTGCTATTAAGAGTCTTCTGGGTATTTATATAAGAAAGAAGATTCTGTTACTATTGAATTTAGGATGGACTCTAACCATTAATTCCTGACTTCTTCTTATACATCAGTTCTATTGATGATACATCACAGAATCTGAGGCCCAGCATGCATTGTAACAGGTTGTCTGGATGCTGCTTTGGTCATCCACTGACAAGCCAGTGGTCCAATCATTAGTATTTCATGGAAATGATAAGCAGTTCTTGTCAATTTACTTAGAAACATTGCTCTGTATTTCTGTTTAAATTTATGTTCTTTGACCATAATTAAATGTTTTTCTTTATAACAGTAGCTGTAGAAATAGAAACAGCAATAAAAACCCTAATGAAGATAGGATGGGAGGTACACAGACCAAGAAAGGCTAGGAAACAAGGAGAGCCAAAGCGGAGATGCATGGATCTCCAGGGAGGGGACATAGAAGAGATCTCTAGTGGGTGGATTGGGAGAGGGTGAAGGTGGGAACACGAGGGATTTGGTTGGAGGGTGGTTGGACAGGAATAGTACTCAAAGAAATTATTGGAAGTGGGGGCATTTCAGGGTCATGTAGAAACCTGGTGCATGGGAATGCCCCAGAATCTACAAGGATAATCCCTGCTAAGACTCCTAGAAATGGTGGCTGAGCAGCCTGAACTGGTCACCTCCTGTGACCAGGAGGGACTTCCAGTGGAGGGATTGGGACATGTAATTTATAGTTAATGGGTTTTAAAATAATGAATGGGTAGTATTTTCATTTCATTGCTTATTCTATACAAATATGATTTAAAAAAATGTCATACAAATAAAATGGAGGTATTTGTCATACAAATACATTGGTGGTATTTTTACTTAAAACCAATTATCTATAAATTACATGTCATACAAATATGGCCCCACACTGAGGGAGAGAGATGGTAAAGCAGTTAAAGTTGAAGAGATAACTTCTCAGAGGAAATATAGTGTCTGACACAAATTACTGACCCAGCCTAGACCCAAGCTCAGAAATGTTGCTTAGCAAAACTGACAAAAATATATCATGTAAAGCTTTCATATGAGATTAGAAATAATTACTTTTCATCTTTCTGAATTTGCCATGAGTAAGCCTGAGCTCTGAAAACATGGAATCTGAATTTTCTTCATGTTTTTAGTTCTCCTGCTCTTGTGTTTTTTAATCTACATTTAATGCTGATGATATGATTGCACTTATTCTCAATGGTAACGTAGCCTGATTTCAATTAGATATTCTATATAGAACAAAATCTACCATTAATATTGTATAATATAATAAAGAGCATGCACTCAGTATCTGGTTTATATTATAAATATTTAAGCAGTAAAACATAAAAGTAATAGAAAATTAGATCATTAATGTAGTTATCTTTATTACCCCAAGACCCAGAAATTGTTTTGCTTTCCCATATACAACATTACATTTATTTGCCTTCTAAATATTTCATAGGCAAACATAATATTAAATGAATTTCAATATTCAGTTTTTGTTGTATTTTGTTTAAAAATTATTACAGTTATTCATAAGTCACTGACCTTTCATTGACAAATATAAGATCTATATATTTATGGCATCCAATATGATGTTTTGAAATATACTTTATGGAATGTGATACCTTTATTTTTAATTTACTGTGTACTGGATGTTTAGCTTCCAATAGAAGCCATTCAAATCTCAGACAGTTCATTCCTGTACATAGAAATAAATCCAATGTTTTTCTAGAGAAAAGAGAAGAGTAATCCCAATAATTTCATAATTTAGGAAATCCATGTATATATCTAGCAAGGCAGGAAACATCTAGAAGATAAGAGATGAAAGTAAATTCAATAGATTGCAGTTTACTGGAAGAAAATTGTCATCTTGGATCAGAGTCTGTCAAAAGGGAAAAATGCAAGCAAAATTTAATAACATTTATTGATGACACAATTTAATTTGAATCAAAGATGTATGGGAAATAGAGGCAAGAAAATGGTAATCCTGTCCAGCCCTACAGCTTTCTTAAAAACAAATATTCAGATACTCCTTGATTTTAGTCTAAGAACTAATTGATAATAGTATGTTCAAAATTTATTAATGTCTTTTATTCATTCAAAATTTAAATGCCATTCAAGAATTTAAAATATTTCTATTTTTGATATTTTCATAATTATTATTTAAATGATTACATTTCCTCAGAATTGCACATTTTCATGTTTTAATCCATATACCTAGAGGTGAGGACATAATAATTACCTTTAATATTTAATTTCTCTTAGTCTGATGCTTCTACTTGAGAAGCTAGATGATAGTTATAAAGGAAATTAGATCCAGACTTTACCCTTTAGGGGCTTTGCACATTTTACTTGAGTTTGCTAGACTTTAAAAATTCTATATTGTAAAACATAAATTAACACACATACACATACTGTTTTAAATTTTATTATTCATGTTTTGGCATAAATTATAATGTGGCACTCTTTTAGGGACAAGTTGGTATCTGACTATGAACTTTAAGCCAAATAAATTTAACCTTTATAAATTTTTTATCTGTTATGAAACCAAGAAAACATTTCATTCATTTAAAAGTAATTATTATTTTTCAAGCAGGTTTTAAAAGTAAGCATAAATTATGCAGATAATGATTAAAATCCTACTGATAATGGCAAATAAATTTGTAGCAGTTTCTAATAGTTTTTCCCACCAATAGAAACTATGCTTCTAAAGACACAACATTCTGGCCGTAGTTCTTCCCGCAGGGCAACTTTGATTTAAATGATTAGCTTCCATTGTTCTACTTGTATGAAATAAGAAAAAACAAAATACAGATTGACAGCCTTTTCTGTAATTTTGTTTCTACTTTGTGCTGACTCAGTTTCTTTTCTCGCAAATAAAATATCTTTACTGGTTGCAGTAAAATCCGAACAGAATTATTTGGAGGAAAAAGAGGAAGTTTGCCCCCGATATATACCTTAATCCCTGTGTATATTTTCCTTCTGCCCCTTTCTTCATGGTCATTATCAATTATTAACAATTAGAATTATTAATTGAACCATTGTCATGAATCCAACAACCAGTATCTGCTAGTAAGGCGACTGAGTCTAGGTCCAAATATTACACGTGATATTTCAGGTCTGACCAAGGCAGCTACCAGAATTTGCCTGGCAGGCTTCGTAGATTCTGTCTTTCCCACAGAAATCCCATGAAAACTCTACATTGCAGGTATCAGGAGAGAGTTCCAAAGACCTGGAACTCTGTGTTTGGACCTGTCCAAGTGTGAATCTGTGTTCAAATCCAACACTGTATGTTTGGCAGAGGCCTTAATGCCCCCAAAGGCCGTCTTTATAAGGGCATTTGCTTATTTACTTTTTCTGCTTGGACTCAGTCAGTCCTAGCCTCCCCCATCCCCACTTCTTACTGGTTTCTTGTATGTGAGCACCTACTGAGGACTTCTCTACAGTAATTCCTTCTCACGTGCATGTACACCTGACCCTTCCTGGGAGTGTCCTGTGGGAGAGCATGGGATGCTGAGAACTAACAACACTTTTCAATGCTTTCTTTTTATGCTGTCCCCCTAAGTGAAAAAACAAAACAAAACAAAAAAAATTGCTTGTTTTTTTTCTTTGACTTTTGGCTTATCATCTTTAATCAGGATCAAGGTGAATGACCATTGTGACACCCTTGACACATGATAGTACTTTTAAAGGCAAAACTGTTTGGAGGCTTATCTGAAGGAATGATGGAGAAAACCTGGGTCAGATTTGGGTGCTCAGTCCTGGCAGGTCAGGCATTTGATCTGTAATGAGGAAAGCATATCAGGAGTGCCACCATTACACATTAGTTAACTTTGTTTGCTGCATATAAACTTCTGTTAGTATATACCCAAGTTGGGCTTTAACTGTTTACAGTGAATAATTCTGCTGATCTCTGGCATGCCTGAATACAAGTAGTTAGAATTTGGTAAATAAAACTTCTAGAGAATTTTTCCTTTTTTAGGTTTTCTAGAGAATTTTTTGAGGAACACAGATTTTTCTTGAGTATTGTATTTTAGTATAAACATAAGCATAAATACATTAAGTATGCATACATACTGTATTATAGCTGGTTCTTGGAACAATTGCCATACACACACACATACATATATATGATATATATGTACATATATATATATATATATATATATATATATATATATACACACACACACACACACATTTATGTAATCATTTCAAAATAACCTGGATGGAAACAGTATAGATCAATGGCTTTCATTATTGCCTCCAGACTGCCTTTGATTATGGCAAAAATGAAAGAGGTAATATAACACCCATTAGTTGCACAGATCTAAAATAAATTTAATTTGAATTATAAGCCCCATCTTTCACAAAATGTCATGCCACACAGAAATGAAATGGGCTGTATAGAAAAAGAAAATTTCTTGGTAAATTTTCTTGATACTATAGTCAACAAAACCAGTTTCAGGTAATTTTGTTGGTGATCACTAAAATTTTGAATCTCCCTAACACAGAGATGATTAATTTTGAGAATATGGAAATGTTACTCTGATTTGATCATTACACATGCATGTATTCAAATTGCCATGCTGTGCTCCATAAATATGACAATTGAAAGATCAAAATTGTTTTATAAAGGATACAGGAGATTTTAAAACTGACCTGTGTGTGTATTTATGTATATGTGTATATGTATTCGTGTGTTTGAATGTATGCAGAAGCCAGAAGGCAACCTCAGACATCATTCCCCAGGGACTGTTCACTTTTTAAAAATTGATTCAGGGACTCTTTTTTGGCCTGGAACTCACCAAGTAGGAACTCACAAGTAGGGTGGACTTTGCTAGCTGTAGAGCCTTTCCTCGGAATCTACCTGATTTTGTTTCCCAGTGCTCACAAGAGCCTGCCCTTGTGTTTACCTGGCAAGTGCTTTACTGACAGAGTGATCTTCTTAGCCAACACTGACATTCTTTACATGTATTCAGTTGGTTTAATTTTGTGTCAATTATACTCGGTTGCATTGTTCAAAGGCATCAGATAAATGATGCCAATTATCTTTAAAGAGCATTCAAATGGTAATAAAGGCTAGCTTTTATTAAAGGAAGCATACAGAATACTTGTGCTATTTTTTAGAGAAAACTCAACAGCAAATCAAATGATATGTTTTCAATACTATTCTTTTATTTAGAGAGACAGTACCAATAAACACATTTTATTTAGAAGTGGTGGGAATTTCAAGGCAATCATGAATCTATTGTGAAGCACTTCAGTGGGCAGTAAAAAGGACAAACATGAAAGTGTGAGTGTGTTTTAGGGAACACGCATTAAAAAAACACACAATATCAGAAAACATGGACATATTTTTGTTTCCAAGATAATGTCTCTTTTATTAACTATAAGCTGACTTGGATAGGGCTCAAGTAGAAATACAGGGGGTAAGCCACCCAAAAAGGACCAGTTTATTCCATAATAAACTGGTTATAATAGTAGTTTAATAATAGTATTATAAAATAGTTATAATAGTAGGAAACAGGTTGACTTTGACTTTGAGCTGGGTGTTTGTGTAGAGTATCATCCAAGTAGAATGTGACTTTGTAGAAAGGGAGCTTGTGCTACTCAGTTTTTGTCAACTTGAAACAAATTAGAGTAGTTTGAGGGAGCCTCAAGTGAGAAAAGGATTCCATCAGATTAGGACATTCTCCTGATTAATGAATGATGACAAAATGCTATTTAGAAACGATAAGTGCAGGTCCTCCCACTGGTGAGTGGTGTCATGCTTAGGGAGATTGGCCTGAGTTGTATAAGAAAGCAGGATGAGCAAACGATAGGGAGCAAGGCAGGAGCAGCATTCCTCCGTGGCCTTTGCTTGAGTTTAGGCCTCCAAGTACCTGTCTTTCTTAAGTTCTTGCTCTGATTTCTCTTCACAATGAATGGTGATCTGAGATTTACAACAAACCCCTCCTTCCTCCATGTTTTTGGCCATGGTATTCATCATAGCAGTATGAAATAAACTAGGAATAGCCTTCACCACCATAAAAGCTGTAACCCCAAAGGGCTTCATTAGGCAACCTGAGACATGTGCCCATTCTATTCGTAAGGTACAACAAGGCATCTTTTGGCAGGCCTTACATTTCAATTAAAAGTAGTTTATAGTTTATGAAGGGAATAATCTTAAGTAGGGAAAACACTAGGAATTTAATGTATCTGTATGATATTCCTAGAATACTGTTGTTCAATGTAGAAAAGAATAGAGTTGCCATCTAATCATGGAGTGCTTTAAATCACAGAACAAGTTTGATGTGTGTATGACTTTGTACACAGCCATGCTTCATGGAACAGCGAGAATACAGTGTTTTCAGAAGGTGAATTAGTCACAATGGAACAAGAAAATGTGGGCAATGAAATGACTAACAGAACCTTGTCTAAAGATTTCACTTGACAGAAAAGTAAATTTTCCCTAACACATCCAACAAAATGAGAAAAATGGTGCTAGATGTGGTGATAAAATAGAATAATCAAAAGTCACATATCTTGGAAGGATTTATAATGAATTAATAGGTTCTTCTGAAAAAATGACCTGGCATTATTGCTAAACTTTCCAGTTACAGCAGAAATGTAGGCATATGCTCATCAAAGAACTTGCAAAATGTTTTCTCCATATAGTTAATAATAATCCCACATTGAATTGTCTCAAATATCCATTGGGAGGAGAGTACAGAAGGGTTAAATTTTGATATGGTTTTAATAAAATGCTACTTAGAAATGATAATGAGATGAATCACACCTGCTGTCAACAATGTGAATTAGTGTTACAAATGTAATCGTTGGTGAAATAAGCCAATAAAAGTTTATTGTGTATTAAGATTCTATGTAAAGGAATGAGCAAGTCAATGCAATGTGTGATGTAAGTTAGGAGGGCTTTTAGACCAGCATTAACAGTGCTTTGTAATGAGCACTTGCTGGAGGCTGGTAAAACTGTTATATTTTTGGCTCAGATGGTTATTCCATGGGTGTGTTTAGTTTGTGAAACACTAATCAAACATGGTGCCTCATTTGTACCACTTTCTCATGTAAATTATTCTTCTATGAGTATTCTTCTCCAAGTTTCTTGAGTTCTTGTCCAGTACAAGATGAAAAGATAACACAGTTCAATTAATACAATTTTGGGCAGTGATGTTTAAGAGTTTACAGAAACATAGATTAATTTTTAGTTTGAAGGAATAACAGAATTAGAGAAAAATATATTGGGGGTTTTATATCAGAATATGGTATGATTATTTTACAATTGGACTCTTCTTAAAGAATGAAAACATCGTAGAAAGTCTTGTGATTATAGGAAGGTGAGAAAAGTATAACTCTTTTTTTGTTGTACATTTAGTGCTAGTGAGTTTTTTAAAAAATATTTATTACATTTTCTTTTTGCATAACTTGCCCACATTTGCTTTAAGATAGTTTATTTTAATTAAAAATATAATAGCAAAACTATTAAGAACCATTTTATAGATGGTATCAATAAGAATATGCTGGAAATAACTTCTGGTTGTTATTTTAATGGAAAAGGAAAGCAATTGCCAGTGGCATCAATTTTGACTGATGGCTTATTAAAAACAAATAATGCAAAATGTAATTTCTATTGCTGAACTGAAGTATGTAGCCAGGTTTCACTCAATCATTCCTAATGCATTTAGAAATACTCACAGATACATTATGTCAAAGACAATTGAGTCTTAAAATCAATCTTGTCCTTTAAAATGGTAAGAAATCAGGTTCTATACTCTGAACTCTTGAAAATCTTTGCTATGACTGAAAACTTTTACAGCTCAAATTAAAAACAAACAAACAAACAAACAACAACCACAACAAGCTTGGAATTGAGATGTAGTTTGGTGTTAAGGCCCTTGGGTTGGTCCTTAACATCACACAAACAAAAACAAGAGCTGTAACTATTTAAGAAAAAACCCTGTGTCAAGCAAGTCAAACCTCACTTTGAACTGTTATTTGGTTGGGAGGCTTAAGGACTCCCTAAATAATGTAGGCTATTTCTGGTGCCCTTGGTTGCCTCCCAGAATTTGAAGCTATGACCTCATTGTTGAAGACACCATCTACTTTAAACATAGGACTTGAAAGAATGGAATTGGAACTGAACTGGAAGCTTGATTTCAATTTGACATTTAGCAGGAGAGGACTAGCTCTACCATTGGAAAGTGCTTTGCGAACTGCAAAGGGAAGACAAATCAAAAGTTCCACTCATCTGTTAGGCCTATGAACTGTAACAATGACTGGCCTAGTGAGATACAGCAAATGGTGCAACAGTGATACTATTATCTCAGAGACATGTTGGGTTTAAAGCCTGCTCAGGAGGTAGGCACTCATGCTCAGTAGCATAAACCTAGCTAAGTACCTGTGGTAGAGAAGTCACAGACTGTAGAAAAGAGCCCCCTACTTTCATTTTCCTATGCCAATTCAATTTCTAATGATACTATAAATAATTATACTTATACTGACAGATCAGTGTAGCTCTCACCCCCCTCATGGAATAAGCCTCTTTTTATAGCAGATAAGCTATTACAGAGAATTACACTTGGCAAAAATGCAGATAAGTGACTATGGGGTAGCATGTCCTTGTTGACATACACAATGGAACCTAAGTTCAGAAACATCATGCAAGAGGAGGTGAAAAGAATGTAAGAACCAAGGATCAGGATGGCTAATGCTAGAACATATCTCTAGATAGGATCATAACATGGTCATTGCTGGAAAAACAAGGCAAGTAGAAAACAACCAGCATTTGAAAAATGGATACCATGACTGAAATAGACAGACATAACTGGCAGCAAAGGATGCTGTTCCCATTGATGCTGCATGAATGCAGAGGCTCCTGTCTCACTGGATCAGTCTTCACAACATAGCAATAACTAGATTCCTTTTCTTCTTCATGAAAATATAGGGAAATAAATGATTCAGAATTTTTGGCTTTGAAGGAAACAAATTTTCAGAAGTCCAATAAACAGCAAATAATCTGTGTGAAGTTGAATGTTTTATACATCTGTGTTTCAGATCCTGTCTTGATGTATATGACAGCTCTTGTTCAAAATTATGTGTTGTAGATAAGATAGCAATAAGTACATTCAAAGTAGTCCTGAAGAAAGATAAATTTCTCATACATGGAATGTAGTCTTGAGGTTATTCAATAGCTCATCAGAGAAGAGACACACGGATGAAAATTTCTTGTTGATGTGATTTTAATTTGATATAAAATTCTGACCCAACAAAGAGAGCAAAACTCAATGCCAGTGGAAATAAAGTGTGAGAAGGAAAGTGGCTAATTTTTGTCTTCAATGTAAGAATTATTTGAAATTAATATAGCCAGTAAGTTCAATGACACATGTGACAGACAGCTCATGTTGGCAAAGATGCGGAATAAGTGGGACACTCATCAATTGCTGGTGAGAATGCAAAAATGTACAGCCACTATGGGAATCAGTATGGTGGTTCCTCAGAAAGTTGGGAATTGATCTATCTCAAAACCTGCTGGTATCACTTTTGGGAATATAGTAAAGGACATTCCATCCTACCACTAGAACACTTGCTCAACCATGTTCATTGTTTCTCTATTCATAATAGCCAGAAACTAGAAACAACCAGGTGTGCCTCAACCAAAGAATGAAAAAAGAAAATGTAGTACATTTATACAATCTATATATTTTAAAAAGTGACACCATAAAGTTTGCAGGTAAATATATGGAAGTAGAAGAAATCATCTTGAGTGATGTTACCCAGACCCAGAAAGATAAATTATATGTATTCACTTATATGTAGAAATTAGTCATTAAGTAAATGATAAACAACCTATAATCCATAGACCTATAGCGGTTATGTGTAGAGGAAAGGACTAGGAGAGACACATGGATCTCCTTGGGGGGCAGTGTTATGGGCAGATATTACTCTTTGTTCCTCTCCACAGGCCTACCGGTTCTGCCACCACGTGAGCCCCAAATAACACACAGAGACTCTGTATTTGATACAATCCTGTTGGCCAATTACCATTATTGTTTATGGGCCAGCTCTGTCTTAATTATTAACCCATTTCTACTTATCTAAGTATTTTCACGTGGTCGTCTTATGGGGAGCCACGGCCAGCATCTTCCTTCCTCCTTGTTCTACTTCTTGACTCCTCCCAACTACTTCCTCTTTCCTCCTCCTAGTCTCCTAGCCCTGCCTATCTAGTCTTCTGTTGGCCAAGAGGGCTTTATTAATTAACCAGTATGAGAAACATATTTATAGAATAACATCTCCCATCAGGGCAGGATATAGACTAGATTTTATGGGAATACTGAGGACATGTAGAAATGTGAACTATAGGATCTGGCAGAGAGGGGGAAGGGTGAGACAGGGAATGTGGGGAGAGAAAGCTGGAATTGAAGGGTATTTGAATGAGAGTATGGAAACATAGTGCAGAGAAAACATCCTAAGATATATGAAAGTGGTCATAATGAGGTCTCCTAATAAGAGGGCATACAGAGTTCTAATTGTCTATCTCTTGTTACCAAAGGAGGCCTCTTGTAGTCTGACATGGTTTCATTCAATTGAGTTGTTGACTAACCAATGGGGTCCTATGGAAATCCCCAAACACTCCAAGGTGTTGGGAAGACAATGGGTTGCTCTTTACCCATTGTCCGAGGACACCACTCACACAACTCATTTATCATGGAGAAGTCAAGTTGGTGTGTACATGGAGTCTTCATCTCTACATCCTAGTGTCTTTGGTGTGGAGACATTCTCTTCAGGTTACCAAAGAAGAACCATAAAACCATCCCAGTCACAAAACTTTTCACCTACAACCTTCCTGCAAGATATACTAAAACAAAGATGGCACAAAACTTGTGTGTATAGCCAACCAATGTGTGTTTTGATTTAAGGCCTACTCCATGATACAGACCCCATACATGACACTACTTGGGTGACCAGGAACCAGAGACAGGATAGTTTGGAGACTTAGGGTAAAACCAAACATAGTATCAATACAATGACTTCTGATGATATTCTTCTGTAATCATGGATCAGTGTCTTATTCAGTCATCATCAGAGAAGCTTCATCCTGCAGCAGATGAAGAGACCAACAGTCAGCTATTACACAGAGAGATAGTCCTTGGAACACACAGTTCTAAATGGGATGCCTTCATCAAAGCCTTACCCTCAGAATTCAGGGAACCCTACTGAAGAGTAGATGAAGAGTGTAAAAGCCAGAGAGAATTGAGGATACCCAGCCCTAGGAATCAACTAAGTAAGTCACATATGAACTCCCAGAGACTGAAGCAGCAAGCATAGGAGCTGCACTGGTCTGCACCAGGTCCTTTGCGCATACATTATGACTATTAGCTTAGTATTTTTATGGTATTCCTGAGTGTGTGAATGAGTTGTCACTCTGATTTTTGTGCCTGCTCTTGGGTCCCTTTTCCTTCTGCTGGGTTGCCTTGTGCAGCTTCGATGTGATAGTTTTTGCTTTTATTAAAATACCTTATATTTTATTTTGTCATGTTTGGTTGTTATCTTTTAGAAATATATTCTTTTCTAATGAGAGACAAAAGGAGTGGATCTGGAGAGGAGGGAAGGTGGGTAGGAACTGAGAGTAGAGAAAAATAGAGTAGAGTAGATCAGGATATAGTGTATCAGAAAAGGATCTATTTTCAATTAAAAGAACACTTACAGTGGGCATTTTCTTTGTGTTGTCAATGTGTTCTTTCATTTCAAGGAGATGAATTACTATGCCTTAAATAGTTATATTAATTGTTTTTAAGTACACTCCCAATAAATGTCTGCTGAGATCAATTGATTGTACTCTTAACAAAAAAGAAGAAATTAACATTGCCAAGTGAACTCAAAAATTCCCTAAAATGTTAAACCCTTGACAGAGGTCTTCTTTTTCTTCTTCTTTTTTTTTTTAATTTTTCTTTTTGACAATTAAAAGTATTCTTGGCATCAGAATCAAATTGTAATGCTTTGTGAAACTTGTGAAAATTACTACTAATAAGAAAATGTTCAACCAATTTTGCTATGTATAGTTAATAAAATTGTTCTAAACATGTGGCCAACAAACATATGAGAAAATAAAGTATTACTGCAGCCTGTGAGTTTGGTATTTGGCAACAGTTAAAATTTTAGTTCTTTGAGTTATTTTCTACTCTAAATAAATATCCTGTCTACTTAATTTTGGATATGTAATTATGTATTGTTTCTTAAAGAAGCCCTCTGAGATAATAGGTTTCAAGCCTCATTAAACTTGAATCAGTCCCCATGTTTAAGGATCTTTTTTCTGTTATTACAGTGGATGATGACATAATTTGTTTTTCAAATGTGAATAGCATTGAGAGTGAAATCACAACGCAAACAATTGTGTGTTCTACACCAGAATGATCCCCAACAAACCGGAAGTTGGTCATCTAACTTACATAATTTCCCTTAAGCTAAAGATTTGAAAGAGGAGTGCTTGTCTCTTTGGGTAAATTAATGTCATTCCTAGGGTTATAGTGGCATTGAAATCTCCTTGAGGAAAGCTGCTTCCTTTTAGCCCAGAATGGCATATTCATCTAGGTGGAAAAGTGTCACTGTCTCCTCCCTTAAGAGTTGATCTCCTTGGGCAGGTCAACTACAAAGAGAACATCCATAATGAAGGTGAGTTCATCTTGAGTAATGCTAAAGAGGTGAAGGAATAATTTGTCCTTTAATGTACTTTTCCTTCTTAGAATTCTGGTGCTTAAGGACAGTCCCTCCAGGGTCCACCATCAGGCTTTGTTGAATCTGTGTACCTTTCTGAGTTTGGACTCAGAAATCTGTAACTGTCCCTTTTAATTGCCTTTGTAATTTGGTGGATGGCCAGAGCCCAAGCATGCTTCCTTGTGGTGATACATTATTTGGATTTATTAACATCTGCCTGAGGATTCAGAAAGCAAAGTCAGCCTCAAGCTATAGAGATCACGTAAGTGGTGGCACACACCTTTAATCCCAGGACTCAGTAGACAAAGGCAGATGGTTCTCTCTTGAGTTCAAGGCCACTCAGAGCTACAGGAGATTGAAATAGCTTAAAAGAGTGACAGAGCTCATGCCTTTAATCCCAGAATTAGAGAAATATAAAAGATAGTAGCAGGGTCTTTGGCAGTCAGCCTTAGGATTCTCCAGCCATATTAAGGAGACCATAGCAGTCTAGGATTGTAGTCTGAGGTTTGGTGGAGCCAGGTTTGCCTTTCACTCTGAGGTAGAGGGAAGAGCTAGGGGATAGCTGCTTTGCTGGTTTTATCTTCAGGCAAACTTTAATAAATCATATATAATATATCACCACACTTCCTATGATGCTTTGGGCTTTTCCCCTTCCCTCTTTCCTCTAATGTTCTCCCTGACATGTTGCTTGTCAACCATGTGGTAAAACTCTACACCACCTAAGTCAAATGACTGACTCTTTCTTTCTCTTCATCTCTCACCTATGAACAAATGTTAAACTTCTCCCTGAAACTTACCTTCTGTGCTCCATGAATTTAATTCTTTGAATTTGGGTGGCTTTGGTGGTTATCGGGTTTCTAGCTCTCCAAGCAAGGCCCCAAAGACATGCCAAGATTCCAGTATCACTTACCATTCAGGTATAAAGTCCAATAATCTCATGTTTATCTTTTTTTTCTGAACTTCCTGAACATTCAGAGGTAAGTTTTGTGCTCAATTGTTGCAGATTCTCTTACTCCACCATTTATTTTCTGCATATTTTTTTACCTTAGTTTTCTCTAGTTCATGTTATATAACTTACTGTGTCTCTACTGTGTTTCCTTAGCATTTATAAAATGGCTACATGATTTTGGAAACTTTCCCCTACTACACATTGCTTCAAGGTATATATGGAATTTAATGTCACATAGGAACATTATTTTAAAAGAGCCTTTTAGCAGCAGCACTATAAACAAAAGCAACCATGTACTCAGCAATGTCACTGTTTCGTGTAAATTGCTTTTAATTATTATGTTAACCCTTTGTGGAAATTTCTAGCTTCCACTGCCATCAAGACTAAGCAATTTCTGGATTAGCTGCAAATTGTTATTAACTTAAATTTGCTTAAAGTAGCACAAATTAAAATGAAACCATATTGTCACCATTCATACATCAAATACAGAATATATTTAATACAATTCATATTTTCTTAGAATGCAAATGATTATCAGTTTCACAATCATGAATGGAATATTTTTTATAGAAAGCTGTGCATGCTTTTAGAGAGATGTGTATACCACACATACGTATAAACATCAAATGTTATACATGCATATTTACTTTCTAATGTGTATGTGTGTGCACATGTGTATTTTGGGCCTTGTTATTTTAAAGGTCCTGTACATTCTATGAATTAAATCATGCCATCTTTGTAGTGATACAGCTTTGGCAATTTTAGTCAACTAGTTATAGGCTTCTTGAGTTTGATAGAGTCATTGTAATTTTGCCTGATTAGAAACAGGATTACATTTACCTCTACACATTGTATGAGTCTCCTATTAACTCAAAGAAACCCTGTGGCTGTGAGATGTAATGAGAAGGTTTGGCAAGTTTTCTGGCCTTGATTAATTTTAGAATATGTTCTTTTTAAGGAGCCATCTACTTACTAATTCCCCCTGCCCCCTTAGTAGGTAGAGGTGCTGACTTGCATTGGTAATTCTTAGAGAAGATGTTTTTCAAAAGACTTTAACGTGGCTCTATACCCTGCAACATAAGTCAGGAGGGGAAAGTAGAAATGTCTGAATGCTATGCGTCTATTATTTCATCCCAAAGATCATTCTTTGGGTACTATCTGAATATGCTATGACAGAATTAATAGAAGGTATATTTTTCAGGTAAGAAAAATAAATTAAAAATATGCATGAATACAACAGGAAGAACAGACTGAGAAAAATTAATATCTTGTACTTTTAAAGTATATTTGTCCATTAATAGTTGTTTGGTGAATAGGTTCATGTTTTAGTTAGTGTTCTTGAAAGTTATCTCTTCCAGACTTTGATTTTAAGGTAGTAAAACTTCCACCAATAAAACTAAATGATAAGGTTAAAGAAACAGTAAATAAAACCATAGCAACAATATACCATACAATATAGAAAATGATTAAATTGTAGTAAAAGTTATGAACAGTAGTTTCAAAATAACAGGGGTTAGCTTGGGAGAGTTCAAGTCACTCTGACTTCTGTTCAGTGGGCGTTAGTGAGTGAACAAAGGATTGAGTTTAAAAAGCAACAATGCCCAAAATATTACTAGTAACTCCATCTAGGAGGGCCATAAAAGGAGTGCCACGAGAGTCAGGACGAGGAGGTGGACACCTCCAGATTAAAGCCCTTTATGGGGACACTCAGATGCTTAGACTTCACCATTTTAGTTGACTACCAAATGGACATAAAACTGTAAGAAAAAACTACACACTCCCATAAACACTCAACACTAATTATCTCCTGCAGCAGACTGCAATGTAATCAAGGAGAAGATGGAAGATGAAGTAAATAAGCAAGAATGGGGAAGTGGGAGGCAGACATCACGTATGGAGATTCTCAGCTGTGGCTTCCCGCCTCCACCTTCAGATGCTGTGAATAAGTGCCAACCCCCCCCCAAAAAAAACAAAACAAAAAGCCCAACCCCAAACCAGCTTGTGCATATTTTTTCTCCTCTTCTATTGGAAAATTGAAATAACTCTAAGTATGAAAGAACATCTGAATGCTATGGTCATGGTGAATATATTTGCTTCTACCAATTCAATTAGGTTAGGGAAGCATCCTGATCTGGGGCTGTTGCTGTCCAAGGCATGGATGCATAGCAGACAAGACAGGGCTGTGCACTGCTGTGAGGTATTTAACACCATTTGGAAGAGATGAAGACCACAGAGTTCTAGAGAGCCCCTTGTCCTTTGCAGCCTCTTGTGTGTTAGCCCAGAGGAAAGAGTCAAGGGAGAACTCAGCCACACTGTTTCACTGCAAGTATGTATACACAGTGGCAACAAGCTTGCAAGCTACATAGGGAAAAAGAAAAAAAAAGACGGTGTATGAAGGAACGGGGGTGACTTTATCTAGAAGGAAAACAACCCCGGGATTTACAAAGCCTCACTGCCAGTCTCCAAGCCCTTTCCAGGAAGACACCTGATGAAAACATAATATACGAAACAACTGGGTTTAGATCTTTGGCAAGATTAGTGAAGAATCTTTGAAGCTAAACTCATTATTGAGAAGAAAAAGAATGAACGTCAGTATTAAAGAATGAAAGCAATTTTAAAAATAGTGTTAATGTGATAGGTTTAGAGTAAAAAATAACAAGGTTGCTAGATGATTAGAGAAATTCTCTCAAAGAAGCCATTATTCATATTTGTCGTTGAAATCACAGCATGTTTCTCACTACATCTTCATAAAAAATGCAAGATTAAAGAGATGTCACAGTCATTTCATTTAACTTTCAAGCTCTAAAAAATCGCTTTCAGGAATGGACAAAACTCTTTTGTTCATGGTTTCTGGAGAGATGGGTCAGCAGAGAAGAGCAGTTGTTGCTCTTGCAGGTGACCTGGGTTCAGTTTCCAGCACTCAGTGGCAAATCATAGCTGTCTGCAACTCTAGTTCCAGGAATTATAACACCCGTTTCTGACTTATATGGGTACACATGATGCACATACATATACACAAGCAAAATCAACTCATATGCACAAAATTAGTAAAATAAATGTATTTAAAAATTTTAAAACCATTTTGTTTACATATTCTTTCATTTGGGATCTTTAAATAGTGGTTTTATAAGTTTTGCTTCGGTGTGCACACTACTGAAGACATATGTTTAATAAGTTCTGGTCATTGCTCACCTTTTAATGGGAGCAACATTGCCTGGAGGAAAAGGAACAGAGACTTACACACTGGAATGTGTACATCAGCAGTGTCACAGACTGAGAGAGACTTGGGAAAGGCAATATCTCTTGGGTGTCTTTTCGTTCACATCTGACCTATTAAATCTTCAGAGAAAAGAGTTTAACTAACTTGAAGACCAGTGTTTAGATTTTCCCCCCTTTCATTACTAGTTCTCCCTAAAATACCTTAATGGTTCAAAAAAGTTAAAGTCATAATTCTGAGAAAAAGACTGATAGGGTAGGGAAACTGTTAATCAGGATAAGAGGGAGATAACAGAAAGTTAGGGTGAGAGAGAATAGTCAGAATTTACCATATGTGTGTATAAAATAATCAATAAAAATTAATCAAAAAGTGAAAGACAATATTGACGTTGTTACAAATGTATGATCCCATCGATAACAATGAAATGTTAAATGGTGTCCAGAAGCTGTATTGAATAACATTCTTTGATTATAATTGACATTTTCTACCCTTGTTACTGTTATTCTCACTAGGTTTGCCTTATTAGTTATTTGTTATCATTCATTTGGCTACATGAGTGTCTTGCAAGGAACAGATATAATGAAGCACAAATAGAGAAAAAAAGAGGTCATAGGAGAGATAGTCAACTTGAATTAAAAGTATTAGCTTATATATTTAATGTCATACATACCAATGCCTTATATCTATGAAGTCTTAATGAAATGTATTGTGCCCATATTATAACAAATCAAATTATAGTACAAAATTTTTGGATTATGTCTATATTTTAAGGACAAAGGCCATTGACTGAAGCCCATTAACTTTTATTCAAGGATCTAAGAATATATTGTGCTGGCTTGTAGTATATATGGAGAAGTACCAACCAGGTGTTTCTTCAAAGAAGGATCTGCCTGTAAGGGATGATTTCAGCTACAGGTGGTAACCTTATACAAGTTGGTGCCTGAGTGAACACATTCCAGTGATTGATGGGGTTGTCTATAAAGACCTGGCCAGTGGATCCAAGTGAAGATGACCAGAGATGCTTCTTTAGTTTCAAAGTGCCTTGGTGGTAGACAGGATATTTTGGCTTCTCTGTATGTCCAAACTAGTCTTGTTTCTCTCACACCCATAGATATTAATCAAAAGGCACCACTTACTTGTGTGGTGGTGTACTCCTGTGTTATGAGTAGTTTTTATGCCAGCTTGGTCCCACCAAATAACACACAGAGATGATGTATTAGATATAATTCTGTTGGTCAGTTACTAGTTTCTTATTGGCTAGCTCTGTCTTAATTATTAACCTATTTCTATTAATCTAAGTACTTCTACGTGGTCTTATCTTACCAGAGAGAGGGTCTGGCATTCTTCCCTCTTTCTGTCCTCCATATTGACTCTCCTCCCTACTACCTCTCGAATCCTCATTGTTTCCTAGTCCCGCCTATCTTGCTTTCCTATTGGCCAACAATGCTTTATTCATTAACAAATAAAAGAAACAGATTTACAGAATGACATCTCCCATCACTCCTGTAATTTCAGCACAATGGAGACTCAAACAGAAGGATGTGAGTTCCAGTCCTGCGGGGGCTATACATGGAGATCCTACCCCCAGGCCACAATGAAACCAAAGGGGGGAAAAACCCTAATGGCAAGACACCCCTTAATATACACAATATATCATAACCCCACATATTAATCTTCTCCACATAATTGTTTTTATGAACATATGGTTTTGCATGTCTCTCTGTGTGAAGAAACAAAGTTCAAAATTTGTTCTTCTAGTCTAATTTATAGACTTGATATCCCCTTCCAGCAGTGATAATACAATGTTCAGTATTTTGAAATGCAGAGACAAGATTTGTAACATATTGCATCTTAAAGATTCATGCTGTGAATTCTCCATTTATTTGCTAGTATATGAGTATTGGCAATGGAGAAGCCAGTATGGAAATAGTTAAATATCTAAACAACTGACAACATCCTATGAGTAGTTTATTCTCAGTAAAGTTGGGCCCTTACAGCTCATTCCTAACATAGAATCAGATTTAGGGCAGAAGCATAATGCCCATTAAATTAGGCGTTCTTACTCCCAGAGAGGAAGATGTAAGCACATGTACGGTTTTCCAGGTGCTCAGCACCCTTTTGGAAGGGCAGCACCCTAACTAATCTACAGTCCATACTACTATGGAAGAGTCCTATAGTTCTGCCTTCATGAAGGTTTCTCTACCAGCTTTTCAGATAAGTACAGGAAAATGCTTCATACAAAGCAGATCAAAGTAAAACCCTCCCCAAAACAAATAATACCTTTACTGAGAAACAGACTTTTTTTTTTGTCTTTTTTATTCTTTTTGTCTTGCTTTAGTCTTCTAAGTCTGATGGGAGCCCTTCCCTATCAACACAAAATGAAAGATGTCAGGGGTGGGGTGTAGAAAGGAAAGAGAGAAACCCACAAAGTGTTTACTCCTTTTATGGTTCAAGTGTTAAATAAACAGACAGACACTCTGATAGACTGTGTCACAGTTTTCAGTACAAGACAATTTAGACATCTCCTAAACTCAGAGTTTGTATAGAGACATTAATGAAATACAATAAAAAAGCAAGAGAACATTCTAAGAAATCTGAGCAAATGTGCCTGTGTGTTTCAGCTTTACTTCAAGAAACAGCAGAAAACTACAAACTTGAGTTAATTTCTCAATGATATTTATAAACACAATGCATGTTAAAGGTGTGTGAACATTTATAGTCACTTGCTATTGCTAAATGACATCTTAATTTACAATGTTAGTGTTAAAGAAACTTAACTAAGTTACAACAAAAATCACACAAAAATTCAGTGTTTTAAGCAAGATAATGATTTCATATTGGCCACATTCACAGGTCATAAGCAGTTCCTGGGCCTCAGTTTGGACATGCTTCAACAAAATAAAACAAGTTATGTATTGATAAATCCAGTTATTAAATGTGAAATACTTTCATATGTGAATATCTTTGTATCTGAGTAATGTATTGGCTCTGAGTCGATTGGAAGTATTACACACAAGACATGAAAGGATGGGAGAGGAGAGAGGAAGAAAGTGAGAGGGGGGACAGCAATTTGCTGAAGATGCTATAAAATGTGAACTTATCCTTTTAACTTTTCTTATTGAATAAAAACTCAGACAAAATTAGGAAAAGAAGAAAACCACCAACTTAAAGGCACATAAAAAAAAAAAAACAAAAAGATTTAGTTGCAAACTGTTAGCTGTTAAATTGTGCATTTTCAATACAGGGTAAACATTGTACACATTGTATAGTTCCAAAAGTGGCCCCGGAGTTCCCATATAGTTGCAGAAAGTGACTGCAGGGGGAAGCAACCGATCTGCTGACTTCTGAAATGAAGGTATCTCTCGTCGAGCAATGCCTGTGAACCTAAAAGATTGTAGCAGCTCTTCTCCATAGTTACTAAGTATGTGACAGTAACAAGGTCATAGCAATATCGTGTGGATATAAAGTCGATTTGGTTTTTTGACAAATCAATAGCAAATTGATTTTTTGTAATTTGGGGCTGCAGTTTAATATATCAACACCATTGCTGTTTGTGTTTCCTGTTGCTGGGATAAAACACTCTGACCGAAAACAACTTAGGAAGGACAGGCATCACTTATAAGTCATAGTACATCATTGAGAGGGGTCAGGGCAGGACCTGAAGCAGTAACTGAAGGAGACATCATGGAGAAGGGTGCTTATTGGCTTGCCTCTGGCTTATGCTCAGTTAGTTTTCTTATATAACTCAGGACAACCTGCCTAGGGATGGTGTTGCACATAGTTGGACAGATTTTCACAGATTAATCACCAGTCTAAACAATCTGTCATAGATATGGTCATAGGTTGATCTGATTGAGGAAACTTTCCAATTGATAGTTTCTTTTGCTAGGTGACTCTATATGGTGTTAAATTGTTGGTAAAAGCTAACTGGGACAAAAACACTATAATACTATTTATTGAAATATGGCCTTTTGGGGTTCTTTTGTTGCTCTCTCACATAGGGAGGAATTTATTTAACACCATCCAAGACATTGTCTTCCCTCTCTGTTAATGTTTATTGTCCTTTATTATAGCTCAAAGTTTTGGTTTCTCCTATAATATGCAGATGAGAGTGGCAGAACCGCCCCCCCCCACTATCATACTGTTTATTTTTTCAATACTATAATCTGAATTAACAGATCTGAGTTTTCTGGAAAAAAGTCTTTGGGAAAGACAAATGAGGAAAAAACAAACCGATGTTTAACTCCCCAAATTGGAAAGTAAAGCATTGTTTTTCTTTAATAAATAAGCTTTGTTATTAAGGTTTGGCAAGGCCACCCAGTATGAGGTGTGGGGTACCAAAAGCCAACAAGAGTAAGAGACAGCTAGCTCCTGCTCCTACTGCTAAGAGTCCCACAAGAAGATCAAGCTACACAACTGTAACAGTAACATATAGGCAGAGTGTTGTTCTTTTGCTGCAGCTATGGCCTAAGAAACACAAACACGGAGGGCCCAGGAGGAGTTTATTGAGAGAGGGGAGAGGAAAAGGGGGGTGGATAGCAGGTGGCCAACCGAAAGCGGGGGTGCGGGGTGCGGGGGTGGGGGGTGGGGGGGTGGGGGGGTGGAGGGGTGGGGGGTGGGAGAGAGAGAGAGAGAGAGAGAGAGAGAGAGAGAGAGAGAGAGAGAGAGAGAGAGAGAGAGAGAGAGAGAAGGGGCCCCAGAGAGAGCAAGAAAGAAAAAGCAGGAGCAAGAAGCAAGAGGCAAGAGAAGAGGAACAAGAAGCAAGAGAGAGATGCACTTGGAGCGCTTGCTTTAAAAGGGGCACTTGTGCATGTGTAACTGGGTCCTCTGCACAGCCAGTTAAAGCCTGACATAGTGATTACGTGGCCATAGGCGTCCAGCCCATGAGAGGCGGGGTCCACAGACTGCTGAGCCCCAACATTCCCACCTCTTGTTGCTATTAAAAAGGTGGGGGTTGGGCACGGCCCAACAGGGTCCAGACCGGAGATTTCTAACACAGAGGACCTAGGTCAGTCCTATGTAGGCTCCCCAGTTGTTCAGTTTCTGTGGGCTCCTAAGAGCCCAGGTTAGGCGATTCTGAGGGTTTTTTTTTTTATGATGTTCTTGACCCTTCTGGCTCCTACAATCCTTCCTCCAGGAGGAGGCACGGATTGGGAAGGGGACATGAAGAAGATGAGGGGGACTGAGAGGAGAGGGGCGGGGGGGAGAGGAAACTGTGGGCATGATGTAAATTAAACAATCAAGCCACTGGTTATTTAGAGTGACTTCCTGAGGAAGGGTGCCTTGAGAACAAGAAGGGTAAAATTTTTATACCCTACTTTAACACATACAGAATTAAAATGATATTTTCAACACATTTAAGCCCCCTTTAAATTGTGAGGTGTTTGAAACACAGTTAAAAGCCACATGCTCATTACAGACTTAGGAAACGTGTTTGATGTATTGGTTTTCACTTATTGTGAAAACACCTTGGTATGTGTTTGTTGACTGTATTGGGATGGTCAGTGACGAAAACCTCACACCTGTTTCTGCTGCTTTCACCCTGCTTGGGTGAATGAGTTTCTTCTTCTACTTAACATCTTTATGTGTTTACTAAGCTCACCTATTCTCAACCATATGTTACTGATTTGGATTATTATTATTATTATTATTTACAGCAACAAGGACGCACACATGCATCTTACTTTTTTTTTTTTTACTCAGCATTGTTTTAGAGCATATATATCTTCATAGGTTCACTAAGTTCTTCCTTGTTACCTCCTGAGTAGCTCTCCACCACCTGAACATGCTTTGATGTTTAATTCTATTGAATTTTAGGCAGTTGCAGTGGTTTTAATATCGTTATAAGAACTATTCTGTGCATTTGTAACACATACACGTTAGATTTCTACACAGGCTAAGAAAATAGGAGTTGGAGTGAGTGTGAACATGTAGTGTGTGTTTGTGTGTGTGTGTGTGTGTGTGTGTGTGTGTGTTTGATTTTACCAGCGATCTCATATTTTTATGAAAACTAGCATCAATATACAGTACCATTAGAAGCAAGTTAAGTATTCTATTTGCTCAAAAAACACTTAAAATTGTCAAATATTAAAATGTTTGACAGTGTGATACAAAAGATGTGCCAAGGTAATAAGAACTAGATTTCCAGTTGATAGACTTCTGTTCTGTTAAGGCAGTGCTATTCCATATGCTCACTAGCTTTTTGCTGTTTACATACCCTGTTCATTTTCACACATACCCTGTTCATTTTCACCCGCTACACCACTTCTCGTGATGATGTGTATTATTTACTTGTGCCTTGTAGATATGAATTATTTTCCAGGTAATGGATTGCAAATGGCTTCTGGATTAACATTTAACTTCATGCTAGGATACTTCTAAGTATCCTAAGCTTGTGGTTTTGTTTTAGTACAGAGATAGAAATGATCCCATTGTTTCTAAATTCATCAAGTTTTTCCTTTATAGATTATTTTCCTGTGAAATCTTTGCAAAACCTAATGTTGTTAACACATACCTATTTGCTTTTATCTCAGATCTTTATTGTTTGTTTGAAGTGCTGAGGTCTGTAATCTGCTGACAATTTTCTTTCTACCTGATGGCATTGGGGCCTCAGTGTTTTCTACTGTGAACAGGCACCATCCCTTCATTGCATGGCTCGCATATTCTTTTTCTCTTTCTGCTACACACACTTTTTCATTTGTGGCTCAGGACTATTTCTGTGCTTGTTTTGCCTTGATGGCTTGACTATTTTCTTTCCAAGAATTCATAGCAAACTATTAATTAATATGGCTTAAGGTTAAATTACTCACCATTATTCTTTAAAGGTATCTTAGCTCTTTTTAGTCATTTAACTTTACACATTAATTTTAGAATTAACCAGTGAACTAGTCATATTTGACCAAATAATTCCATTAACAGTTGAAGTCACAAGCAGCCAATGAGCAATTTTTAAGGTCCTCAAATTAATCAGAATGTGTTATATACCTGTATGAAATTGTCAAAAGAAAGAACAAAATTGAAAAACAACAAAAAATTACTAAGAAATTCTGTAAGTGTGGATGGGGGAAGGAAGGGAGAGATTGTGACTCAGATGGTACCAGTGCTGTAGAGGTCTAGATTTTCAGACTAAATAGAGTGCTTAGCTACTCAGAAAAACAAAACTGACAACAAAACAACAGTCCTCAAACCAGTATTGTGAAACTACTGAACTCTACAGATTCTGTGAGAGTATACTTGAGCATGAAATCTTTATTGTGTATTGATGATTTGACTCAGGATTCCAGAATGATCTATGTTTCATGAAGTAAGACAATTGTTTGCACACAATTTGACTAATAGTAGATAAACTCCTTCAGGCCTATGCATAGTGATAATTTTCATTTAATCTATATTTATATGTATTTATACTGTCTCCCTGTTGTAAGAATATGTCTAATTAACTATATGTTTTACATAGAAAGGAGTACAGCTTCTGCTAAAAGCAATAGAGTATAATATATATTAAAAACCTATTCTTCTATAAAATCAAAACATTACTTTGTGTTTTATTTATGTTTATTTACCACGTAAGTTGATATCTCATTCAGAAACTGTAATTTCCATAAATCAAGTCACCCACTTGGCTTGGAATGCTCAGATTAACACTTCACAGGCATTTTCTTCTTTGAAAGTCTGTTTAAAGCAATAAGATTCTCTGGGAATCTAACTTCAGATTTGCTTTAGCTAAGATTTAAAGTTTCAGACATGGCAGTAAATTAGATGACAGCTTCAGTGACTAACAGATAGTTTTGTATTTTTCTTTGCAAGTGAAAGGTGCTATGCCTGGTTTCTTTCAGGACAGGTAGACTGGATTACCCATGGGCTGTGTATAGGTGAGATCCTTCTGTTGTGCTTGCACTACTCTAATGATGCCATTTCTCCTTCCCCATACTAAAAATATCTACAGGAATGAGTGTTCTTTCACATTGTTTTAGAAACTCTTGCAAATGTATAAACTGACATAAAAAAGTCACAAGAAATACAAACTTCAAAGAGGAAAAGAACAAATGAAATACATCCAAGAACGTGGCTCCCATTAAATTACGTCACAGTTTTCGCTCCTTCAAGGAGGTCACCAGATGATTCACATCAAACACAATCTGCATTTAGTGAGTATTGCCTTTGGTTTCCTACAGAGGAAGGACTGGGTAGGATGTGACCTTCTGGTTGCTGTTTATTCATAATGCTACTTTGCTCTCTGAAAAGGTTATTTCAATTTATAACTCAGCCACTGTTGTATGAAAATATCTATTTCTCACATATAATTTATTTATTGTTATTCTGTAACTTTAATATATTATTTATTATCTGTCTTATATTATTAATTTAGTAATTATTAATTGGCTAAATGTATATAATTTTCTCACTCTCTGTTTTTCTTTTACTATGCATGATTTTTTATAAAAAGTTACTTGTTTTTACATTACCTATATTTCACTTTTCTTTTGGTTTGGTCCAATAATACCTTTCTGTGCTATTTCTATCAATTACCAAATTTGTGTGTATTATTTTAAAATAAAGATTACATAGCTATTTATTATATTTATTATAACAGCTTTTGTTGTTATATAATTTTGTACACAATTTTTGAAATATAAATCAGCATGTACACACATGTAGAAGTAATTTGACATAAACTTGGAATCTTATATCATTATGATTAAAAATGTTCAGATAATTGTACCAATAGGAGTCATTAAGTAATCATTATTAGGAGTTGAAATACTAAATTTAGAAATGTCTTTGGGCTTTTATTCTATTTTATTAATACTATACTAATGCTAGAATTTTATCTTTTAAAGAGGTGTAATAATATTTGTAAACATCTATTGACTTTATTAATAATATTTTCTATTTATGTCATGAGTGGTATAGAGTGGCAGGTTCTACAGAAATTGCCTTGAGGCCACTCTTTCATATAGAAGATAATCATGGAATATAATTAAGCTTACATTAACTCAGTTGGTAGATGGAGCAAGGAATGTTAACCAAAGGCCTAAAGAAAGTCAATATGACAAAGCTTGTGTAAGAGGTAGGAAAGTTAGTAATAGGTGAATAAGAAGGGTCATCTTTCTCCAGAAGAGATGAGCATATGTATGTGCAGATTTTAAGACAACAGACTAATCTGGGATATTTTGCAAATGCAGACCACTGGAACACAAAAGACAAGGGGGGAGGGCAAGGAACACAAGCTGAGTCTGGTCCAGGGATCACACTGTTCATGATTTAAGTTCTAGTCAAAGAATTAAAGAAAATATGAACAACGAGAGAAGTCTACTGAGTTCACTTTTGCAAGAGAAGGGACACTGTGGAGTTAGTATGGCTTCAAAATAAATTAATTTGTTGGAAACAAGATGCATGTATCTCCTTCATCACACACATACTTAAGCACAAAATAAATCTTATGAAATTTTAAAAAGTCAGTTGTAAAGAGGTTAAAATTAATATGTCATAAAGTTATTCTATGCTGATAGGGATAAATGGCCCAGTAAACAAATGTAGTTGGTACATTATGTCAGATGATAAATGGTTCTAAGGCTCAAATGTAAAGCCATGAGCTTGTAAAAACTGCTGCGTGTATGTAGAGTTGCTGCTGAATAACAGATGAGCTGTTTCAGTCTCACAGGGAAAAAGGGCTTTCTATGACTCAAAATTCAGAGCCCATCAAAACACCAGCAAGTGTTTCTGTGTGGCAGAAATAGCCTGAATGTAGTAAAATAACCATCCAGAGACAGCTGGAAAAGTTCTTGCTATGCCAGTGTAAGGACCAGAGAGTGCCTCTCTTCCATCTATACAAACAGCTTACCATGGCAATCTCCCCTGTTGTCTAAGTTTCAAACTTAGTAAGAGACTTTATCTCAAAACATGAAGTGGAGAGTAAAAGATGACACTGAACTTCACACCACCCTCTATCCTCCACAAACACACATCTGTGTGTGATATATTATTTATGATTTGTTAAAGCTTGCTGAAGATTCAGAAAGCAAAATCAGCCACAAGCCATACAAGCCAGGCACACACCTTTAATTCCAGAAGCTTGGAGGTGGTGGTGCACACTTTTAATCCTAGGACTCAGGATTAAGAGGTAGACAGATCTCTGTGAGATCAATGCTACCCATACCTACACAAAATTGATCCAGTCCTAAAGAGAAACAGCTCA
Organism: Cricetiscus sungorus; assembly: GCA_030556225.1. Classification (NCBI taxonomy): domain Eukaryota; kingdom Metazoa; phylum Chordata; class Mammalia; order Rodentia; family Cricetidae; genus Cricetiscus; species Cricetiscus sungorus. Next base: position 112,451,112 of record JANBXA010000651.1, on the reverse strand, counting down.
CACAAAGATGATCTCAGCACCTGGGATCATACAACTTTAATCCTAGCATTAGGGAGGTACATAAGACAGGAGCAAGGTCTCAGTAGCAGTGATTCATTCTCCAGCCACACTGAGGAAGACATTCAGTCTCAGGTTTCTCCAGCCACTCTGGGGAGGGGCAGCAGGGTCAGCCAATTCATCCTGAGGTAGTGATAAGAGCTAGCGGCCCACTACTTTGCTTTTCTAATCTTCAGCTTGAAGTTTGAACCCCAATATCAGTCTCTGGGTCTTTTAATTTTTTACATTACACACACACACATACACTAAACATATACATATGAAATCACTACATTGCACACTGAAGAACAAATAGCAACCTGGAAAAAGCACACACTATAGTATATCTTACTCCTATATAAAGGTTTCTGATTGGTATTGGAAAGAAGCGACATAAACATGGGAAAGCATATTATGGGGAAACAAAATAAAAATGCTGCTGAAATAAATAAAACCCCATTGATTTCACTCATGATATTACAGTAATCAATTAGACCAAGAGGACCCACTTCAGCTATTTACACTAAAAATTGCTGGGATATGGAGATGATAAACATGAACCTGAGCAAAGATTATTGGAGATTCATCAAGTGTTTTATACTAAAACAACTCCAGTCAAAACTGGTTTAAGCATCAACTTGGCAGAAATCTGAAAGCTTTGACACACATTTGTTAATTCCTTGGGGAGAAGACACCGCATTCATTTTGCTGTTGAAACTGTAAACTGTTACATCTTCTGGGGAAAAAGTTGTAAATTATCTATCAAAACTTATAAAGCATATAAAAATTGAGCAATCAATTCCTGCCTCTAGGAATGCACACACACACACACACACACACACACACACACACACACCTATTTGTATTATTTGTTCACATATGAGAAAATGTTATGTGTGTAAGGTTATTCATTATGTTATAGATCATAGTAACAAGTTTGGAAACAAATTTAATTATCCTTGAATCTCTGTGTTATATTTACATAGTAAATATGATACATTGTGTGCTGATCTGGGAAGATCTTCAAGATAAATTTTTAACTAAAAAACTTACACATGCAAAGAAATGTGCATAGTACCATTGGTGCTTTGTTCTGTTATTTTGTTTTTTGTTTTTCTAAATAAGTAAAACCATTGTGCAAATAGGAAGATCGAAGACTCTGAGAATGGTAGCTATGTGAATCACTTTCACTGTAGCAGCCAGTTTTTCTTTAAAAGCATGAACAATGTTATATAATATGCCACAAATTTATACAATAAGATGTCTCCTTAGTCACTGTTCTATTGCTGTGAAGAGACACAATGAGCACGGCAACTCATAAAAAATAGCACTTAATTCAGGCTTGCTTACAGTTCAGAGGTTTAGTCTATCATCATCATGGTGGGAAGCATGGCAGTAGGCAGGCAGACATGTGCTGTAGAGGTAGCTGAGAGAGCTACATCTGGATCCACAGGCAACAAGAAGAGACTCTGGGCTTGGAGTTGGCTTTTTGAAACCTCAAAGCCCACCCCCAGTGACACACCTACTCCACCAAGGCCATATTTCCTAATCATTTCAAATATTGACACTCCCTGTTGACAAAGTATTGAAATCTATAAATCTATGACTGACATTCTTATTCAAACCACCGCAGACATGTCTTGACAAAAATCTTTCTAGAAAGATAGATGAGATTCTAATAGAGTAATACCTGCTTCTATGTATGAGGGACCAGACACTTGAAATATAGGGTGGAAGGAGATTGTGCAATGTGTGTATAGGATTTAATGTGCTTTACTCTTTACAACATACATCTGCTTTGCTAGTAGGTGACCTTGTAGAAGCCCCTTTAAATGCAAACATACTCAATTGTGAATCTTGCTCTCAATGTTCAGATAGTCTCCAATAGCTAACAATCCATGCACTGAATACTTCGAAGTTCAGAAACAGAAAATAGAAACCCATCGAGGATAGAAAAAATGCTTTAGGTCTGAGAGAAGCCAGAACGGAGTTCCCAGCTAGAAAACAGGAAAGAGATCAACAAAGGGCTAGCACCTAAGTAAAGGTAGGATGTCCAAGGACATGTGAGTACCAAGACTAGAGTGAAGACAGAAACCAAAGAAAACTAAGAGAGGGAAGAACAGATTGTTCACTCTGATTTAAATATACAGTATTAGAAAAATGACTTTCTAGGTTTAGATTACAGGACACTGAATCAAAGGCTAAAATTGGTTTTGAGTTCATGGAAGTAGGGATGTATTGAATATCTTAGGAACTGGAACAATAACATAAAAATAACCCCTTTAGTTAGAATCCTAACAGCACTATTTGCAGGTAGGCACTATACCACTCTTTAGTATGTGCCTGAGAGAATTTCAGTCATTATACTACAGAGACATTTGCATGTACAGGTTTACTGCCATCCTATTAGTAATAGCCAAGAAATGGAACCAGCCTACATGTCTATAAATACATGGATGGTGAATGGATAAGTAAAGGTGATATATACATATATACATATGTTTATATGTACATTAACATATGTATTTCAGCCATAAAGAGTGCAATTATATCACTTTCATGAAAATGGATAGAGCTAGGGATCATTATGTTAATTAAAATAAATCAAACTCAGAAAGATAAATATCACCTACTGTATCTCATAGTCATAATATAAAATAAACACACAGACACATGATACAAAAATATGAAGGAAATATGTGGGAAGTATCTAAAGGTAGACTAAGAAAGAACTATGACAGGGTCTAGGAGAAAGGAAAGTGATATGAGAAAAAGGAAAAACCAATAGAGTCTACTTTAACTCATGCAGAATTTGATTTAAGTAGGTACATATGACATGAATGTTGAGTGGGACCATTTTGTGGAGCAAGGAAACCAGCTACGTAAACAAGAAAGTAATAGGCATGGATATAAACAAAGAAAAGTATAAACATGTGAAAATAAAATAATAGAATGCACTGTTTTACATACTAACTAAATAATTAAATATGAGAAAATGATACAAAGTGAAACCACAGGAATAGATTGGTGGTAGTAAGGGGTAACACCCTAGTCCATTTCTACCACTTGCTCCCTTTTTATCCTGAAGTCAAAGGAACTGGCAAGCAGAATCATATGGAGTAATGAGGGATAAGGAGTCTGAACAGGCCATCTTCTGTAATCAAACAAGACTTCCAGTTGTGGGACTGAAACATAAACCCAGACATAAAACCTTTAACCTATAATTTGAACTGCCTGCAAGAACCTCCAGGGTAATGGTGGAGCAGAACTTGTGGGAGTGGCCCACCAATGGCTGGTCCGACTTGAGGTCCATGCCTGACACCACCTAGATGCCAAGGAAGCAGAGGCAGGATAGCCCAGAGACCCAGGATAGAACCAAATATGACGGGCAAAGTCAAAAGTCAATGAAATAATTCCTAATGATATTCTGCTATACTCAGAGATGGATGCCTAGGCCAGCAGTCATCAGAAATGCAACCAATGAGAGAGATGTATATATCCATAGCCAAACATTAGGCAGAGCTTAAGGAACCCCACTGTAGAAGGTAGAGGGAGGGATTATAGGAGTCAGAGGGGTCAAGGACACCACAAGAACATGGCTCAAAGTGTCAATTAAGCAGGGCTCAAAGGGGCTCTTGGAAACTGAACTGACAGACATAGAACTGATCTGAGCTCAGTCTGCTATGCTATGGTCATACAGCTTGGTGTTCTTGTGGGACTCCTAAAAGTGGGAGTGGGGTGTCTCTGACTCTTTGGCCTGCTCTTGGGACCCTTTTCCTCTTATTGGGTTGCCTTATCTAGGCTTGATATGAGGGGATTGTACCTAGTCTTATTGAAACTTGCTAGGCCATGCTTGGTTGATATCCCTGGAAGGTCTGTTCTTTTCTGAAGGGAAAAAGAAGAGGAGTGTATTTGGGGGAGAGAGGAGGGAGGTAGGGAAAAAACTAGGAGGAGGGCAGTGATGAGAAATTGTGGTTAGGATATAATGTATGAGATGAAATACCTAAGATGATGATGATGATGATGATGATGATAGTAATAGAAACAGAAAGGATGAACAGGTGTTTTCCCATCCTAAAGATTCAAAGTAGCAATATTATATTGTATGTAAGGTTTTTACTATATAATCAAACTTACCCTGCCACTTGTCAAGCCTGGATTATATTCCTTCTCCAGAGGACTTAGTAATAAGGCAGAATAAAGGCTATTACAGAAGGATGGAAAAGGGAAAATTATAGTGTCCTTGTTAAGTAGCCTGCTGTAAAATTATGAGTGCTACTGTTCACTAGAAATTTCTTGGATCACAGGGACAATGTCACAGTACATTGCAAAATGATGGGTCTTGTAGGAGCTTGATGGTGAATTTTCAGTTATCTTAGATGTGGCTTGGAATAGTTATTTCTATTTGTATCCAAAATATTCAAGTACAGAATAAATCAGGCCAAGTTGGGAATAGAGTGGAGGGGCTAATGGGCAGTCTTCATTTCTTAGTCACACAGTGTGTAACCCTAGGTACTGTTAAGATGCTGGTATTTAAGAAAAGATGAGCAGAATGATGATGCACAGATCATCCACTCTGACTATATCCTGTTTCACAGTATGGACCCAGATTGGCAGTCCCTGCATATAGATGATCTGAGATCCTTCCTCTACCATGAGAGCTCTTTCTATTGCCACCACCACACAGAACTTGGCCTACTACAGATTCATATAAGTATACCTCCACCCCCACTAAAGGATAATATTCCAGCTAAACATCTACATGAGGCCAGGTTTGACATGGAAATGGTAAGGCAAATCTCCAAAATCAACTAACTCTGTCTCCTTTCTAGCTGATTTATCACAAGTGTCCTGGCCCAGCCAGGACCCGGTAAAGCAGCTCCCTGGTTCTCAACCATTTCTCCTCCCTCTAGGCTATGCCAAGAAGCATTCACCTCTAGATTCCAACCTGTGGGCTGAAAGCACATACCAAAAGACAAAACCAACAACTTACTTACAGATGCTCAGGTCTCATTGGAAAATCACAAACAATATGATGAATGAGTATAGTTTGCCTCCCCCTAGAAGCACAAATCTCAGAGAGATGGTCTCCAAGGACAATTACTTAGATGAAAATCAAGACATGAAACTCAAAAGAGCACTTATAAACATTATTAAGTCATTTAAATGATTAAATGATTAAAGAGGACACGAACAAACATGTTCATGTTCATGTCCTCTGATGGCACCAAGAGGAATTAGATAACTGATTTTGGGAGAAGGATAGGCACAGTATATAGTTGTGAACCTTGTGTTGATGTCAACGGGCTTTATTGGATAATTCCAAACCCGAAGTCACACAGACAGTGGTAGTTGAACTTTGGGGGACAGAAGATAAGATAAGGTGCTATGAGTATGAGAAAGAGATTTGTGAGGAATAAGTGAACCACATGGATGGGAAGTGAGCAGGAAAAAGAAGACAAAAGCACAGCCAGAATACATTATATAGATGGGTACAATAGTCAGAGACCAACTGTATAATATAAAGAAACAAAAAAGATATAAGGAAAAAAGAAAACAAAGAAGGGAGTATGGGGCAATAAAGAAAAGAGGGAGGTCTTAACAGAGGGGAGAAAAAAGAATAAAAGTAGAGAAGGAAAGAAATGAAGAAAAAGAAGAAAATACTTTTTTGTTTTGTGCTTAGCACTCAATCAATGCTCACTTCTCAGCACTATCTTTTGGTCTGCCCTGACTGCTTTTTGTAATAAAAGAGGTTCCTTTGGCCAAAGCTGAAGGAAGTACTTACTATTCTATGGGAAAACTACGTATTGGGGAGGCAGCTTGACAAAAAGCCCATCTAGCAAAACAGAAGCAAAAGGTTCACCCTAGAGGTTATGACTTTCTCAGTCACAGGCATTTGACCAAATTACCCCTACAAAACTGAAGGAAGAGCACTGCAGAAGGTGGTGGCAAGAATGTAAGAGTTGAGGAATAGGCAAGAAGACCATGAAATGGTGCTTTTTAGGAATAAAGTGACAGTTGTACTCATGAACTCATACCATCTTCAGTTGCCTGTAGAAGAGCCTGCATAAGGCAGGGCCTATTAATATTCATAATTAATTAGGGAGGGGCTTATGGGCCCAGCCCCTTCCCAAGGAGCTATTGTCATTAATGGCTTCTGGGAGAGAGCCATTGTGTTTGCTTTGATGTAGTCACTGGTGGTTTCTAAGCCTTTGTGGATAGCTCTACATCCATACTCACTCAGGGAAGTTCCTGGTTAAACTCAGGGGAGTCACAAAATAAAATGCCTCAATAGTGGGAAGAAGTCTTGTTGGGTGGAGGAAGGTTGTTGTTCGGGGTAGAATGGCTAAAAGAGAGCAGAGGGGTGAATGCCTCCAGGATGTATGTAATATATGCATGTATGAAATTGTCAAAGAATAGATAGATTTAAAACCAAGAAAAAGAAAGAAAAGAAAAATAATATTCACATTTTTGTTAGAAAAATAATATGCTTTACCCTGACAAAGTAATTGCCATACAATTCAATTGGTAGAGAAATTATCTGTACTACTAGTCTTACTGTGTCAACTGTATGAAGGCATTCCCTTTGGCCAAAATCTATATGCAATAAAAAGTTCATGACAAAGAAGATGTAATGATCAGGAGAATATAGACTGTGTGGGAAGAGTCTCAGATCAAACGGTTTGGTTTATCTTCCTGTTTGAATCAGCTGATATGGGAGGCAGAAGTCTTCAATTTTGGCAGTCATTGTCAGATCCTGTTTCTATGGATATTTTAATCTGCTGCCATTAGGTAGTCAATGATGCCATGGGAACAGCACTCTAATAATGTCATTTCTTCTCAGAAGAGGTAATTTCCTTTGTTCCTGCAATAGACAGACCCATTGACAACTAAAAATTCCCCTGTATATGTATCCATGTGAATGCCATGTTATAGCTCCTCTCTTGCAGAGCTATTGTAAATATGAACATTATATTCTCAAAACTATAATCATTTAGTTAATGGAACAAAGAGGGAGTAAAAGAAATTAATAGCCAACATGAGGTGCACAGATTCCTTCATCTAAAATTATTCATTAAAATCACATTTAATGTTCCAATGTGGCTTACTTTTACCATTAAATAATGACATGTCATGGCTGAGAAGAGAATCCATTTCTCCCTACCTCTCTGTCCATTGTTCTACCTGTCATTTCACTCCGTACCACAGAGTGGATTCTATACTGTTGAGAAATAGTTGTTGTCCAACTCAGCCCCCAACTTGCAGCAGGCTACTGCTAGAAGGGGTTACCAGCAGATGGAATGAATATTTCAATAATAAAACACATCTTATCGTGATATAACTGTTCTGTAACATTGGCTACGTGTTGCTGCCTAAGTAATGCTATTGTTCATTGTGAGCAAATATTTCTTGAATGCTTCCTAATTTATTATATGTGTATATATAAACATGCTTGATATTCAGAGTGGATCAGTTCTTTGAAAACTGAGTGCTGATTCTGGGATAGCACAAGAATTCCTGGGGGGGATTTATAGCAAATTTCTTGCAGATGTCCAAGTCTAAAAATGCCCACAATAAAAGGGGGAGAAGGGGACAGAGATTGCCCAAGCAAGGGAGGTCCTATTGTTTTCTCCTGTTAGCACATTTCTTGGTAGGAGAGGGTTTTGTCATAATGCAGTAGTACTGACAATGGCTGGGGCATGTATTTTAGGAAATTCTATGGCAAATTCTGTTTTAACCTAGGGGCGCTTTTATTTCAGAAGTTTTGGGGTATCAGGGTAGAGAAAATTAATGGAAATGATGGGCAATCTAAAGCTCTTTGAAGCCATCTTATGGTACAGTGACTGCATTCATTGATTGCTTCTCTCCTGATTCATAAAGGCAGATCATAGTTTCATATGATCTGTTTTTTTTGTTCTTGTCATTGTTTTGTTTATCATAAGCAAGGTATATATTATTTATTTCCATATATATATATATAATACAAATAAAATGTTATACAAACAAATGTGTTATTAACGAATCATTTTAGATTTTTACTTACTGGATTCATTGTGGTTCATGCAAAATAATTTATAGTGACTTTGGTGCTTGCTGATTCCACCAATTTCAATGTGGAAAAAAAATCTCTGAGGCACAGACTCTATTGGGCAATCTGTTAGTGCTTGCTGTGATTTCCTCCATTAACTTAAGTATTTGTGTGGGAGTCTGGGTCCCAAAGGTGAATGTGCTACATGGCTAGAATGAGCTGTTCCACTGTGGACAGGGATGAAAACATACAGGCAAAGCATGAGACTCAGATAGCCTGAGTCAAGTTATAAATCAATAGGTGTATTCTCAACCAAGTGCTGTAGCTATTACTCAGAGCAAACTGGTCTTAATAGACATTCATCCTACGTGTCTTCAAACTTATTTTGTTGAGTCTGTCTTTTTGGAGTTTTGCACAAACTTGGAATTTTACTCTTTTTTTTTTTTTTGGTCAGAAGACAAAGCTATAAGGTTTTCATTGACAGAACTTCCATGATGCCAGGGTAGAAATAAAGTACAATGTCCCCCCAGTTTCTGTCATTGCCCCTGCCCTCCTATATACACATGCTTGCGGATTTCTTCTATATCCAAATATTATAAAGGTACTAGAGTCAAGATAAACAGTCATCCTTAAAGCCTATCTGAGAGAGGGGCAAATCCAAGTACCCAAGACCAGAAAGCCTTCTACCCCCAACTGCTGCCCAGAATTGGAATAATGGTATTTCAAGATACTAATTCATCAAAGTAGCATTGGCCTTGACATCTGAGCCTCCCAGGGCAGTAGTCTTGGGCGGATAAAATGGCTAATCATGCCTCACTTTGAGAAAGAAAAATGGGAGTTCTGTGTAGTGCTGGTCCATGCATCATCACCATTTTCAGGACAAGTGAAATGTCAAGGCTAAAATACCCTCCAGCTATCTATAAAAGAATGTAAGCCATATACACAGTCATGACAGAGTTTTGAAATATTATTCAATTGGTTTTCCCCATCAGGAAAAAAATATTTTCTGTCCCACATTTATCAAAAAAGGTACTGAATTAAAAGTAGAAGTATAGCAACAGAATGGCATCCTGTCTAATTTAATGAATGTGCAACAGTCCAGTCTAGCTAATAAATGTATCATATTGAAACTGGAAGAATTTCAGCATGGTACTTGATATTTCCATTCTTTACAATTAGTATTTTGCCTTTAATGCTTGTATTAAGCAATGCTGAGACCCTATATTTTGTTGTTAATAATTCTGCAAATGAAACTTCTTTCTCTAAAACACAAAACTATATTAATAAACTAAAAGATTTTATTTGGATTTAAAAACTTTACCAACTATTAAAATGAATAGTCAGATGTAATATATAGTATGTGGAATTATAAAAACATAGAGATAAATTACTTTTGAGAAGTACAAATGCTAATGATTAGCATTTAAACAGGTAACAGAATATATATTACTGCTACAAGTGAGCAATATTTAATGTTATTACACTGAAATTTTAAGAATATGGGTTTGGGGATGTGATGGTTCAGAGGTCAAGAGTGCTGGCTACTTCTTAGGAACCAGGTTCAATTTCTAGCACCCACATGATGGCTAAGAATCATTTGTAACTCCAGTCCCATGGTATCTGTCATTTTCTGGCCTCTGTGAGCACCATAGACATACTTAGTGCTCACACACACATGCAGGCACAATACCCATACACATAAAAAATAAATAAAATGTAAAAAGGAATATGCATGTTCATTGTTGAACAATGGCAAAATTCTATAAATTTAAATTATTTGTATTAACATTTACTTAATTTCAGATACTTGTGTTAGTATTTAGACATGATGAAAAATAAATCAGACTTTAGTGAACATCTAATTCATTAAAAGTAGCATATCCTTTCTTCTTTCCGTCTTTCCTTCTTTCTTTCCTTCCTTCCTTTTTTCCTTCCTTCTTTCCTTCTTTTCTCCCACCCTTTCTCCCTCTTTCTCTCCTTTTCGCCCTTCTTTCTTTCCTCCCTCCTTTTTGGAAACAGGATCTCATACAGCCTAGACTTGTTTTGAACATTCTATGTAGCTTCTGATTTTCCAGCCTCTACTTCTGTGTTCTGGGATTAGGGGCCTTCACTATGAAATCTGATTTATGTGATGCAGGGATTAAACCCAAGCTTTGGGTATTCCAGGCAGGCACTCTACCAATGGAGTTACTTTTCCAGGCAGTAAATACTTTTTAAAAAATAAAAATGGTTGTTTCATAGTTTCAAAAAGTTATGTAAAAATATTAAAACTTTGCACCAAAGTTGAGGAATTTGTGTGATTCCTGAAGGATTTTTCTCTATATTTTTTTATATATGTAAAAAGAAGAGAAAGCGAAGAGGCTCTGTCTTTATGCTCAAAAAGGAACAAAAGAAATTAACAGCTTAGTAATGTTGTTTTTTACTACAGGCATTGACTTGATGGTAAAAACCCAAATCTATTTACCTTATAACTTATCACTTCAGCCTTCAAAGACAAAATAAGGTTCATTTAATAAGCTAAGTTCTTAATTGCAGGAATTAGGGAAGAGGAGGAAAATAACAGGCTGTTGTCATTCTTTTTCTTCTTCATTATAACATCTATAATAACTTCCCTTAAGTATTTGGAGTATCCAGAAATTTAACTTAGAAAAGATACATGAATAATACTATCAAACAAGAACAGTTCCTATCAAGTCACAACTTTTGAAAACAGTTAACAAGCAGTATATTATCTCCTGAGAACAACTAAAGATTTAGAGTTTAGAAACTATCATGTAAATTATAGCAGCCACAAATTCACACAGGTTCATATATCTCTTCTCTATTTCCATGGAGCTTTCTTGTTCCTGAGGTAAGGGATTTTACAGCTGATAACACTCCCCACAAGAACTAAAGATCAACAAAAATTTCCCAATACCATGCATGAGAAACTTTTCAAATGGTTGGTCAGAGTAGTCCGCATGACTTCCAAAAAAGTGTAAACTATGAATGTAGCCCTTGGTTTCATTTTTAGGGGTTCAAGCATGGACCCCTAGTGGTGAAGACATCTCACACTTAGTATACAAGACTGGTATGATTCAAGCTGGCTATGACTTGAAGGCCTTCTTGCAGTTTAACTTTCATGGTTCTAGAAAATAGTTTGTTAATTACCAAGAGAAAGAAGGAGTTAAACAGCCCTGCTCAGTTGTAACACCTATAGGTAATGACAATTACCAGCATGCAAGATATGCACAAAGGAGTAATAATGCCACTCACATGCTGGTGGCAACCAGTAGCTTTCTTAACTGAAGTTAAGGCCCACTTAACAGGAGTGAAATCATGCATGGTCCTGGAAACCTAACCGGGTTTCCAGGGTTGGTGAAGTCATGAACATTGGGAAAGAATTTACTAACCACACTTAACTATATCAGCATAACTTCTTACTAATTTTAAATATTATCCTTATACCCACAGACAACTATGTTATAGCTCCTGCAGTTCTGGCTCAGGGAACATTGTGAATACGGGAGTGGAACGATTCTAAGTTCTAGAATACCAGAAAGTCTTCTGTAAAACAGTTTCTCCTGGAAATAGCAGTACAAAAAAGACCAGAACAGTAGCAATATCAATAGGCATGCTAATGCAGAAAGCAGAAATTTCTGAGGGGCCCTACTCATTGCCAGGAGAAGGAGAAATAATTTCTCCCATAAATGAGCTCCCTTATTGGCTGTCCAATTCTGAATGCTCAGCTCTGAAGTCATGTATTACACAACCTACAACAGCAACGAAAACAGACCCAGCAGAATATGTATGTACGTATGTATGTATGTATATTTATATATCCATACGTAACAATAATCATCAAAGCAAAAGAGGCTATGAACTTGTGAGTGTGGGTGGGCAAAGGGAGGTTGTAGGGAGGGTGTCAGAGAGACTGGAGGGAGTAAAGGAGAGAAAGTGATGTAACTCTAGTTCAATTAAAAACATTAGAAAAGACATTCATCCAAGGTCTCCTTTGTTTATCAGCTGTGTCTGTCCCTCGTATAAGAGTTATTCGACTGGGATGTACCTCAGAGATAATGGTACCCAGTGTACACCTGCCTCAGGGTGTCCTGAGATGGGTGGAATGCAGGTTCATCTCAGAACTGGTGGTTTCCTTTGTAATGATGCTCTCCAATAGATCTTTTCTTGATGTCCAACTCTTATAATATGTCCTGATGATGAGCCTAGCAAAGCTTCAGGTGCAAGGCCCACTTTTGTAGCCTCCTCCTAAGGAAAGCCAGTGAATTTGAACTAGTAAATTGGACATTTCAAAGTATTAACAATTTTGGTACCACACAAATTAATGCTCCCATATTGAAATGGTATCTCATTTTGCTATAGTTAATAATTATTTATTGTGTTTGATTAGACTGAAGGGCATTTGTTTTTTTTATAAAGATCAGCAAGTTAAAAATACATAATAGATCATTCAGTTCTGTTTTACCATGTCAATTTCAAGGCACTTTCATTAGTTAATAATTGAAAATTTCTTCATGTTCCATAGGATCTCATTTCTCATCACTACTGATTAAGTAAAACTAGCTAATAACAAGATGCCTTCGGAATTCTAGTGTCCAAGTTTATGTAAATTAAAACAAGTCTTAATGTGTACCTTGAAAAATGTAGAGCTGATTCATATTTCAATACAAAAGTTTTGCCATATCCTGATTTAGAAATTATATTAAAATTAAAATTTTTATTATATAGCAGAGGGGGAATTCTAGTTCTTTTTTAATATGAGAGAAAAATCCAGAAAAAATTCAAGTAAGGCAATCTTGAAATAGTATTCTCTATTCATAGTAAAAATATTTCTGAATATCTACTGTACATACTTAAAATTCTGTTTTCATCCATGATTGATGGTATGAATTAATAGTGAAATACATTATGGTATTTTGGATGGTCATAGTACAATGTACAATGTCAACAAAACAAAAATCCTCAGTTCTTTTCTGTTGTTGTTTGCCTTGTTTTTGGTTAGAGTCTTACTTTTTGCTCCGGCTATCTTGAGACTTACTACACAGAACAGACTGTCCTTGAAATCACAAAAATCTGTCTTCCTTTGCCTCTCAAGTGCTTGGATCAAAGGCATGTGCCCTCATGCCTGGCTAATTCTCAGTTCCTGAAACTATAAATTATAAATACTGATATTTCCTGGCCATTTTGAATATGCATAATAAATTATGCATTTAGTATTCATGTATCATACATAAATGTATACTAATTATTCATAACATGTTATAGCACTTTTCCACTCTAGAAATTTACTGAGTTCTCACTTAAGGAATTTATCTAGCCCTTTGAGAATTTAGGAAAATGTACAATCTGTTAGGCAGCAGAAAGCAATTAAATCTAGTTAGTGTTATTCCTTGAAAGATCCCTTAGATGGCAGGGTACTAAATGAAGTCTCTGCTTGGGTAAAAAACAGTATTTGGAAAAAACAATGTAATTAAAGTGGAAGAAAATAATTACCTTAGTTTAAAATTATTTAATTTTGCCTTTGAGAATATTTCAGATTCAAATGTTTACAGTCTATTGATCTATATAGAGTAGAATGGAAGAAGTTTCTTGTTATGAACGTATTTCACAGTCCTATAAGATTTGTTAATATGTTAATAAATATCACTATGACAAAGAATAAGGAGTAGAACTTTATATTTCTGAATTTTTGTTATACCTGAATCACTATCTCAAGAGTTTCATAAAATAACATGGTGTTTTATCAGTAAAGACATTCTTTGGCTCCCTTTTAGTATCTAACATTTTTGACATTTGTTGTTTTTCTTTTCTCCTAATGTGACATCATATTCTATCTAAAAGCACTCAAGTAGAAATAGAATTGGAAGCTATTAAGAATTATTCTATGTCAAACTTGGTTCTCAAAACCTATTTTTTTCATGCAGAAATCAAAGCCAGATATGATGTTAAAAATGAGGTTGAACATTGTCGGAGGCTGTTTAATTTATATTATGCTCTATGGATTCAGCTGGAAAAGTGCTGATGACACAGATAAATTACTTTTTACTTTTGTATTTGATCATGGAAAGTCATTGAACTCCTATCCTGATTCTAATAAATACACACAGTTGATAATAATAATGTATTTTAAAGGTAATACTAGCTGGGAAGTGATGGGAGATGTTATTCTGTAAATATGTTTCTCATACTGGTTAATTAATAAAACACTGCTGGCCAATAGGAAAGCATGATAGGCAGGACTAGGAGTCAAGGAGGAAAGAGGAAGGAGTAAGGAGGAGTCAACATGGAGAGCCTGGAGAGAGCAACATGCTGGCCTGCTCTCTGATAAAGTGACCACGTGGAAATACTTAGATAAGTATAAATGGGTTAATTATTAAGACAGAGCTAGCCGGCAAGAAACTAGTAAATGGCCAACAGCCTTATATCAAATACAGAGTCACTACGTGTTATTGGGGGCTGGCATGGCGGCAGGACTGGTGACTGGCAGGGAAGAACCTGCTCATAACAGGGAAGCTACAAAATCTTTGTAGGGATATGTTAGTTACTCTGCTCACATGCTCTATTGCCTGTTCTAAGGTGGTACATTGTCTACTCCAATCATCAACTATCTGAAATCTTTCCCCAAGTAGTTCTGAAATTCATGGGCACACAGTCTCAATTTGGAGCCAAATTCAAAATTATTAACTTTTACCTTAGGTTGTTATTTCATTTAAAATGCCTGTTTGTTCATTTTTAAGAATTACCTGTGGAGTATGTGGGGGATGGGATGGAGAGTGGTCTGGGGTCATGGGAAGAAGGAAAAGGGAGGGAGGGAGGGACGGAGGGAGGAAGGGGAGGAAGGAACTGGGTTCTATACGTAAAATAAGAAAAAAGTATATGGTAAAAATAGATAAATAAATAAATGCATGCCAAGATTTAAAAAAAAAGAATTATACTCATAGCTCTGCTCAGTATGATAAACACATTTCTTTATGTCTCTTGCTCTTGGTCAATTTAGAGAGACAAAGAGAGAGAGAGAGAGAGAGAGAGAGAGAGAGAGAGAGAGAGAGAGAGAGAGAGAGAGAGAGAGAGAGAGAGAGAGAGAGAGAATTCAATATTTTGAATTCTGCCTTTGATATTAAAAAGTAGATGAGTGCTGTGGGATGGTGTTTTTGTGTTTGATCCATGATGATGATGACATGATATGATATGATATGATATGATATAGTATTCTAACATTTACTTCTAAGCAGATAAACTCTCTCTTAGTGCTTTATTTTGTAAATGATCTATTTAAAACTATCTTTAAACCAAGGATGATTTTTTTTCAGACTAAGACTCTCAGGGTTATGGTAGACACCAGC
This sequence comes from Cricetiscus sungorus, assembly GCA_030556225.1. Classification (NCBI taxonomy): domain Eukaryota; kingdom Metazoa; phylum Chordata; class Mammalia; order Rodentia; family Cricetidae; genus Cricetiscus; species Cricetiscus sungorus. Next base: position 112,435,704 of record JANBXA010000651.1, on the reverse strand, counting down.
TGAGTAAAGACAGCAGCTACATCTGTAGTGACACAAAGATTGGCAAGAAAAATATCAACTTTGAATAAAAACAGAGGTTTTGAATGGTCCATTGAACTTGCAATATTTTATGGTTGGTTACTATCTTAGCTTTGAAGAAAATGAAAAGTAAGTCATACTTCCATCTGTAGGCCATCTAAATTATTTCCATATGAAATATAGGAGAACGTTTTTCTAAAGTTCAGTTGGGCATGTATTTCACTTTCCTCATGCATGAACTTTGTCACAGTGTGACACAATTTGACAAATATACAGTGATGAGTGACAACAAGTAAACAAACATACATACATACATACACACATTCATTCATTCATACACATGAGTCCCTTATACATGGCAATCCTCTGAAACATGTGTATTTCATGAGTGAGTGACTATTGAAGTCAGGTTAGGTTCTACTTTCTGTTACTTCATAATGTATAAAACAGTGATTTTTCAGGCTGTGACTTATCCCGAAAGATTCCACTTTACAAACAGCTTTGGACTCCATTCTGAACGTGGACTGACAAAAAACACCAGCTTCCTGGTGCCAACCATGTAGTTTAGACTGGTAGATAATTTATTCCTGGGACCAGAGGGTGCCACCTATAAGTTTGTCATGGTGAGTTGAGACTAAGGAGTCACAAGGGTATATTAAAATCATGTCTGAAAACAGGTCCCCAAATTTATCAAACATATGACCAAGGAAAGGTGAAATTCCCTCATGTGAACTCCAAAGTAGTGGACACCTAGCACTGTGATGGACTGGCTCCACACCAACCTGTCAACTGATGTTAGGGTTTACAACAAAGATCTATAATCAGAGAACTCCTGGCCATCTCTGGGGCTTCAGCTTAGCTTGAAAACCCGTTATTGGTATAGCTTATTCGACTGATATATCTTTTCATTCACCTGATCTGCCCCCTTTGTACCTCACTGTTATTCCTACTCTGGAATCAATCCTGCCCTTTCATCTCTGCAGCTATTTGCATCCTTACTCTCAACCAGAACTCTCCCATGCCCTAATCTCTATAGCAACAGCTTCTTTCTGCTGTGGGTTTGGGTTTATCATTTTTTTTTCAGCACAGACTGGATTGCATTTCTTTTTTTTTATACTTTTTTTTGAGAATTTTACTTATGAGTGAATTGTTTACATCATATCTCACCTCTCTTTCTTACCTCCAATTTCTACTGTGGCCCCCTCTTCAATTAAATGGCTTCTTATTCCTTGGTTATTATTATTACACATATGATTATAACTACAATATCTAACCCAATGTTAACATTCAGTAATGCCAAAAACTTTTAGAGCTCAGACCATCATAACCTACCATGACTACATGTAGGCAGTCAGGCTTTCATTTACTATGGAACTTCATAGGTGAAGGAAGCATATTGGTCAAGCTATAAGAATAAGTAGTATTTAAAATGGGCTTTAGGGAGTTGTGTCAGAGTATTTTATCACTGACAAGAAAGAAACTAATATATCCATTAAATAATCTCCATGAAAGAAAATGAAGAGAACTGGGTAATGCAATAGTAGGAATGTAGTCCTCACAAATTATAAACACAGTTTCCCTAGTCATGCATTTTTACCAGGTCTTTGATCCCAAACAACTGATACCAGGATATGCACTAAGTCTATCTAGTATTAGTTAATAATATGCTTATTTTATCTACAGTGGACTTCTGAACTATGGTTTGTAGTTATTTTTTAAACTCTTTTGGGGCCTCCCACCCAGCTCCCAAATAAATACACAGACTTACTCTGTCTTATAAATTCCTGGCCTTAGTATGGCTTGTTTCTAGCCAGATTTTCTAACTTAAATTATCCAATTTCTCTTTAATTAGATTTTACATTTGGGCTTTTTACCTTTATTCTATATATCTTTCTTTCCTCCTTACTTCATGGCTGGCTATGAGGCTGGGTGGCCGGCCCCTGGCTTCTTCTTCTCCTCCGTTTCTCATTCATTTCTCACTTCCCTAAATTCCTTCTATTTATTTTCTGTGCCCACCAGTCTCACCTATTTCTCTTTCCTGCCTAGCTATTGACCATTCAGCTCTTTATTAGACCAATCAGGTATTTTAGGAGGCAAAGTAATACAGCTTTACAGAGTTAAACAAATGCAACATGAATAATACAAAACATCTTTGTGTAATTAAACAAATATACCACAGCATAAACAAAGTAACACTTCTTAAACTAATATACCTACCAATGGCTACAGATTCCTCCCAGTCTAATAAGTGTTTGCCACCCTTGTTGGAGATTGAATATAGCTCCTCAGTCTTTGGATTTGAATTTCTTTGCATTTGAGCCTGTCTACTGCCTGTGGCAAAAGTGATGCTATATTGCCTCCAGTAATTCCACAATTAATGATTCCTTCATCAGCATCATTTATGTTGTGATGTGCAACTGGCATTGACATTTTGTTTATGTGCCCGTTCATTAACAAAATAATGCATATTTTCTTACAGACTTCTTCCACAAGCACCTATTTCTGGTATCATTTTTTTAGACAGCTATTTTCATATGTTTTTGAAATTATACTTAAGTGACATATACTCATCAAAATGTTTTTTTTTCTTCAGATGAGCACTGTAAATAGGATAAAACCAAAAAGTAAATGAGATCTAACTTAGGATACACTTATCAAGCCTACACGGTGACTTCATTTCTTAAAGAAGTGTGTGTATTTGTATAATTTGTATAAATAATTAGGAACAAAATTAGAACCAGCTTTCAACCATTTGAATCATCACCCGTCAGTTATAATTTACATGTGAATGTATAAATATAAGCAATGCTAAATACCATTTCTTCTAATCATGGCATGTTGCTCTATAGTACCTATGAGATTTAGGTAAAAACTCTTGTCACAATGTTTTGCTGCTCCTGAGAGGAAAACTCTTGATTAATTTATTTAGTGGTGAAAATATTTTGGAGAATCATTGATTTCAGATTCTAAAGTTGACATTCTCCTATTGATTTTTTTTTAAATGACATTCTCCCTATGGCTTCATTCTTTTAGCTCATTAATTAGAATTTTATTTATTTATGTCTGTGTGTAAGAATGTGCATGTGGGTGGGAAAGCATACACATAGAGATCAGGCAACAACATTCATGAGTTATTTCTTTCCCCGTACTACATGGGAACCAGGGATGAAACTCAGGGTATTGGGCCTCCTGGATAGTACTTCCACCCACTGTGCCATCCTGTGGGCCTTAATTTATTAATTTTTGAAGTTAGCATACAAAATCTTGTATTGATACATAAACATATTCAAAAATCACTTTAAGGCTGTTAGGATCTATGCCATAGTTTAACGCTGTTGCATTTCTTGGAATGCTTTATAATGAATGATGAACCAAGTAATCAATCCATCAATAATTGATCAACAAATCAATGTATTAAAGAGTAATTATATTTCAGTTATGTCATTAATATTTGATCACTATATCTAGAAATTAAAGAATGATTTTGTGGGCTAAACTTAATTGTGTCCTTCTCTAGTTGAGATATATTCAAAATGTCACCCATTTACTTGTTAATTCATAATAGTTTCCATATCAATATTTTGTCTGGGATAGTTATAGGTTCATGATTAATATCTTCATAAAATTATCTCTGATAATCAAAATCTTAGTTGGGTAAACAGATGGTAAACAAATCTTTATGCAGTGAGAGTTAAATTCTAATAACAACAAAGAAGGATGAAAATGGTACAGCATCCTAGAATTTGGTAGAAATATTGTTTTATGCCATTTTAATTACTTCAAAATCTGATTCTACAATTTGAGTCTTTTACTTTACTCATCCACAGCTCAGCTACGTGAAATGCTAGAAAGGAGATAGAGCATACTAGGAAGTGACAACATGCACATTCTCTGTTTGGGTCTGTGATGAATTCAGAAGAGAAATACTGATCCAACAATAATTTTAATATGTCAAAACTTAGAACCACATTGATTTTTTTCACATCAGTCTTTCTGGTGCCTCACACTCACACACCACATGGATAATTGTGGCTCTTTTATGCTTACTTGTGTAATTTTTTAATCAATCACCCAGAATAAAAGAAATTCTCTGAGGGCCTAGAAAGTAAACCGAATGAACTCCAGGGGCAACATCTTGGCTTAGGTCAGACATCAAACTCAATCTACTGTTTCCTCAATTACATGGATCGCTGCTCTGATTCTCTACCTGGTGACAGTGGCAGGAACCTTAATAGTTAGAAGAATATAAAATAAAGTATAGTCATTTTTCAAAGATGCACGAAAAAGACATTTTCCACATACCATAAAAATCTGGTTTAATTTTTTCAAAACAAAAGGAAAATACCAAATGAAAATATAATTTCCTTGTAAAATCAGGACATGATAACCTATAACGCATGGTAAATTGCTGCACACTTAAAAATAGTCACAAACATAATAAAGGTCATAATTTAGAGAAAAATAAGTTTATAATTATAAAATCATCTATTTTATAGATTTAATTTTATTTAGGTATTTGTCTGTATGTCTGAGTGAGGCACATGTTAAGCATGCTGAACTCTTTTCAAAGTTATTATTGACTTGAGTTTTTGCTTTTGAGATATTTTTGTTCAGATCCATAGACTATTTGTAACAGAGTTGTCACTTTAATCCATTTTTAACATATGTTTTACGAACATTTGAAAATTACATTTGAGCTATAGATGTCATAGGTTTAAAAATAAACTTGTATTTAATGCTATGTGGAAAACAGTTCCTTGAAATTTTTATGGAACTAATCATATATGAAAGATTGATCTTCTAGAAATTAAAAATGATCTGAATTTCAGGTAAATATTTCACCAGGTTTTATAAAGATATAGTAATTATTTTTATTGTCTTATTTAAATTTAGATAGCAAAAAGATGGCATTCTAAATTAGAACTTTTATTGCCTTCATTTAAATGGCTAAAAAATTACAACCTTCTTATAAAAATTATGTATTATTCTATGCACTATGTTTCTAATTCTAAAGAAGTAATTTTAATTTAGAGAAATTTAGAAAAATACCTGAGTGAATATTCCCCAAACATTATTCATTATCTCTAAAATTATAAATTATAGGTCACAGTGTTTATAGATTATACTTGTGTACCATATGTTTTATATCTTCCAGATTTCTTTAAATAAGATGCATTACATTTGCTATCAAGAAACTTCCTGTTTAGGTAGTTCCCACACACTGTAGACATTTAAAACTCTTAACAACTACTTTGCTATTTCCAAGTACCCCTTTCCAGGTCACATATGATGTGTGATCTACATTTTCAGAATTACTCAATTGCTATCAGGGGGCCTGAGGCTGAAATTGCATAGATCTGTCTTACTCTTTGCTATAGCTATCAGCTGGCGAATCTCTAGTGCTGCCTGTTTTGAATCACTAAGCAAAGAAAAACAGTCTCCACAATTCCCACTGCACTACTCCTCTGGTCTACTTTATTATCCATGACACAAAGACCTCTTTTTTTTTTTAAATAAAAATATATGCTTCTCTACAAAAAACAAAAACAAAACACCTCTTTTGTTTACTGCTGTGTAATGAATCTAGTTATATTACAGTGAAACTTTGCTTCTGTGACTGCTGTGACCTTGAGAATGTAACTTTGATATCAACCATTTCATATACAATTTAATTCAAAATATAGTGTCCTAGTCACCTTGCAACCTTTTTTTCTGTATTTTCAATACATCATAATGTCTACAGGCTACTTTCCTGAAGCATCATTTGTGTTTCCTGCATTGCTTTTTCATTGTTATTTCAAGTGACATTACTTTGATTCCATGTTACTTCATCTGTCATTTCTTTGATAGCATCAAGAGAGTCTCTTCAATAATTTCTCCAGCGTTAATAACCCCATCTTCTTTGTATTTCATGGCCATGCTTTGTGGTCTTAACATATCATGTGATTTATGAAACTCTTAAATTTATGTAGAACAAACCTCAGCTTTTAAAAGGGCAGTCAACATTCCCTAGAAACTTCTGCCAACTCATTTTTTTTCTAGATTAAATTCTTTACCTCCTATTCCTATATGACAACATAGACCAGGGAGATTGTCACTTGGCTCATATCATCTATATTGTTAATTCATGGGAGATGTTATTCTGTAAATATGTTTCTCATACTGGTTAATAAATAAAGCCCTGTTGGCCAATAGGAAAGCACAATAGGAGGGGCTAGGAGACTAGGAGGAGGAAAGAGGAAGTAGTTAGAAAGAGTCAACATGGAGAGACCAGAGAGGTAGCACGCAGGCCCATCGCCACCCAGTAAGATGTGCCACGTGGAAATACTTAGAAGAGTATGTAGCATGTATGTTTCCGCCAGTCCGCCAGCCTGCCAGTCTGTGCCCACAGCCACGCCAGCCCCAAATAACACTCAGAGACTCTGTATTTGATACAATCCTGTTGGCCAGTTACCATTATTGTTTATGGGCTAGCTCTGTCTTAATTATTAACCCATTTCTACTTATCTAAGTATTTCCACGTGGTCGTCTTATCGGGGAGCCGCGGTGGGCTTCTTCCTTCCTCCCCGGGCTACATCTCGACTCCTCCTTCCCACTTCCTCTTTCCTTCTCCTCATCTCCTAGCCCTGCCTATCTTGTTTCCTATTGGCCACAGAGCTTTATTAACCAGTATGAGAAACATATATACAGAATAACATCTCCCATCATCTCCTCTTTTCTGTCTAAAGTAAAATATACCATATAACAGTTATCAAATAAGAATCACTGTTAACAATATTTAGTCCATTAACATTTTGTAAGACTTAAAGAAAATATCATCTATCCTATCTTTGAGTGTCTAAAGTCCTATATGTAACTTATCTTTAATCCTAATTAAGAAAAACTGTAACCATAACTATCTGTCTTCAACTCCTTCAAAGACCACAGAAGGATAATATATAAACTCTAGAAATGACAGAGACAATTCATTGCCTGGTCAGTCACCCGAAGTTCTTCTTTAATGTTCCATCTTCAGCCCATAGGCCATAGTGTGTGTCCAGACTCCTCAACAAGGCAGGAAATTTTTCTCTGTGTCCTGTAGACTGTCTGGCTTTCTGGCAGCCTCTTCCATGAAGCAGGAATCCTGTAGCAATGTCCATCATGAATCAGCAGTCACCTTTTTGTGGGTCCTGCATGTCCAGTTTCTACAACATAAAATCCAACAGTCCAGAAGAGCGGTACCTTGCCCAAATGGCTAGTCTTGCCATATTAGAAGCAAACTTCATAATGTGTTTCTTCGATGTCCATCTTCCTTTCTTTTGTAGGTGGTGTTACCAGGAGCAGTTGTGCTCACTGTCAAGAAAAATTCTAAACCATTTTAAATGCCATATTCTATAGGTCTTTGAAAGGTTTGAAGAATGCCTATTCATCTCAAATACATCTCTGCATATCTAGAAATCCTAACTAACTTATCTCCAAGTTTTAACTATCATAGGTAACTATAATCTGTACTAAATTATACATTACATTTTCCAATGAGCTATATAAACACAATACCTAAACAAGAGGAGAAATATACATATCACAAAATTGACCTTAAATTGTATCAATAAAAGAAAATCCATTTCAAAGCAAAGTACTCATATCTATACCATAATTCCCTTTTTACCTTTAAAAAGATTGCTTGTGTCATTAACCAGTTATAACAAAGACCACTTAAATGAAAACAAACATTTATAACAATATTTGGGAATTTGGGCGTTGTTCTTTCCTGCTGGTAGAGGGCGCTGTCATGGAGTTCCAAAGAAGATGCAGAAATCTTGACAGTAGTCTGCAAGACTTTGTCTCAACTGCTTTGAATGTTAGATCACCTGGGGAGCTGTGTCAGGGGGTCTGGCTTGATCAAACCATATTAATCTGGAAGAAATCCATAGCTTTACATTTTCTGTGCAGACAAAACTAGAAATCCTTTTCCCCAGTAACTTGTCCTTAGGCTTAAATTTTGGAGTCAAAGCATTTTTAAAATACATAAATTGAATTAATCCAGTAGCATTTCTTTTATCAGTAGTTATTTTCTCAGCAATCAAATAATTTAAAGACAGCAGAATCGCATATAATATCCAAGATTTCTCTGTGCTTTCCATCTTTATGTGGCTTTTTTATTACTCTATTTATTCTATTTCTATTTTTAAGTATTTTGAGACAGGGTTTCTCTGTGTAACTTTTTTCTGTCCTGGAATTCACTGCATACCAGGTTTGCTTTGAAATCACAGAGATCTGCTTGCATCTGTCTCCCTAGTGCTGGGATTAATGGCGTGTGTCACCATAGCCATCCATTTAATTCCTTTTTTCTTTTTTAAACCATTGTATCCCATTTCTTTTTATCTCCGAAGCCAGCGTATTTTTTAAAACACAGTGTAAAGCTTCATTGTAGCTCTTGTACACACAAATGAATTGTTAGCAGAGCTCTTTAAAAGCAAGGCAGCTTTTTTGCTGCTTATGCTAATTTTGGAAACCTCCCTTAAAGGAGCCGTGCAAATCTCTGTCTACAACAAAACAAATCCAATCAAGAAAATGCTGCTACCAAGAAGTGTTGCTAGTCTCTGTTCCCTTGTTTCTAAAAACTATTTTTTAAGCTTTTATTAATTTTAAGTAAAGTTCTTATAGCCATGTTGGGCACCATCTGTAGCTTGTTGTTTTCTGGCCAGCCCGCCCGCTGCTGGTCTGGTGTGCTGGCCCCCAATAACACACAGGAGATTCAATATTTGATATAATCCTGTTGGCCAGTTACCATTACTGTTTATGGGCTAGCTCTGTCTTAATTATTAACCCATTTCTACTTATCTAAGTATTTCCACATGGTCATCTTATCGGGGAGCCGTGGCAGGCGTCCTGCTTCTTCCCGGGCTACATCTCGACTCCCCTTCCAACTTCCTCTTTCCTCCTTGTCTCCTATCTTGCTATTTCATTGGCCACAGTGATTTATTAACCAGTATGAGAAACATATATACAGAATAACATCTCCCATCAATAGTAGAAATGGGTTAATCATTAAGACAGAGCTATCTGGTAACAAACTAGTACTTGGCCAACAGATTTATATCTAATACAAAGTCTCTGCGTGTTATTTGGGGCTTGTATGGCAGCTGGACCTGACCCACAGGGAAAAACGTACTCGTAACAGTTAATGCTCTTCCCTTGAAAATTACAATAAAATACTTTCTCTCTGTTCCCTTAGTCATTCTTTCTAGCTCATATCCATGTGTTTGGACTTCCCAAAGAATCACTTCCTACTAGGGACTCCAAGCTACCACATATGGCTAGATCCTAGGGCCATCTATACCCTTTGTCCACCTTTCCATTCTGGTTTCTCTAGAGTACCCTCAGACTTGCCTCTGCCCACCTCAGCTCCTTCTACTATCCCACATCAATCAGCTTCAAAATCATGGCCATCTATGGCCAGAGCCAGGGCATCCTACCTCTGCCTCTGCCTTCCTTTGTGGAACGAGACTCCAAGTACTACTTAAAGAGACCTCCAGATTCAGACAGAGTGAAAGGCAATCTAGCAAAATAATTTCCCTGCCTAGCTGTCATTTACCAACTCATGTTTTTATCTCCTACATATAATATATTGCCTCATAAAATTCAATTTGAGCAAAGCACTCATAGATTAAAATGAATTCAGCATACCCTTTGTGTTCTAAAACGTTTCAGCTTCCCAGAGTGATGGTGTTCATAGTTAGTCTGTAGATGTCAGTGAAACATATTTCGTATTTTATGTTTCTGCTCCATCATTATAGGGCATAAGCACAGGTCCATTTATTGTGTTGCATAAACCTCATTAGCTCACCTCTAATGACTGGTGAATGACCCTTTTAAAGACAGCAATGTGTGCTGTGTGCCCACAAGAGCTATTAGGAAAGACTGTTTTTTGTCTATGCCTAATTGAATCAGAAGTTCGAATAATTTTCTGTTACTGATAATTATATCAACTCTAGTGATGTAAAGAATGCTATATTCTCATAGTGATCTAGGAGTCATGTGGCACTTTATAAAAATTATCTTTTACATCAGAAAAACTTATCCCTAAAGTACATTTAAATGACTATGATTGTATATTATACATTATAATACACACAATACGTGTGTGTGTGTGTGTGTGTGTGTGTGTGTGTGTGTGTGTGTGAAGTTTTTGCTACTTGGAATAGTTAAATGTTTATTGTTCTAATTGGTAGTGGAATCAGGGAGAATGGAACCCTAATATGAGAGAGATTAAAGTGTCATACAATAGCCAATTTTATTCAGAACATTATAGAATTTATACTCTGAGGGTTAAGAGGACTCACAGGAGTAAAGTGTACAATTACAAGGACAAACTGCACATGGCAAACATGCTTTTCCTTGGAGGCCTAAAAACCACAATAGCCAGTAGCAAGGAATGATCTGAAGCAAACTTTCAGGCACATGCTAAACCAGTCATTCAAAATTTCCAAGACCAGGGAGGGCCTAGAATTGTGGGACTTCACATGCCTTTCAGGTGATCCTGTTTGAACTGTGCTACAATAGACTGTGAGAGACAGAATGTTCTCGTGAGTAACACATGCATTTACACAAGAACATACAAACACACATCTTGAAGAATCAACTTTCCATGGAATTATTTATATAATCTGTATAATGAATTGTAAATGCCAGCACCAGGACACTCCAAGCCAGCTCTGAATCCTAACGGTATCTAAATAGTTAAATGAAAACAGCCTCTGGAAAGCTGACTCATTCATTCTTTCTACCCTCCTTTCTGCAATCAAGCCCTTAAGGCAGTCTCTCTATCTGTAAGGTGTCTTTACTCTTAGGAATCAACAAAGCACATTTGATGGGGGAAAAATGGGTGAGGATTAACATAATTTTCATAATGTAACCAATGATATATTGAGAAAGGAATGTGATATATCGTCTCTGAGTTATCTTAGAATGGCATTTAAAAGCTTTGTTTTAGCATCAAATATTAAAACAATGAGATCTAATGCTGAATTAATAAAATGTGATGTAGTAAGTCTAATATTACTTTCTTCAGAATTCTTTCTCCTCTTTTGAGAAAATTTTGTTTTTAATAATAATATTTCCTAGGTTAATCTGGAATGCCTATCAAATTGTCTAGGGCAAATGTCTAGGGCACAATTCTTGGACTGGCAGGAAAAAAATGACGTTTCTTCAGTGTGTAATGCTTAAAAAATATAACTCTGTAATGTGTTGGTGCTTTGCTCAGAGTCAGGATCTCACAGACAAACCAAAACTATTTTAGTGCTTTGCTTGATTCACACAGGTTATTTGAAGTTCTTTTCTTTTTCTTGTGAAAAATATAGACTGAGTCATAGCCATGATGACAAAGCCACAACTACAATGACAAAGGAAATGGCAGAGAGGATTATAAAAAGATGGTTACCTAGAAAACCTGGTCAGAGCTTTGCAAAGGTTTGAGAATGTAAGCTAATTTTAAAAAAATCTAAATAAATTTTGAGATACATACAATATATTGTTTTGCTGTCCCCTTACCTTGTATCCCTACTTGTATGTCATTTCAAATTCATGACCTCTTCCTCTACAATTTTTATAAACACACACACACACACACACACACACACACACACACACACACACACACAAAATAGATTTATAAATATATAAATACAACCTGTTCAATCTGTGTAATTTTACTTATTTATGTTTTCAGAGCTGATTATTTGATATTGGATAACTGTATGCTGTGCTCTCCCTGAAAAAGTCTACTTTTCCTGCCCTCAGCATTTTTCAGTTTTACATAGTCCTCTGTTTAGCATTATTACTATGTCTATAACTAGTATGTCAAATAGATTCATTAGGTATAACATAATTACCAAATATACTTTCATTGAGCCTTATAATTCAACACTGAATCCCCAATAAAATAAATCTAAGTAATTAATTAAATTTCATGATAAAAGTAAAAATTAGGATTGTGTATAGTTAAGTGCTTACTGAAATGTGCTTCTGTTTGTGTGTGTATGTAAAAACCTCACTACACTGAAAAAAAAAAGAACACATATTGAAAGTAACTTGGAACCACATTAAATGTTTAAAACTTCAAATTTTAGATATTATATTTTTTATACGTTGAATATGGTCATTTCAAATCAAGCCAAACATTGACATCTTGGAGAAATTCAAAACTAGAAGTGTCAGTCTAAAAAGTCTACTGAGTACAGAAATACCTCCACTCCCAAAAGTTTTATTTTTTGATTTTACTGTGAAAAGGTTAATTAGCAATCAGATACACAAGGAAGTTTTGTTCTTCTGCTAATTATATTTTCCTCATCATGAAATGGTTAGATCATTACTGGGCTCTTGCCTCATTATATGAGGGCTCCTCATTTTTCTCTCTCTTGAGCTCTAAGTCACAGCAAATCATTAGAATTAACATTTTCTGTGACTCATTGTTAATATTAATTAAATGCTTAAAGAATGTTTCATGGATCTGTAGAAATAAAATTGAATTAAGTAAGAGACTAAACAAATTTCAATTTGTATAAGAAACTCCTCTACATCTGGCTTCTTATAATTATTTTTTTCAAGTAATTTCTAAAGAATCTTCATTCCATAACACTCCTGGAGAAAAGAAAGTAATTTAGTTATTATTGAGCCAAAAGAATAGAGCAACATGCAAATGGCATAGCATTTTAATTCTTTTACTTAAACTCTAATCATATGCTATTACTTGCATCTCAACCATTGTTACATAGTATTTAATACTAACAAGTAATAAATCATTCATTAAATGATAAAATAAAAATCATATGCAACAAAAAACTTGCTTTTTTAATGCTGTAATTGAGGAAAAAATATGCTTTTAAATAATTTTGTCCTGCTTTCCCAATGATTGAAGACTAATATAAATATTGTGAGTTTCTTTATTCATGGGAGAAGCACCTGGAAGAAAAGGAAAATTAACATATGCAAAGTCCCTTAATTATGCAATCTTTGGACTAATAATAGTTTCAAAGATGTTACATAATCCCAGAAACACTAATTTGTTCCTTAAATTGCTATGCTTATGTGCTTACAAGTTGAGGTGAATACTTCCTTTGATAACTGCAGTCTTCCCAACATCTTGACTTTTTAGTATTTAACTTTACTTCTGTCATGTGCAGTTGCGTTAGCCTCGTCAATCTATAGCAGGTTTTCTAGGACCATCTTTATGAGTGCCAACAACCTGTTTCCTGCATTTGTGCTGGGAATCACTGACATCTCTCTTCTCTCATATAAGCACTCTCTAGCTATTTAAGGTTTACTGCATCAATCCTGTCCCAGTTTCATATGTATCTCTGTGTTTATTGGTGATTGGCAATAATTACTGCAACACTGTTTTAATTTATTGAAGACGTAAGGGGTTTAACAGACTGAACAAATTCCTTTCAATTAAGTAAATAGAATCAACCATCTTTTACAAATTAAGATTTTGTTAGAGAAATTTCAGGATTATTTCAACTCTAGGAGACAGTTTATAGAGTTCAATACACTGCTTTTTAGCTGCTAGTTTCCCCACTACCGACATTGCTCTGTAATGTGTGTGAGGGTTTAGAAGAAAGTGGCCCCACAAAGGGAGTGGCACTATTAGGAGGTATGGCTTTGTTTTAGTAGGTGTGACCTTGTTGGAGGTAGTACATTACTACAGAGGCAGGATTTGAGGTCTCATATATGTTCAAGCCACATCCAGTGTCTCAGACCACTTCCTGTTGCCTGTCCATCAAGATACAGAACTCTCAGCTCCAGCACTCTGCTTGCCTGCATGGCACCATGATGATAATGGACTAAATATCTGAAGATATAAGCTACCCCAACTAAATGTTTTTCCTTTATTAGAGTTGCTATGGTCATGATGTCTCTTCACAGCCACTGAAACCCTAGCTTAGACAGAAGTTGATACCAGACACTGGGGTATTATGGAAGGCCTGACCATGTTTTTGTTTGTAGTAAGATGGACTTTGGTACTTGGGGTTAAAAAATCAGTAGAATGATGCTGAGAATAATTTGAACTGTAGTGGGCTGTCAAGAGGATTCAGAAGATAATTCTAGTATGTGGACTAGAGATCATTCTTGTGATATTTTGGTGAAGGAAGTGACTGTCATTTTGCTCTTGTCTGAAGAATTTGCCTGATGATAATGTGTTTAACCTCTGAATATATAAGCTACCCTAATTAAACCATTTTTCTTTATAAAAGTTGCTGTGGTCATAGTGCCTCTTCACAGCAAAAGAAATCCTAAGGCAATGGTTTTTTGGTGCAACCGATAAGCCAATATTGACACACAATTATTAGCTGGAGCCAATAGTTTATGTTGGCATGCTCTCTGTGTATTACATAGGTCCATGGGTTTTGCTAAACTCCTAAGGCTGTATACACCATTAATTTCAGAGTTATGTAGTCTTGATTGACTATCCTCAAGCCTGTGTTTCAGTCTAACCCTCTCCTATTTCCCAGAACTCTCTTGAATCCTTTCTGACCTTTATTTCTTGTCTCTATTGTACTCGTGCCTTTTCCAGAATGCAATATATTTAGAGCCTACAGAACATAACCTTTAGAAACTGACTTATTTAGCAATGTGCTCTTATGTCTCCTTATGTTGTTTTGTGTCTTGATAAAGCTGCAGTTCTTTTCATTACTAAACAGCATCCCATTGTATGCATGTACCCACTTATTCTAATCAAAGGACATATTTTTGCCTAGTTATCTTTTGGGGCAATTATCAAAACACTGCTGTAAACATTTGTGTGTTTGTTGCTGCGTAGAGAAAACTTTTCAACTTATTTGGGTAGATAATTGGAAGTGCTTGTGTTTGAGTCTGTAGCAAGATTATGTTTAACTTTGTAAAAAGAAAAAGAGTAGAACTGTTTTCTACTGAATTGTTTTGCATCCCCACAGATAACTGTCTGTTGTTTTCCACTTGGTATTGATGGGTTTTTCTCTAGGCTATAGGAATTTAATCATTCTAATAGATACAATTGTTTATTATTTAATAAGAAAATTTTCTTGTCTATTTTCCAACCATTCCTCTTTTGTAGGTGTCTGTTGTGACCTAGTTTTTTGAGTTGGATTGTTTTATTTTTGAACTTCAAGAGTTTTAAATGTTCTTTGCATATTTTGAATACATCTTTTTGTTGGATATATGCTTTGGTAAAGATGTACTTCAAATCTGAAGCTTTTGTCCTTTCTTACTATTGTCTTTCATATGGCAAACACCTTAGATTTAATGCAACCCAACGTCTCCCTATTTCTGTCAGTATAACTGTCAAATTTAAGGTAGGTAAGATTGTGCTATCTTCCTGAAATTGATAGCTTTGTATTTATGCTTAGGGTTTGGTATATCTTGAGTTATTCTGTGAAAATCTGTGTACATATGCTCTTCTGTTTGCATGAAGGTGTCTGATTATTTAGAAGACTATTACTGAACTGACTTAACTGTATTTGGAGGGTTTATCTAAATTGCACTCTCTCGTTTATTCCTAACTTTAGTTGAAATGCTCCAGCATACAGAGATAACACTGTTTTCACCTAACAACCTAATAGGGCTCCTGTAAAGAAACTTAAGATGTTTACCTTCTTTCTCAAACTTCGCCCCCAGGGGTTTTCAACTGTGAAGCTAGTCCAAACTCAACTTGTGGTTGTTTCCCACTTTCTACTCAAGTATTACCATCACTGTCTGAAGAGCCTCTCGCAACAAGCCAACATTAACTCTGTGTTTACTTGCCTGTGCTATGTCCATAGCAGAGCTCTGTCACATGACCAAAACTCTCTGATGAATTTCAGCAAGTTTGCTAATTGCCAGGTTGTTCCATTTTTCTTTTGTTTTGATGACTAAGACTTTATGTTCTAGAGCAGAGACTTGTGTAGTATGTGCTCAAGACAAATAAATTGAAGTCATGTGCTGAGTTTTACACTTAATGAAATCTGAAGAGCTTGTAACTACATTT
Source organism: Cricetiscus sungorus (assembly GCA_030556225.1). Lineage (NCBI taxonomy): Eukaryota > Metazoa > Chordata > Mammalia > Rodentia > Cricetidae > Cricetiscus > Cricetiscus sungorus. The sequence goes on along the minus strand of JANBXA010000651.1, from coordinate 112,419,704 downwards.
CCCTTGTATTTCACATATTCTTCAGAGTGTAGAAAAAAGAAAGGACTCTTACAGACAAGAAAAGTAGGGGATAACAGGGTAAATACAAAGAGTAAGATTTTACAAATAGAATATTGAAGAAGAAAAAGTCTTTTCACTAACACAAACATCTGTCAGCTCAATTCTGTTCCCTGTTTGGAATGAATCTTCTTCAATTCATTTTATCTGTTCTGGTGCTGGAATGTATTCCTAAAGAGATAAATAAAAAATCAGGAAAGCAACCAGAAAAGTAAAGTCTGTTTCTATACTTCCTAACAATTCCTTCACTGCTAGGCTTAGAATTTCTTGGACAGGGCCCCATCCTCCATGACCTTAGACAGGTATGGTGTGCTCTGTCTGAGCCACTCTAAACATTTTATTAGATCTCTTTCATGTTCTGTAAAGTCTTTGAATGAGTCTTTCCTTTTTTACTTCTTACCAAAAATATTAGCAGAGACTTCTTCACTTCATTCAGCCATGTTTCTTGCAGTGTCACAGCTTATCAACTTCATGGTGTAAATATCCCTTAAGCGATCTGTTTCTCTTTTTCAGTCTTTATCATGCATACAGCTGAGTTATCCCCCTTTCCTCCTGATTTTTTTCTCTAACTCATTATCCACACTACACACCCAATTATCATGTCTTCAAACCTAACTTAGTGTTCTGAAGACAGAAATGTGGCTCCTGCTCCTCTAACCTCGCCTCCCTGAGACTGTCATCCACACTTTATTTTCCAGTCACTGGCTTCACTATACATCCATTAGCGTTATGTCCAGGCCATCCCCCCCCCCACTCCCTAGAACTGAATATCAAATTATTACACATTCTAACAACTCCAGATGGTCTGCCAATGTTTCTATTTGTCTTTTCCCATGTCTAGCCTCTCTTTGAGCCAGATACCAAAGCCCCTTTAGTTCTCCTAATCATCCTTATCACACATGGTCCAAGCTAACTAAATACGAAGTGTTACTGTTTCCTCCTTCATTCCTTCTATTCGCATTTCTGCTCTGACCCTCATTTCTCTCCTGAACTTCTGAACAGCCACAGGGAGGTCTCCTAGTTTCTTCATTCCTTCAATTTTTCTTCAAGCGTCAATGAAAAATTGCCTCTGAATCCACTCTGATTGCATAATTTCCTCTCAAGAATGTCCACAAAAACATGAATCACAAGATCCTTAGCCCGATGGTCATGACACTTAGCATGTAACTGAGATATTTCCAGATTAACTCCCTGTTCTCTGAACTCAAAGTCTTCAGTTCAGTTCTGTAAACACATACACTACTGCTTCTTATGTTCACACATTTCTCAGTCTTCTTAGAGATATTTCCTATCCCTTCCTTCAAGGACTTGTTTAATTAATATCATCTTCCCAGAAGCCTTTCTGACAATGCATTTATGAATGTGAATGAGTACAACACTGGGAGATTTTTGCCTAATCTTATGGTGGGTGTAACATCTATTCTATTTCTATCCATATATTAATTTACTATTTTTCCTAGAAGATAACTGCAATTTGGGGAATTTCTAATGTCACTCATTAACATGCATGGCTGTAATCAAGGAGATGGGGAGAGCCCAGCAATGTATGTGTTGCATGTGCTAAGAAGCCTTTGAGGTACAACTTTGGATGTGGATTGGTTCAAAAGCCTTCTCTTAGGAAGTCTGTTCCCTCTGACCAATGTATTTAAGGCAGTATATTCTCTTCCCAAGCCTGGCTACTTTCTGCCATACCACTTTGCTTTTTCTAGTTTATATTGTTATCCCTATTTGAAAGCATCTATAAGTTTATTTCTTTCTCATATTCTAGATAGAATGATCTTTGATGGTAGGAAATCAGTCTTATAACTACCTTACATAGTACACATGTATGATAATGACTACTGAATGAATGAATGAATGAATGAATGAATGAATGGACAAATCATTGTCTACCAAATCAATGTCTATTTAGGTATATTTTAAAACTAGAGGATGGAGATAGTTATGTCCCAAATCTGATAAATATAGATAATCCTATAGTAAAGTTTAGATGGGATGCTGAACTGTGCTCTCTGCATCCTAGAAGGTTAGTAGTCTCTGGTTATGGACATTGAATTGCTAACCCTTTCCCTAAAAGCATAAGCCCTAGGCCTGATGTGCCATGACATACTGTTCTTTATATTCCATGTTAGTGGCATCATCTCCCAGTTCAAGGTATAATGGAAGCTGCTACTGCTAAAGCAAAACCCAGTTAGGTAAATTATAGGAATGGAGTTGGCAGCAAAGATGACAGCAGCAAGTAGGAAGAAGAAATCCAGGATTCATGATACAAAGGCTTTGGTGTGTATTTAATTCCCAGAAAATGATTGAGTCCCTTGTAAAAACTGCTCCTTCACCAGAAATCCGAAATTAGGGTTAGGCACTCTCCATTTGCCAATTGACCCTAAATTATGAAGCTTTGTGCTATAAAGCTTCAAACCCCAATAAATCAGCATTCAAAGTTTGTTGGGATACTTGAGTAACTGGGTTTAAGTGTGTGTGTGTGTGTGTGTGTTAATAAGTATGCATCCTATTAAATAATTTATGATTAATATATACTTGTGGTATAGCCTAGTCTCATTATCCATAGAGCCCCATAAAGTCACATTAGAGGAAAGTGAGCAATTACTGTTAGGGAAAATACTGGGTTGGGTCCCAATAAGTCTTTGGTCACATCTTTGTCAAAAAAATAAACACAAATAAATAACACTTAGCATTGCTTTATGTATGTTTCTCTTTGATGACCCTCATTTAATGTACCATTGACTTGTTGACACTGAGTAACACTACAAGCCATTCTCTCTCTCTCTCTCTCTCTCTCTCTCTCTCTCTCTCACTCACGTGTGTGTGTGTATGTGTGTATGGGGATGTTGCATATTGCTCATGTCTTACAGTACTATATAAACAGTGAGTTTCAACCTTGTTAATGCTGCAGCCCTTACATTCAGTTCCATCATAAAGTTGTTTTTGCTACCACTTCATAATTGTAATTTTGCTACTGTTATGAATTGTAACATAAATATTTGTGTTTTCTGTTGGTCTCTGGTGATTCTTGTCAAGGGGCTGTTTGACCCCCAAGATAGGTTGTCACTCACAAGTTGAGAAACACTGTTATACAACAATCTAAACAGAGAGCCAACCAACCATAATACAAACAAAAATGTGTGAGAACCAAGCTGCATACACATTTGGATGCACAGGGAAAAAAGTGGCTTAAAATACTTTTTTTTTCTTTTGAAATTCAGTTTCTAATTAATTAAATAACTTGTTTTCACTTTAGATTTATTAAGAACTGAAAACATACACACTATATATATATATGTATATATATATGTACAATTGCTTGTAAATTACTTTCTATTTCCAAAAATAGTAATAGAAAAATAAAGAGAGCAGTAAGTCACCCTTCCATAGCCCCACGAAAAGCAAATCCAAACATCTCCTTTCAGGCCCCAGCTCTGAATTTTATTTGTTCTGAGTATTTTGGAAAGACTGTCATGATATACTATTTTTTTTTCTTCCTTTCTCTTTTGAAAATGTGCAAAAGATTTTACTTCACTGAGTTAATGTGTAAAGACACTACTAAGTTCACTATTTGGTTTGGGAAATAACTCAAGGAGGAGAACATACCATTGAGGATGTTCAGGTAGGTTTACTAAGTGGTGAGAAGCATGTCCCCATCCAGGGGCAGTCACCAGCACTCATCTCATCACAGGCACACATGAATGTGCATCACACAACTGAAAAGATGAATAATGGATTAACAACGCATTGCAGAGTTCCCGGGAAGATTGACTTCAGCCAGGAGTGGCAGGGCTCCTGTATCTTTCCCTTCAATTCATGATTTTACTCTGTCAGATTGTAGCTGAATTACAAAGGCTCAGACAATCTATAGTAGCAAAAAGATAACAAAAGTGTTAGACAAGTCATGCCAAGTTCTCCATCTCACCAAGCAGCTACCCGAACAAACAAAAACAAACTAATGCATAAATACAAAAGTCTTACTTGAAAAGTGTGACATCCGGGACTGGAGAGAGATGTCAGCATTTGAGAGAGCATTCTGTTTTTACACAGATTGTTGTTTGCTTCCCAGAGCTAACATTTCTCAGCTTAAAACTGCCTGCATCTCCAGCTCCAAGGACTCTAATGCTCTCTTCTGGAATCTATAGGGGCCTGCACTCACATAAACACACCTACTCACAGACACACATACATACATGTAATTTAAAAATAAAACATATCAGTTTGGATATGAACATGCCCTCAATCTCAGCACTAGGAGGCAGAGGCAGGAGGATCTCAGTGAGTTCAATCCAGCCTGTTATATATAGTCAGTTCCAGGCCAGCCAGGGCTACATGGTAGTGCCCTGTCTCAATAAATATATAACTTATTATATATTTATATATAACTTATACATATAACATGATTTATATAGTTCTATGTATATTAAATAAATATACATATTTAGTATAAATATATAGTAAACCTTTTAAAAAATATAAATTAGCATTCATAAACAGTATTGGTTCTGAGGTTAACATTCTTCAGTGCAGATTAGGATGTATATGGAAGGTATGTGCCATAGACACATTTAGTAAGATGCTGACTAAAGTTCCTGTAACTACCTGAGGTCACAAAATAGCTTATAGCTGGCTGAGAACAATCATCCTTACCAAGGCTTTCACTCTTAAGCCAATGAGCCGACAGAATGACCATCTCTCTCATCGATTAACACCACAATGTTATCGTCAACTCTGGAAGATCAGAAGCAGTATATGCTATATACACGTAATATAGAGGTTCATATATGGCTATGCAGAAACAGAAAACGCTAAGTATGATTATTATTTGGGAAAATACATAATGTACATATATGCATATATACCCATGAACTTACACACGATACACATGTATAATCACGTAGTAGGCATATTCATGTGTATGTATACATGCATGCACACTCCCTTTATTGTATATCAAGTTAGCTTTATTTTAGGGAGTAACTGCAGATGTTCAGTCTGGGCTCTCATTTTCTCTGCATGGTTAATACACATGTATAATCACGTAGTAGGCATATTCATGTGTATGTATACATGCATGCACACTCCCTTTATTGTATATCAAGTTAGCTTTATTTTAGGGAGTAACTGCAGATGTTCAGTCTGGGCTCTCATTTTCTCTGCATGGTTAAATGGGGGGGGCAGGGTGTGCAAATCACAGAGGAGGCCAAGTAAACAATGAAGCAGACACCTTCATAACCTGCATTGACAGTGAAGCTTTTAATCTGGATGCTGTTAATTTCCAACCTTTCCCCCTTCAGTAATGTGGGTCATAAACCAGCCTTGGATTCCATGACGTCCACTGCAGCATGCTCACCCTTCACCCTCAGTGGTAGGCCGGCAGACCAAATTGCTCAGGTTTGAAGTCCCGTAAGGAACTCAGTACCAGGGTGGCTTTTTTGATCAGGTCTTTGTTCAAGTTTTTATCAGGTACCATGACCACCTGCATCCCAGAGGCCAAGGCTGCCTCCACTCCGTTAGGGGAATCTTCAAAGACAAGGCAGTTTTCTGGAGCCGCAGGAGGAGAGAACCTCTTGGCACAGGTAAGGAATATGTCTGGGGCTGGCTTGCCCTTAGTTACCTCGGGATCATCCCCCAGAACGATGTGATTAAACAAAGCAAAGAACTCCTTGTGTCTGGTGGTCTTCAGTTGGAAGGCGAGGGATGAGGAACTGGTGGCCACTGCAATGGGTAGGTGGTTTTTCCGCAGGTGATGAATCAAATCATTAGCTCCCGGCATGAGTGATGCTGTGTGAAACATCTCCTTCAGCTTCTCTTGGGTTTGTTCCATAAACTCTTCTTTGGACACGGGCAACTTCAGGGTTTCTACTACGATCTCTGAGCATTCTAGGGCCTTTTTCCCCATGACCAGAGACTTGACATCCCAGTTGAACGTCTTCCCATAGCGACCGCATATTTCTTGAAACACGTCCATATATATATCTTCAGTGTTCAGAAGCAGTCCATCCATGTCAAATATCAGATGTGTAACTGGCCGAAACTGGGACGCAGGAACCGCTGCCGCCATAGTGAGGGTGGTTGGGGGGGATGGGCAGGAAGAGTGCGCATGCCCAGACAGCTTGTCCTACACTTGCGTGTTGTGGGCCTTTGTGAAGTATTCCCATGGCAAGCAAGAGAGACATGAACTATAGGGTCATGACCTTAACAAAATCCCGTGGTAAAGACTAACCAAGAAACAAGACAGCAAATAATAATATACAGGATAAAGCTAACATCATCATGGTTTATTTATGACTTTGTTTGAGTTATGGATTTAGGTGGATGGTAGAAATGAATGATGAAGCAGACATGGAAGCTGAAGGCGGGAGAAAGAAAGGAGTAACTTCTTCATTAACTTAATAAAGTGAGCCAAAACTTCTTAAGACTATGGATCTAAAAGTGAAAAGATAGCAAGTGTTTGTTTTTTAAGGAAATTTAAAAAAATTAAATTATTTTATCAAAAATTCGATAAAGGAAGTCTTTTCTGATGAGCCTTCATAGATTTTTCTAAAGACTCATCAATTCATTAAAGAGATTAAAGTATGAAGAGAACAAATTCTCTTAAAATCTCAGTGATTTCCTGACCACGTCTGTTATAGACGACACATAGATACTCAACTTCTTAATGTTCAGCAGCAATAAGAATTTTGAAAGGAGCCGGGTGGTGGTAGAACATGCCTTTAATTCCAGCACTCAGGAGGCAGAGGCAGGCAGGTCTCTATGAGTTCGAGACCAGCCTGATCTGCAGAGTGAGTTCCAGGACAAGTTGCACATCTACACAAGGAAACCCTATCTCAAAACATCACCACCAACAACAACAGAACTTTGAAAGGATGTGAAGATGTCAGATTTATAATAGTTCATGCCCCACATTTACCATGAGCTAAGAAAGTTAAATTGATTACTTAGGTTCTAAGTAATCAATAAGTAATCCTAAGTATGACTGTCTTAGCGGACTGGAGAGATAGTTCCACCATTAAGAGCATCTGCTGCTTTTCCAGAGGATTCAGGTTTGATTCCTAGCACCCAGAAAGCAGTTTATAACTCCATTTCCCTAGGCTATGACACCCTCTTCTAATCTCTACAGGTACTGAATGCACATATACATAGTGCATAGTCATACATGCAGACAAAATATCCATATACATAAAATCAAATGAGTATTTAAAAAAATGAATTCTCTGAGCTTTGAATGTTCTTCAAAGACCACATCATGACAGGGGTAGGTATCAGTCACATCAAATATCGTACAATATCATACAGTTCTTTAATTCGTGTGTTATAAATTATGTACAAATGGTTGTATTAACCAAGTCGCAGCAGATTTTAAACAAAAATGTATAAAAATGGTAAGGTAAAGGGTGCATGATGTGCACAAATCAACTCCAGGCAGTTTGAAGCTATAAAAAAATACCCCCAAAACCAAAGCTCTAAACCTAACCCCAACCAAAGTAATCACCACTCAAAAGAATTTTTCAAATTGGATACAAAATTAAATATGTAAAGCAAGCGTTCAAAAGGACCAAGAGTCAAAGTGGAGCACCACCGGCTATTGCATTTATGATTAGATCATAATAAGAAAACATATTAAATATAATGCCAAAATGCTAATTACACAGTAAATAGATCTATCAAATCATCACAGTAAAACCCATAAACCAGTAGTTATGTGTCAATTGAAATTTTAAAAATGAGCATATATTTACACACACACACACACATACACACTCACATACACATGCACGCAAGCACTCACACCCTCACAAAAAATTATCCTTTTGTCAATTTCTGAGATCTTCAAAGAGCCATGAAGGAGAACTGTATTTGAGAAATAAAGTTTGAAAATAAATTAGTATGAGAAACTAACAGCATAAAAAAGAATCTTTACTCTGAAATAAAGCTTAATTTAAAAATTACAAGAATCATTAAAATTATTTATTGCTTATAATATACTAAATATTAATCTAGTTATATATCAGATAGCTGATGCAAATTCTTAAAATAAAGTATACTTTGTATAGTATTAAGCCCATTTTCTCAGTGAGGAAACAAATGTAAGATACAAAGGTTACAAAGATGATAAATATGGGGCCGTGAGTGGTCATTTAGTGGTTTAGGCCTGAGCTATGACCAAGACTGCAAACATTATCTCTGATGTTCTATGTAGGCAAGAAAATCTGTTTTTGGGACTAAGTCATATCATTCTGTCTTCATGCAATAGTCCTCTACCTGCTTCATTTCATTTATCTTCTTTCCAAATTCCATTATAGTTCCTAAGTGTCTGTTGTATTTATCCTGATCATTTCTAAACTGTTACCTTCTTGTTCTTTAATAAGTTGTTTCAGGGAGCTAAAATTTATCTTACTACATAAACTGAATACTTTTGCAATCCACACATGTCATTAATTCTTCGAAAGCTTATTTAATAATTAATTAGGCTTTGTGTTGTTTTGTAACATTGTATAAGCAGTTCTGAGTTAGTAAACTTTAGTATTTATACCTCTACTGTACAAAATAACAGCACAGGTTATACTGAACTGGGCAATAGTCACAAATCACCAGGGCATCAACAAAAATGGCCACAGGCTCACAACTGAATAGAGTAGACTAATAAATAGAAGTTGAAAATTAGAATTATAGAGGCAATATTGGCTCAGAGATTTGCTTTGTTGATCTGTGCTATGTTTAAAAATAAATAAGTTGAAAAATATTTATAAATCAGTAATGTTATACAAGAGTATCTGAATTCCTGGTTTCTCTTAAAAACTTAAAGTTCTTAAGATGTTTCTGTATTTTTCAGAGTAATAATAACATTATATTGTAATACAGTTCAAGCTCATTTTTAAAATCTTATGTAGCTTGTTAACTCATGTATAACTGGGCCAGCAGGTATAAGTGTGTATAATTTTGCTTGTCATGTTGTGGACTACTAATTTAGACACTGTATGTACCATTCCTAAACATGCACTGTAGAAAACTAAGATCTTCCTTCTGATTTTCTTTGTACTTCTGTATTTTTTAAACAGCTATTTCAAACTGATTCTAAAACTGACCTACTTTGCAAATTCACTAGTTTTGTTTTAACTGCCAAGAATGACATCTAAGAACACTGGAATTGACATCTTTGCATAAAATAGGAAAGTGAGCCCAGAACATACTATGACTGTTCAAATCCAGAGCAGGTATGATCATTTAACACAAAGAAATAATCAAAAATAATAAAATTTAATCATTAATTTTCAAGAGTTTTCTTCTTTGTATATGAGTAGAAATTCTTCTTGTTTGCTCTTAATATTGTCTGTTGAAAATACATTTAAGTGTTGACTCTCCAAGGTTTTGCACAGTTAGAACTTAAATGTCATAACCTGTGTGTTCAAAGTGGATGCCAGTGGACCTGTCTTGAGGAGGCATTTCAGACTGCCAGTGTTTTCTGTTTGAATTATATGCTACAGATGTTTTAAAACATCAAAGCTTATGATATGGTTTTTATTTGCATTAATGTAAGCAATCGAGAGAGTCACAATTCATTTGACTTTGTGGAAGAAATTGATATTATGGGCTATAGAAGAATCTTCAGACACCACCTTGTTACTTTATCATCTGGGGTCAGCAATCAAGCTGCTTGGTACTTGAAACATTATATTTGCATTATTTTTATATAACAGTGGAGAGATCACTTGATAGTTTCTTTGACCTATTTCTTTCACATAACACTAGAGAAAAATCTAAATGTATATGTGACATGTATCTCATATATAATATGAGATAACCAATATTTATAGGATAAAAAACTTTTAATACAGGACAGTAGCTAAAAAAGAATATAAGTCTGAACCATGATTATACCATCACTCAAAGAGGGAGAGAATTCAAAAGGCATGGCTAAATGTGGAGCCAGACAATTTGATTCTAAGATTCCTTAATAATATCTACCAAGAGTCTTAGAGAAAAAACACACTAAAATTAAAATCATATGTACTAGAGGAGATTACTGTGGTTTTTAGAATTTATAGGGAACAATATAAAATTTAAGAACCTTAAAAATTGTTACCATTTCCAATCAACCTTGGATTTTTGTAAAAGGAACACAGTATTTCATGGTTTCTGTTCTCTCTCTCTCTCTCTCTCTCTCTCTCTCTCTCTCTCTCTCTCTCTCTCTCTCTCTCTCTCTCTCTCTCTCTCTCTCTGCAAAAGTCTGTGACTCCACTGGCCATTTGTATTTTTCCTTTGCATTCTCATCTCATACCAGTTTCTTACTGGATCATTTTTCAGTCATCCCCTCAAGTGAGTACTTTCTCCATCTCTTTCCACCAGAGCACTCAGTGTTCCCAAAGTCTTTGACCCTCGGAAGAAGAGGCTATGTCCCCATGAGATGCTTCTCAGAAACAGGAAAGCCCACGCAGAACACTCAGGTCCTTTTTCTTTTTTTTTTTAATCTTTGCTTTAAATGACCTCCAGTTGCCTGCTTAACCAAAAGTTTCATAATCCTCCAAACATAAAAATAAAATAACTATCTATTTCTTTACTACCCAAACTGGAATTCCAGGCCAGGTCTGGCTATATTTTCCCATGAAACACTCACTGCCCAGCCATCACACTCATCAGTGTTGATAAGGCATGCCTTGAAGAATCTGAGACAGTGACATGGTGAGTGGATTTACTGAGGGGACTTTCCTCAGCAACAGATAGGCATATGACAGAACAAAAGAAGACTCGGGACATCTAAGAGGATGTTCTCAGTCAAGATCTTAGCCAAAGCCTGTTTCTGAGACATTTATGGAATACAAAGCAAGCCAGAGTTTTTCCAATCCTGAGGCAAAGGGGGTTGCTTCCCATGCTACTTAGCTTTCTCTGTGGTGTGGAGGGAAGGAGAGGACTGTGAGCAGATAGCTCCAAGTAGCTGTAGCCCTTGAGACACACATTGCAGGAATAGATAGGGGCAGGGAACAAACTGAGTGCCCAAGGAGACAAAACTGAAAGTAGTCTATTTCAAATGTAAGTTTATCTTCCTTCTGCAATGTGGACTTAAAATATCAATGTGAGTTTTCCCTGAAGAATACAAAGACTTATACTTCTAAACTATTGTTTAAAAGGCAGAAAATAGAAAATATTTACCACCAGACTCATGCACGAGTAATGTTCTTTCATAGAACATTCTCTTAAGAAATGGGAATATTTTCTTTATAAAAAATCTCTTGTGAAATGGTAGTATTTTCTTTATATGTTCCAAAGAATCAATGGTTGAAATGTTTTGACTAAGGTTAGACAGGTTATATGTGACAGGTCTAGGATTTAAACCCAAGTTTACCTCACTCTTATTTTTTCATAATGAGTAGGATATAATCTTTCATTAAAAATATACCTACATAAGTTTTAGAACTGAATAGATGAAATAATGGCTTCTTAGTTACTTCAGCATATGATAAATGTTGTGTGATACTTTGTGTTCTAACAAATAAACCTTGTTTGGAGTCAGAGGGTGGAGCTAGCCTTTAACTGACCAAAACTAACCATAGAGGTTTGGAGGATTATAGACAGAAAGGAGACAGGAAATATAAAGCAGGGCTCAGAGAAGATCTCAACCCTTTTGGACAGAGAAACAGATTAGGTAGGTGGTAAATAGTGACTGCTTCCTGATTCTTTGATCTTTCAGGTTCTTAACCTGATATCTGACTCCTGATATTTTATTGATAAAGATCTATTAGATTAACATTTCAGGAAAATCATAGCTGATTAATATTATTTGCCTTGTTTTGAAATAGAATTTTAAAAATGCAATAAATATCTGAATGATATTTTTTCTTATTCCCATTTTATTTCCCATAATTTATTTTTTTAACCCTGCTTTAGAATATTTTAAATTTTGTTTTCTCTCCCTATATATTCAATAGCAAGGTTGTCAATGATGTGACTTCAATGTTTGAGTAGTTCAGCCTTGCTAATTATCAGCAAATGATTTCATTTCAAAGATTGACTGTGGTAAGGCATATATTATTTTCTAGTAAAGAATGATCTGAAAATTTAGTTTCCAAATAACTTGATAAGTCATAAAGTCAATGAAGTATGATGAATAGACCCAAAGGAAACATTTTCCTTAAACAGCCTGCTCTAAAACACTTGCTCTTCAGATGATGTCAAGACAGGTTTAGCTGCATTAGGAGTCCCATTTTCTGAACGAAAGTTTGGAGATGAAATGACCAGGTTTTCATTACATTCCTGTCCTCTAAAAAGAAGAGCAAGGAGTCCTACTGTTCACCCTTCTCTGGCATTTGGTGTGAACTTGTTATCGTCTCAATATGCCTTGTGTAGCTGATACAGCAATTTAACCCTCAAGTCACATAATTGCTAGTATTAACAGGATTGAAATCAACTTTGAACACAGTATTTAGAGGTGGAGATGTCAAAAGAGACTAGACATAGAAAACTGAATTCTTGTAGCATCATAAGAAGCACAGAGAGCAGACTTAAATATACATTAACATACCATACTCCCTGCGTCTTGTCATGTGACTTCTTGGAATTCTCTCTATAGAGTTACCTGCTATGAAGTGATGCAATTTAAGGGGACATTGGCCAAAGCCTAAGCCATACTGTCTTGTCTCTCAGCCCTCATTGTTGTGAGTTAAATAAAATGAAACCAAACCAACCTGAAGTACAATGTCTCTTTCAATTGCTTAGTATCCTGTCTCAGGTATTTTATTATGAATGAAATGTGAATGGGGTTAATGAGAAAGCTTAGCAGATAAAAGTGTTTGCCACCAGGCCTGATGACTTGATGGGAGGAGAATCGTACCCCCACCAATTGTTTACTGAGCTGACCTCTGCATGTGCACTAGGGCAAGAACATGCTCATTAGAAACCCTACAATTAAAAGTAATTTTAAAGAATTTTTAAAGTCACTTACCACATAAGCAAAATGCAACTTCAAAGAAGCAATAATTTCTGATTACTATTACTTGGATAGCAGTGAATTGTAACACAACTGAAGAATGTATGCTAATAATATTTCAGTATTATTTCACTGAGCATAGACCTAATATTTAATATATTTCCTATGCAATTGTTAGAAAACTTAGATGGAATGACTTAGGAATGGCCCAAAATCCAACCGTTTCTTATGACCACTTAACATTCATACCAAAACCACAGTCAACTGAGCCAAAATACACTGAGTAATAATTACAACCTTTGGGTCTAGACTTTATTGGTACTGAACAGTTTGAAAGAGAATAATCGACTCTGATAAGAATAGGGTTAGGTCTGGGCATGTAGCTTAGCAGATGTGGAGCTTTGCTATCAGTCATGATTCCCTGAGCTGTATTACCATTATTGTATTAACCAGGAATAGTGACACAATTTTGTAATCCCAACCCCTTGGAAGGAGCAGGACAATTAGGAAGTCTGGGCCATGCATAGCAAGTTCATAGCACATCTGGATTACATGAGGCCTCATCTCAGGAGGAAAATAAATAGAATAGGATGAAGACAGGGATACACAGGTCTCTGATACATGCTGGATGAGCAGCAGTTGGAGTACCAAATTAAAGCAGCTGAGAGGAAAAACAGAAATGCCATTGGTCTGAGTGGGTTCTTCCCCATCATTGCATACCAGGAAAGAAGAAAGCATGGTATGTCACCATTGCTTGTTTACCAAGTCTCATTAAGAATACAATCTTATTAAATACTAGATCATTATTTCCAAAGACCTATCTTCTGTTTTTTTAAAAAATGAAATAAAACATGGCAAATATCTTGAAACAGTTTGTCAAAGTAAAATTACTACAGCTTTTCCATAATGTAATGAGGATATGAAGTCATCAGTAATATGTGGATAAACTATACATTTACTGAGCGCATCGATGACCTATCCTAGGTCTTTTCAGTGAAAAGAATCTATCATTACATTGCCTCTTCCAGTGTAACAGATTCTTAAAATTTGCAATACTGTTCACTTTTAGAACCCAGTCAAAGATAGAATACTTCTTCACTACTAATATTATGAATATAAACTAGACATAAAAAATTAACTGATGTTCCAGCTTAATGCATTAAAGGACCCAATCTTTCTTAGTGTGGCAAAGATGAGTGGGACAAGCTCAAAGGTACAGTTAATGCACAAATCCTAACAACTATAATACCATTATCATCATTAGCTCATTAGTCACCTAGCCAGATGCATAGCCTCAAAAATGTCACAAACAGAACAAGTTGCCCTTACAAAGGAAATAACTCAGTATTTATTCATTTAGGAAACCTCATTTGTGCTTACTGGCTTTTGGCAATCAATACAAACTTAGGCCTATCTATGAAGAGGGGATCTTAATTAAGAAAATGGCTACATAGGATTAGCCTCTAGATAAGGCTGTGGGAGGGCCAAGCTCAGTGTAAGCAGTAGCACCCCTGGGTACATATCCTGCGGTGTATAAAAAGGAATGCTGAAGCCTTGGAGAGCAACTAGTAAGCAAATTTCTCTAGGGTTCTGTTTTAGTTCCTGCATCCAGTCTCCTGTCTTACATTTCTGCCTTGACTCCCCTCTGTGATGGACGGTTAACCTGGAAGTGTAAGTTGAAATAAGCCCTTTCCTCCCTGAGATGCTTTTGGTCATGGTTTTATTACATTGTCACAAACATAACTAAATTTTTGCTTCACCATCAATAATCATTATTGTTTAATCATTTCTGAAGTAGATCTCTTATAATAAAATATATCAAAGAGTTTTGCTTGAAGTAACTTGAATTGAAATGTTAATTGCCTCATATTAATGTGACTTTACAATTCTAGGCTGTTTCAGAGGGTGCAGTGGTAATTTTTGCAAGCTGATCACTAGAGGAGACTATGTGCTGCCAGAGTCAGGTTTACAATGTGACAGAGTCCAATATTCTAGTTCTATCCTTTTGTGAATACATGATAAATTCACTTGATTTAACTTATTTATAATATTTAGCTTAATTAACATAATTACATTATGCTATATGCTTTCCGGCATTAGGTATGAGTATAATTCTTAGTTAATGAAGACATTTATGTGCATGAAACCTGAAATAAATATTTTGGATAGATTCTAGCAGTCTAAAAATTAGTGTATACTGATTCTTTCCATAAGAAATAGGAGGCATATGTTCACAAAACACTAACTTAAGTGTAAGGGGAGATAAAAGATTTTAGGTAGATATTTCATCAATGACTATATATTATGGTGATATATTGTTTATTATTTATTAAAGCCACCAGAGATCAAAGTAGCAAAGCAGCTAAGCAGCTGTATTAGTTAGCTATAGAAGTGAAGTGGCGGTAGTATACACCTTTAATCCCAGGATTCTGGATTAAGAGGTAGCCAGATCTCTGTTAGTTCAAGGCTATACCAACTACACAAAATTGATCCAGTCTTAAGAGAAACAGCTCACACAAAGATGGTCTCAGCACTTGGGATCACATGCCTTTAATCCCAGGACCAATGAGAGATTTTAAGACAGAATCAGGGTCTCAGGGCTGGCATTTATTCTCCAGATACCCTAAATATAGGAAGGAAGGCATGGAGTCTCTAGCCATGCTGAGGAGACCATAGCAGTCTGAGTGAATCTGAAGAGCAGCAAAGATGGAGCAGTCTGAGGATCAACCCTTTCGTCTGAGCATAGGTAAAGATAAGAGCTAGTGGCTAACTGATTTGCTTTTTTGATCTTCAGATTGAATCTTGAACCCAGTTATCAAGATCTAGGTCTTTTATTTTTCATGTAACAACATATATTAAATGGTGGTGTTGCATATTGAAAAGTATGTGGTAATATCTTGCTTGTACAAATAAAGCCTGTTTTGGGGGACAGAGAATGGAGCTTGCCAGTAGCTAACCATAGTGGTCTAAAGAACTGTGCAGACAGACAGTAAGCGAGGAAGCTGGGGGAGAAACAGGATATATGCAGGGAGAAAGAGGATATCACTCTTTTTTCTGCTGAGACACCAAGAAGGTAAGGTGTGCTATGGCTTGCTCCTTCTCTCTGATCTCCCAACATTTCCCTATATGTCTTCCTCTCGTTTTTCATTATTTAAATCAATTAAGAACTCCATTTACAAAAGTATACTAAAATACTAAAGGAAAAAGAATTAAAAACTCAATGAGTTTAATTGGGTTGATTAAAAATAAGAATAAACCTCCACGAGGAGAGCAGGTTTGAAGAGACAAAAAAGATGTGCTGCTAAAGTTAATTTTGTTTGACCATTCAGTTATGTCTAATATGTAGAGATAATGGGGATGTAATTATTTGTGTTACAACAGCATTCTATTAAGAATGATATTACTCTTAGTTATAACTTCCTTTGTTGACAATGTTTTTCAAAGTTTTAGGATCCAATAAAGATATACGTTCAGACTAGTCCATTTTTAGGGTAAATATCTTCTATACATATTATTTTAAAACAAAGCCCTTTTAAGTATACTTGTAATTTACTATCTCTAGTAACACATAATTTGATACTTTTCAGTTAGAAGGACTAATAAGCTTACTTTTTAGAAATGCTTACTGAGAATAGAGTGAAATACACTCTTCATCCCATCACGTATCTGTTCAATAACAAGAACAAAACTAACATTTATTGACGTCTATTTTCTCTGAGAATTAGTTCTTTCTTGTATTCACTTGCTACAATTAATTTTCTGAGGCTCTAGACATTATTCTGGTCACTGAAAATATAAAGATTAAAAAATACAGTCATGTTCCTAAGAAAATCACATAGTTGTTAGAAGATATGAGGCAAATACGTCTGTAGAATAATGAAGGACCATCTGAAAAAATCTGAAAAACAGATAGGCACTGATTACTCTTTTACATTCCAGTAGAGGCAATCATGGACTGATGGAACAAAAAAGCTAATGAACTCAGGCACAACTAACTAGAACATATATTTAAGCTGGAATGAGAGGTAGGTATTATGCAAACACATGAGGTTAGAGTGGGCATGAATATCTTTGAGTAGATGAGGAATGTACTGAAAATCACAGTAGTAAATATGAACATGGTATTGGTAGAACCTGAGAGGGGGATAAGACACTAGTCTAAGAAGCGGAGGTAGATAATTATAAAGAAGCCATGTTAACTGGACTAGTAATTTGGACTTCATACTGATTGCTTGTTTATTTAAGGCCGTTGAAACATATATTTTGGGAGGACTTTATTAGGTTACTGTTTAAGAAAGATCATCAAAAATCAATGAGGAAAATAGATTGAATGGGTAACAATAAAATAAAGGTGAGGAGATCATGAAAAGAACTAGAGATCATTCAGAGGTCATAAGGGCAATGAGGCAAGAGAGAGAGGTGGAGTGAAATATAGGGAATATTGAAAAAACAAATCTGGAAAGGCATACACATTATTTCATTTGGTTGTTCTGAGAGAATCAGGGATGCCTTTCACTTTTTATGTTCAAAAATAGCACCAAATTTATTTAGTTGTAAACATTTGTTGTAAAAATTAGTGTAAGATACACTTTTTCCTCTTATTTACACAGCTGCTACTGAACTTGAGCATAACTGGGTTTAACTCACAGCTCAGGTTGGAATCAACTTTACTTCAAATGTGTCTGGCCTCCTTGGCTCAGCATCCACTGGCATCATTTCATGATGAAAGGTAGGACATAAGGGAGTGCACTCAAGGGCCTTGTTAATAGCACATGCTTATTGTGCAAAATAATATCACAGCAATGTTTTCATGAATCTATATCATTTACATTGGTCATAATCATACTTATATCCCTTCTTATTCCTCTTCCTTCTCTGACTGACACCTAGTTTCACAAATAGTTCATCTTATGTCTTCATGATTTATGTTTAAGTCCTGATTCCACATATGAGAGAAAACCCACAATATTTCTTTGGCTTAGCCTACTTAACTCCATGAGGTATATTTCTATCCATTTTTTTCCTCAGATAATATAATTTAAGTTTTTTTATGATGAAATAAAATCCCACTGTGCATAATATCCTACATTTTCTTAATGTATTCATGTGATGTTAGACACTTGAGCCAATTTCATGACTTAACTATAGTGAATAGTAGCCATGGTCTTTTAAACGTCTGGCTGTGTCAGAAATCACTACATTGGCCCAAACAAATCTTGTTGGCAAAGCTGAAAATCAAGCGATGGTAGGTCAATGTATTCTATGCAGCAAAGGGACTGCATGCAATACATTGAAAATTCAAGGCCTCAAATGTAACTTACCATAAGCCTTATGTGGCTGGTCATGGAATTCCAGAGATAAAAGAAGATAAAAATGCATAATTCAGACATATAAAAAATGAAAATTGGCTTTTAACATATTGAAGTGACTCCAGCCATTCAAACCATCACTGTTTAACAGCCAGTTGGGTATACAAACTGTAAGCCATTAGGACAATTATATCTATGCTGGGAACACAGGTCAGAAAATTGTCTGAGTTGCTTCTTGGAAGAGAGTAAGGAGTAAAAACAAGGAGAATATGGGGAAGCAGTCCAGTATTTAAGAGATAAGCATCAGCCGGAGAAAATGAGAAACTCTTAGAAACAGAAGAAAAGAGTGATTGTGCATACTGAAACTACCTAGGGCTTGAAGAAGGAAAGGGTTCAGAATTATTAGCTGTATTTTAAATTAGAAGTGTATTACCAGAGCCAGATCAATAACAGGGTCATGTTAGAAACCAGATTAGTTTTTGGAGAGACTACAGTTGGATTTCTAGAGGCTCCAGCATGTCTGCTATTCTCATCCCTGTCATCCGTTTCCCTCTCCAATTCAGTACAAGGTAAATCTGTTTCTAGACATGTCCTGGGTGGGTAAAATGCTCTATTATTTTCACTGCCTAGATTAGTGCAAGGTCAAACACATCACACAAGAACTTTCTGCAGGTCTCCAGATTTAACTCTTGTTATGACTACAGTCTACTTTCATATCATAGACAGACTAATCCTTTAAAATAGGAATCAAATATTCCTAGTATACACTTACCACTAATGCTCTGGCATGGCAATTCTTATACAGTTCTACCCATGACAATCTCATGTTCTACTAAAATCATATAAGGCCAAAATATTTCATTCATGTTGTCTTAAATTATGCCTTCCAGGCACTCCACTATTGTTCCAACTTCAAGTTTGTACCATCCATCCTGTGGCTTTGGAAGATGTCTTGGAACTAGCTCTTGTAGAACAGGCTGGCCTCAAATGCACAGAGATCCACCTCCCAAGTGCTGGGGCATCCTCCAGTTCTTTAATATTTTCTCTGTCAAAATCCAATGCTATAATGTGTGAGATAACATTCACTTTGAACTTCTATTAATTGCAGTTGCCAATTTCCCAGTAATTGACAGGTTTAAAATAATTTTTTTTAAAGTAGAAAAGGATATCCTGTTATGTTTTTGTCTCATAAACCTGTTGAATTTTCTGTTTTGCAACTTCTAGTCACTAAGTTCAATTTTGTCTCCTATTAGTTCAGGTATGTTGAATTACTCACAAATTACTTTCATACTAATAACTATTAACTGACTAAATACAATGACTCTTTGATGATCAGTTATATTGAGTGGAAAAATAATCAGGACAAAGGAACTAATAATACTCTACATAAAATATATTGTAAAACTTGCACACAACATAGTTTGAATAAATCCATTTACCCATTGTCTCCCTTTCACTCCAACTAGTACCTTTTCCTCTTAGTTTCTTTTAAAAATCAAAAACACTGAGACCATTTAGCATTGTTAGTGCATGCATGGGTGTAAGCCTAACCACTAAAGCATAAGTAACCTACTCAGTGCTATATCCCTGAAGAAAACAGACTTTCCTTCGCTCACCAATAATTAGTTGCCAAAAGCTCTTCAGCTACAGATAGGATTCTGTGAAACACTCCCACATTCATTCTGGAATTTTGTCTGATTTGTTCTTGTAGTGGTCTTGTGCATATAGAAACAGCCATTATGAATTATGTGTGCAATGGCTCTGCCATGACTTCAAAGCTCTGATTTAAGGCAATCCTCTTTAACATCTGATTCTTAAAATAGTTCCACTTCTTCATCCATGCCAATTCCTGAGCGTTGAAAGAAGGAAATGACACAGCTTCTTTTATTTTTACATGCCTTTTATTGATAAAACTCATAGTACTAGTCCTGTGTGGCAGGTACATTAACCTGCTAAGCCATACTGTTCACCATAAAACTCTCTAAGTTTTTGTCATGATTAAAATAAATTGTTGTATGAAAAAAAGTACACACAGGGCAAAAGCCTCATAGTAACTAAATGGAGAGATGGGATAGTATTTGGAGTAAGTCATAGCTGGCACTCATTTGTTTTTGTGTGTGCCTGGGTATACAGATATGCCTATTTGATTGCAGTTAATTTAGCATTTAAAGTGCAAGTGCTTGGGGCTAGAGAGTTGACTATTGGGTGATACTGTTTGCTAGACAAATGTGAGATTTCACTTTGAATCCCAGGGCTCACATAACAAACTGAACATGTTCCTGCACAGGACTGTAACCACATTTTTATGGGGGCGAGCACAAAGACATCCCTGCGGCTTGCTGCCTGCCAGCCTAGCCCCAAAATGTGAGTGAGCTCCTTGCTTAAAGGATTAAGGTAAAGAGTGATATATGAGGACATACAATGTCTTCCTCTAGCCTCCCAGTGCTACAGGTGTGTACCTCATCACTTGTTCCATCTCACACATGTGTACACTCTCCACGCACATATGCATATACCCACACACATAAAATAAAATCAATAACAAAATGCTGATGGGAATGAAATTTTGTTTTGACAATAAAACTGAAACTAGCAGAAATAGTGAAGGACAGTGGCTAAAACTGCACAGTGCCATGTTGAGAGTGTGATTAATGTACCTGCCATTGATAGACTAAGATACATCTCTTTCACTTAAACTATTAAGAGGAATGACTATGAATGTTCAGTTTTTTCTTTCTCCAAATATCCATGTCTTCTATCAAATAACCTATGTTCCTTGTTTTATATTCTATCCATGTTTTTCTCTCTAATTAGGGAGTCTGATACAGCATAACTATTTGTGCTCATGAAGATGTATCATATTTATTTAACTAACATGTTAAAATTATTTTTTGCTAGAAGTTTATTTTCAGTTGTTATAAATATGATTATAACAAACTGTATATAAGCATATATGTGTAAAATTATATATGTGTACATACAATTGCATATATTGTTATACATACAGCTCTTTGAATATTTTTATAGAAAAAATTCTTGTAAAAGTCATTAAATAATTTTTTTCTTATTGTTTTGTTACTTTTTATTTATTCCAATTTGCTTTAAAATCTATTTGAAGAATAAAATATAATTGAGTCATATAATTGTTTCCATAATGGGAATGATTTTGATAAAAACTGGTCATATGATTGTTACTGTTTCCCAGTTTCAATTCATAAACAGTTGTTGGGGAGCAGGTGACTCTATCTAGAAACTACTCTTGCCTAGACTTTTTGACTTTATGCTGTATAAACTGGACATGCAGGACCCACAGGAAAGTGACTGCTGATAAAAGATGGACTTTGCTACAGGGTTCCTGCTTCAAGAAAGAATCTGCCAGACAGTCTGCAGAACAGAGGGAAAAGTGACTGACAAACTGCCACTACACGTGGACAGTTTAAAGTTTTCTGCTTTGCTGAGGAGTCTGCCAGACACATTATGGCCTATGGGCTGAAGATGTAACATTACAAAAGAACTTCAGATGACTGACCAGGCAGTGAGTTGTCTCTGTCATTTCTAGAGTGTATATATTATCCTTCTGTGGTCTTTGAGGGAGTTGAAGCCAGATAATCATGGTTATAGTTTTCCTTAGTTAGGGTTAAAAATAAGTTACATATATGACTTTAGACTCAAAAGGTAGGATAGATGATGAAATATTTTCTTTAAATCCTGCTAAATGTTAATGGGCTAAATATTGCCAACAATAGTTCTTATTTGGTAACTGTTTTGTATTTTTCTTTGAGGGTATATTTGAATTTCTGGGTTCAGGACTATGCAATGACATGGTCTAGTCTTAACACCCTAAGAATAGGACACCAATTCTTAAGGATACTAACAATATAGTTTGAAATGTTTTTGTGTTGCATATCTGCCAAGATTTGCTTGTGAGCATGCTATACCGGCAGTAGAGACTTGATCTATGTAGCAGGCAATGCTGTCTGGTTGGAGATGCTATGGCCACTCTATCTGTCAGGAAGTCCCTGATGAAGTACATAGTGATGTGTGGACAAAGGAAAAGGAGGTAGACAAATTGAGACAGACCTGAGGTGGAGCCTGATAGTGATTCTCAGGCTATGGGTAAGACTTGAAGTCTCATGAAGGAAGTGTTTATAAAATTGGCTTCTTAAATTTTCTTTCTTCAAATGTCTTTCCCTTTGCTCTTATTGATGATTGGTGACACCTGTTCAAAATTCTGTCAGTTTGGTGGGTGAAAAATTGAAGTTTGTTTTGATGGTCATGTCTTCAATTACTAGTAAATTTGAAATGTATGTGCCAACGTTTGTCTATTTAGATTACTTTCATGAATTTAATTTTATTTCCAGAATCTATTTTTCTACAAGAACAGCTGTCTTTTGTTCATAATTTGTCATAGCTGTTTTTGTTTATATTGTATTTAAGAGGATCACAAAATAAATATTTTTGTTTCATAATTAACATTTTTATGCTGATATGTATTGCTGTGTTATGTAAAACAAGGGTAAATATTACTTCCCATTAGACTGGAGCACAGTGCTGATTTTATGAGTCATTCCATTTTTTTTAAACTTCTTTATTGAATCTTTGGGGGGTTTCACATCATGCACCCCAAATCTGTTCTCCTCCTGGTTCCCCTTTGTTCCCCCATTCCTGTTGTATACCCCCATGGAAGAAAACAAAAAAAAAGTAAGCAAAAAAAAAGAACAATAACAACAAAACCCATTAAACACACACACACACACACACACACACACACACACACACACACACACACACCACACCACACCTCTAAACATCTAAATCTCTTCTCTTTCTCCTGCCACTCCATCAACTCTTCATTTGTCCTTATGGCATTGGAGGCCACATAGTGTACCCCTTTGTCTTTTGAGCTTGACTGGCAACTGTCTATTGCAATGATTCATTGGTCTGGTTTAAGGCCTCTGGTTTATAGTACACCATCCTCACTGGATCATCACCGGAGCTCTTCTGGAATATCCTGTGTCTTAGATATCTTGTGGGTATCCTTCCTCAGGACCAGTCCCTTCACAAGCTCCAGCAGCACCTAGATAGGGTAGATGCTAGGGTGGGTCAATCCAAGGTCAGTTGTGGGCCTGGGTGATAGCCAGTCATATCAGATTGAGCCATGGGGGCCACCTGCCTCAGCTGCAGCTGTGGAGTCAGCTCTCCTACATGCATGCCCTTAGGGTAGGTTCATCCTGTTGTGCGGGGTGGAGTCCTCTCTCCTGAGTACAGGGGCCAGCTCCCTTGCTAAAGTGGGCAGCAAGAGGCAAGGCCGCTTTTCCCAGGGCAATAAAGGACTGGACTGACTCAGTACAGCACTCTGATTTCATCTCAAGTGATTCCTAAGGCTCCCTGAGGTGCCACTGGCCACAAACATCATCACAGGCCCAGCTGACTGCAATGGGCTTAGCTGTCTTCTGGAGCCCAGTTAAGGTTTATAAACCATGCTACCATTGAGGCCATACTGATCTGGGTAGCTTTTGCTGTCATCTGGGGCCATGGTAACATCTAGGCCTAGGCTGCTATAGAGAACCATGTCTGTGTCCATGATTCTCCCTCAACTGAGGTCTGTACTGATGCCCATGTCCCCATGGTGCCACCTGAAACCTGAGGTCTGGGCTGCATCCTGGGGTCTTTTGGTGTCTACTGGACATACTGCCATCAGAGGCATAGTGTCTGAAGCTATTCCTCAGGATGTCAACCAGGCTAAGTTGCTGCCTAAGGGCATGTCTGGGTCTGTGACCCACCTGTGCCTGAGGTCAGTATTGAACTTTGTGGTGCATATTACCACTAGGACCCATACAGAGGCCTAGGATCTAGGCCAAAGCCTGGCTTTTGTGGAGTCAGAGGGAGCCATGCCACATCAGGGGCCATAGAGATATAGGTGGCCTGTGCTACCACCCAGGACCAGGATGTCATCAGAACCCAGACTGCCCATTGAGGGCAATATCTGGGTTCATGCCCCTGTAGAAACTAAGGTACAGATTGACATACATGGCTCTGATGACCACTGAGTGCCATAAAGAAACTCAGGGTCAAACTAGTAACCTGAGTCTGGGTTGGTGACTGAGAATTAGGATACATCCATATCTGAGTGGCCTGTGCTCCTGCTCAAGGATATGACAACATCTTAGCCTGAGCTTTAGCTGAGCCCAACTGTAGGATCTGTGCTGATGCCTGATGTCCCTGCTTCCATGGAAGACCATAAGGCACCCAAGATCAAGGGTGAAGCTAGTGCCTCAGGGCCATACTGCTACTGCGAACAGTGCTGGCATACAGGCTGCTGCTTAGGACTGTGCTGAGGTCCATGGTCCTACTGCAACTAGGGATTTGACCTGAAGTCTGGGTCCTGCACTACCAATAATAGTAATAGAGGCCCAGGGTTGGGACCACAACCTGAGGTCTTTTGTGGTGTTCCAAGGACCACAACAGGATCACATGGCTGCTGGAATCATTCCCACTTGAGTGGCCATTCCCTTCACCCAGAATTGTCAATGGAAATAGAGCCATGGTTATAAACATAGATCCTGACTACTATAGCACCAGGCACACACATGAGGCCCTTGGTAGCCACCTGATCTGCATGTCTCCATAGTCCTGGAAGGCAAGGCAGAGCCTCCCTCCTCAGTCTGCTTCTCATAGCCTCACCATGTGCCCAGGTGGCAAGCTGGCCCCCAACTACTGCCTAATCCTCTACATCTACATTTCTTCCTCCATGGGCCTTTCCATGGTATATGAACATTCTGCCTCTAAAACTCTCTCAATACTCCACCCACTGTTTACTTAAAATGAGGGGACCCATGTCTGTCAACTTTAGGCTCCAGCCAGACCCCTGGCCATCTGCCTAATCCTCTACATCTACATTTCTTCCTCCATGGGCCTTTCCATGGTATATGAACATTCTGCCTCTAAAACTCTCTCAATACTCCACCCACTGTTTACTTAAAATGAGGGGACCCATGTCTGTCAACTTTAGGCTCCAGCCAGACCCCTGGCCATCTTCCCACTAGCCTGTACCCAGGGACCCAAGCTGGCTTTCTTCTGCCTTCTGGGAAGATTCCAGCTAGACTCCACTCCTGCAAAGTCTGCATCAGGCAGGTGTCATCCTATTTTAAGGTCTTAACTCAGCCAGAATCTAAAATTCTGGCAAGTTATGGAGTCAAAGTTGGAAATCCTAGTGAGAAAAACAAGGCTTGGCAGCTGGACTGCTGCTGGAACCACTCTTACTTCAGTGAGGCAAAGGGAGGACAGATGCTCCAGCTTAAGGACGGACTGAGGAGAGAAGAAAGAGGGACACCTAGATGAGATGAGATGGGAGAGATAGAAGAGAGGAAGAATTCCCCTTCTTTACATTTGAAGAGGAGCCTTCAATGGATTGGCTTGTGCTGCCCCCACTGGTAAGGACTGATTTTTACTCAGTCCATTCAGATGCTAAGTTCTTCTCAACATATTCTCATAGACACACCTAAACATTTGGTCTTAAGAGCTACCCAGACATGCCCTAACCCACATAAAGCTAATCACAGAAGTTGTCCTAATCCACATGGAGTGGAAATATGTTAACATATGGACAGAGGCATTTTGCACCTGTAATTAAGGTTACTGGTTTTAACGAGGTTATAACATAAGATTGTCGATCCCAAGTTGATCACTAAGCCCTGAAGTGATCAAGAAACTTCTCTGCTGATTCGTAGGAGTGGGAGCATGCAGAATGGGTAAGAAGAGGTTGAAAGACCACTGCTGTCATAGGGAGCTCAAATGTAACAACAGTGACCTCTACCAGCCAAGAGCAGCTTCCACTTGATGCTCACAAGAAGCAGGATTTACAGCTCACCAACTGCATGCAGCTAAATGTTGCCAACAGCTAGGACAATCCTGAAAGTAAACACTGCACTCCTGTCCCTGCAGTTCTAGTCTAGACTGACTAGTGTCTGGTTTTAGTGATGTGATACCAGGTCTGAGATAAGACCTCGGTCCATCAAGACTTCTGAGAAAATAAATGGTATTGTTTGAAGCTTTTACACTTGTGATAGAAAATTAACACAATTACAGAAAAACAATGAATTCTATGAATTCATGAAGATCTTAAGTCTTAAGGGAGATATAACAAGTTAACACAACAGAAAGACAAAGTAAAACATGAAATTATCAATTAGGAAATCTTAATTTTTATATTACAACTGTACTGGCAACTGGAAGCTTGTATACTTAGGATATCTGAAGTTTTCCCTGTTCTCATGAATTGTTAATATTATTCAGATGGCTCCATAAAATAAGTGAATGCATTGAAGACGCATCATTGTAGAACCTACACTAGTAAGAGACTGTAGTTTTTGCATCTCTGAAGGAAATATAGAAGAAAAGTATAAGTATAAACATATTTTCTACATGAAATTCTGAGGGGATAATTTTTTAAACTGACTGCTATTATAAATGACCTTTTCAGGCTATAATTTCTAAGACTTAAAATTATTCTGAGATTGCAAGCCAAATGCAAGAAATGCTCATAAAACATGATCACGAGTGTAACTTGATTAATAGATCCAAGGAATGATATTTTTTTATTCTCTTGTATTTAAAACTGTAATAGTCACCTTCTAATAAGTTTTGAAACACTGTTCTTCCTTCACATTTCTCTTTCAAGTTGTAGATAAGTATTATAACTTCAAACATGAACAGTATATCTCTGCTACTTTTTACAGTATTCGTTTTTAGAAATATATTCAATATACATGGCTCAGTGGCTTAAAGGCATCACCAAAGATTCAAATTGTGAAGAGACAGAACCCAATGATCAACATAAAATTGCTTTGAAAGAGAAGATCCTTCCTCTTAACACAATGATTCTAAAGTAGAAAATGGTGTAAAAGTGGTAGTATGAGCTAAGCACTGAGCCGAACTCCTGTAATCCAGTTGCAGAGAGGGAGGAGTGATGAGCAAAGAGGCCAAGATCAGGCCAGGGAAACCTACTGAAACTGCTGACCCGAATAAGGGGAGCTCATGCACTCCAGACTGATAGTTGGGAAACCAGCATAGGAGCAACCCAGACCCCCTGAATATGGGTGACAATTAGGGGGCCTGGGTAGACTATGGGCCTCTGGTAGTGGATCAGTATTTATCCCTAGTGTATGAATGGACTTTGGGAGCCCATTCCACATAGAAGGATACTTCCTCAGCATAGATACACAAGATGTGACAGACTTTGATGACTCACCCATGGAAGGCCTCACACTTCCTGGGGAGCAGAAAGGGATGGGATGGGGGAATTGGTGGAGATCAGGGGAGGAGGGGAAGGAGAGGGAACTGGGATTGATATGTAAAACAAGATTGTTTTTAATTTAAATTTTAAAAAGGGAAAAAGTGGTAGTGTGTATGTGAGCATGCCCTCATGTGAACTTATGCCCATGCATGTAAGCACAGTTTTGCCTGTGCATGCATATGTGGGAACCACAAGTCAAATTCTAATATCTTTTTCATTTTCACATCATTGTTTTGACACAAGGTGCATCACTGAACCCCAAGGTTGCCATTTCTGCTGGGCTATCTGCCCAGTGAGCTTCTGGTATCCTCCTACCTCAGTTCCAGACCTCTCCTCCACCCTTCATCCCTGTTCAGTGCTGACTGTATAGACAAGTTGGTGTGATTATATTTTATGTGGGTCCGGGCACTCCAAAAATCAGGTCTTCTCACTCCCTCAGCAAGGAGTTTATGCATTGAGACATCTCTTGAATCCAAAGAGCATGTGGGCTTTAATATGATCATCCTCTCTAAGGCCCTTCTACTGCTCTGAAGTTCTGCACACTAGTTACAGGAATGTATCGTTTTTCTTCTACAATTGTCTTGTACAATAGATGACAAGAATATACAGCAGACAGGGAATGATGGATCTGAGGGGACATTTTTAATACATTTAAGTACTTAATATTTCTGATAAGTTTAGATTTAGTAGAGATAGTATTGAATGGTTGAAATTCTGTGATGTCAAGTGATTTGAAGAACAACCTGAGATGGTCTTATAATTATCACTTAATAGCAAACATTGATGAAAATGTATTATAGACTAAAGACTTTCCAAATTATTTGTAAACACAGTAAACTATATAGGAATTCTTTATCTAACAAATTATTAATGTAATTATTTCCTTCCCAGATGATTTCCAAATCATTGTTTCTCTATTACTTAAGCAATGTACCTAGCACATATCAGATGACTGATGTGCAAATGTTCATTGAATGGCTATCACATTCCTGTTTATTTAGGGGAATGCATGCTGCAAGAAATACCAATAGCAGAAAGTGTCATGCTGGATAGATATAGGTTTTCCATACTCTTCAAGCTTTTGATCTACAACCAAGAAGTGAACCAGGATAAGATGAAATTTAAAAAATTAATATAAAATAGAAGAAAGGACAACAGAAGAAAGCCATATAGGCAATATATGTATATATAGAGTGAGGACATCACATAATGGGACCAGAGATCTGATTTTCATTTCCTTTCTACCATGTATTGATGGTTGATTTAGGAAAAGTCCTTTACCTTTTCAAGTTTTAGTTTTCATTTGTTAATGGTGATAATAATACCTAGCATATGTTTACTGAGAAGACTAAATGCCATCATATCATTAGAACTAGTAGATAGAGTTGACAATAAATGTTCTTATGAATATTTTGAACTAAAGCAGCAAAAATAATTTAGTTTAGTTGCTCAATAATGAATATTTAAAAAGCCATCTTTCATTTCCTTTCCTTACAACGTGGAATTTTTTCATTAACTTCTCTGGGAACCTTACTCATTTGCATCATGTCTCAGTAATACAGAGTGAAACCAACCATCACTGATTACATTATGATTAACTTAGCTAGTTTGTCATTCCAACAGTGAAGGATGACATGGTAATGATATTCCTTAATTAGTTAAACATTTCTCATTTATAAATTTGAAGGTATATTATGTCTCAATGAATTTAAATGTGTTTTGACCCAAAGAGGCTAATTCTCTTGTTCACAGATGTGGACAGTTTTAAAATGCATTTATTAGGGGGTTATTGGGTCAGGGAGAATCATCACTTTCCTCAAAGAAAGACCAAGATGTTCTGTGAGAAGATGTTGTCAGAATCTTTAGTCAAAACACCCGTGGCATTGACAAAATAATTGAGAGAGCACATAAAAGTGGGAACTCTCACCAGGGTGGAAATGCTAAATTGTGCTATTTCCTTGTGAATTGTTATCCTTGGTGTAACAGAATATTGCAAAAGGTTCTGCTAGAAGGCTCTGATGTATATTAGGCAGGACTAATGTTGTTTCATGGAACAACATCTGCTTTAGAGAAAGCTTTGCCTCTAGAGTCACATACTTCAGTGCGTAACAAATATTAAAGAAAATATTTTTAGTTCTAATTCCTTTTAAAAAATAAAACAAAAAGCCACTGTATTCACTGTGGGTATGATCACCCATCAAGATGTGGGTAAATATTTATATGCATACAGGTATGGTGGATATAAACATGTACATGTACAGGGACTTTCAAGTTGTAACTTTACCAAAGGTTTAGGCAGAATCTTCTGCTGGCTTGGGCCCAAAAGTTCAGACTGTGGCACTATGAATGTCAGTATTCCTATTAGTGGGACTGAGTTTGGTGATATACATATATATATATATACATATATATATATATACATACATACATACATACATACACACACACACACACACACACACACACACACACACACACACACACATATATATATATATATATATATATATATATGAATAAAAGTAAACTGGTGGTGACTTGGACTCTGGCTTTGATGCCTGGGAGTAGTCCATGAGCAGATTTACCTACTGTCAAATACAGCAAGGACCTCTTCAAGCCCAAGGAATCCAATTCCAATGACTATTCTTCAATTTGGCATCACTTTGGCATTCCTTCAAATTCTATGAAGAAGCCCAAGAAAACTTCCATACCCTTTAAAGAAATGATCATTTTGAATAGAAAACAAAAGAAAAGGAAAAACAAACAAACAAACAAAAAACAAGAGAATCATGAGCTACAGTGTAATAGTAGGTCTTTGTGAATGCATATTTTGTATCTTCTATGGTATTACCTTCCTAGGCACAAAATTCACTGCTTAATTCAATAAGAGAAAATTACTAAATCATAAAGGAATATAAATTAAACTGTTAGGCGCATAGCTAAAACTAAGCATGATTTCCTTTCATTTATACTATTTATGAACATGTTTGAACAGTGCCTTGGTTACCAGGAAGCACTATGATAAAGTGCATTGGTACTTTTCAGCAGAATAATCTAGTCATCTGTCAGGTTTGGATGTGCTGCTTCCAAATCCCTTCTGTTTACAGCTTAGTTTGTTGATATCATCTTCCACATAAGAAAAACCAAAGGAATTACACAATCTGATGCTGTTTGAAAATAATATAGTATGAAATCCCCGCATTACTTTCAGAACTTTGTCTATAAAAAGTTGATATATTAGAAATCTGTGGATCCAAGTGTCTCATGTGATGGTATCACATGTAAGTTACAATGAAAATGAAAATTCACAATTGCTGCATTTAAAAAGTGTGGTGTGTGTGTGTGTGTGTGTGTGTGTGCACATGCATGTGTCACAGTGTACATATGGAAATCAGAAGATGACTTTTGAGAGATGGTGCTCCCCTTCTACTAGAGATCCTGGTAATCCAACTCAGGTCATCAGGTTTGTGTAGCAAGTGCTTTTGTCTACCAAAGAATCATTTTCATACAAATTCTTTATTTAAAAAACCCGTACTCTGGCCCAATGCTCACCCTGAGCAGTGGGCCCAGCAGGAGCAAGGGTCCATCTTTGATAATATTCAAATGTTTGCTGCATCCTCACATGTTAGAAAGGACTTTGGGAGCACATTCCCCATGGAGGGATACTCCCTTAGCCTAGAGACAGGAGGGAGGGCCTAGACCCTACTCCAAATAACTCGACAGATTTTGATGATTCCCTCCTGGAAGGCATCACCCTTTCTGTGGAGTGGGTGGGGAATGAAATGAGGGGGTCAGGGAGCATGGGACAATGGGAGGGAGAAAGAACTGGAGGAGAAATTTATAAATAGAAATAAATTATAAAATAAAAGAAATATACTTTTTAGCTTCTTTGCATGATTTATACCACCCTCCTGTCCTTCATGCTGTTCCCTCTTCTTTCCTTCTTCCCTCTGTTTTTCTTTCATGCATTGTTTAAAGAAGTCAAGCTTAAGCTTTACTTGAGACCCATTTATCCTTTGGTGTGACTGATAAAGTTGTACTTCTTATGATGTGATTTCTGGAAAGTTTGTTCTCATACCAATCCATAACAAGATCAAGATGCACACTAAGCCAATTCAGTACCCATGACTAGTAATTAAATGACTGAATTTTTATGACCATGTATTTCTTTTATCTATCACATTGTATAGAACACCTCCCAAATTAGTAAGTTAAAGTGCTCCTGTGGAGGGGATACACACACTAAAAGGTAACAGAACATATCATCTTTATGGTTTGCTAATGATGTGAAAGAAGAAATCAATGTTTTTCAGAATATTTGTATAGACAATAGTATAATATTAGACTCAATCCTCACAGGAATAATGGAAAGCACTGTTGGAGAATGTTAAAATTACACACCAATCAATAAGTTCAGAGATAGACCGTAATATGTGAGAAATTTGTTAGTCCAGGAATACAGTTGTTGTTAAACTGTAAAACTAAGAGTCTCAATTAATATGTTAATGATAGGAAAGCCAGCACCAAGGTCTGGAACGCAACCCATCCCAACAGGTTGCTGTGTCCTATCATAACCCACGCTTTTCTTCATAGCATATCTGGTCCTATTTATCACATGAACTCAGGGTCTGTGATCCAGGTCCAGCTTGGTTCTAGTTTGAGCACAAATCAGATATGACATAATTAGTGCAGATTGTCATGTTAGATAGCTCTTCAAAGTACATTAAACTATTTCAATTAATTTATTAAGATGGCCACTGTATCATTGTCCGTGTTAAATTCAGATTCTCAGATTTCTTGGCCTCCATTTCCTGGAATCTGAAACACCTTATCTTCAATTTCAATATGGAAAGCATTAACTGGATATTCATCCCACATCATAACTACATCTCCTTAGGTCAGAAATATATTTTTATAAAGCTCAGATCTGAAAAAAAAAGCAGAAATTCTAGCTTAAATGAAGATTTATTGTGAAATTTGATCTTGACTTGAAGCAGGATTTTTCAAGAATTTGTCCAGAATCTTGTAGCTATTAAAGATGATATATGAGATTATTCTGATGAAATATGCAAATGACTTTCAAGAATGATGTAGAAGAAATTTTGCACCAGGGCATTGAGAACAGATTGGCAGCATATCTACTTCATTTATTTCAAATTTTTAGATTGGTTCCTGTTGTCAATAATAATTTAACCAGTTCATCATGGATTAATTACTCAGTGGCCAGTATATAAAGACTACTTAGGAGGTCTTTACTATTAACTAGTTGTCTGAAGTAGATCCTCAAAGACCATATCTCTATTGATAAGCTAATATTTATTGTCTAGGAGTTTAAAACAAACCCAATAGTTCCATACGAACTCATTCCAGAGATGAAATTATGTTCTATTAATTTCAAACAACCATTTATTGAATGTTTTGTGAAACTGGAGGGAATTTACATACAGGGACATGCATTCACTGCTCTCTAAAAATACTGGATTCTTTCTCCTCTTCATACATGTCAATGGGAGTCTAGTTGTAGGATCTTTGCCTGAAAGTTTCTCTTTCTAAAATGCAGATGCTTCTTCTCATTCATACATTAGCTCAAATATTATTACTGAAGAAAGCCTGTTACTGCCAACATTGAAACTGGTTTATAGTCATTGTCCATCACAGTATCTCACACTATTTTCTTCACAGCACTTCCCAGCAACTAGAAATATATGCTGATTCATTTCTTTATAAGTCCGTGATTCCATCTCTATATTAAAATGTAGATATTCCTTCAGGAATATTTAATCATTACTTATTTTAAACAACCTTTACTGAAATGATATCCAGACCAGAACATTGGCCAGAAACTCAATCAATCCCAGTTAACATGCTTTCAAAGGAATGCCATAGAATTTGAAATAAAACTTTGAGGACAGTGTAAATCTGGAGCAGACATTAACAATATTTGTATTGACATGGAAAGAATCTAGTTAAAAGCCCCCAAATGGGATAACAAAATTGAGGGGCTGGAAAAGTATGGTTTAGAAACTCATCAGGCAAGGCTGGAGCCTGGTTCCTCAATCTCCACTCTGAATAAAAACAATAATCTCTCTTTACAGTTTTAGATAGTTTGAGTTTGTGTCATTGCTAAGAAAAATGGAGAATAATTATTTCTATAAAGGTCAGGTAAAGATCGGCTTTAAAAAGTAGTAGGTTTTGACTGGTAAGACTAGTCCCACTGCAGATATAGGTGAGGTATTATGCTGGTGTTAATTCTACATTAAAAAAAAACCTGTGTATCTTATATTTCTGAATTCCAGTTCTTATGAACTATAGATAGTTGTTTATAGATTAAGATCTCAACTGTTATATTGTCTTTTACCATGTTTAAGATAATATACTTATTTTTACCTCAGAAAAATTGTAACAAATTAATATTAATTAAAATGCAAATGAATATATTTTGGTTCTATCTTATTCTATTCTATTGTAAGTAAATATATTTATAAGAATATCTTAAAGCATATTTTTGTTTCATTAGGCTGTACTCAATAAATTTTTAAATGGAAATGAAGCTAAAAAGATTAACATTTCATTTATTTCATTTATCTCATACATGAATGAAAATGTAACAGAATGGAAAAGAAAAATAGGTGTTATGCGTAATTTAAAATTTTGACAGGAATTCAATTGAATCTGTCAAGAAACTAATTGCAAAAAACAAAAATTTTCCAATTTTCATTAAGATCAAGACTTTTACATATCCATATTGGCTATGAATAGTTAATTTGGGAAGAAGAAAGAATTTTTTAAATGATGTATTATAAAATAATCTTTCATAATTCATTTTTGGGAAATTACCAACATTGAAAAAATGTGGAAGCTGGATACAAATGGTTTATACTCCTGTTGATAGTACTGATTTTCACAGTTCCTTAGCCTGGCCCCCAACACCTCACATGAGATGTAAAAAAGCTACATGATCTATATCGTAAAAGTTTGCAATAAAATGATGTCAGTGAACCTGCAGTTAGCTGACTTCCTTCAGAAAGAAGAGGTGGAGTTTACTGGGGATGAAGAGCTAGCAAAGTCAGAGGGATTAACATATACCATTAGCCACGGAGATATTGAAGAGAAAGGGTTGAGAGGGAATGAAATCAATAAAGTGTAAGTGATATGTACCCTTGCATCCCTCGACCTTAGCTTAGGCATGGAGAAAATCTTTGAGATCTTCCCCAAAGGGCAGGTATCTATATCACAACATGCTCAGTCACTGTCTTAGTGGTATGGGATGATTGATAGGCAGTGAGTCTCTGGTACTTGAGGCTGTCTTTGCTTGTAGGCTCCCAGCTTAGAGGATGTTTCATGAAGAAACCAGGGGCTGGCAGCAGGAGAAAGAAGCAGAGACAGTACAGGTAAAGGCCATGGGCAAGCATTGGCATCATTTAGTCTCATCTTTTGTGTTCATTTAGGGTGGTTGTAGAGGATATGTATTGTTAGAACTGTTCATGGTTTTTCTTGTAAGAGAACTGATGTTGGCTTTTCTATATTTTACTGCTAATTACTGCTTATATGGAATTCCCAGGATTTGAGTACATTTAAAATATACACTATACTTTCCATCTGACATTACTTGTAATTGTCAATCATGTAACAAACAATCCTAACTTGAAGAAATGTCTAAGTAAATAGAATAAATTAGTGGAACCCCTGTGAGAACAATGTCTTCTGTGCTAGTTAAGGTTTATGAATCTTTACTGTTTTGTTTTGCTATTTGATGTTACAGCACAACTATTTTGCCCTAGAATTTGGCAAGGTATCTCTGGGCTTTGCAGATAAAGAATCCTGCCTTCTCTTTATAAAATCAATGATTACATACCCTATCCCAAACCATCTATCTTTGCCTACTTGCTTCTGAAAATTATATTGCACATCAACTACATTAAATTGCAAAAATGAATTTAGGTACCAGTTATAGATTTTTTGAGCAGTAGAAACTCATCATGTCTTGGTTCAAGCAGCATGGATGTAACAGAGACTCTTTGTTTTCCAAGAGTCACTGAGTCCAAGTAGCCAGAGGAAACAGCAATCTATTATCCTGTCTATAATGGCTCCACAAGGAAGTAGAAGAAATGTCAAGAAGGAAATTACATGAGTCAGAGGGGAGATGTGTTAATGAAATACAGGGAGGTCTTAACACTTCTTAATTTAAAAGTCCCCAACACACTTGATCATTACAAAGTTCTATAATGACTTTCTTCCCCTATGCTAGTGGTTCTCACCCTGTGGGCTGTGACCCCCTGCATATTGAATGACATTTTCATGGATATCCTAAGACCACCAGAAAACACAGGGATTTACATTATGATTCATAACAGTGGTAAAATTACCATTATGAAATAGCAATGAGAATAATTTTATGGTTGGGGATCATTAAAATATGAGAAACTACATTAAAAGAATGATACACTAGTAATGTTGAGAACCACTGACCTAGAAGTACATGTTTATCCCAATTTGAAAACAGGTACCATTGAAAAGACAAGCATAGGTATATGCTAAATGTTTTTTCAAATGTCCTTTTGTATTTTTTCTGAGCACAAAAGTATATCCTTGGCAGATATCACCATCGTATACTTCCAGTGAGAATATTGTGCACAGATTATTGTCTTCATCTTAGCATAAGAAACTTCACATAGGATTCTGCTTCCTTCAATTATAAAACAAAACACAGATTTTGGCTGAAAAAGAATAAGCAGCTTTTATATACTAGAGTTATTTTGGCTTCCAGAGGACACATCAGATATATGTGCCTGTTTTAAAATGAAATACACAAATACTTATTAAGAGAAACCAAATAATAATTGCACACTCAATTCTCTAATGAACCAAGTCACATATATAGTGATATGAGAACTATGAACTCTTGCTACAGAAAGAAAACTTCATGAATTACAGTGCAGTGCTTATCTAGACTTTCTTTTGCTTTAGTCTTACAATCTCTCATTTCAGATGTTAATTGGGTCACCCTCTAGTCTTTGTTCTCCTAAATGTTTGTATTTAGTTTGTGTACATTAAGGTTTATATGTTTTGCTTTAAGTTCTTGGGGATTTTTATAAATACAGTGACAGTATCATACAGAACACAATACCACTCTAAAAAAACACCCTGAGCTCATCCATTCAGTACTATCTCCAAACCCACTTCTGATGCTTCTGTATTTATTTCTTTATTTATTACAGAAAATCACTCATTTGGTACCCTGTGGTATAAATTGTTTATAGACTGGGTTAGTTTATTTGTAAGCTTTGATTTCTCCTTGTACATCTCTGTGTGTGTGCATGCACATGTATGTTTGAGTGCTTGTGTGTGTTGTGTGTGTGTGTGTGTGTGTTCATATTTTGTGGAAAGGTACACTGGTGATATTTTAAATTATTAATTATGATTTATTATATGATATGATGGAGTTATGATAAATAAAATCAGTATAGTATCTATTGTATTGACAGGAGTTGATAAGGACTAGTAAATCACACCACATCCCATTTCTGAATAGAGTTCAAACAAAGCACGAAATGGAACCAACAGGGAAAAATTACATCATTAGCCATATGGATCTAACAAACATCGACAGGACATACCATCAGTGGTGGTTTAGATGAAAGTTATTACCCATAGGCTCAGGTATCTGACTACCTGGTCCCCAGTTGCTGGCACTCAATTGGGGAGGTAATGGGGATCAGCCTTGTGGGAGGAAATATGCCACCCAGGGCAGGCTTTGAGAAACTTAGCCTCAGTCTACTTTCAGTTCACTCTCTACTTTGTACTTTTGGTTTAAGGTGTG
Organism: Cricetiscus sungorus; assembly: GCA_030556225.1. Lineage (NCBI taxonomy): Eukaryota > Metazoa > Chordata > Mammalia > Rodentia > Cricetidae > Cricetiscus > Cricetiscus sungorus. The sequence continues at coordinate 112,382,295 of JANBXA010000651.1, read as the reverse complement.
ATATCCCAGCTCCCTACTCTAGCTGTCTGCAGCCTTGTCTCTTCCACAATTGCAGACCACTTCTGGAGCTGTAAAGGAGATTAAACTCTGTTGTCTATAAACCTCTTTTGGTCACAGTGTTTTATCACAGCAACAAAGTAACTAATATAGCACTGAAAAGTATAATACACACATTTAAACAGATGGAACATTCTTTGGAACCTATGACAAGCCATAAAAATAAGCTTCAATGTAGGTTTTAAAATACTAAAATCATTGGACGAAACATAAAAGTCTAGAATGAAAAATGAGAAAAATATTGGAAACTGCAGAAATACAAGGTGACTAAACAGCTTTAAGCTTAAACAATGGCTCAAAAAGAAATCAAGAAATAAATATGGAAAGAATGAAATGCAATGAAAAATGAAAATTTGGCATTCTAAAACCTGAAGTTTATAGTAACCAGTACCTCTATAGAAATGAAGAATAATTTCAGATAGTAATGCTACATCTTATAGAACTGGACAAAGGAAGGAAAATCACATCTGGAATAGCAGAATGAAATAACAGATAAAAGCCAGGGTAGATAAATGAAATACAGGCTGGAAAAAGGTGAAGATCGATGAAATTAAACAAAAGATTCTCAAAACAGATAAACCAATAGCTCAACTAAAAAAGGATTGAGAAGATAAAAAATTAGCAATGTCATGGGAAACATTATATTGGATACTATCAAAATTAAAATACTAGAGATTGTTATGAACACATTTATATCAATGAATGTGGTAACAAAAAAGAAATGGAGAAATGTCTTGAAATGTATACCTAATCAAGATCAGTTTACTAATAAGCAAAACACCTTAACACACCAATAAGAATTTTTATCAGTGAGGAGACATTTTTATTAAAAAGATATTCCAGAGACTCCAGACTCTAGTACTGAATACTAGTAAATATAGACACATCAACAATAACTCTCTTCAAATCACTAAAAAATTTATACTCTTCTAATAAACCACGCTCTAATTCTAAAACCATATCAGAAAATAAACAAACAAAACCTTACAAACAAAAATGTTGAAACTACAGGCTGATGATCTTGAGTATCAAAGATGTAAAAATTCTCAAGGAAATACAGAGAGGGGAGTGATAGTTCAGTTAATATTGTGCTTGGTGAAGAGACAAGAAGACCTGAATTTTGATCTCCAATACCTATGTTAAAATGTTACACATATTGTAATTCTAATGCTGGGAAGGTAGAGATAGAAATTGAGGAAATGAAAATAGGAACTGTAGAGAGAAAGAGAGCAGATTCCTAAATCTCACTGGCCAACCACACTGGCTCAGTTCAGTGAGCTCTAGGTTCAATGAGAGAGTCTGTTTGGAAAAAGTGTCTTGAAAATTTATTAAGGGAGATACCTGATGCTGACCTTTCACTTATATGTGCATGCTCATGTGCCCACACTCTCATGAGCATGTACTTTTACCTCTCACACTAATATGAAACATATCCAACAAAACATATTATTCACATTGATCAAGTGAGATTCATCCCAGTATCAACAGACATGCTACATATCAAAAGAATGAAACTTAAAAAATATTATGGACATTTCAATGGATACAGAAATGACATTTGAAAAAAATTAAACATCATTTCATGTTTAAAAAAAACTGTAAACAACCTGAGCATATAAGAAGTGCAGCATCTACATAATAAAGGGCATTTATAAAGTTCCAACTGTTAGTATTAATCTACATGATGCAACATTGAATATGTTCTGTATTATGGAGTATGACAGAATATCCATCTTCCTCCTATTATTCTACATAGTTCTGGAAGTCCCAGCCAGAGCACTGAGGCAAGGCAAATAAAGGACACTAAAATTGAAGAAACAAAAAATCAAATTACCACTAAAGATGATAGGATTATGTGTACTGAAAAATCCTAAAATAACATGAAAAACTATTAGAACTTACAAATGAACTCATTAAAGATGCAGGATATATAAAACAACATACATGAATCAGTAGCATTCTCAAAGGACAATAGCAATGACAGGAAAAACAAATTTAGAAACCAATCCCATGTACTATATACAATAAAATAATGAGAAAATTATAATCAGAGTTGAAAAATATCTATACTTATCAAATATTCATAAAGGAAACTGAAAAGCCCATAGGATGCTGAACAATGTCTTAGGATTATGAATTGGAAGGATCAATATTATTTAAAAAGTACTTGCTAACCCAAAGTGATGAATGGATTCATTGATTTTTCTTTCAAATGGCCAATGGCATTGTTTACAGAAATAGAAAATGTATCTAAAGTTTGTACAAAATCAACCACAAATAGCTAAGCCCATATTGAGCTAGAAAGATGAAGAAAGTAGGAAACAATACACTATCTGACTTCATAGCCACCATACATAGTCACAGGAGTCAGTGAAGAATACTTCAGATATAAAAACAGAGCCCTAGGTGAGCAAAAGAAAATAGGATCAAAAGTAAAATCATTAACCTACCAGCGACTGATTTGAGACAAGGGATGTAAGATAACATTGAAGAATGGGCAGTCTTTTCAATAGTTGTGCTAACAAATTTTGATGCTCACAACTCAAAGAACAAACCCAGATTTTTATCACACACTATTTACTAAGATACATTCAAAATGGACTTAAATGAAAGACTCAAAGTTATGAACCTGGTATGAGGAAACCTGGGATAATTCTTTAAGACATTGTGGTAGGCAAGGATGATTTTTGGACAAGAATCTGGAAGTAGAGAAAACAAAAGCAGAAGTGGATAGACATGGGATTACAACAAATCATAATGCTTTCTGTACCACAGGAAGACATATAGTGTATAAAAGGTGCCCAGGCAACAAACTGAAAGATGAGAGAAAATATTTTCAAGGTATGCATATGATGGGGTCTATACCCAGAATGTGTCTAGAACTGTAAATCTCAATAGAAAATAAACCAGAATTGGACAATGTAGGTAAACTAACATTCTCAGAGAAGACATACAGTCAAACAGGCATATAAGAAATCTCTCATCATCATCAGTCATCAGGAAATAGTGAAGCAGTCCACATGAAATACCTCTCTCCAGAAAGAATGTCTGTTTTCCAAAAGATAAAAGATAGCAAGAACCAGTGAAGATGTGTATAAAGGAACTTTGTACATTGTTAATAAAGCTACAATTTAGCAGAAATTGTCGGAAAATATGGAGTTTCCTCAAGTTTAAAGTAGAGTTATCATATCACTGAATAAAGTAAAAAGCTTTAAACTTTTCCTCATCTAGATTAATGTTGGAATTTTATAAAAGCCTTTGTTACGTTGATGGTGTATTTCCTACATAATTTTTCCAATGTTTCTATTGTGAAAGGAGACTGAATTTTATTGAATGCCTTTTTTTTTTCATCAGTTGAGATGGCCATATGATTTCAAAATGTATTGAAACAAATTAGATCAGGGTGTTAGGAATGAGGATTCTGAGTTTTAGGTCAGCTGAGGTTATAGGATTAGCTCCAAGCCAGCCTGGACTATGAAGAGAAATCTTATCCCAAAAAAGATCAGCATGTCAAATTACATATGTTTCTGCCATTTTGATTGAATCACTATTCATAATAGACAGGAAATGAAAACAAAAATGCCTATCAACTGATAATGGATAGAGACAATATGCTACAGGGACACAAAGGGATAGTAATCATGCATAAAACAAATATTATTTACAGTAACATGGGTAAAATTGGAGATTGAATCTCAAATCACAGAGAAAATCAAAGGCTATAGGTTTTCATTTAAATGTGGGATCTTTAAAACATGCTTTCATAGAAATGAAGAGTAGAAGCTGGCTCCTAGAGGTGGGGAAGGGGAACTAGAGGGGAAAGAGAATCAATATGTACTGATTCACTCTACCAGAAAGCTTCTCTGGTATACTACTGCATGACATGGGAACTCAATAGCAGAAATACACTGTTTCTTTAAAAAACACAGGATTTTGAAAGATTTAACAAAAATAGTCAATGAAGAGGTAAATGTAGTTAGCTATTGGAACACTATACTGTGTACATGTATTAACATATTACATGGAATTTCATTAATAAGCATGATTTTGGTGTTTTTATGTAACAGTTCAAATAAATTGCAAAGTTTAAATAGTACTTAGTAAGATTACATTTGATGATAACATATGTTATACAAGGGCAACAAGAAATTAAAAGTAAACTCTCAATAAAACTGGGAGAATAGTAAAATATCATAAAGAAGGAAATAGATTTAATGGCTACTAAAAATAGCAAAGATTTATTGAGGGAAGTGCATAGAAGAGAGATATAATAGCAATTTCAAAATAGAAAGACACAAAAAACCATGTCTTTAAATGAATATCCTGGCAGGCCACACTCTCATAGGATCTTCTAGAAAAGATCTTGTTCTAAGCAGAAAATGAGCCAATTTTTTTTTCAATGAGAAAAGCAACTTTGAGACACCATCTTATTCCTGCCAAAATGGCTAAAATTATGAACACCAATGATAACTTATGCTGGAGATGATGAGGAGAAAGGGGAACACTCCTCCACTGCTGGTGGGAGTGCAAACTTGTACAGCCATTTTGGAGATCAGTATGACAGTTCCTCAGAAAAATGGAAATCAGGACCCGGAAATCCCCATCTTAGACATATACCCAAATGATCCACATCCATGCAACAAAGACATGTGTTCAACTATGTTCATAGCAGCTGTATTTGCAATAGCAAGAACATGGAAGCAACCTACATGCCCCTCAACTGAAGAATGGATAAAGAAGATGTGGCACAATTACACAATGGAATACTACTCTGTGGGGAAAACAAAACTGATGGGAGATGTTATCCTGTAAATATGTTTCTCATACTTGCTAATTAATAAAGCACAGTTGGGCCAATGAGATAGCAAGATAGGCGGGGCTAGGAGCAAAGGAGGAAAGAGGAAGTAGGAGGGAGGAGTCAAGATGTAGCCAGGGAGGAAGGAAGACGCCTGCTGTGGCTCCCTGATAAGACGACCACGTGGAAATACTTAGATAAGTAGAAATGGGTTAATAATTAAGACAGAGCTAGCCCATAAACAATAATGGTAATTGGCCAACAGGATTGTATCAAATACAGAGTCTCTGAGTGTTACTTGGGGCTGGTGCGGCTGTGGGCCCAGACTGGCGGCAGGTACCTATCTTCAAACAACCAAGAGACAAGGAACATGTAGGTACCTACAGAAGACAGCTCTCCAGAAAGAATCATTTAATGAAGTATAATCTGATTTATGGTAAAAATATTTAAGTCTAGTAAACTGTTTCTATACTGAAATCTATTTCTCTTTACTATTTGGTATTCCTGTAGTCCCGATTCATGTAAATCAATGCTGGCTTTGGAGTTGGATTTGGCTTTCCTTCTCTAAATTCAAGCATGCTGTTAAGATTGAATTCACAGTTTCTGCTTTATATCAAGAAGCCAATTGATGTAAGGCAGAAGAAAACAAAATCTAGGGACTCATGTGTTTATATACTTATATACACTTTTCTCTCTGAAATTCTCATTTTCTCTTATACATGTTAATGCTTATTGTTGCCTTTCCCCTAATACCGTAAAACTTGAAAATTTTACTTTGATATTGATATTTAAGTTTTCCACAAGGAATAATAACAGTTCCTAACAGCAATCCTTGAACACTCCGGAAGGAAGATGGGGCCCCAAATGGACATTTCCATTCTACTCATCCTGATGCATCTGAGCTACAAACTATACCCTTTAACCTGTTTGGGACTGCTTTGCTCAAGACAACTCCTGACTAGCTAGCTGTATTGGTGCACCTTCTTATTACAACCTGGCCAGAGTTCCAAATAGAACTCCAGTCAAGCATTTTCTGCCACACTATGAATACCTACATATGTCACAGCCAGTTCTGTTGAGAAATTTAGTTGCTAAACATTTTCTTCCTACAGGATCCCATGGAGCAATCGTCCCATTTCAGCAGGAAGTAATCTTAAGATAACGACGCCCCTCTCCCCACTCTTGGAATTTAGGGATAATATTCATCTTCATAGGGTTGGTTTTAGTTACTTGGAGTTGAGTGTGGAAGGTGATATTTAGACTCGGTTATCTCTTTTAGACAGGAATAGGGTATGGTTGGGAAAGGTATGGTTCAGAATGATATAGGTAGATTGGCCTACCTTCTTGTGAATTGTTTAATAAGAGTGAGATATTAGTATTTCAGCTTACATTGTTATATATTCTTATCCGTGGTAACCTATGTACTGGAAGAATTGTATATTATATTTTGTCATATTGTGTGAAATCTTTCCATTTATGTTTTATGCACATTATTCTCACTATATTCTATGTAGGTATACTTTGTTTGCATTCAAGACATTTTGTATATTGATACAATTTAGGATATTTATCTTGCTGCCCTCTTGTCTAGACATTTCTACTCTACCTCTACTTTAGGAATTTACATGTGCATAATTATATTGTTTAGGTGTGTATCCTTGCTTTACTCAAGGAAGTTTTAATCAGGTTTTTAGCTAAGTTCCTGAGTATTACAGATTACCCTCACCCGTGTTTCCTTTGCCTATGAGATTAGTCAGAAATAGATGCTTAATCTCCAATCACTTCATAGACCTGCAGAACACGGCATTTAAATGTTTTAATATTAGTACTCTGTTGACATGAGACACTGTTGCTCTTGACAGCATCATGCACTTTCCCAAAAGTATGTTGGACACTGTTGTTGCTCCTTCTGGAGTTCACCCTCACTTCGGCCATGGCCTCTTGGGCAAGGAATTGCCCCTACCTTGACAACTGATCTGGACATACGGTCCTATGTGCTTGCAGGAGACAAACAGAAGACTGCTGAACCTTGCCAAGTCAGGGTAAGACAGCCTTTATTCCTCCCTGCTTTTGTTGTGATCTGTCAGGTACTCTTGGCCTTAGCCAAAACTGGTTGTACCAACATTGCTCTGAGACCTTGGCTGACTGTCCAGGTAGCTTGCTCTTTCTGTCTTCGAGGCATCTTTTGGAAGTTGCCCATCCTCACTTCCTGTCTGCCCTAGTATTGCTATTTTCCTTCTCAGGTCTTGATGAGGTTGTAGATTAAACTATCACAACTATTATTCTCTCTTCCTAGTTAGATAGATTAGGTACTAGGCTTAAGCTTTCTAGCTTAGGAAAACTCTATTGTAAACTCGTTATGTTTTCACCCTAGGACTAGATATGTAGGTCGTTTTGTTCTCAATTTTCCTTTTCTTAGAGCACACTTGTTATTCACTGTTTTGTATCTAGTTTTGTATCAAACCCAAATCTTTTCTTTAGACTAAAAGGGGAATTGTAGCCAGATATTCACCTTGTCTGCACCTGTGGCTTAGGCCATGCCCATTGGGGCAGAGACAGGGCCTGATGGGAGCTGGGAGAAAAGGCTGGGAAAGGGTCGGGCTGCCCCCTTTTGGTGGTGGATGCTGGAAGGGTTGGATCCGGTGGAACCTGCCGCGTTCATCTACCTATGTTGTGAGTTATTTCTCCCTTAATAAACATCTGTTCGGCCTAATTGTTTATCCTGATCCTTATTAATCACAATACAAAACAAACAAAACAAACAAACAAACAAAAAAACAAAACAACAAAAAAACCCAACAACAACAAAAAAAAAGGGAATCTTGAAATCTTGAAATTCCCAGGCTAATGGATGGAACTTGAAGAAACCATCCTGAATGAGGTAACCCAGGCACAAAAAGAGTAACATGGTATTTACTCACTCATATATGGATTTTAGACATAGAGCAAATGATTACCAGCCTATAATTCATACTGCCAGAGAAACTATTATTCAAGGTGTATACTAAGAGATTTATATAAGGTCCCTCACAGAAGGAGAAAGAGACGAGATATTCTGAGCATATAGGGACTGGGGGGCAGTGAGTGGAGAGGGAACTAGGAGAAAGAGAAGGGGAGGAGAGGAAAAGCATGTGGGACTAGGAAGATTGAGTCAGAGGAGGAATAGACCAGAGAGAAAGAGAGAGACAGGAGACAGAGAGAGACCGAGAGACACACAGAGAGAGACAGAGAGACACAGACAGAGAGAGAGACAGAGAGACAGAGAGAGAAAGAGAGAGAGACAGAAAGAGAGAGTGAGAGACAGAGAGAGAGACAGACAGAGAGAGAGAGACACAGACAGAGAGAGAGACAGAGAGAAAGAAAGAGTGAGAGACAGAGAGAGGGACAGAGAGTGAGAGAGAGAGAGAGAGAGAGAGAGAGAGAGAGAGAGAGAGAGAGAGAGAGAGAGAGAGAATTGAAGAGGAAGCCATTATAGATTTGAAGAGAAAACTGAACTTAGAGAAATGTTCAGAGACCTATAAGGCTGGTCCCAACTAACAATTTGAGCAACAGTCGAAAGGCTACCATAAATGCCCTTCCCTGATATCCCTGATAGGGAGATTGATGACTAACTTATCCACTATCATAGAGCCCTCATCTAGTAGCTGACGGAAACAGAAGCAGACTACTGGGCCAAACTGGAATCCAGATGCAAAAAGGGAAAACAAGACCAGGCTACAGAAACACACAGACACAGCTGACCTGAACAAGTAGGAGCTAATGGGCCCCAGACTGATATCTGGGAATCTAGCATGGGACTGACTCAGATCCCTTGAACATGATTCTCAGCTCGAAGGCCTGGACAGTCTAAGGGACCTCTGACAGTGGAACCAGGATGTGTACAAAAGGACTTTGGAAGCACATCTCCCATGGAGGGACACTCCCTTAACCTAGAGACAGGAGAGAAGGCCTAGTCCCTACTCCAAATGACTTGACAGATTTAGATGACCCCTCCTGGAAGGTATCACCCTACATGTGTGTGTGGGGGGGGAGAGGGCGTTCAGGCAGCATGAGAGAGTGGGAGAGAGGGAAAGAGGAACAAAGGGAGTGGGGGCGGGAGAGGGAACTAAGATAGATATGTAAAATAAAAGTAAAAAATATAAAAAATAAAAGCCCTGTTTTCCTGGGAAGTTAAGTCAGAAAGAGTCAGTGAAGGAAAAGAGAAAGAGATTGTTTTAAAGCCCACACATTTGACCTCATTGGTGGGATCGTAAAATCTAAATGAACTTATACAAAACTGGTTTATAAGAAAAAATGCCTTTAGACTACTACATGACCTTGTCCCTTCTCACATATAAGCCACATGTAAATAATTTGTTCTGAGAAACTTCTCTCCATCACAGATGAGAAATAAGAACCCTTCTGTTATGTCACTGATGCTAGCACAATACACGAGCACTATAGAGAATAAATGGGTACGACCACAATGGTAGAATACATTTAGAGAAATGCAAATCAGGACATCAAAGCCTAACTCACAATCCACACCTTACTTTTTAAAAATGAATTGTTAGACTTTTATATGAAAAGACATCAAATGAAGGAAATGAAAAGTGAGGCAAAATTCATATAAACATCAGCAAAACTAAAGGGATAAAACTAAATTAATCTTGGTTATGAACACAAGATGCTTAGGGAATATAAATTAGTAAAGCCAATGGCAACTATATAGATATAAACTAAATACTAATAACAATCAAGGGCCAGAGGAAGAGGTAATTACTGAGGACTGGCAAGACCTCTGCATGCTTCTTTGGTCAAGCAGAGCAATTTGCAAACACTCCTGCAGACACACTATGGAATTTATGTAAGAACAGGGAGACTTTGCAAAACTGGAGATATAGCACTTTCTTTCTGCTTCTTAGTTCCATGGAAGATTCTGCTCAGCTCTGTTGGAAGTGGCTGAGAAAGAGTGGGCATTCCTTTCAGGTATCTAGCAAAGGTTATGAATTCTCCCACCAGGGGAAGTTCATCAGAATGGCTCATTCCACATGCTCCATCCTAGCTCTGTCCAGCAGGTGCTGAAGCCCCAACTCTTCCCCCACCAGCTGCTATCCAGAGAAAAAACACTGTTCTAGGAAAGCCAGGGAAGGAACAAGGGTCCATGTGACCTTACAATGGCTGGCCATCAGGGTAAAGATTCCCAACCAGGAGAAGCAAAACAGGGGGGGCCAAGGATCAATCACCTCCAGTCAATCACTTCCAGTTTGGCTTTCCTCAATAGAAGCCTCTGATTCTGGCTGATGGGGTGGGTACTGTGCTCTCCCTAGGAAGGCAGGTCATAAGAATGAGCAATCTGAAAGCTTTTTCTAAGGAAACTGACAGTATCCCTGGAGTTTCAAAGGCTGTTTTTTTTTTTTTAATTAAATTTTGTCAGAGCCAAAACCCAGAGTGATATAATTTCAATTAAATAAAAATAATTGGTATATAAAACACAATTTTGAGCCAAGTCAGAATAAAAGCAGCCACTCAGAAAGCACAGTTCAAGGCAACCTTCAGATAATAACAAAAAGCTCAATAGGAAGTTCAGTATAAACAAGGCAAAACAACAACAAAAAACAGCTGACTCAAGTCTATAGAGAGCTGATTTATCAGCATAAGTATGTTTACAGTCATTTTTGAAAAATAGTCAAGTTGAAACTATGCTGAGGTGCCATCTTCTGCTCATTATGTTGGGCATAATGAACAAGACTGACTTTTTGAAGATTGATTGGAATGGGAATGCTGGTGGGATTTCAATCAGTACAATGTCTTTGAAAAAATACTACAAAGGGCCACACCTATCCTGTGGATCTCTCTGCACAATTTTCAAATGCAGTACTAAGGTGTTCATTGCAAATTGTATTCATTTTTAAAAGGATTGGAGAAATGATAGACAGTTTTGTAGCACAGCTACAAAACTAAGAATTGGATATTTTTTGTGCATAGTACACTGATACTTGTGTAAAGGAAGATTAAGAAAATATATATATACACATACAAATGCATGTATAAGATTGAAACAAACCATGAATATACCTGGAAAGCTTAGATAATTTGATAACATGCATTGTGTTTAGGGTAGATAACATTAGATAAAGGGACAGAGGAACAATGTTCTTGATATAACTTGCTATAACTTTTGAGTTTTGAATTATGTAAATGTACTATTTATAGAAAAAGAGGGCAATTTATGGCAGTTAAGCCTATTTTAACCATACCAGTGGCATTATGGAATAGTAACATTTCTGGCTCTATTCGGTATTGGAGAAGCCATGCTTTGAAAGTCTGAACTATTCTAACTTGTGTCACAAATTTTGTGTTCATTTTCTCTATCTCATGAAAAATGCAGGCAAATTGACTAGAAGAAAATTATACTAAAATATTCATCTACTTCATAGCAAAAGTAAATGCTCAGTACAGAAATCAATGTAACATAAAAGTTATAGATGTCTCATAATAAGTGTGCCAGGGTTTAGTGACATTGCTGTTTTACATTTTTCCTAAGAGGCAACCGAGGGGAGAAGTTGAAAATAAAACAAAGCTCAGAGAGTCACATGTCTATCAGACAGCCCTACCCTAAGATAAGGTAAGTTACAACAATCAAAGAAGAGAAGCAAGGTGCAGAGAGGAGGGGAAAACTGAATTCTCTTCAGGAATGAAGTTTTCTAGAATACATGGGCTGCCAGATTACAACTGAGTCTTGAGGCAGGAGAGAGAGTGTTAGACATAAGGCAATACGATATGCTCTGAGGCAGTTCTCTTTAAACCTGTAAAGGAACTTCATTAAGGGTGTAGAATGAGGGGAGGGGAGAGAGTGCTACAGATAAGATAGCAACCATAGGAAGCATGATGAGATGCTAGGGACAGAGGATCTTCTTCAGAGAATCAGGTCACTTCCTGAGCAACTGTCCCAGTGGAGTCCTCAGATCAATCATTAGAAAAAAAGGGAAAAAAAATCTAATTTTCTTTAACGTTTTTAGGGGTGGAAGTTTCAGAACATACATGATAGAGCATGGATCATAAATTAAAAACTGTCAAGACAGCACAATCTAGCTGTTTTTATTATTATTATTATTTATTTCACATCCTGACAACTGCTTCCCCTCCTTGCTCTCCATCCTTTCCTCTCCCCTCCTCCCTTCTGCATCTCACTAATCCACCTATCTTCCTTACTTGCTCAGAAATAGTCAGGCCTCCTATGGGCTTCAGCAAAGCATGGCATACCAAACTTCCATAAAACCAAGCACCTCCCTGTATTCTGGCTGGTCAAGGCAATCCAGCAGGAGGAACAGGTTCCCAAGAGCCAGTCAAAGCACTAGAGACAGTTCTTGCTCTCATTGCTGGGAGTCTGCATATAGACCCAGCTACAAAACTGTCACATATATGTAGAGGGCCTAGGTTGGTTCCATGCAGGCTCCCTGGCTGTTGGTTCAGACTCAGAGAGTTTCCATGAGTCAGGTTAGTGATTTCTGTGGGGTTTCCTGCCATGTTCCTGACCCCCCTGTTTTTTATAATCCCTCTTCCCTCTCCTCAGCAGGACTCTCAGGCATGACTCAGTGTTTGGCCATGGGTCTCTGATTCTGCCTCCATCAGTCACTGAATGAAGGCTCTCTGATGACAACCTGGGTAGTCACCTATCTGATCACAACACATTCTAGGTTTTAATTTTTTTCTTATTTTGCATATCAATCCCAATTTCCTCTCCCTTCTTTCTCTCCCTTCCTCCCTCCATCCATGCTTCCCTCCCTCCATCCCTCCCTCCTTCCCTTCCTCTTTCCCATGCCCCTCAACCACCCTCCCATCCTATTCCCACACCCCAACTCTATAGGGAGGGTGATGCCTTCCAGGAGGGGTCAACAAAATCTGTCAAGTGTTTTGGAGTAGGGCCTATATTCTAGCTTTTAACTCTCTCTGAGAGAGCTGCAGGGAACAGAGCCTGAGTCCAGCCTTGGAAACTGCTTAAAAGTGCAGGTATATGGTCTATTAGTTAAGCAGAGCACTGCTATAGCCTGTATTCATATCTTTTTAATAGAATTATATGTTAGGTTGATTTTTCTTCTTGTGTATAAATAGCTGTGTTCTGTGCTTAAAACACCAAGGAACACACACACACACACACACACATACACACACACACACACACACACACGTCTTAAAAGTTGAGAACATATTTCACAGATTGACAGACCAAAAGAAAGCAGCAAGAGCCATTATTGAGACAGAAATATAATTTAAAATAATCTGAGTAGAAAAAAGCACAACTGATTTGTCTTTCTCCATTACTTTAATAAGCTGTCCCAGAAGAAACAATTAACTTTGCTTACATTCTATAGTATGGAACCTATTCTCATCACATGATCAACACAGAATTGCAAGAGAGGCTGAGTTACACAATATAAAAGGAAAGGTTGGTAGTTGGTTAGGGATTTCTGCTGTATTAAACTTCCACACAGCAATGGTAAATCTAAGTGGAGACATGGCAAATGAATTATTTGCATGTCACTCCAATATGGATAGTGAATAAAATAAATTTGAGCTAAAAGGCCAAATGGAGACATTTTATCTTTTTCACAACCTGGCAACAGACAAACTCCACAGACAGATGTACTGAAAAGTGTTGGTTGGTTAAACCAGAAAACATGGTGAAGACTTCTTTGTTTCATCATAATATTTTCATTGTGTATGATTCAGCATGTTCTATATGCAAACATAAATTTTTATAATCGCTTAGATACTCCTAAGGTAATCCCTTATTTATTTATGCAATCTGAAACATCACCGTAACTTCAAAAGTTTCTGTCTTTAGAATGGTCTGACAGTGATGCAGAGAATAGTTTAAAATCTCGGGCAAATCTATCTTCTGGAGATCTGAAGAGTAGAGGTCAAATATTGAAAAACTAAGCAATGTTCAAGAAAATGGTAAAGGTGATAGACTGTTTTAAGGAGATAGGTTATTGATTTGGGTGCATTAAATTTTAAAACAGTCAATCTTCTACTAGAAAGGAATCCTTATTGTTGCAAAAAAGTTTTGTCAGTGTTTCTGAGATCCCACTGAACTATTTCTCATTGGTATGGATAACCTTTCTTCTTATTTAAAGAATGAAGTTAGTTGGTTCATATTTTAATGATATTACCATAAATATTACAAAGAGCATTTTCATTCTGATGATTACAAACTTTGATTAAAAAGGAAAATAAAAAGAATACATAATAGTAAATACACAGTTAACAATGTGCAAGGACATTATTCTTCGACAGATAAGATGATTCCTCTTAATTAAAAGTCTAACAATTGAGATAAAAATATTAATTTTTATGTAAACATGTCTCCTCTTCTATTTATTATAAACTATGGTGGTAATAAAAGAAAATAATCCTTTATAAGATATTGTGAAATTTCCATCATGCATGTGGTGTACACAAATACATGTAGTCAAAAGGTTCATACACATAAAATAAATCTTAAATAAAATGAACAGAGAACTACGGAATAAATTCACAAAAAATCTGTAGAGCAGAGAAAAAAATCAATAGGTAAATTGCAAAATACACTGAAGTAATTGTAAAGACAATGACTTAATTTGGGCACAGAAATGTGTGACAATTGACTCTTCTAAGACTAAATAAAAATACTTAAATAAAAAGAAATAATTATATAAAAGAAAAAGATCCCTGAAACTGCTAGAGGAAAAAATAAATAAAAGTATGGTTCAACTTGCAAACACACACACAAAAGTAAAAGATCAACAAACATAAAAGAAAATTGATGAAATTAGGAGAGAATTGAGGTGAAATAAATCAATGGGAAAATAAAATAGAAAAAATTTCATAGCTGCATTATATTTAATGAAAAATAAGTAGTTAACCATCTGATTATTCCAACAAGAAGGAATTAGAGAGAAAGAAAGAGGAAGAGGGGGATAGGGGAGAAGTGAAAATGTGGACAGAGAAGATAAAATGAAAGTAATATTTTTGACAACTCCCTAGAAATGCATTTCTACAACTTTGAATAAATAATTTCTTTATGAAAATTTAAACTTCAAAATTGAACATCCCCAAAATGCGAAAACCTGAAGAGATTGACTAATACAAGACACCAATGATTGTACGTAACTATGGAAGTGAAAGAGTGGAGGGGACAGATCTTCTCTGGCTTAGGAACTGCTATAGCTGCCCATCCTGGGTATGAATAAACAGCGGTTGATCAACTGGAAACATGAAAGCCACAGACTCCCGACAGATCTCACAGTCCCATATATCCAAGAGAATGTCTATTGATGAAAACGTGCACATACAAAATTTAGAATGGCTTAAGTAAAACCAAGGCATTATTCAATTAATAGTTCATGTTTGTATAGATTTACTTTTACAAGAACTTTGATGATGGTGTCAGGTGTTACTGTTCTACAAAGCAGACTGACAGTCGATTGCTCTCAGTGTATGAATGCATTTGTTATTTTCTTTACCATGGTAAGTCTTCAGCTGAATAGAGCTATAGGGTATTCACTGAAAACTCTATTGTCAACTCCTACTTCCCATTATTGAAATGAAACAATCAAGCACAGCATAAAATATGTAAACCCACATTACTAATTTAGAATCCTATTATAAAACAAACTTCATTTAGATGTTTGTATTGTCCCTTACAATATCCCAAGTTGAATGAGTCATTCAAGTGTCTTCTCCAATGGACTAACAAGCCACTACATTAATAACAGTTTATTACTACACCTGAAACCAGTAGGTAGTCTCCCCAACTTTTGTAATAACATGGATGGAACAAATAAAACACATTTTTCATGAGCTGCAAAAAGTGATGTATATATTCAGGGTACCAACATCCAAGGATGTTCATTTAATTCTTTTGTTGTCAAATTTATTTTGGGTAGGTATTTATTTACTAATATGCTTTCACTCTTTAAAACATATTCCACTATCACCAAAATACATATTATATGTGCCAACCAGTTGGCACTAATATGTCTCTGTGACATGTACATCATAGAGTATATAAACCAAAAATAGATATGAAGAAAAAGAGGTAGGATGAAGATAAATGAAGCTTAGCATTTTATACTCTTGTCTTATTCACATTTTTCTTTGGAGACCACACTATCTGTACCCTGGGGAAAAACAAGCTCATTTCTGGACAGAAGGTCTTCAGTTACTTAAGATGAGTCTCACTAGACAAGAATATCCATGACAGTAATGAGCTACACAGACCTCCTGCAAAACACTCTCATGTATTTCTACTGGCTTAATTAGATCCAAACACAAAAGAACTAACCTTAAGCAGTTACCTTGCAAGATACCAGAGGAGACTGAGTAATGACATACACTATACACTAGGTTTATTTTAGGCATTATTTTACTCATTTTGGATTGAGGATTGCATGTATTTTAAATAGTATTAGAGAAGGTCACACTCAGCACAGTTTCCTCATTTTTACAGTCATGAAAGGCTCTCTCTGTATGACTAAACTGACATATCGTTTCTGGATTGTTGTTAGTTTTCATAGTGGCCCAGATTAATCACTAAAATGGTCAAGTACCCCCTGGGCTCTTTATTCTGTGTACTGCTTGTTTGGCCACATGCAGAGATTACAGAAGGGAGCATGGATAATAAAGATTGCTTGCTATATGAAGTGTAAGAATTCAACTGTCTTTCCAAAATAATTTTAGGACAACTTTGACTTGTATTTTTAAAAACCTTAGGGTTGAGAGTAAACTAATTATTTAGACGTGAAGTATTCCCATCTGTATTGGCTGTCTTAAAGAATATGACTGTTTTCTTGTTAGCTTTGGTCTCTATAGCACTCTTCCTCTTTTCTGCTTCTACTTAACTCCAATATATCAACCTTTCTCCTCCTCCTCCTCCTCCTCCTCCTCCTCCTCCTTCTTCTCCTCCTCCTCCTTTTTCTTCTCCTCCTCCTCCTCCTTCTTCTTCTTCTCCTTCTCCTCCTTTTCCTTCTCTTCCTCCTCATTTTCCTCCTCCTCCTCCTCCTCCTCCTCCTCCTCCTCCTCCTCTTCCTCCTCCTCTTCCTCCTCCTCTCCTCCTTCTTTCCTTCCTTTGTTGAGATAAGGTCTTTTTATGCTGTCTAGGCTGGTGGTGATGATTTCTTGGGCTCCCAAACCTATCAACCTCAACTCCTTGAGTAACTGGGTAACTGGACTGGAGGTGCATGCCACTGTTCCTGGCTAGCATGCCACTGAAGATAATTTTGTTTCAATTTTCTATTCTACTTTTTAGGAAGGGCAATGTCAGAAAATGATTTACTCCTGTATGTTTTCTAGTCTGAGAAATCACTCTGTTTATAATATGCATAGGGTAGAATAGCTCTTAACATGTAAGATGCACTGGGCTTGATCCCAGCACAGAAAAATCAAGGAGAGGTAGACTGTGCCTGAAGATAAGAATGTGAAGGTCATTATCCAGACATAGTGAGTACAGAAGGGATATTTGATCAAATAATAATGACAACTGTTTTCTTTTTCAGAGAAAGCTGAAGCTTTGCTACTGTATTTATAAAATAGTGAAAATATACTTATAATAATACTTCAGTAGTCATCTGGAGTATGAACCAGAAAGTAGAACTATGGCAGTTCAGCACAGAATATTGTAAAGGCACATTTGCAGAGTTATCCAAGCTCTTCTATGTTTGGTTTAATGTCTTATCCTCACTTCATTACATTTAACATCACAATTAAATATTTTAATATTTGTGATGCTATTTAAAAGGCCTAATATGTGGTCTGACATATCTTTTTAGAAGCACCATCTATAGCATGACTGGGTACTTACTGGTTATATATTATGGCATACTCCAAAGTCACATTCTCAGAAGCCATGATCATCTGTTTCAGATAGAGTTGTGTTTTGTGGATGGTTTTACCTAATGGCAAATTTATCCCTAATGCAAGGAACATAGGATATCTTCTCCATTCTTATGAAAAACAGTAACTGAGAGTTCCCAGACCAACATCAGAATTTCTATGGGGGCAGTTTTCTAAGTAGTTCTCAGTTATTTCTGAAATGTTGTGAGTGTCAAACCCTAAAACCTTTGAAAGCTGACACTGTACTTTGGTCAAATTACTTCTGAGACATTAAACTTTATTGCTTTTATCTATTTCATTAAGATCAAAGAGGAGATATTTGATTTATAGACAGAACTAGAAATTCAGCCACCTTCAAAAATTAAAAAGATTTCTCATAGACCATCTTCTAAACTGATGACAACCAAAATGGAATGTAAAATTTTGGTTTTAAACTATAAAGACAATACTTGATTGATTCAAAGTAAGTTTTCCAAACATTCAACAGAAATATTAAAACCCAGTTAGCTTGAAAATCCATTGCAATATAGTCTTTTGAAATCAGTCCTTTTAAAAAATACCCCAAATACTGATCATGTGTTCTCGTTCAGACTTTAGAATCCATTGCACATGCTGTGAACTTCTATAGCATGGCCTTTTGCTCTTAAGGGTAAAATCCTCTTACATAGTCAAGACAATAAAAATGATATACTTCCTAAAGATTATCTTACTGTGTGTAATTATTGATCAGAATTCACACAGTTAACTCATTAACTAAAAATTAATTTATATTTTATGTCAGACATGACTGCCTTACTTAAAATTATTTTCCATAAAAAAGAGGAATCACGTGTCTCTTTAACAAACTGGTAACTTGATTATGAGTCCTTTGAAGATAGCTACATTGCAAATTATTTCCAACTCATTTTTTAATATTTAAGAACAAAACATTGTCTCAGAGTACTTAACAACTTAGAGAATTTTTGGTAGAATCTTAAAGAATCTCTTTCTATAAACTTATGTTTGATGAGACGCATTTTTTAAAAAAAGGCTTCCCCTGTTTATTTCACTATGCCTCATATAAGAAAACAATTTGGTCTCTTTTCTTGTAAAGAAAATACAGGCCAGATGTTCATGTGGACCAGTGTATTGATGTTTGTGTATTTTCAAAGACTGGGGCAGATGCTACGGCAGTGCAATGTAAACACCCCTTTGCCTTTCATCTTCATTATCACAGACTTTGCATTTGTTCCTAATCTCTCGTTCTTTCTCTCAGATTCCCCAGATATTCACTCACATTGTTTTCTGTTTTCCCCATGCAATGAAATTAGCACCCACTTCATTGCATATTTTTCTGAACTCTATAGATAACAGCCATACATACCCTCCCCCAGAATAAAAGACTCTATTGCTACCAGACCCATAAATCATTTCTCTTCATAAAGAAACAGACTAGAACATTGGGAATAAACTCCTTCCCTTTCACTTCTTTTCTGTTATGAAATTGCAGTGCAGCAATTCTGAGAGATAAAACTGTTGATCTTCGGATTTTTCTGACAGGAGATTATTCCACACAATTAAATTCTGATGTTTCATAATTGAAAATGAAGAATGATGTTCATTGGTTAACATCTCCAATGTTTCCAGAATACAGACATGTTTCCAGTCTTGGAGAGAGGGTGGCATGTTATTTCCAGGGCTGATCCTTTGCTTTGGCACCAATGTTATTTTGCTTGAATCATTATAAGAGACTGTATTAACTCCTAGAGAACCATAATCTCCCTTAAATTTATTCCCTCTACTGTTACGAAGATCCTGTTAAATCACATCACTAAACAGTTTAGTACTCTGGAAAAGTCCTCCAGCACAGTCTCACATAACACTGGGTTTGCAAAGTGTTATATTAAGACTTCAGAAAGAATGTTCCCAATAATGCCTTGGAAAGATAAAGACAGACAGAAGAAGGGATGCAAGGGGAGAGTTTATATCTTAGCATAAAAGTAGCAAATGTACATCTACTATTAATTTTTGGTTTTATATGTTACCAATTTTATTTATTATATGTTACCAATTTTATTTATTTCAACTTTCTTTCTGTCTCACTTTGATGCTGTATTTCCTTCCATGTTCCTGTACTACGAATATGAGTTTGCAACATTTACCATCTCTTGGCATTCATGCATGTTGTTTTGTAATCCACAGATTATCACCAATTCTTCAAGACAATGACTTAGAAGACTCTTTGTCTGGTACCAGTTACTTTTCTAATTGCTATATGGCAAATATCCTGACATCAATAAAAAGACTTATGCCTTACGGTTTTAACCCTAACCCTAGCCCTAACCCTAACTCTAACCCTAACCCTAACCCTAACCCTAACCCTAACCCTAACCCTAACCCTAACCCTAACCATGGTGGAGAAAGCCATGTACATGGCAGTGGATGCATGTGGGGAGGCTCATAGCTTCATGAGCCAGGAGGCAGAGAGTGCTGGTAGGACCAGAAGTAGATATTACCTTCAATGTCTTCTTGCTTGGATTCATTTCTATACACTCTGTCACTTTCTGAAATGTTCTGCCACCTCCCAAAACAGCACTGCTAGCTAGAAACTCGGTGCTCAAATGCAAGCCAGTGGATAGTATTTCACATGCACAACAATGAAGAACAATAATTGTTTGCTTCCTTGAAACACTGGCATAGCTGGACTGGTATTTTGTATCTCACTGGGCAATCTATTGAATCAATTACTTATTGATTATAGGCAAGCTGACAATTTCCAATTCTTCTTGACTTACTGGGTTGTCATTCACAGATTCTTAAGGTATCTATTTCACCTATTTTTCATATTCATCAATACCTTAAAATCTAGACAGGCACAATGACATAATCTAGCTGTCTGATTTAGCATCCCTAATTAACCTACTTAATTTTCCTATTTACTCAATTTCATCATATATATATATATATATATATATATATATATATATATATGAGAAATATCTAAGTTAAGACTTTTAGAGGGTTTTCTCTTTCTTTTTTCCTGAGACAGGGTTTCTTTGTGTAGCTTTGTAGACCAGGCTGGCCTCGAACTCACAGAGATGTGCCTGCCTCTGCGTCCAGAGTATTGTGATTAAAGGTGTGTACCACCACTGCCTAGCTGACTTTTAGGTTTTTTTGTATTAGGAGTTTGATTTACTATTAGATTTTACTCTTATTTAAAGTTGCTTCAGTTTATATAATTCTAATTTGCTGCTTTTACCTGCATATCTATGAGGTCATTTGTTCACAAATTCTTGATACTTCCTTTCAAAGGCTATATGTTTCATTCTTAATATTCCAATATCTAAATATAACATGTTTTACAGAATATATTTTCATTACAATTTAGTTGTAAGTAGTTTTTAATTCCCCATGGGTTTTTAAAGAACTAACACATAGTTAATATCAAATGTGTTTTCTCAATAATTGTGTTTTCTGAAGAAAGAAATAGAAAAAGATATTTAAAAGATAGAAGGACCTCTCATAACCATGGGTTGGCAGAACTAAAATTATAACAATGTGTCTATTACTGAAAGTGATTAAATATAACCTCTGTCAAAATTCCCATGGCATTCTTCACGGATATAGAAAAATATAATTGTACAATTCATGTGTGATACAAAAGTCCCGGAATATGTGAAGTAATCTCAAACAGAAAAAAACAGTTGCTAGAGGAATAGCAATACCTATCTCAAACAGTGCCTCAGAGACATTAAAACCAAACGAGCATGGTATAGGCACAAGAAAAAGGCATGTGGACCAATGGAGAGAAGACCTAGTAATAAACTCAGATATATAGTAACTTCACTTTTTATGAAAGTGCTAACAGCATATACTAGAAAAAAGACAGACTTCCAACAAATGGCAGTAGAAAACAAAATTTCTACAGATAGAAGAGTGAAAATTGACATCTATCTCATTCTCATCAATAAAATCAGCTAACATGGCAGGGAGTGTCATGAACTCCATCCATTGACAAACAACTAATGCCTTCTGAGAGAGTGAGAACTGGTCTTCCCCTGGGATGAACCCCCTATTTAGTTATAAAATACCAAGTGGACGTGTCTGAAATCATGTACATATAAGCTACACTGAACAGACTCAGCAGGTTGTTTTTATAGCAATGTACATTTATATGCATACCCAACAACAATAAACATAGGGAAAGAGGCCATAAATATAAAAGGGATTGGGAGGAACACATAAAGCTACTAGATGGAGAGGACTCGGGATAAGTTAGAAAGAGGAAAGGGAAGGTGAGAATAACATCATTATATTTTCACTAAAATTCTAAAAATCAAATAAAATCTGTCTCTCAATATGAGACTAAAATTTGTAGACTGCTTGAAGAAACACAGGGCAAATACTTTAAGAAGAAATATAGAGAAGATTTTGCAGAAAAGGACTTCAACAACCCAGGAAACAAAGTAAGAACTGACTGGTAAGATTACATGCATTACAGTGCTCCTGCACAACAACAACAACACAACAGAAAACAACCAGAAGTGTGGGAGACAGCTTACAGAATTCCGGATAAAAAAAAAAAAAAAAACCTTGCCATCTATTCATTGATCATGAGATTAAAATCCAAAACATACAAAGTCAAGCTCCAACACATGAAAGATCAAATAAATTAAGCAAATACTTACAACAAAGTAGCAATAACAAATAAATATCTTTAAAATGTCCAATAATTTACCACAAAGAAAACATGAATCAGAACAGTACTGTTTCATCTCTCAGCCAGAATGGCTTTCATAAGAAGCAACAACTGCAGAAAAGGATGCCAGACAAAGGAACCCTTATGTACTGTGGATGGGAAGGCAAATTAGTGCATCCACTGTAGGGATCAGTGTGGAGATTTCTGAACAGACCAAGGTAAGGCTACCTCTCCATCTAGTTACACCTCTCCCAGGTACCTAGGTATATACCTGAAAGAGTCTCAGGCAGCATGCAGCAGACAATCTTCCATATCGTGTTAGATTTCTCTTAGAAGAGACCCAAGATATGGGTTCAGCCTACAGTTCTATCAATAAGTGATGGGTAAAGAAAATAATATATGTTACATGTAATAAATATATAGTTGTGTGCTAAACCTAAAAGAATATCAAAATCATGTCATACAGAAAATAATATGCTGTACACACTAGTAAGAGTGATGTATTAAAGTGGTTTTAAAAGTCTGTGTTGTTTTAAGTTAGGGAATATAGTTTATTTGCACCTAACTGTGAAATTTATTGAGCAGGCTTATCATTTGCATGTGGTCGATTTTGTAACTGTTTCAAGTACTTAAGAAGAAGCATGCATTCTCACCGTGGAGTTGTAGTCACACTACAGTGCTTAACTCCTCCACACCTCTAATGATGTATCATACACTGGCTCAGTAAGTTAATGAGAGCTGCACTAAGTATCTTCCACACAGATGAAGGCATGGCAATGAGTTTCTTGCTTATTTTATATAGACTAGAGCTCACATACACTTCTATCTTTATGTCATATTGAGCTTGTGTGAGGCACTAGCTTGAGTCTACACACACACACACACACACACACACACACACACACACACACACACACACACACCTTCTTATCCTCAAATAATAAATAGGATTTTCTGATCTTCCAGCATATTAATAGCAAGCTATGTCTCTCTTCTCTACTTTCATTGTTTGCCATTTGTAGTCTTTTGCAGTGATCTTTCAGGCATCAGAAACAAACACTCCCTCCTAGGACAATTAACAATGTCAATTCAAATCCTCACATATTTCTCTAGATCTTTGCTTTCTTCTTATTTTCATTACTTGTAATTTACATAAACTTATGACATTTTTTTCTTCTTTTTTGTTAGCTCTCATTAGAGGATTTTATTTTCCACAAATAATATTACAATGACCTCTGGTATATGGGTCATATTAAGCCAATTATCTTGGTATAAAAAATGCCATGCTGTATTTATTTCATGATTCATTGTGCTTTTCTAAAAGAAAAATCCACTGAATATCCCTTATACAGACTGAAAATAATGTTTAAATATTTTATTCTCTACCCCTACTGATTAGTGTGTCATTTTACTGACTTTCCTTTTATTCAGAAACTTCTCATAACTTAATTCTATGTGTGTCTTGCCACAAAATAACCAGTGCAAATTTTTCATGAGCTTCTAGAACAGTGGTTGTCAACCTGCATATTTCAACCTTTTGGGGGATCAAATTACCCTTTCCCAGGGAGACTGGGGGATGTCCTTCTGTATATATGTTCCTCTTATTGGTTGTTGGATAAAACAGTAGCCAGGCAGGAAGTATAGGTAGGAATACCAGATGAGGAGAATGCTGGGGAGAGGAAGATGGAGAGAGGAGCAGGAGCAGCAGGGAAGACAATATGTAGCTACTGGAAGATAGGATTCCAGCATTCTCCAGTAAGGTAAGGCCACTTAGAAATACGTAGATTAATGGTTAGGGGTTAATAATTATGAGAGAGCTAGCCAGCAAGAAGCCTAAGCCATTAGCCAAATAGTGCATAATTAATATGTCTCTGTTTATTTGGGGCTGAATGGCTATGGGACCAGGTAGGAAAGAAACTCCACCTTCATGGGGGGTTCCAAAAGACGACTGGAAAACACAGATATTTAAATTACAACTTGTACCAGTAGAAAATTACAGTTATGAGACAGCAACAAAAATAACTTTATGGTTTGAGTCACCACAACATGAGAAACTGTATTAAAGAGTTGAAGCATTAGGAAGGTTAAGAACAGTTGTTCTAGAGCAAGTGACTATCCACTCGAAATTCATATACATATATATGAAATATAAGCAAAAGTCTTTTATTTGATATAGTGTTTGATTATAAACTGTATTCAATATGAAACTAAGTTCTTACAAAACTTACTAAATGGTTACTATACATATTAGTGCATCCCACACTTAACTTTTGCAATTATTCTGTTTCCAGGAAAGATGAAGATATATATAAAGACTCTAGGGAAAGGACCATCTTATGAAGCATAGACACAATACATGCTCAGAACTCTAGAGTCCCTGGAATCAGAAGATGATCTCACACCACAATAAACTCATGGGAAACTTTCCAGGGAAGTGTTGTGAAGTTCAATGATTGCCATTGCCATTACCTCAGCCTTCATGGAATGGTTCTCTGCTCTTTTATACATCTTTCCAAATTGTTTACAAATCCTAGGCATTGTTAGAGTGCCACCATATCCTTCTGGTGATGGAGTCCAGGAAATTTACTCTGCATATTTTATATACTTACAATACAGAAATGACACACTGAGCCTCTTCAAGAGACTATCCTTGTTAGGAGTATATATTAGGTTAATTTCACTACACCATTACTAACTTTTTAATTTGAGTCCAGAGTACAAAGTGTACTACATGTAGTGAATCCTATGGCATTCCATCCACATATCACTTCAGGTTCAAGATACTAGTAAACAGATACATAATTTGGCAGCTTTTAATGTCCCATGGATATATTCTACCTTGCCCAAGATTAAGTATCTTTCATGGGGTGTCTTCTGAGACTAAGAAGTATATTATAGAGAGGTACAGAATTGAAGCACAATTTTTTTCATTATTAGTAAGTGTGTACAAGCCTGTGAGACTGTGCATGTCATGTTAAGTTATCAGAAGACAGCTTTTGTGAATTCTCTCTGTTCACCTTGTTGAGGGCAGGGTGTCTTCCATTTATGCCTTGCTGCCATGTTATATGCTTCAGGCTGGCTGGCATGGAAGCATCTGTTTGATTTTTCTCGTTTCCACCTCCCATCTCTCTGTAGGAGGTCAGGGGATAAAGCTGTATGTTACTACTACATCCAGAGGGTTTTCCCCCATGAGTCTGAAGGATTGAACTGGAAATTCATGCTTATAGAGCAGGTGCTTTAACCTGCTGCACTATCTCTCAGACCCACGGTGTTCCAGCATGGGTCCATTTGAATAGCCATGGCTCACGAATTATGGAGGCTAAAGTTCGGTCATAATGAATTGACTTATTCACACACCCTCCTTTTCTCATATTCTGGAGGCATGTCTCCTTGAGGGTCTCCTATTTACACATTCTCCTCCAGGTTTTGCTCTGAGAATCTTTTTGTAGTGATCTTATATGATGTTACAATTTTTAATTTTGGTTGCATAAAAAGATTATCATATTGAAAAATGAAAAGCAAAATTATAAGAGAGGCATCATAAAAATATTTAGAAACATAATTTAGAAAATGCCTACCCATGACACAAAAGTGAATTCACATCTACACAAAAGTAATATTTCCCCTGCAAACTACTAAAATTATTTCCAATAAACAGCTAAGAAACTGCTCCCTTTTTTAGGCAACTTTAATTTTTCTATTCAGTTTAAGTTACTCATTAAAATATTTACAACTTATTTTTGATATATGGTTAATATGTTGTCTTCAGCTTACATATATCTCTCAAAGTAGTGTTTATTCTCAGTCAGTCAATTTCTCTCTCTCTCTCTCTCTCTCTCTCTCTCTCTCTCTCTCTCTCTCAAACACACACACACACACACACACACACACACACAAAACATCAACAGGTTTTTAAAAGTTGTCAATGAAATAATGCTCAACCATAAAGTGAAATACAGCATTGTAATTTACCAATATTATAGTAGTGGCCATATGTATATGTATTGTTTTGTTTGACATAGTTCAAATACTTGACCTATAACGATTTCTAATTACTTTAGTTTCTCCCTCCTATCTCTCTCTGTGTGTGTGTGTGTGTAAAATTTGTTAAAAAATGCATTAATTTTTTCTTTACAAATAAGTAAATAAATGACATATCTATCCTATGGGATGTATGTGACTGGGGATGAAAAATACAAGTAATAAATAGAATCATGGATATGGATTTTCTAATTGTGATCATTACCTTAAAGAAGCTCATCCATCAATACTACTTGATCCAACAATTATATACATTGATAAGTGACAATAGGTTAATTGCCTTATATTTATAATCTTTATCTACTAATAAATAAACAAATTAAATTTATTGCAGCAGGTGGGTGTGGTGGTGCACTTCCACTATCATGCATTGTGGAGGTAGAGGCAAGATTTTTGAGTTCAAGGTTAGCATGGTTTCCAGATTGACAAACCACTCTGAAACATCTCTTTAAAAATTACAGCAATATGAATAAACTTCAAGATTCAGAGATAAAGCATAAAACATAGAACTGAGGAAAATACAGAAACACAATTCTGAGGACCTATCTAGCAGGGATAAATGGAATATTCTCAAGGTGATCCAGCACTTTACTATTTTGACACATATTTTTATTTATCATGTTACAACATTCACCAAGACTGGTTTTGAAGAACAGTGATTCATATTTGAGGTTGTTTTCTTTAGACTCTGGCTTGGTCTCATGAAGTAGAATCAAGCATGTGCTGTAGCACCATGACTCGAGTCATTGCAGACTCAGAGGGGCCATCATCATGACTAGCAAAGAGGGAGAAGGTACTGTGGCACTGGTGGATATACAGCCACTGCGCATTTCTGAACTTCTTACCTCTGAACTACATGTGAGAGGAAAAGTCACACCCACAGACAACCTGACTGAGTCATCTGCTGTAGACACTGTTATTGAACATTTCCTTAACCAGGTGGTGCTGGTGAATCAATCTGATAAGGAAAGGCAATCCTGAAGCAGAGAGAGTGCACAGAAAAAGGTCTTGCTTGTTTATTTGTGCTCCTAAACAGTAAGAGTAACCAAAACAGACACTTGATTTGAAAAGCAAAGAAGGAAAGAAAGAAGGGAGAAGTAAAGGAGGGAAAGGGTTAGACAGGAGAAAGGAGATAATATCACGAAATGATATTGGGATGTTGGGTATAAGAAGGGAAACAAAAAACCGCTTCAGTGGAAAGAAATTAGGACTCAGCACCAAAGTTAATTGTATAAAAGACTATATTAGAGTCTATTTATGATGTCATTTTCATCTGCCATTCTTAAGCTGAATAATACACTTTATTTTGGAAACATCTCTTAAGTCAAGAAATTTAAGTTAAAAGAATAAATGTTTGCATTGTTAGATTGATAGAAGTGAATTTATGAACAGCTGAAACATTAATTTTAAGAAAAATGGAATTCAGTACAACAGTATTAATGATCAGGAATGCCTGGAGACAGCTATTTCAATTGTAAATGTCTATTTAATAGTTACTACAAGCGGACAATGATTATTTTAAAATAAAATAAGTCTTCAAAGCAGACAAAAACTGTCTTATGAAAACCCATATTAAGTTATCTGAAGAGAATTTCCATATAAAATAAATTAAACTCTGTGGTTTAAATTTTCACTCACACACATAACACAAATCTTAAAAGTCAATCAGTATGTAATTTTAAGAACATATTTTAACTAATTTGAAATCTATGAGCTGTCCATGATGGAGTGCTCAGTAGAAGCACAGACATAGTTTGTCTGTTAGAGATTTAGATGCACATATGACTGACCATAAAGCCACAGTTGTTGCTCAGTTTATGGTCTGGATATTGCAACGGCAGTACACCAATGAACATTAAAGAGGGCAGGGCAAGCATATGTGCCTCTGTTGTGGGAACTCAATTTGTTTAGCCAATGACATTTGGGGTGACTTTCTCTATGGACGTGGTTTTCTCCGATACATGACTGGTTAAGAACTGAGGTGGGGGAGTTGCACACTCTCTGGCTTGGTCGTGGAAGGCTTCCTGATGCCATGTTCAGAGATCTAGTCCAGAGCTTTCTACATTCTTCCCCGATGAACAAAGAGGCAACAGTGTCTCTTACTATTGTATTTGTGAGTGTGTTTCCTATTTCATCTCTTAATAAGTCTTCCCAAGCATCCATGGGTTTCTCTCTATATGCCCTTTCCCCACTGCATAATTTTTTATTATTTTCACATATATTTTATTGATTCTTTGGGAATTTCATATCATGCACTCCAATCCCATTCATTTCCCAGTCCCTCCATATCTGTCCTTCACCCTTGTAGCATTACCCTCCTCACAGGAAAAACTTAAACAATACAATTAAAAAATACAAATAAAAATATTAACTAAAAGAACAAAGACAAACAAAAAAAAAGCAAACAAAAATCCCAATGACCAAAATCCATAAACCAAATAGTATAAGGCATGTGCATGTGGCTTATGTGCCTTGTAGTATCAGCTACTCAGGAAATTAAAGCAATTTGAGGTTATCCTGAGCAACATAGCCACTCATCTCAAAGTAAATCAAAGCAAAGCCAACTGAGGCTAGGCAAACTTAATCAAACCTAACCAAACCAACAATGAAGACACATGAAGACAACCCAAATATCAGAAAAATGACTCCTATATGTCACACAGTACTTCAATTTTAGACATTTCAGGCCATGAAATTTAAACAAATATTAATTTGTTAAAGTAACCTGATAGAGGGCTGTGGATACAGTCCAGAGGTCCATCCTTTGCTTAGAATAGATAAGGCTATAGGTTTAGTTCCTATAACTGCACAAATAAATAACTAAATAAATAATCCATAAAGTAAATAAATAAATCCTTAAAGTAAATAATAACAATAATTCCTAAAAGTGAAAAGCATAAAACATGTAAGGACTAATGGGTGATTTAAGCAGAAAACGAGAAACAATAAGAAAAAATTAAGGGGTGGGAGAGATGGATTAGAGGTTAAGGTCATAGGCTGTTCTTCCAAAGATCCTGAGTTCAATTCCCAGCAACCACATGGTGGTTCACCAACATCTATAATAAGATTTAGTGCCTTCTTCTGGCCTGCAGACAAAACATTGTATACATAAAAATAAATTTTTTAAATTTTTTTATTTTAATTGTCTTCTTCCTACTTCCCTCCCACTGTGCTCCCAATTTACTTAGGAGATCTCGTCCCTTTCCCTTTCTACAGGTGTTGATGTATGTCTCTCTTAGGGTCCTCCTTGCTTCCTAGCTTCTCTAGGGTTGTGGATTGTAGGCTAGTTATCTTTTGTTCTATGTCTAATATCCATCTATGAGTGAGTACATTCCATAGCTTTCTTTATGGATATGGGTTATCTCACTCAGTGTGGTTTCTTCTAGTTTATGGTTGTCAGTTGGGATGCCAGGGCAGTCTGTGGGACCTCTGGCAGTAGAACCAGTTTTTATCCCTAGTGCACAGACATTGGTAGCCCATTCTTATGAAGGGGAGAGGATGGGGGTTAGTATGGGGTTGGTAGGGAACATGAGAGGAAGGGAGGGAGAGGGAACTGTGATTGGTATGCAGAATAAGATTGTTTTTAATTTAAATTAAACATTACTTTAAAAAATGTTATTTTACTTACCAATCTAAGTTCTTCTCCCTCCCATCCTTCCACTTCCCCTACCATCTCCCCATCTCACTCCCTAGCTACTCCTTAGAGAGGCTGAGGCCTCCCATGGGGAATCATCAAAGTCTGTCATATCATTTGGAGCAAGTCTGAGCCTCTTTCCTCTGTATCTATGCTCAGCAAAGTATCCATTCATAGGGAATGGGCTCCAAAAAGTCAGCTCATAGACTAGGGATAAATACTGGTTCCACTGCTAGGGGCTACATAGATTTCCCAAGCACCCCTAATGACACCCACATTCAGGGGGCCTTGACCAATCTTATGCAGGTTCCCCAGTCAATCTGGACTCAGTGAGCTCTCATTTGCTTGAGTTAGCTGTTTCTGTGGGTTTTCCCAACATGGTCTTGACCCTGTTGCTTATCATTTCTCCATCTCTACAATTAGACTCCAGGAGGTTGGCACAATGCTTGGCTGTGAATCTTTGCTTCTGTTTCCATCAGCTACTAGATGGAGGCTCTATGAAGTTATTTAAAGTAGTCAACAATGTCATTATAGGTTTTCAGTGACTGGGATTATTTCTTGTACGATTAGGGTCCTTTTTAGAACTCATTGCCTATACGTTGAACTGTTTGACCTGTTTTCTTCTAGAATTTTCAAAGTTTCATTTATTACACTGAGGTCTCTGGTTCATTTTGAATTTATTTTTAACCAGACTGAAACATGTGTATTGAACTCTGTTCCTCTACATGTAGATATCCAATCCTCCTCTATCATATGTTGAAGATACACTTTTATTTTCTGGTGTATATATTATTGACTCCTTTCTTTGACGCAGAGATAAATGTTCACTTATGCTGTTCTGTGTTTCCACTCTACCAATGGTTACATCTTCCTTAGACCAGCCAACATCTCTCTGGTTTCCTATCATAGTAAAGGTGGTCTCAAGGAACTTCCTAGAAGTACTATTGGTCTACCTCCAGCTAGAGCACTGTGTGGCTGAGCACTGACTGAAGCAGCTAATGGCTGCTGCTTGGGTTTCTTAGAGGGTTTCCCACTTATGCTTTCTTCTGCTCTCTTCAGTCATTTCTCCTAATAGAGAAGAGTATACTGTGTGTGTGTGTGTGTGTGTGTGTGTGTGTGCGCGCGCGCGCGCGCGCGCACTCATGGGTCGCTTGTAACATGACATCTCACCTGAAAAACAACCATTTGACCAAGTTTTTGTGTTTATAAAACATTAAAAGCATAATCTACCCAAGAAAAATATCATGACGTTAAGAAAGTGAAGAACAATGTGAAGATGTATAGTTTTTCACCACTGAAACTATAATGCACTTAATGGTATCCATTAATATAATTACAGAAGCCAACATATTAATATGTAGTTAAAATTATAGTGGTAGGCTGAGTAAACATGATTACCATTAAGAATTCTGGATAATCATAACAAAGAGAAAACGAAACAACTAAAGTAATGCACTCTGAATAAGGATATAGTTTAGTTACATCCCATTAAAAAATACAGTAGCTGGAAAATGACCTGGAACAATTTAAAAACAA
Source organism: Cricetiscus sungorus (assembly GCA_030556225.1). Lineage (NCBI taxonomy): Eukaryota > Metazoa > Chordata > Mammalia > Rodentia > Cricetidae > Cricetiscus > Cricetiscus sungorus. Next base: position 112,350,699 of record JANBXA010000651.1, on the reverse strand, counting down.
TCCCAAGAACTATGTTATGGAATATAATTAAACCTTAATGAGACAATTTTAAGACTCAACAAGAGTATTTACTTGTATATGTAAATTATGTGAGAAAGTACAGTTCTCAGAATAATCTCTTTTATATGTTAAGCACAAGAAATTCTGAATAGTAAATATTAACCACTTAAGTAATTTATAGCATGACTGCTTAGAAAATTTAGAATTAAAATTGTTATGGACTTTAGAAGCTCTAGAAGTCTAATGAATTGGTCTAAGCACTGAGTTCTATTTTTAAGTATTGCAAAATTATTGATGCTAATTGATCAAGGGCACTTGTTAAGGTAAAACATTTTTTAAATAATTTGTTTTTATTTTTAATTTTGGGCACATGCCTGTGTGTTTCAGTGTAGGCTTTTGTGCATATTATGCAATTACCAGTAGAGGTAGAAGAGGATATGGGTTCTCTCAGATGAGCTGGAGTTACAGATGGTTGGGAGCTACTCAGGAGTAAAGTTTAGTGACTTAACTGAAACCTCTACTGGAGCAGTAACTATTCTTAACCACTAACCCATATCTTCACACCTAACAGCACATCTTTTAATATTTCAAGTTCACAAGGGTTTGCATTTATCTCACTATAAAGCTCAGACTTTCTTGCCTAAGAACTGGCATTGTGTCTTTTCCTGGGATAGAGAGATGAGTAAGATACAGAAAACAAAAAACCAGAAAACCTCAAACTTTGAAATACTGATTTCTTGGGTCAGATATGATTAATATGATACTTTTCATATAACCATCCATTTTATGGTGGTTAATACTCTGCTGGTACATTTCTGGGTACATAATATTGTTTGTCTAAACCTAGGATTTAAGTAATTTTTTTTAAAAAAATTAAAGGTCAATTTTCTAATAATCTCTTTAGCTTGATTAGTAATGATACATTTTTTTAAAAAAACAGAACATTATGAACATTAGGCCTACAGAAGTTTCATTATTAAAATATTTCTAATATGACAATACAGTGAATAGCATGTTTAGTCTGATTAAATTCTATTCAGCTCCCTGTTTTTAGATGATAATAACATGCATTCTTTACACAGGCACACATAAATATATGTTGGCAAAAAAAGATCGACCTTTTTCAGCTCTGAGTAACCCAGCAGCAACATCAATTCAATAGGACTTACTCCAGTGTTCCAGTGCAATCTTACAGCCAAGCACAAGGCCTTTCATGTGGTTTTCTTCTGAAGAAAGGCACAGTCCATCAGATGATACCTAATTCCATGACTGAGGACCAAAGGAAAAACATTAGGACATTTCCCCAACATCCTTTTTTACCAAAAGATAAAAATATTTTCAAGGATGTCACCATTGGTGTCTAAAGAGTAAGGGGCCACCCAAAGTCTCCCCTGACTATACCGTGACAGTCTTTGAGATAAAAATTGTAAACTTATGCATTGTTGACATCAAAGTCGAAGTGAGACTGTCTAGGAGACCAAGGGTATGATGGGAGGGGTGTGAGAAAAAAAGAAAAGAAAATTATGCTAAAAGTATCTTACATACCTGCATGAAGATGGCCTTGTATAACTCCATTGAATAAAAAATAAATAACATTTATTGTAAGAAAAAAAGATCAAAGACCAAGCAAAAATACTACTGGAGTTTTGTTGTAGCTAATAGGTCACTATTGGACATGGATCTTGCATTGAAACACTATCTTATATCTGGAGTGTTAACAATCTGGTGTTGTAAAAAATTCTTCTCATGGAAAAAGATTTTTCTGGAGTACTTATACCTCACTCTGGGATTTTTTAAATAAGAACATAAGTCACTGCATAGAATGTTTTGTTGTCTGTATGTTGAAGCACTGTTTGTACACTGCTGTGTACTGCTTCCTGGGCCCTGTCTTCCTTGTCACCCTTTTTTGTCCACATGCTAATGACTCAAATGCTATTAGCAAAGGCCCAGAAAATTTGGAAGACTTATTATCCATTTTGGCTGATATGCCCTGGAAGACTCAGTCGATCATGGCAGATCCTCTACTGCTGGCCAGAGAATTTTTCTTTCTGTTTCTGTATGGACATAATTTTTTCTTTTTATTCCCATCTGTTCTTTTATTGTCTTAGCATGTAGAGTTGACAGATGCTCTGGGACTGTCTTCTCACTCCTTTATACATTTTCTTCTTCAAACTAACTCATATCTTTTCATTCCTTGGCTGCAAGTACTGCTTGGAAGCCACTCAGTGGCTTTATCTCACCAATAATTCAGAAAAAATTCCAAATGATTTTACAATTACTTAATTAGCTGCAATTGACTTTTTAGTACCCAAAGCCAGGGCTCAGCTTGTTTTGTTTTAAATGTTTCAAGTTATAAAACTCACTTTAAAAAATATAACAAATTACAACTCTTCAACGAGAAACATTTGTAGTGCTTTTACTTTGGTTGAAATCAGATGCAACTTAAATACATCCATATGTTGGGATGCCATCATTCAGATGACTATTCAAAGGACTAGCTAAATAATTCATATGCTCTATTGCAAAATGTGACTATAAGCCCATTTGTCCAAAATGTATTAAGAATGATGCAAAATGATATTACAGTATATTAAACAAAGCATATCATTATTGCCTGCATAGAGAATCATGACTTTATAGACTTAGACTACTGGTCTATATAATCAGCCCTATTTATTACATATATTTTTTCATTATCAAAATTTTAGGGCCTATAACTAAAGAACTTCATACCCTATAGCAGTGATAAATGTACATTTTTGAACATCATATTCACAATAGCTAAGAAATTAAATCAGTCAAGATACCCATCAATGGATGTATAAAAAATAAAAACATAGAACACAATGGAAACATCAACACAAAAGAAAATTGAAAGTATGAAAATTTAAGGGAAATGCACATAATTGGGAAATACTTTGTTGAACAAGGTAACTCAAGCCCATAAATACAAACAGTTCATAATCTCTCTCATAAGTGAAAATTTTGTTTGAGTTTAGATTTCTGTGTTTAAGTTGGAGTGAGTGTCTTATTTACAGGACAGTAAACAAGAAATAAGCTATGAGAGATGTGTTTGTGGGTGTCTTTGGAGGGAGAATACTTACAAACACACGATATAAAAGTAGAGTGAGGAAAATTCCAGGGCTCAATTGGTTTAAATGGAGATAGGGAAGAATGAGGAATAGGTGAAGATATTGGGGGGGGTGTCAACAAAAATTTAGAGTACAGGAAAAATGTATATAGAAACCTACTAATTAATAAGGTAACTGAAGATAAGACACATTTGGGATATAGTACACAGGTAAATAAAGCTAAAACTAAGCTGTATTCTCCTAGCCCATTGGCTACAATTCATAGTGCTGGGGGAGAAGAGTTATCAGTGGTCCTACTCAGCTCTGGATCCTGCATACTACAATACAGACCAACATGTAAGATGTTCTCATGGTGCAATAGCAGCATAATTGTTTGGGGGCTAACTAACACTTTATAATTGGATTCGAAGCTTGCTCCATGGCACTATAAACACAAGTAAAAACTTTGGCTAGAGATGTCACAGACCTTAGTAGAGCAACTTCCTGCCTGTCAATACTAAGCTACATGGGTATTTAACCAAATTGGTTTCTAAATGTATGTATGTATGTATGTATGTATGTATGTATGTATATATCCATGGACTAATGCTGCTATTTATCTTGGCTAGAGAATTTTTTTTTGTCCTCAATGGGAAATAGAGACTCACAACTGGTCAAGTTACTGAGAATAATAATTCCTGTGTGCTTAGCTCCAAGCAAGCTATCTATTGTCTATTTTACTTCCAGGCAGGATTAAAAAAGAATGGAGGAAAGACTATGAAAGAAACGATGGTGAAGAGTCCTTTGAAACACTGTCTTGTGGATGCAACATGGTGAATAGAATCATGAACACACAGTATTGTAAATTATGTGCATAAAACCTGCACACATGCAAAATAAGCCGTGAAAGTAGTGGGAGGGAAGGGGCTGGCAAGCAGAATGTGTCTATAGGAATGAGAAGGCACAAGTGAAGACAACAGGGATGAATATTTTTATAATATATTGCACACATGTACAGAATTGTCAAAAATTAAATTATAAAACTAAAAACACACAAGAGTAAGGAATGAATGAATTTATTCATTAATTTTCCTTTAATAATAATTTTGAACAACATACTTCACTTATTAAGAAAATATTTTACTGTAAGAAATTTTTACTTTAGAAAAAAATATTTATTTTGTCATGATATCTCCATTGTATTTTTAATATTTAAAATTTATGCTGCTAATTATATTATATAAAATAGGTTTATTTGTCTATAATTTAATTAAGTAATTAATCTCTAATATCTAAGATGTTATGTAACTAATTCTCTAATATCTAAGCTGTTAAGGTTTTATTTTGCATTTCCTATGGTTAAGGCAAACAGCTCTGGAGACAAAGCTCTGATATGTGAACCACTGCTCCATGATACTAGCAAGGTTCTTACCTCTCTAAGTTCTCCTTTTAAAACCTGAAAAGTAAAATTCATATCTACCTTCTAGTATTGTTTTGTTTTGTTTTTACAGGGTTGAGCTAGATTATTAATGGCCATATTAATAACTCACCAAAGTTAAACATTAGTTGTTTGAGGATAAGTCCTACTTCAGGTTTCAAAACCTCACACCATGCATTGATTCTTACAATTGTACATTTATTTCCATTGTTTTGTCTTGTATTTTCTACTTTTATCCTGAAAAACCATCTGATACTTAAGTTTCCATTCTGTGTACTGAATGTTCTCAGTTAGGAATTCCTTGCTCTTAAAGCCAGTTGAACTCTCTTACTAGTCCCTTTCCTGGGATACTTTGAGTTCCTGAAGATGGTGATGACAGGGGACTCATGTATTAGTTAGGGTTTCTATTGCTGCAATAAAACACCAAGACCAAAAAGCAAGCTAGGGAGGAAAGGTTTTATTTGTCTTACAAAACCATATCACTGTTCTTCATCAAAGTGAGTCAGGGCAGGAACACAAACAACAGGGCAGAAACATGGAGGTAGGAGCAAAGAGCATGGGAGAGTGCTACTTACTGTCTTGCTCCTAATGGCTTGCTCAGCCTACTTTCCTGTAGAACCCAGAGCCACCAGCCCAGGGATGGCACCACCCACAATGGGCTGGGTGCTCCCCTATCAATCTCTAATTAAGAAATGACCTACAGGCTTGCCTACACACTAATCATATGGAAGCATTTTCTCTATTGATGACTTTAGTTTGTGTCAAGTTGATATAAAACTAGCCAGCACAACTCATGTTCCATGTGATCTGTGATCTGCTCTTTCATGGCCCACCAGATTTAACATCATTCTTTTTATATATTACGGACTTTATCTAATGTGGACTATTCTCTGTAAGTTTTGTATAAACAGAAAAGACACTCAGTATTTGAAAAAATAATAACTCTATATTTTAAAATGCAAAATTTTATGTATTACATAATGTTCTTTCATGGCTTTATTCCATATAACTTAATTGTCAACATAAAGAAACTCTAACCTCAAATTTTTTCAGAAAGAGCTGAATTGTTTCTGTTTGTCTCAACCATTTCATCTGTCCATAGGATTCTATGACAACCTGTGTTTTACACATTTAGGTGCATGTCTGAGCCTATACGCTCCAATATTTTCTGTTTGTCTTGCAGAATACATGGTTTATGCTTAGTCTGCTTCAAGCAGCAAACTTCTCAGTTGCTGCTTGACTATGCCATTCACTTTCTTGCACTGGTATTATTTATATATGCCTAATGATACAGTTTTTAATTGAGCCATTGGAGTGGGATCCATGTTTCTCCATATGCTACACATAGGAAACAAACATCCTGAAGCTGGGATTGTATTAATTAACAAACTAGTCTATTTTCTCCTGCCAATATCAGAATTTTATGAACTGGGTAAGTTAAATAGAAAAGGAGATTCTTAGAGCTCAGAGTTCAGGCCAAAAATATAAGAGTTTTATCTGGTAACATTCTTGTTTGCACAGTACTAGTATTGCATATAGCAAGAGTCAGGGTTTGCACATGTGTGTCTTCTGCTCTCTTTTTATAAAGCCACCTGTATTCTATCATGGGTGATCTGCCCAGATGTTGGGCCAAGTTTCTATTTTCTTAATAGAACACAGTGGGAAAAGAATAAACTCTAAAATTAGTTTCAGGTGGAGTAAACCATATTTTGACCATATCAAATAATTTCTATATCAGTTTTATCTGTCAAACAATTAAGCTATATTAGTAAACATTCAATCAATTCTTGAATTATTGACAATATGGGGTTCAACATATCCCAAAACAAGACTTCTTACCAGATTACATTAAGGCCCCTATCTAGTTGAATAAGTCAAGAATAACTAAGAAGTCCTTGGTTCATCTTTCCACAATTGAAAGGATAGTATTGTCTTACCACATCCTGGAAGGTTGTATGTTAGGTTAGAGATGGAAATTCAGTAGGTTAGAGATGGAAATTCTAGTTCCAGAAAATCTCTTTTTTTAAAATCACACTGCATTGTTTAGCTTTTTGTTTGCATGCTTTTCACATGACTGATCCTAAGTCATAGAAAATATTATATCTCTACTTTTCATGTGTTTCTCTCTCTCAACTCACTGTTTTCATGGCAATCCATTATGAGCAGGATGGCCTATATAATATTACTGCTTTTCATTTCTTTTCTCTTTGTATTTAACTATGATTTCTTCTAATATCCCTTCCATGTCCGATTTTTCCATGTCCCAAACAGCTGGTTATCTTCCAGTTTCCATCAACTTGAGTGTGTATCTCTCAAGTTCACTTGCTCTACTGTAGTAGAGCAAGTTCTCAACTTGTGGGTCCTGACTCCTTTGGGATTGCATATCAGATATTTACATGACAATTCATACTGCAGAAAATGCAGATATGAAGTTAGCTACAAAATACATTTCTGGTTGGGGGTCATCACAATGTGAGGAACTGTTTAAAAGGACTGTAGCATTAAGGCTGAGAAGTACTGCTTTAGGACTATTACTATTAACTGATCTGATCAAGGCTTCTAATCTGTTTATATTGGTACTTATTATTTATTACCCAGAAACCAATATCTGCTTGCTGCCTGTAGTGTGGGTGTACTGTCTTCTTTGTGTATGCTCCATTTCCTTATTATTTCTTCTGGAATTACCTTTTGGAAACATCTCAACCTCCAGTCACACCTAACACTCTTCATTGATTGCTAAACACAGATGCTAGCATTGTAATAGAAAATCACACAATTAGGTCAATGTGTTAATCTTCTTTATGTCTTCCTATTACTAATGGATAAACTATTTCATTTCAGTACAAAGTATTCTTCCATACACCCTAACTCTTAAGTCAAATTATACAGCATACCTGATATTTCATTTCAGTTGAAATAAAAAATTCCTCCCATCCTCCATGCTTGCATGTATAAATCTTTTCAATGTCTTCAACTTCTCATTATAGAGGAAGATTTTTTTCCATGAAAGATCTTTTCTGAACTCATCCTTTCTATTCTTTTAATTTTATTTAAATTTGAAACAAGCTTGTTTTACATGTAAATCCCAGTTCCTCTCCCTCCCTTCCTCACCTGCCACCCACCTCCCTATTCCATCCTTTTTTTGCTCCCCAGGGAGGGTTAAGGCCTTCCATGGGGGATCTTCAAAGCCTGTTATATCATTTGGAGCAGGGCCTAGGCCCTTTCCCATATGTCTAGGCTGAGAGAGTATCCCTCTTTGTGGAATGAGCTCCCAAAGTCCATTTATATACTAGGGATAAATACTGATCCACTACCAAAGGCCCCAGGCCTCCTAAGTGACATCCACATTCAGGAGGTCTGAGTTGGTCCTATGCTGGTTTCCCAGCTGAAAATCTGGGGTTCATGACCTCCCCCTTGTTCAGGTCACCTGTTTCTGTGGATTTCTTCAGCCTGACCTTGACCCCTTTGCTCATTACTCCTCCCTGTCTGCAACTGTATTCCAGGAGTTTGGCTCAGTGTTTAACTGAGGGTCTCTGTTTCTGCTTCCATTAGCTATTGGAGGAAGGTTCTTGGATGGCATTTAAGGTAGTCTTCAGTCTCTTTATTGGGGAAGGATATTTAAGGTAGCCTCTCCACTATTGCTTAGATTATTAGCTTTGATTGTTAGACTGTAGTCCAATATCTACATCCTTGTAGATCTCCGGACATTTCCCTGGTGCCAGATTTCTCTGTAAACCTATAATGGCAACCTCTATTGTAGTATCTTTTTTCTTGCTTTCCTCTACTCTGCTCCCAACTCAAACTTCTCCTATCCCCTCTTCTTCTCCCCTTCTCTTTCTCCTAACTCCCTCTCTCTTCCCCCATCCTCCCCTGCTGACTTCTACCACATTATTCTGAGTAAATTCTATGAATCTCTCAGCAATGGAAACTCATCCTCCTGACATTATTCCTAAAATCTATTTTTTGTATTTCAATGTAGATGTTACTTATTTTCCACTCAAATTCATGTCTTATTTAAATTACTTATTTCTATGTATATTAGTATATCTAGATAGTCTTATCTAAATGAAATACAAATACTTAGAAAATGATACACCTTAGGCTGTGCCATGGTGGCACAAGCCTTTAATCCCAGAATTTAGGAAGCAGGCAGATTTCTGTGAGTTCAAGGCCAGCCTGGTCTACAAAGCTACACAGAGAAACCCTGTCTCAAAAAAGTAAGAAAGAAAAGAAGGAAAGAAGGAAGGAAGGAAAGAAGGGAGGAAGGAAAAAAAATAAAGGAAGGAAGGAAGGAAGAATACATCTTAAAGGCCAATATCATTGACCATTTGTTACTATGCTTCCAGACATTTTCCTATGTGCATAGACACAAATTTTAAGTTTTTATTTATATATGAAGGGTTGGAAAACTGTCTGATGTATAATCTGAACATATTTCCAAGGCATAAATTTAGTTAGCAATGCTGATTATATAATTACATTTAGTTAATTATTTTTAGTGAGTAGATATTATTACATTACTCCATTAATCTGTTCATGTACTCCAATACCTTTAATATTTCAGTTTTCAGGTTATTCTTTTTTTAAACATCTTATATACACATGTGCAGGTAGCAGTTGAGATATCACCTTAATTATTTTTCCAGATGGAAACCACAGGCACAGACTACAATTCAGTGTTTGCCTTATATTCTAATTAATCTTCAGATAACTTTAGAAACTTTTATTTATTTACATTGAATGATAATTTCACTTTAACTAATATATTTCTTTTCCTTTTGGGTCTTTTTTAATTTCTTAGATATAACAAATATTTACTCACTATTTTCATATATAATTTTGGATGTCTATTGAGGAATAATAGTTTTACATACTTTCATTTATATTCATATTCACATCATCCCTCTAAGTTCCCCTTTATATTTTTTCTATTGAAATTTCAATCACTTTCTTAATAGATTTTACAAAATTTTTCCAAGATGTTACAAATTTTAGTGTTTTTGAAATTTACCAAACAGCTTTATTTTACCATTAATTATAATTACTTGTTTACATTTAACCATAGCAGACTTTCTTCTTTTAGTCTAATGTTCTCTCAAATGAAATATTTTGGTGGCTAGATTTTCCTTTTGCATTGGTGTTGTGCATTATGGTGATTTGAATGAGATATTCCCTATTACTTTGGTCATTTGAATTGGTTTCTGTTTGGTGTGTTATTTGTGGAGGCTTAGGAGGTGTGACCATGTTGGAGGAGGTATGTTACTAGGACAAGGCAAAGAGGGAAGGAGGGAGAGTATGATTATGAATGAATGAGAAAAACAGGAGGAATCACCAGTAAGACATCCTTCAAATCACACACATGCAGTGACCTATTTCTTCTAAGCAGGCCCTTGTTACTAAAGTTTCAACTTCCTCCAAAATCAGCACCACCTGGAACCAAGCTTTTAACCTAGGCACCCGAGGATGATATTTCCTATTCAAACTGTGACACAGGGGAACTGAGGAGAGAGAAAATCAGATCATGAAAATCAGTGAGTAGGGAGTAAATAAGCTGGAGAGACGGATGAAGGGAGGAGACAAGGAAGTTCATCTAACAGGAAACAAATGACAGTGATAGAGCCTATAGTGAAAAGAACACTTAGCTTCTAGTCTAGATTCTAAATGAGGTTTCCTCAAGCCTCAAATGCATGAACAGGAACTTTACTTAGGTGGTTACAAAAAGTATAATACTAATAACAATGCAAGCCATCACCATTTATGAAGCAAGTTCTAACATTTTCCGCATTACTCATAAGAGGGAACTGAGGCACAGAGAACCCAAAGGGCTTTTCCCAAAGGCTCAGAGCCAGTAAGTAGCAGAACTAGTATGTGAGGCTCATAACTTGGCTTCCTTTAAAACTGTGTGAAAGCCCTTAATCTGCTAGCTATCCTTGTACCCATATGATACCTCATTTTCCTGCCCATCCGTCTGTTATTTGACATTCTACTCCCTTGATCTGCCTGATCAAATAGTAGCAAGGGGAAGAAGCTAAAAACTGAACTATTTTCAGACATAGTGAAACAGGAACTGGAAAACACTTTACAAGGTCAGGTAGCTATGAAAATCCCCAGACAAAAGGGCATGAGACAAAGAAGCTAAAACAATATACACTTAAAGCAATTGAACAGTGTAGCTCAGTACATTTGAATTGCCTGTGGTTCAGGTTAACTCATATCATGAACCGCCATGTAATTTAGTAATCAACACAACAGAACAATAGAAAAGTAAAAATGAAGTGGAAAGAAGATGGTTATGTTGTGGTCATAAGACTAGCACAACAATATCTGCTTTGGGGCATAGACAAGGCAGTGTGCGATCTAAAGTGAAGGAGCTCATATTTATACAACCAAAGTAAAATTTCCCAAACAAAACCTGAAAGACTGGTGAAGTAAAGCCTGAATTCATGGAGTGATAAGTTCTAGAGTTCACTTGTTTTTATGAGGCAATGAAAATATCAGAAGAAAACAGCCAGTGCTTCTCCATAGATAGTAGAGCCTTGGTTACCTAATCCAACTCATTATTTCTTTCTTGAACTTTCTTAGAAATATTTATTTGGAATATGAATTGCTGCAGGTGCTGTTCTAGAAGCAGTTCTCAGACAGCTCACATTATAGAGACAAGGACAAAAGCTAATAAATACATTATAATGTAATTTGTTGGATGGACATTTAAAGTGTAGGTACAAGAGATTAGACAAGCTAAAAACATGAAATGTACGAAGGGAAAAGATGTATGCAAATTGGACTGGAGACTTGAAAGAGGTGGGGAAGAATGTGTAAAAGGAATAAAGGAAGATGTTACTTTTATCTCTCTATCTATCTATCTATCTATCTATCTATCTATCATCTATCTATCTTTATCTTCATGTATATATATCCATGAAGACATCAATGCTAACACACAGTTGATTCAGGCAGCATACAAAAGCACAACTGGCAATCAGAGGTAAGTGGCATTTTATTACCAAGACCCAAAAAAACCCTGCACTATTTGATTTCATAATATTATGTCTTTGCAATATTAATTCATTGAAAATTAACACAAAGTCCTTAAATGCTTCTTTAATCCCCAGAAGAACTAGGCTTAAGTTCCTAAAATACTTACTTATTTAATTATACAAGTAAGGTCAAGGGTTATCATTACTTTCTGTGAAAGAAATGGAGTTCTAAATTTAGCTTATTTAGTTACTTTTGGAATGTGTAACGTAGGTTGGCTTCCAGTAAATTCTGTAAGTGGCTAAAACCTAAAGTAGCCTGTATACATGTTTCATTTATATGTGAATAGCATTTGATTACAAAACTTACTACTTTTCCAAAATGGAAATATTGGGAGTACAAGAAAGAATGAGAACATCCTCACTAGTTGGTAAATACATATCTCAGACATGGGGAAACTACACAGAGAATGGGGTCCTGTAAATTCCCTATGGAGACAATGGTGATCCAACTGATTAAGGTAGAAACAGAAATCACAGAAATGGGAGTGGAGACAAAGATCATATCCAGTTACTGTTGTAATTAAATGATGTCTATTGGAATGAATTTTACTTTTCTGTTTGCATAAGGAGGAAAGAGGAAGTAGTTAGGAGAGTCAGTATGTAGAGCTTAGAGAAAGCCAGATGCTGACCTGCCACGTTCCGATAAGATGACCACGTGGAAATACTTAGATAAGTAGAAATGGGTTAATAATTAAGACAGAGCTAGCCCAAAAACAATAATAGTAACTGGCCAACAGGATTGTATCAAACCCAGAGTCTCTGAGTGTTATTGGGGCTAGGCTGCAGGTGGGGAGGAACAAAGACTGGAACCAGACCAGCGGTGGGAAATAAAACAGTTTAATCGTAAAATGAGATGAGTAAACATGGTTGTTAATTTGTAAGAACTCTTTTTTTTTTTTTTTTTTTTTTTACAAAAGATCTCTTCTCTGTGGTTACTTAATTACCATATGTTTCATACATGCATATGTAAAACAGGTACTCTTTGACATTCCAGTCCATCCATCAAAGTAAACTAAAGATCTTCTTTTATCCTATTAAATAATATCTGTGTATTGGCTGATGAAAAGAGTGACATGATATTGTGTGTACCTGTGTTTCTTGTGCTTTTTCTTTTCTTTTTAATTCTGGTTTATTTGTTTGTTTGCTATTTTATTTTCTAATGAAAGAGAAAAAGGAAATATAGAATTAGGATGGTGGGAGGTGGCTCTGGGAGGAATTGTAGGAAGGGAAACTGTGATCAGGATGTATTGTAGGAAAAGAAATTACTTTCAATAAAAAAAGACAAAACCCCTTCATATTTAAAAACCTTTTATTAATGTACTAGGTAGGAACATTCTTAGTCTGTGGTAACTGGTACATACATGTTCCGCATCACAGAAGTGACCAGACACAAGCCTATGAGATAAATTGTGATGAAAATAAAGAAAACTTCATGAGACAAACAGGTCCTAGTTCCACTCAGGCTTACCTTTATTACTATTCAGAGGTTTAACACTGAGTCTAGTGAATAATGAAAAGATTTAGTGAACACCAAAATTGCCTGACTATAACTATATTGTTCTAGAGTCATAGATGTGTTCAGAAATAAGAATTAATAGGATAGCTTGATCAGTTCCCTTTGTGAAGTTTCCCATGATGTTCAATTTTATATATAAAAATGACATTTTTTCCAAAATTTGACATAGATTCTGAATGTTAATTTCTTTGATATAAAAACTTTCAGGGTTAATTAATACTTATAATTGGCAAACTAATTGGAAATCATATTTCTAAGATACCTTTTTTGGTTTTGTTTCATTTTAGAGGTTTGCCTTTCTTTTTATTCTGAAGTCTTTTGAGAATTGTCTCATATTTTAGAATAAGATTTTAGATGTGTTATCCAATGGCTTTGAATGTATAACTGAAAATTTTAAACCTAAATGACTTGATACTTTAACTACAGGCCATCATTTTTCATTCCAATTAGCAGTAAATGAACTCCTGTATGTCCATGTCTCTCCAGGAGGAGACTGGCTCTAGACTAGTGCCCATGTGTATACCCCAACTGGGAAAGAGCTTATTGAGGACATTGGCTTATGTTTAAGTAGAGTGCATTCTTTTTAATTGCAGATTTCTTTTCATAGGTTGGATGATAGTACTCTTGATTATTCCATACCTGCTTTCCTGTAGAACTCTCTGGGAAGCATAAGTACAGATTGACTCCCATACTTAATGACTGATAAGAGATAGAGCTTCTTGGGACTGGGAGAAAGGTAGCATTGTTGGAGTAACCTCTTCCCATTCCTACCCATATCAAAGGGCTGGAATTTGAAAATCACTACAAAAGATTACAGTTTAGAAAGAGTTTTAGTGAATTTCTGACTTCGAACACCCTTATGTCTCTATGAGTAGGACAGGGAAGGAAAATAACTTGAAGAGTAACACAAGTTTTCATTTCTTTTGCTGTCATACTCACTCTCTGTGGAAGCAATGGACACTGCAGCAGTCTTGCTTTCCAAGGCATTGGCCATCTTGCTATTGGGAGTAAACAGCAACTTGTGCAAGGGATCCCTCAAAGGCCTTTCTTCTCAAACCTATGTCTTTGAGTCTCTCTCTCCATAACTCCTGTCTCCTTTTTACATATATAAGATGACCCAGCCCATGCCTCTCTGTTTCTGTTGTTCACATGTGTAACACTCTTGATTATAAAAGGTGCTAATCCTGGGGCACTTTGAAAACAAAATGTGTAGATAAGAAAAGCCATAACCTCCACAATGGAAAAAAAAAAAAAAACAAATATTCAGTTTGGGTTCTGACTTTACACAGATGAAGACAAAGAGAGAGCTGCATGTCTATAATAACAAACACTTATGCTTCCTTGAAGAACCACCCCTAAAAAACTAACATGTTCTAAAGTCACAACTCATAGCTACTTCCAGGGCAGCATAATGCTTATTCACAGCAAGTAGATAAACATGCTATTGACAAATGTCAAAATATAAAGCTTGATTTTTTTTTAAGAAAAGTGACTCCTGGAATCAAGTTGTCACACCTTTTTTTCAATAAAAATACTCAAAAATCATTGTATCTCATCAATATATTACAAATTTTAAAGTTTTATTGAATAAAAGACTATGGCCCTATATAGGATGTCTATGTCATGTCCCTTTCCCAAGACTTTGATATTTTCAACAGCAACAACAACCAAAAAAAAAAAAAAAGAGAGAGAGAGAAAAAAAGAGCAGAAAGATTTTAAGAGCCATAGGTAGTAGCTGATTTCAAGGAAACAGTGTTTTCTACATACAACGACCCTGCTATGTGTAGAAACGCACAGCCATTGTGACAACATGCCCAAGACTTATAAAGGCTCAAGCCAATCAAAATCCCAGCATTGAAGGGGATGTGTGAGAAAGAAATCTCACACTAGCTGAGCAGCTGTTGGCATTTATTAGCTACTGATAAGGGAAGAGTTTTCTATACTGATTATCCCTACTAGCTAGACCATATTCCAGGGCAGGGTCCACACCGAAGATTGGACTGGAAATACAAATTGAACTTGATGAGTTAAAAAGTATTTTAATTTTAAAAATTAAATAAAAATTGGGAGATAAAAGAGAAGAACATTCAAAGTCGAGTGGTTAAGGAGGTTAAGGAAGTTCTTGGTGGAGTTGGAAGAATGTGTGTGATCTGAAACACGGTATGGAATTTTCCAAAAATTAATTAAAAAATGTTACTTTTAAAAGTTTTTCTTAAAAATTGTGTGCAAATCAGCACTTTAATTATGGTGTTTCCATACTTTGTTTTCATTGTAGTCCCACCCCCACTCCATTCTGTCTCCCTGCTCTTACCCTTTGTTTTTATTGTAATCACATCCCTGCTCCATTCTGTCTCCTGCTCTTAGCCTGCTCCTGCTGCTTCCTCTTCTCAATAGCTGCCTGTCTGCTTTCACATTGTAAGTATGGCATTGCCTTTTATTGCTAGAAAGAAAAGATTGTTACTAGGCTAACACATATGCACACAAATGGGGACATTTACCACCCAACCTAGCTTGCCTCCTTCCAAATTACTGTGTTAGTGTACAGTTCTGTGATGCTGTCTCTGGCTGGACCTCTCATTTCACAACCTAGTCTAGCTTTCCTGTGACATGGGAAACACCTGGCAATTGGAAAATCAGTCACTGCTAGTTGTAAACTTCCACGTGGGAAGGTTTTCAGAATGGGAATTCATCTGAGTTTTGGGGTGTGATGGAGTGACAAAAGAGCTTCCTTCTCTGGAGTTCTATTTTCACCATAATTCCATTTATCCCTCCTCGAAGAGGTATGATTCCTATGAAGAGAAAGATAGCATTACTCTAAAATCTTCTTATGTCAAGCCGTGTGGCCATGGACTGCATTTTAACCACCTATCTGTCTACATCTTTTACTAGATGCCCCCGTGAAACTAATTGGTATGCATGTTCAAGTAGACTTCATCATTTTAACACGATTTTTTAAGAGAGCACACTTCAGGCTGGGTCTAAATCACAAAGGAAGAGAACACTGAGTTCTGCTACAGTTGACCTTCCTAAGAAACGTTTATCTTAGAGAAATTTCCCTCTGTTTAAAAATGGTTACAAATCTCATTATTTGTACTTACTTTAAACTCTAAAATATTGGTTTGGAGGACCTGAGTAAGGTTCAAAAAATTGTGTTCTTATAATGGAAAAACCAGGAATAATTTTTTTTAAGATTAAAGAAAATTTTATTACATAGGCAAACATTATACAGTCATTTTAAAGTGTGTGAAGAGAATTATTAGGTAAACAGATAAAAATTCTCTCTGACCTTTAATTTTGACATTGCCTCTGTTATCTCATCTCTCTCTCTCTCTCCCTCCCTCCCTCCCTCTCTCTCTTCCTTTCTCTCTTTCTCTCTCTCACACAGAGACACACACAGACACACACAAATGTAATTAGAGGTCCTTTCTTAATCTAAAATATAAGGTATTTTCTGTAAGCCTTTCCTTTTATTTATATCAATTGTTCAGTTTGCTTTGAGTTCTAATGTCATTTACTAAATTATAGTATCAGTATGTGGAGGTGGGAAATAAGAAGAAAAGGCAATCAGGTCTAAGTTACAAGGATGACTGTGTGACCTTAGGCTTCGCATTAATAATAGAAGTTGAATTGATGGTGACTGAAATAATATGGAAGTATCTCTGTTATAACCCGTTTGTCTAGTACAATTGTTCAGTACATGTTTTTACCAGCTTATTAGAGGAAAGTTCTAAATCACATGAGATATGACCTCATCACAAATTTAATAAGACATGGAAAGACTTTTTCTCATTAATTAATTTTAAGATTCTTTTTTGAATCAGATTAAAATTTTGAAGTATCATAATCCTTTTTTGCTTGCTTGACTATTTCCAAGTTTATTAAAATTGAAACCATTCTATTTGATATACACCCTCTCTGAGTAGTTTTAGCAATATATGTCAGTTTTCTTTTGACAGTAGTTTTTTTTTTCTTTCCAAAATTTTATCAGAACACTTAAATTTTTCTAATGATAAATGTTAACATCTCTGATACAATTTAAAGTGCAAATCAGAGTTATACCACCAAGAAATGCATCTCCTCTCTCTCTCTCTCTCTCTCTCTCTCTCTCTCTCTCTCTCTCTCTCTCTCTCTCTCTCTGTGGTGTGTGTGTGTGGTGTGTGTGTGTGTGGTGTGTGTGTGTGTGGTGTGTGTGTGTGTGTGTGTGTGTGTGTGTGTGTGTGTGTGTACTGGTGCATATACTGCCTATTTGTGGGTGTGTGTCTTTCTGTGTGTCTCTTTTTGTGTCCTATGTGTATCTGTATATCTGTATGCATGTTCTTCTGTTTATGTAGTGTGGGTAAAGGCAGAAAGAAAATGATCATAGTTGAAAAGGCAATGTTTTCACTATTCTTTTTAGCACATTTTTGTAGCTAGTTGTTTTCTGCCAGCCTGCCTGGTCCCGCCACTACATAAGCCCCTAATAACACACAGAGACTCTGTATTTGCTATAATTCTGTTGGCCAGTTACTATCATTGCTTATCAGATAGCTCTGTCTTAATTATTAACCCATTTCTACTATTCTAAGTATTTCCACGTGGCTCATCTTACTGGCCAGAACAGCTGGCATTCTACCTCTCTGGGCTTTCCATGTTGACTCCTCCTTACTACTTCCTCTTTCCTCCTTGTCTCCTAGCCCTGCCTATCTTGCTTTCCCATTGGCCAACAGTGCTTTATTCATTAACCAGTAAGAGAAACATATTTACAGAATAACATCTCCCATCATTAAACCTCTAAGCAATATCAAGTGTTCAAAATTTTCAGGAGCTATGGAGATGGTTCAGCACCATGAAAACACAAGTTCAGATCCTAGAACTCATCTAAAAGGTGTGGCATGACAGAGCACATCTAGGTTGTCATTGATGGGCTGCATGGAGATAAGCAGAACCCAGGGAATTATGAACCAACCAGTGGAGTTTAAATAGTAAGCTACAGTTTCACGGAGAGATTGTGGCTCAAAAAAGCATGAAGAACAATCTAGAAGACATTTGTCAACATCTGACCTCCACATAAACAAGCAATGAAGAGCACACCTGTAAACACTCATGTTCATCTCACACACACACACACACACACACACACACACACACACACATATATATATATAGAGAGAGAGGGGGCTATGTATCACTTAGAAATTACATGGTTCATACACTTAAGCTAAATTAATCCCATTTGTAGTATTTAATATATTCATATCTTTATATTTAATGTTACATTTCAATTATCATGCATCATCCTTCCCTTTCTCCTTCCTTACAGTCTTGCCTCTGTTACAGCAACAATTCAAGGCATGCTCTTAGAAAGGAACTAAGACAGAATTACTTTTCAGAGGATCTTTAAAGGGTTGCAAGTTCATGGTCATAGGCAGTCATGATGAGGTTCTGAAGTGGGTGGTCATTTCACAAGTCAGGGCTAAGAAATGAGAGAGCTAGTTCTCAGGATATTAGAAGAGTTAAAGGTCCATGTCATAATTAGTGTGATGGGTCTGGGAGAGAGGGGAGAGCTTCAATTCCAAAGAATGTCCACACTTTTAAGTATTTAGGGCTATATGGTAAGTTCCATACTTCCAGACCTTACCTGTGCTCTAGGTATTACAAGTTACTGGCAAGTAAAGTTAACATTCAAAGTTATCTTTATGTGGGCAGAAGCAGAGGTGTGGGGTTTGGTTTGATGGTTTAGAGTGATGAGACTTAAAAGTTCCAATAGCAAGAGAAACTTGACAGCAACACTGCATGGTGTTTCTTGACTGATTTTGGGTTAAGGTAGTGGGATCTTGAAGGTCTGTAATCTAATTACTTCCTTCCTAAATATTTTTCCTCTTTCTTTTTTCCCCCAATGTCTCACTGTGGTTCACAGTGGCTTGAAACTTCCATAGTACAGGCTAATCCTCAAACTTATATCAGTTCATTTGGTCTGGTTTTCATAGTGCTGGATATGGGCCTGAGCTATTACAATAGAATTTTGTATTCTCCCAAATACTGTTTCAGTTCTTTTTTTTAAAGTAGCTATTTTGTCATATTTAAATGAATTTTCTAACAGTGACTGTTCCAATAGCTCCACGCCACGAATACCTGGTAAATATGTGCTGTTTGGTCAATTTATTAGCCAAATGCTTGTATTGAAAGGTATCTTTCTAGCCTCTGGAAATGCCAGTGGTGGGAAAGTGGGAGAGTGAAAACAGTCCATGAATCGGGTTTCCCATCCTGTGATGAGTAATTTATATATTACTCTCAGCAGTACAGAATCATATCAGAACTTCCTCTACTTTCAGATTGTTCTCTATAGCATAACCTTGCCCTGAATTGTGCTGTCTCTCATGAACTCTCAGAATTAAAATGCATAAACCAACAATTTTTATTCAAAATGGAAACTCAATGAAAGTGATAAATTTTTCTCTAGGTGTAATAGTTACCTTTACAGTCTGGCTTCTTTGTGTTAATCTTTAGCCTACAAATACAAGGATGGCTATTGATAAAAAATCAAACTTTCATAGTTATGGAAAAAAATGATCAAGAGGTAAATACCTCCTTTGTTGAGCTGTTTTGTTCTCAGAGAAAGTTATTTGTTTATTACATATAGATGGCAATATGGGGTGAAATGTAGAATCTTGTACAATTACACATTTTCCCCTGAACTCTATGATAAGCAGAGCCTCTTACCAAAGTTAATGATGGACATCAAGAAAAAAATTGTAAACAGAAATATAAACCTTGAACATACTAATGTTTATTCTGTACAACAGATATTAGCTTGTAAACATACATAAAGTCAATAGAATTCAGCCTAAAACATCAGCAGCAATATTTTATATACTATTCAGTGTTTTACTTTATAGTAGGAGTTGTATGGTTGAAGTATATAAAGTATTCTGTAGTAAATTAGATGTGATACATACAAAATTTTTGCAAGAAGTTTTAGGTACCAAATCATTCTGGAGCCAAGAGTCTCAAATTCCTAATTTTATTCCAGGGAGAACAAAAATCCAGATTTCTAATGTATGTTTAATGACCCAATAGTACCTGGATAATGAGACGGTTGAGAGTGGAGAAAGGTATGCATCCATCAGAGGAAACTGAACACTGGTGTCATGTTGTTTATTTACAGTGCAATATAGAAGGACCTATGGTTCACATTGTTGAAGCAAACAGAACAATAAGAGGTACTTAAAGCCATTTTTATTCATTTTAAAAATTGAAGCCATGAGATGAAGCCAAGATTTCTATTCTTTCTGACAGAGATACAGCATTTATCAAGAGCTGAATGCTTCATTCTTCAAACAGTGCACAGTGGGGGTTTGGATTTCTACAACTCTCGTTTCACGCTGATGGAGAAACAATGAAATTGGAGAATGTAGCAGTAATTAGATCATCTTGTGCCTTCATTGTCATGCTCATGAAACTCTGTCACACATTCTCCTTGTTTATTATGATTTTCAACAAAATTTCTGTCCGATTTTTACTCATCATAATACAATACAATTTAGCTGTCACCAGATTACTTTCCTCTCTTCAAAGCTTACCTTATTATTCTTAGTGCATTCTGTAGTGTAAAATATATCTGATCTTTTTTTTTTTTTTTGCTGGCAGTGAAATAGATCTGGCATTTGCAAAAAAAAAACCCATGATGTCCATATTTTATGCTGTTATTAAGCTTTTTACATGAAGCCACATCACATATTAACTCTACAGCCTTGTTCCTTTCCCCTTAATTTTAATTGCACTGAATCATATTTTCAAAAGATAATCCAATGGCAGACAAATATAAGAGTTCTCCTTGTGTTATTTAGAAATGAGGAACATGTGTGTCGATTCATGTTGGGAGTGTATGCCATATGTTATAGTTGTGAGCAACAAGAGACTGAGTGAGGAAGAATCTGAAATTTAGATTGTTGTCCTTCAACATGGAAAGAAATTCAATTACATAAACTAGAGAAAATTCCAGCATAGCATTAATGCCAGAAAACAGACTGTGTTTCTATCCCACGCTATTAGACGGAAGTGTCTCTCACTTGAAGCATTTAATCCGGGACACAGGTGATGGAAGACTCAGGAAGTATAAGATTAGCTTTTATGGTACCAAAAAGTGTTAGCCAAGTTTCCAAAGGAAGAAAGCAACCAACAGTTTTATCCAGTGATGATGTCTATGAACCAGACCAGTAATCATCACAGCCTGATAAATCTAAAGGTATAGTAGCAACATGTTACGGCATGTTGTTCCTTCCTGCTGGCTCCATCCCGCCTGCCGCCAGTCTGGGCCCACAGCCGCGCCAGCCCCAAATAACATTCTGAGACTCTGTATTTGATACAATCCTGTTGGCCAATTACCATTATTGTTTATGGGTTAGCTCTGCCTTAATTATTAACCCATTTCTACTTATCTAAGTATTTCCACATGGTCATCTTATTGGGGAGCTGCGGCAGGCTTCCTGCTTCTCCCTGGGCTACATCTCGACTCCTCCTTACTACCTCCTCTTTCCTCCTCCTGGTCTCCTAGCCCCACCTATCTTGTTTCCTATTGGCCACATGGCTTTATTAACCAGTATGAGAAACATATATACAGAATAACATCTCCCATCAGCGACAGGCATACATGATGATGAACAACAGTTCTCTAAATTCCTTAAGACCCTCTCAACAAGATGGAAGTCATGCTTTGCACTGGAATCCTAGACAACTGCCCAGGACTAGTGAAGTCATAATTCTCAGATAGAGCCTACAGCAATCACTTTAGCAAACCAGCATAATCTCTATCTACATTATAACCATAGGTGAGTGTAATCCTTATCCCTCACAAAGGAAACTTCTTTGCAACAGACACAGAACATTACAGATAACCACAACTAACCACAATATAGAATTATGGATCCCAGTCCAAATTGATACATCTATAATACAATTCCCACACCTAATGCTCAGGGAACACAGGGGTTGGGAGTGGTGGTGTAAGAAGCAAGAGGACCAAAGAGTCTGCAATAAGATTGTGTCTCATGGTAATGTTAGAAGTTAAACCTATGAAATCTCAGAAACATGATTGCCTAAATGTGAGCTGAACAAGAACAATAAAAATAGGCATGGTAAACTACCTGGGGGAAAGTCAGAGGCATCAAACTTTTGCCTAGAGTAAAAGAAATAGTTCTCTGCAGAGAAGGACATACCAATTCGCTCTCCAGTACCAGATGGCCAGCCCTGAAAATACATATATAAAAGATTGAGCAAGATGGGTTTATGTGTTTAGGAAAATGTACACATATACAATATTTATTTGTTTGTTTGTTTGTTTGTTTGTTCGTTTGTTGGTTTATTTTGGTTCACTGTATAGAGAAATCAATCTCCTATGAAGGAGTTAGTGGTTAGAGAGAGAGCAGTTAGGATGTGAGAGGGAGAATGAGAATGAATGCTTATCGTGGGATTCCTTCCTCCTATTTCTCTCAGTCTATTGGAAGGTACTATTCACATTCAGGGTAGGTCTTGGCACTAAGTTAATTGCTGGGGAACTATTGTCTTTCCTGATTGCTTAGATGTTTTCAGTTGACAATAAAAATTTATTTTTTATTTATTTTTTAAGATTTGCCAAATAATTGCTTTTTTTATTAATGATATAATTTAAAAATTGTCCATGTCGATCCCAGTTTCCTCTCCCTCCCTTCCTCCCTCACTCCCTCCCTCTTACTCTCTCTCCCCTGTGACATGCACCCTGGCCACCCTCCTCTCCCATCGCCCCACCCCCATTCCACTTGTAGGACTATGCTATCCAGGTGGGGTCATGTAAATCTGTCAAGTTATTTGAAGTAGGGTCTAGTATTTCTCTCCTGTCTCTAGGTTAAGGAGGTATCCCTCCATGGGGGATGTATCCACAAGGTCCTTTTGTACATCAGGAATAAATCCTGTTTCTACTGTCAGAGGTCCCCCAGACTGCTCAGTCCTTCTAGCTGAGACCCATATTCAGGGGGTCTAAGTCAGTCCCATGCTGGATTCCCAGCTATCAGTCTGGGGAGCCCATTAGCTCCTCCTTGTTCAGGTCAGCTGTCTCTGTGTGTGTCTGCAACCTGGTCTTGTCCCCCTCTCTGCATCTGGATTCTAGTTCGTCTCAGTGTTCAGTTATGGGTGTTTGCTTCTGTTTTCAACAGGTACTAGATGAGGGCTCCATGGTGCTGGATAACTTAGTTGATGATCTCATTATCAGGGAAGGGCATTTAGGGTAACTTTTCCACAGCTGCTCGAATTGTTAGTTGGAGTCAGTCTTGTAGATCTCTTTACCTTTCTTTAGGTTCAGTTTTCTCTTCAAACCAATAATGGCTCCCTCTTTTATGTTCTCTCTCTCTCTCTCTCTCTCTCTCTCTCTCTCTCTCTCTCTCTCTCTCTCTCTCTCTCTCTCTCTCTCTCTCCCCCTCTCTCTCCTGACTCAATCTATCTAGTCATACATGCTTCCTCTCCTCCTCTTCTCTTTCTCCTAGTTCTTTCCCCATTCACTGGCCTCCTATTTCCCATGTGCTCTGGGGGACTTGTCCCTTCCCCCTTTTGTGAGAGACCACATATGAATCACTTAGAATACACATTGTATCCCAGTTTCTCCGGTGGTGTGAATTATAGGCTAGTGATCCTTTGCTCTACATCTAAAATCCATATATGAGCGAGTACATACCATGTTCCTCTTTTTGTGACTGGGTTACCTCATTCAGGATGGTTTCTTCAAGATCCAACCACTTGCCTGTGAATTTCAAGATTCTGTTATTTTTTTCTACTGAGTAGTATTCCATTGTGTAGATGTGCCACATCTTCTTTATCCATTCTTCAGTTGAGGGGCATCTAGGTTGCTTCCAGTTTCTTGCTATTAGAAATAATGCTGCTATGAACATAGTTGAGCACATGTCTTTGTTGCATGGATGTGGGTCATTTGGGTATATACCTACGAGGGGAATTGCTGGGTCCTGTGGTAGACTGATTACAATTTTCCTGAGGAACTGCCATACTTTAAAATGGCTGTACGAGTTTACACTCCCACCAGCAATGGAGGAGTGTTCCCCTTTCTCCACATCCTCTCCAGCATAAGTTGTCATTGGCATTTCTAATTTTAGCCATTCTGGCAGGAGTAAGATGGTATCTCAAAGTTGTTTTCATTTGTATATCCCTGATAGCTAAGGATGTTGATCACTTTCTTAAGTGTCTTTCAGATTCTTTGATTTCCTCTATTGACATTTCTTTTTTCAATTCTGTACCACATTTTTAATAGGGTTATTTGGTGTTTTGTTGTCTAGTTTCTTGCGTCCTTTGTATATTTTGGAGATCAGCCCTTTGTTAGATGTAGGATTGGTAAAATTTTTTTCCCGGTCTGTGGGCTGCCGTCTCGTCTTCCTCACTGTGTCCTTTGCCTTACAGAAGCTTCTAAGTTTGAGGAGGTCCCACTTATTAATTGTTGATCTCAGTGTCTGTGATACTGGATTTATGTTCAGGAAGTGGTCTCCTATACTAATTTGTTTAAGGGTACCTCCTACTTTCTCTTCTAAGAGGTTCAGTGTGGCTAGATTTATGTTGAGGTCTTTGATCCATTTGGAATTGAGTTTTGTGCATGGTGATAGACAAGGGTATCTGCAGTCTTCTACACACCATCATTCAATTGTGCCAGCACCATTTGTTGAAGATGATCCCCCCATTGTATTCTTTTAACTGTTTTGTCAAAAATCAGGTGTTCATAGGTATGTGGGTTAATATCAGGATTTTCAATCTGATTTCATTGGTCTACTTGTCTATTTTTGTACCAATACCAGGCTGTTTTCAGATCTATAGCTCTGTAGTAGAGCTTAAATCAGGGATGGCCTGAAGGTTTTTTTTATTGTATAGGGTTATTTTGGCTATCCTGGGTCTTTTGTTTTTCCATACAAAGTTGATTATTATCCTTTCAAGGTCAGTAAAGAATTGTGCTGGGTTTTTAATGGGGATTGCATTGAATTTGTAGATTGCTTTTGGCAAGATTGCCATTTTTACTATATTTACCTTCCTATCCAAGAACATGGGAGATCTTTCCATTTTCTGGTATCTTCTTTAATTTCTTTCTTTAAAGACACAAAGTTCTTACTGTATAGGTCTTTCACATGTTTGGTAAGCGTTACCTTGAGATATTTTATGTCATTTGTGGCTATTGTAAAGCGTGATCTTTCTCTGATTTCTTTCTCAGCCTCTTTGTCAGCTGAATAAAGTAGGGCTCCTGATTTTTTTTTGAGTTTATCCTGTATCCTGATAGTTGGCTGAAGGTGTTTATCAGCTGTTGGAGTTGCCTGGTAGAGTTTACTGGGTCACTTATGTAAACTATCATATCATCTGCAAATAGAGACAGTTTGACTTCTTCCTTTCCAATTTGGATTATCTTAATCTCTTTTTCTTGTCTTATAGCTTTAGCTAGAACTTCAAGTACAATATTGAAGAGATATGGAGAGAGAGGACAGCCTTGTCTTGTCGCCTTAAGCTTCTCTTCATTCAGTTTGATGTTAGCTGTTGGTTTACTGTATATTGCTTTTATTATGTTTAGGTATGTTCCTGTTATTCCTGATCTCTACAAGACCTTTATCATGAAAGGGTGTTGTATTTTGTCAAAGGCTTTGTCAGCATCTAGGGAGATGATCATATGGTTTTTCTTTTTCAGTTTGTTTATATGGTTGATCATGTTGATAGATGTTTGTATGTTAAACCATCCTTGCAATATAGGGATGAAGCCTACTTGGTCATGATGGATGATCTCTTTTATGTATTCTTGGATTTGGTTTGCCAGTATTTTATTGAGTATTTTTGCATCGATGTTTATCAGGGATATTGGTCTGTAGTTTTCTTTCTTAGTTGTATCTTTGTGAGGCTTGGGTTCCAAGGTGGTTTTGGCCTCATAGAAAGAGTTTGGTTATATGCTCTTCTGTTTCTATTGTGTGGAACAATTTGAGGAATATTGGAATTAGCTCTTCCTTGAATTTCTGGTAGAATTCTGCACTGAAGCCATCTGACCCTGGGCTTTTTATTGGTTGGAAGGCTTTCGATGACTGATTCTATTTCATTGGGAGTTATAGGTCTATTTAAGTTGTTTGTCTGTTCTTGATTTAATTTTGGTAAATGATAGTTATCCAGAAATTTGTCCATTTCTTTACGTTTTCAAATTTTGTGGAGTACAGGTTTTCAAAATATGACCTGAAAGTTGTCTAGATTTCCTCTGCATCCATTGTTATGTTCCCCTTTTCATTTCTGATTTTGTTAATTTGTATTTTCTCTCTCTGCTTTTATGTTAGTTTGAATAAGGGTTTGTCTATCTTGTTTATTTTCTTGAAAAACAACTCTTTGTTGCATTGATTTTTTGTATTGTTTTCCTGGTTTCTATTTATTGATTTCAGCCCTCAAATTGATTATTTCCTGGTGTCTAGTCCACTGGGATGAGTTTGCTTCATTTTGTTCTAAGGCTTTCAGTTGTGCTGTTAATTCTCTAATGTGACTATCCTCTGTGTTCTTCATATGGGCACTCAGTGCAATGAACTTCCCTCGTAACACTGTTTTCAAGGTGTCCCATTAGTTCTGATATGTCCTCTCCTTATTCTCATTGAATTTTAGGAAGCCCTTAATTTCTTTCATTATTTCTTCTTTGACCCAGGTGTGGTGCAATTGCAAATTGTTCAGTTTCCAAGAGTTTGTAGGGTTTCTGCAATTTGTGTGATTGTTGAATTCTGATTTTAAAGCATGGTGGTCTGATAAGATACAGGGGACTATTTTAATTCCTTTGTATCTCTTCATGTTTGTTATGCTACCTAATATGTGGTTGATTTTAGAGAAAGTTCCAGGCAGAGCAGAGAAGAAAGTATATTCTTTCGTGTTTGGATGGAATGTTCTATAGATGTCTGTTAAACCCATTTGAGACATAACTTCTGTTAGTTATTTTGTTTCTTTGTTGAGTTTCTGATTGGTGGTCCTGTCTAGAGCTGAGAGTGGTGTTATAGTCTCCCACTATAAGTGTGTGAGCTTTTATGTGAGGTTTGAGTTTTAGTAGCGTACGAATGTGGGTGCCTTTGTATTTGGGGCATAGATGTTCAGAATCAAGACTTTTTGTTGATGGATTTCTCCATCAATATGAAATGACCGTCTTCATCTCTTTTGATTGATTTTGGTTTGAAGTCTAACTTGCTCTTTTGGTCCATTTGATTGGAAGATCTTTTCCCAGCCCTTTACCCTGAGGTAATGTCTATCTTTGAAGCTTAGATGTGTTTCTTGTATGCAGCAGAAGGATGAATTCTGTCTTCGTATCCATTCTGTTAGCCTGTATCTTTTTATAGGCAAGTTAAACCATTAGTTTTGAGGGAGAGTAAGGACCATTGATTGTTAATGCTTGTTTGTTTTAGATTTGTTTTTGGCAGTGGTATTGTGAATATATTTGTCCTGCTTTACCCTTGGTTTTGGGTGAAGTGGGTTTATCTGTTGCCTACGTCTTTGTGAGCATAGTTTACTTCCTAGGGTTGGAGTTTTCCTTCCAAAACATTCTGTAGGGCTGTATTTGTACATATGTATTGTGAAAATCTAGCTTTGTCATTAAATACCTTGTTTTCTCCATCTATAGTAATTGAGAATTTTGATGGGCATAGTAGACTGGGTTGGTATCCATGGACTCTTAATACTTGTAGAACATCTATCCAGGACCTTCTGGCCTTTAGGGTTTCCATGGAGAAGTCCGGTGTAATTTTGACAGATCTGCCTTTATATGTTATCTGTCCTTTTTCCTTCGCCGCTCTTAATATTCTTTCTTTATTCTGTATGTTAGGTGTTTTTATTATTATACATTGAGGGGTCTTTTTGCTTTGGTCCAGTCTATTTGGTGTTTGGTATGCTTCTTGTACTTTCATGGGCATGTCCTTCTTCTTATTGGGAAAGTTTTCTCCAATGATTTTGTTGAATATTTGTTTTTGGCCCCTTTGAGCTGGGCTTCCTCACCTTCCTCTATGCCTATTATTCTTAGGTTTGGCCTTTTCACAGTGCCCCACATTTCCTGGATGTTTTGTGTTAAGGATTTGTTGGATTTATCATTTTCTTTGGTTGATGAATCTATTTCCTCTAGTTTATCTTCAGCAACTGAGATTCTCTCTTCCATCTCTTGAATTCTGTTGGTTATGCTTGCATCTGTAGTTCCCAATTGTTTGCCCAGTTTTTCCTATTTCCAGCATTCCTTTGGTTTTTTTTTTTTTTCTTTATTGTCTCCATTTCAGTTTTCAAGTCTTGAACTGTTTCCTTCACCTACTTAATTGTTTTTTCTTTGCTTTCTGTATTTTCTTTAAGAAATTTATCCATTTCTTCCATTTTTTTGTTTATTTATTCTTCCATTTTGTTAAGGGATTTTCTCACATCTTCTTTGAGGATCTCTATCATTTTTATGATGCTTATTTTTAAGTTGTTCTCTTCTGATTCATTTGCTTTGTTGTGTTCTGGCCTATTTGGTGTAGATGCCCTAGATTCTGGTGGTGTTATGCTTGTCTTTCTGATATTAGGTGTTTTCTTGTATTGCCATCTTCCCACAGCTTCTTCCAGTAGGTGTTGGTGGGGTCTCTCCCTCTCTCTATGGGCTTAGGTGGATCAGAGGTTCAAGGTCTGTAGCTCTGGGTGGTCCAAGCTCTCTAGGAGGTCTCCCATAGGCAGGGTCCCGGTGATGAGGGTCAAAGATCAGGCTCCAGCTGAGGACAGCTGAAGCCTCTTTGGCAGAGGCTAGCCTACAGGATGTTTCCTCAGGGATAGCCAGACCTGACTCTAGCCAAGGCCTGATGATGAGGGACAAAGGCTTGGCTGATACTCAGAATGTTTCCACACTGATAGGCAGGTCTAGCTGGCACTCTTCAACTGAGTGAGGCCTCTTTAGCAGAGGCCCTGCGATGGGGGTCAAGGATACAGCCTGCAGTAATTCAGAGTGGTCCTTCAGAGATAGGCGGACCTCTGGGAGGGGCCTAGAACTCCAGTATATGGTTACATCATAATAAATACAGAAAAAATACTCAAAAATTCACATTGTTTCATTATCTCATTTGTAATTTCCTACCTTACTAATTTACTCTATAAAATGATTATCAAATAACTATGGAACTTATGTGAATTTTTCTTCAATAATATGTATATTAGTCCTATCTGAAAAAGTATTAATTATACTTACAGATTAACAACCATTAGCTACTTATGAATATCATTAATCCAGTTATTGCAATCTTTACCCACTAACTAAAAAAGCCATTCAATGTTATCTTGGAAATATTTACCCTACCAAATAATCAACATGCATTTTTCCAGTGCTTCCATTACAGGTTCAGTTTTCAGTAAAAAATTAAATATAAAAACATATGAAATAACAACAGTGTGACTATATTAGTATCTATACCTTTAATACTTAAAAGCAATCCATATCAAGTGTTTACTATACAATCACAAAAATTACACTTATTCAGAAATATGAGCATCTACTTTTATTGAATTTTAAACATTTCTGTAACTGTGCATTTGCTAGGAAAGTCCAAAATTCCATAGCACATTATATTTGTTTTGTTTTGAGTTATGCATGGTTCATTCTCCCACTGGTCTACCAAATGCATATCTAGCTTCTTTTATTTTCTCAGCCATTGTTTGATGCTAGAAATTTGCAAATAAAGGAGAAATGGTTCCTGAATTATTTGAGTTAGCATCTCTATGCTTTCACTCTTGTCAATGACTGTGTACAGTTTTAGAAGTAACCCCAATGTATTCCATGGTTTTATTCTTTTGGTGTGTGTGTGTGTGTGTGTGTGTGTGTGTGTGTGTGTGTGTGCATGCATGAACTTTTTGTTTTGTATTTTGGTATTTTTTGTCTTATTGATTTTCTTTCTTTTATTTAGTTATTTATTGGTCTATTTTGATTCAGTTTGCTTAGTTCTTACTTTCGAGAGAGAGAGAGAGACTGATTCAATAATATTTTATCAAAAGGCCCAGGATACTCTATGCAAATGTTAAGCTAAATTATTCTATAAAAAGTATGACTCTTCATTTCTTTTTCTAACTTTTATCACATATTGCAGTCCTAAATATATATTTTATTTTATATAAAAATTTATGTCAGTGAATTGTAGAACAATCCTCACTTGTATGAAACT
Organism: Cricetiscus sungorus; assembly: GCA_030556225.1. NCBI lineage: Eukaryota > Metazoa > Chordata > Mammalia > Rodentia > Cricetidae > Cricetiscus > Cricetiscus sungorus. The sequence goes on along the minus strand of JANBXA010000651.1, from coordinate 112,320,478 downwards.
TAAATTTCTTGAAAAAATTGTAAACATGACCCACCATAAAACTCTATGTCATCAGGTAAATAATCAGTGTATTCTAGAAATCCACATGAATCTGTAACAGAATTTACATTATACATGCCAAAATTCATCTTCTCTGGGGCCTCACTGCGGTCAAGTATAGTCAAGTAACTACCCATTGTATGTAGAAATGCAAACTGAAAAAAGGTGCTTCCAGCTTCAGTTTGGAGAAACCACACCAATGTTTCCATGCTCTTTTTTACTATACAATAGATCCAATAGAGATGTGTACTATGTTCTTGAAATCCACAGTCTAAAAACAACACCAATATGTGCATTTCTGGCCTATCTAGGTTGCTGAGCTACTGGCGATCTGATGGGAGATGTTATTCTTTATATGTTTCTTTTATTAGTTGATGAATTAAACACTAATTGGCCAGGCAGGAAGGTAGGCAGGGATAGGCAAGGAGGAGTATTCTGGGAAAGTTAGGCAGAGAGAGCCCACTGAACAGAGTCATGATGGAGGTTTAACACCATGCTGGGCATTGCCAGGTATGTCACAGATTCATGGCAATACATAGATTGATTGAAATGAGTTAATAATTAAGACAGAGCTAGCCAATAAGAAGCCAACAACTATCAGCCAGTAGAATTATAATTAATGTAAGTCTCTGAGTATTCATTTGGGGCTCAAGGGCCATTAGACATGCTGGGCCAGAAAACTCATGCTTATAGAGACGTCTGTAATTCTTCAGGTAGGTAGGTATATTTGACTTATCACTTTTAAAAGATATGAGCTGAGCTAAAAATAAGGATATATATTGAACAAATAAGACTTAGTTTTTCAAGAAACTCTTCATATTTCTTTTGCTGATGGATTAGCCATTGCAGATATACACCAAAGCAATCACTGTGATAATCAGTCCAAAAGATTCCTCCATATTTTTAAAAGCGTTCCTACGGTGTCAGGTCTTACATTGAACTCTGAACAACTTTTGTTTTGGTTTTTGCTTATAGAGTATTGCACAGGTGTGATTGTATTTGATTTTAAAATTTCCTAACACTACTTATTAAAAATATTGGGCTTTCCCAATAAGTGCTCTCAGCAACTTTATCAAAGTTGAATTGATTATACATTCTTATGTCACACCTCTCTATGCTCCACTTTTGTCTACATGTCTTTCATTTAGAAATCTGACTTTTGTGTATATATCGCAAAGTATGTATATTAATTGTCATATGATTAGTAAACCTATATGTGAGCTTTCACAATGATCTTAGTGAGGAAATGACACAAGTGTCCATGAATATATATGAAAATGGAGAACACTGTGCCAAGTAAATGAGCCAAAAATATACAAAATACTTCATCTTCCCCTTTATCATATTGTCATAGTTGAACCTAGAAACAGAATAAAATGGTGATTTACAGGGTCTTTGGAAAAGCAGTAATGAGAACTTTAAGGGTGAGATATAAAAATTAGTTTTGTTAAAGGAACAGATAACTTAAATATTCTTTCCATCCCTCCATCACAAATAAAAAAAAAACATGGGTATGTTTAATATTTGAAGGCAATGGCACTATCATGCATGTGAATATCCTCAAAGTCATTAAATTATATATAAGTATATACTACATAATTATAGTATTCAGTTAGTTTTGAAGAGGTGTAAATGTCATTACCTTAAGTTAGTTATACCACAATGTATAGATATTTCAAAACATTCATAATTATGTATGTATATGTATGTACGTATGTGTGTATATCATTTCAACAATTTAAAAGGAACATATAATTTTGTATATAAACCTTACTTGAATAATGTTAACTTTTAAATTTGGTTTTTCAAGATAGGCATTTCCCTAGGATAACAATACTTCATGACTACTTCTCCAAAAGTGTCTGTTGAAGGAATTGTACAAAAAAGGATCTTTCAATATAGAAATGGAAGAACATACGTTATAGTGATAAATGGAGTAGATTCCTTCTGGAATGCAGGCTTAAGATTTGACCCTGACATTTCCTTCATTATTTGTGTGGAGAGCTTTAAGGCCCCCAATCAATCAGGAAGGCAGATCCCTTTGAAGCACTGCTGAAAAAGAGGATTACTTATCTCATTAATGGGACCCTCTACCTTTCCTTCCCAGAATATCTGTTCCCTAGTTCAGTCCTTTACAGAGGTAAGTCTACCCAGTGATGCAGAAGGGAAAGTAAACCTTTCATTTTCTTCTTTCTATCTCTTTCCTAAGCATCTTTATCCTGACACTCTGTGTTTTTCTCTGTCTCTGAAGTTCCTCTCTGTGCTATGTTACTATTTTCCTGTCACGTGGTTGAACTCCATTGCTAGCCAAACTCCAATAAAGACTGTTTTTCCTCATCTCTATATTCCTCCTCAAGGCAGTTGATGAGATTTGCAGCTTGCTACATTAAGGGTTTTCTTTTAAACTCTAATAAAATTGTCCTTAAGCTAGAAACAACATAGGCAATACAGGAGCATTCCATCACTGCTTTATGAGTCTCTTCATCTCAAGTTTCACATTCATCCATTTTTTAGAGTGAGTGTTTTATATCATGGCTGTCTTGCTTTTGCTTCACTATCTATTAGTCTATGAAAACTAAAAGACATCAACACATAAATGGTCTTAATCAACAGGACTTTATACCCAGTCTGGACTTTGGAATGGGTTCAGGAGTAAAGTGAGGCTTTTATTGCTCCATTTAGAAATGAGATGAATGTGCTTTAAAAACAGGAGATGGTAAAACTTTATAAGCAGAGGGCCAAACTATGGTAGAAACCATTTTCTACACACACACACACACACACACACACACACACACACACACACACACACACACACAGAAACCAAAAGAAAAAGACCTGCAAGCCAATCTATATTCCAAAACAGAAAATTAGACAACATTTAGGTTCTTTTTAACACTATGACCATGTTTTCTAGGAAGTGACCTCTACTCTTTCCAAGAACAGTCAGTGAATGCATCTCCAAGCATTGGCCCATTTCAGCTCACTGAGATGAGACAACCATCATGCCCTCAGATACATCAGCAGAGCTTGCCTTAGTCTGACTGCACATAGTGTGGCAGTGTGAAAGTGAAGAGTGTTATGAAATTTCCCTGGATGTGAAAGAGAAATGAATTCACATTGTTCAGGGCTTTGGTAAGAGTAGCTATCATTTTCTGAGATAAAAATATAAGTATAAGAGTACTACTTTCAGAATCAATCATTTATTGATATATTAATGCTAAATACCTTATCCTCCCTGTTCTAAAGGGTTCCATTGGGTAAGGCAGCACAATCTACACATATTGTTAAGATTTTCATTTTTTAAAGATAGCTATCTTAAGATCCTTGTCAACAGTTCACACAAAACCTATACATATAATATACACATAATACAATATCTAGGACACCAAATGGCTTACTAACTCTCAGCTAAGATGATTCTTCTTTCATAGATTCGGGGAATGAGGCAGAAATAGGAAAATCATGAAAGCCTACTTCTAAACCATATTGGGAAGTGTCAGAACTGTATTTAGGCCAACACAATCAGACTCTAAAATTATAATCTTAGCCTTTAAATTGGACTGTGGTTATAGAGAATCTTAAAAAAAAAATCTGTTTTCACAATTTCAGTCCTCGTAGTGCTTGCAAAGTATTATGTATGTTGCTGTTACTCATACCCTCAGTACAGAATTACTATGATTTGAAAATATGAATGATATAGGGGACATTTACATCAGGAAATATTCCTTAGTGTCTAAAGGGAGCTATCAAAGAATCTAAGTGAACAAAGAACTCTCCCTGAGATTCTAAGCAGAGTTTACCAAAATGTGAAGCCTCACATTTATTGTGTGACAAGAAGGGTAGCACTCCATTTGCTTTAGCCCAAATTTATGGTTTGTGAAGCCGAGCCCTTTGAATCTTCAAATATTTCCATGGGTTTAAAACACGATTTCTGTGTAGTAACAGGAAACTTTCCAGAGCTCATAAAATATAACACTATTCCTGGTCCTGAGATGGCTCATAAAATATCTTACATTTGTACCATGTGTTGGTGTAACTTCCTTTTACCATAATTTCCTAGTAACAATGTTTGTGGCCTTTCTGCTTACATTGATAAGAATATTGTTGTTCCCACATCCAGTGCTAATTTTTTTTTTCAAATATGCCCCTTTTGTTCCTTCCTTGCCTCATTCATTGGATTTATTAAATGTTAATGTTATGCAACATTACTATAATATAGACATAAATGGTAAAGATCTATAGTCTGTGTTCAGGACAGTGCCTGAAAGCATGCAGGGCACTAAACAAGTATCTAGAACAAAGTGAGTTCAAGGGTCAAAAATAGTCTCAGTTGAATATAGGAGACATTGACATAACAACAACAAGAAAACAAAACCAAAAACAAATAAATAAAACACTATTTGAAGCACAAGGAAATCTTGTTTAATAGACCTTAAACTGGAATCCACACCACTGCTTGGTTGAGGTATAAAGGAGTACAAAAAACAAACAAACAAGCAAACAAACTAAAACAAAACAAACTTGTAACATGAAAAATAGAAGATCCAAAAACTGATACTGGGTTTCAAGATTTAAGCTGAAGATCAGAGAAGCCAAGAAGCCAAGACAGAAGATCTTGCCTCTATGCAGCTCAAATGGCAAGCCTGTCTCCATGAATCTTCAGAGGCAAAAGGCTTTTCGTTCCTGTCTGCTCCTCCATTTATTCCTTTCCCCACCCAGCCATATACTCCTGTGTACTCCTCCCTAGGGCTTGGATTAAAGGCATGTTATCCCTGGTGCTGAGATCATCTTTGTGATCTGTGATTTGTGTGAGCTGTTTCTTTTAGGACTGGATCAATTTCATGTAACCAGTGTGTCCTTGAACTAACAGAGATCCTTTAACCTCTTAATCCCGAGTCCTGGGAATAAAGGTATGTGCCACCACTTCCTAGCTCCATGGCTGCTGGGATTAAAGGTGCATATCAATACTGCCTGACTTCTTTAGGTTATGGCTTACTTTGCTTTCTGAATCCTCAGGCAAGCTTTAATAAATCATAAATAATATATGATCACAGATTAAGGAAGGTATGGATGTACATGATGATCTTATTAAGGAAGAGTCTGTGGCAGACATCATTAGCAGAGCTGCATAGTCCTTAGCCCAAAAATGACCCAATAACTAGAGAGTCTAAGCTTCTGTCCTCATGTGGACTTCTCATACTGTCCATTGCTTTCCTCTATCCATGAGCACAATTCTCCTAAATCACCTTCTAGGCACAAAGCAAGCTCTGGGATAACAGACTTTCTTAAGACTCCAGGGAAATCATTGCTGGCAAAATGAGAGCACATTAAGAGAGAAGAAAGCAACACCAACTAATTAACATGGACTGAGAGTACTATATGCATTCTCTTCTTCCAAAATTATTCACTTCTGAAGTAACTGATTCCAATCATAGGTCATAAGTGGAAGTACATGTTGGCTGTTTGGGTACAGATGGAGGTACTGAGAGCATTATTCAGTTTTTAAATCACTTAGATGCTAAGAGGCCATGACATTTAAAATGTGTGTTTGAATTAATTTTTTTGGCATAAATGAACTCTAATATTAAATGTACAACATGCATACACCTATACTATAAAGTGATAATTCCACCCCTAATGAATACTTTTAGTCCTTTATAGTGCTGGTGGCATCATCAACAGGCAAGGTTTCACTCCTTCTCTCTTGGCTATACCTGTGTGGGACAGCTCTTTAGTTCTCCCCTGGGGTCAGATTGTGAGAATCTGATTCTATAGCTGAATGCCACAGACAAAATAGGTCAAAGTGCAGGGCCTACTAATAAAAGAATTGAGTTTTAACTGCAAGGTGGGACTTAACGTTCTTATGGAATTAATTTTACAAAGGCACTTAGTGAACTTTAAAATTATCTCTAATTACTAAAATACTTAGAGTCTCCACATAGTTTCAAGACTACCTAATATAATTTAATTAGAAGCAACAGGTACCTTCTTCTAGGACACTGCTATTTTTGTTGAAAGGGAAATAGGTAATTTCGAAAGTGAAACTTCCTTATTGCAAGGAGTAACTGGCACTGGGAGTGATGACTGAGCTCTGTACCTGCCCATAGTAACATTCTACTCTGGTCCACTGTCATTTCAAGATGAGTGAAGCTCCAGGTTGTCAGGACTTCCCAGATATTGCAAATGTGAGTTGGTGTCCCAAGGCTGAAAAGATTTAAGCTTATTGTTTCTTTCAGGCAGCCTCCTGGAAAAGCTAGTTTGCAGATAGCAAGTTAACTTAGAGAGAGAAGAAGAAAGAAGAAACTGGAGTTTCTGCTTTTGTGTGAGATCAACTCTCAATTTGTGATTAAAGTTTCTGGTTTTTTTTTTGTTGTTGTTGTTTTGCAAATTGAGTTAGACTTTTTTCATGCAAAGTCAAGTGCATCCTAACTAATAAACCACAAGAGTTGTGCAATTAGTTATTTTGCATTATTTTGTCAGTTGAGGCTTTTCTGTATAATTATATTTTATCTCTTCTAAAGAACGTAGATTTTGTCTACTTTATGGCTATAGTATATTTTGTGTATAAGGATATCATTATTTCAAAGCATCTATCAAGTGCTATAGATCTTATTTTCTATCTTTTTTTTACGGCCAAAATAAAATTAGCAATGCTTTAAACTATCCAATGTTCACTTTTTTGGTCTAACAGTTTATTATGCAATTTTATCTTCTATTGTGAATTGGATGGCTTTTATTTTTATTTATTGCAATGTTGTGGCTACAATAATGGTAGAATATATAAAAGTTTCAAAGATATTAAATCAGTAGTATTTCCAAAAACCCAGGGGAATTAAAGAACTGATCATTTGCATAATAATTTTATTCAAACTTACTGAAGAATTTCATATGTATAAAACACATATGTTTGCCCATGTGTGTTTAAATTAGGGAGGGAACATCCTATTTAATACAATGTAAGTTTCCCTAGTACAAGAGAGGCTTATCTATTAGCAGAGTTTATGAGAAAAGAAAAGCCATATATGGCAATAATGCCAAAAATTATGGGAAAGAAAAATATCAAAGGTAGTTGACTTAAAGTGAAACATAAAAGAGTAAACATAACACAGAATTTATTCTGCTTGTTTGATGCTCTATAAGTAAAGGAAACCATCATATAGTGATAAAGGCAGAAGTTCATTTGAAATGCCCAGAGAGAAAAGAGCTCCAGGGCATATAAATTGTGGTTAAGAAGATGACGAAGGCAGATACACAGGATGCTTCGACCATCTTTATTTAGGTGGAAATTGTGATTAAGTGAACACAAAGAGAAGAAGGAATTTTTGTTTTAGTGTAGCCCCTCTCCCTGGATTATAATGAAATCAGAGCAACAACGCAACAACACTTGCCTGACTGGAATAGTTTATTTTTCTAAAACAAACAAAAAATGATTTTATTTTTTGTGGCTCATGTCTTTACATTTTCACCAAGAACTTCCAAGAATTACTTCTTTGATTTGGTGAATAGGCTAACTGGCAACAGCACCAACAGATTACTCAACTTTAAGGGTATATTAACAGCTTTTAGAGCAACACATGAACAGTTGGGTTTAATCTTAGGAAAAATCCTTTTACTACCACACCCAACTGTAACATGTATGTTTTCCGGCCAGCCCGCCCGCCTCTGGTCTGGCGTGCCGGCCCCCAATAACACACAGGAGACTCTATATTTGATATAATCCTGTTGGCCAGTTACCATTATTGTTTATGGGCTAGCTCTTCCTTAATTATTAACCCATTTCTACTTATCTAAGTATTTCCACGTGGTTGTCTTATTGGGGAGCCGCGGCAGGTGTCCTGCTTCTTCCTGGGCTACATATCGACTCCTCCCTACTACTTCCTCTTTTCTCCTTCTAGTCTCCTAGCCCCGCCTATCTAGTTTTCTATTGGCCACAGAGCTTTATTAACCAGTATGAGAAACATATATACAGAATAACATCTCCCATCATCTCCTCTTTTCTGTCTAAAGTAAAAGAAGGGGTTTAACCTTAACATAGCAAAATATACCATACAATAGTTATCAAATAAGAATCACAGTTAACAATATTTAGTCTATAAACATTTTGTAAGAATTAAAGAAAATATCATCTATCCTATCTTTGAGTGTCTAAAGTCCTATATGTAACTTATCTTTAATCCTAACTAAGGAAAACTATAACCATAACTATCTGTCTTCAACTCCTTCAAAGACCATAGAAGGATAATATATAAACTCTAGAAATGACAGAGACAACTCATTGCCTGGCCAGTCACCCGAAGTTCTTCTGTAATGTTCCATCTTTAGCCCATAGGCCATAGTGTGTGTCCAGACTCCTCAACAAGGCAGGAAACTTTTCTCTGTGTCCTGTAGACTGTCTGGCTGTCTGGCAGCCTCTTCCATGAAGCAGGAATCCTGGAGCAATGTCCATCTTGCATCAGCAGTCACCTTTTTGTGGGTCCTGCATGTCCAGTTTCTGCAACATAAAGTCAAACAGTCCAGAAGAGCAGTACCTTGCCCAAATGGTTAGTCTTGCCATATTAGAAGCAAACTTCATAACGAGTTTCTACTATGTCCATCTTCCTTTTTGATGCAGGTGGTGTTACCAGGAGCAGTTGTGCCTCCCTGTCAAGAAAAACCCTAAACTATTTTAAATGCCATATTCTGTAGGTCTTTGAAAGGTTTGATGAATGCTTATTCATCTCAAATACATCTCTGTATATCTAGAAATCCTAACTAACTTAACTCTAAGTTTTGACTATCATAGGTAACTCTCTATAATCTGTATTAATTTATACATTACATTTTCCAATGAGCTATATAAACACAATACCTAAACAAGAGGAGAAATATACATATTACAAAATTGACATTAAATTGTATCAATAAAAGAAAATCCATTCCAAAGCAAAGTATTCATATCTATACCGTAACCCAACCTTGCCACCCAGCCAGATTATGCACAACTTTTTTCAGGGTCTACCCATGTGCTTATGCATGACTCTCTCCTTCACTTACACTCCCCAACCTTCCATATCTAGCTCAGGTCCTACAAGCAGTGTGTGGGCCTAATATGACCACCAGTGTCTGCTCTAATATGACCCCTAAAGATTGTACTGAGAAACTCTCACCTTTCCTATGTCTTATCTAAATTTGTTACCCAGCAAAATCCACTCTATCCTTCAGGCTTGAATCAGGACCCATATCCTGGACCTCAGCCTATTCCTCCCCTTTCTACCTGATTCCATTCAACCTAAGCCATTTCTAACTTCTAGTCCCAACCCATCTCCACATTCTTCTACTCCAAGTTACTTTGTTTATATCAGACATAGAACTAAGAAAGAATTCCACATATCCACATCTCATTACAAAAATATAAACAAGTCACATGTAAAGATCCCTTGGATCACCAAAAAAAAAAAAAAAAAAAAAAGGCAGGTGGTGTAATACACACCATTAATCCCAAAATTCAAGTCAATAGATATAATAAAACACATAAATAGATTTAAAGACAAAAATCACATGATCATTTCAACAGATGCAAAAAAACAAACAAACAAAACAAAACAAAACAAAAAACAAAACAAAAAAGACCTTTGCAGAAACCAGCAGTCAACATTACTCTAAAAGGAGATCTTAAAGCACTCCTACTGAAGTCAGCAACCAGACAGGATATCTACTATCTCCACTCCACTACAGTACTGTACTTGAGTACTAACAGGAGAAGAAGGCATAAGAAGGAACTTCAAAGGATGTGGATAGAGAAAAAAATGAAGTCAAAATATCCCTATTTTCAAATGATATGATATCACATGTAACAATTCTACCAGAAAACTTTTAGAATAGTTAATGAAAGCAATATGTCAGGATACAGAATCAATTCATACAAATCAATGGCTTTTCTATACTCCAAAAACAATTATACAAAGAGGTCATGAACACACTCACATTCATAATAGCCTCAAAGAATAGACAATATCTAGGATTAAACCTAAACCAACAAACTGAATGACCCCTATGGGGAAAATATTAAACCTCTTAAGAATGTCATAAAGACACTAGCAAATGGGCAGACAGCCAATGCTCTTGGACTAGAGGGATTAATATTATAGAAATGACTTTCTAAATAGGACTTACTTGCCGGCATACACCCCCATAAAAGTAACAAGTGCTGCGAAGGAATGGCATAGTGACTACTTTTTACAGAGTGGTAGTCAATGCACTATCACAGAACAAGCGACAAGAAATGAGGCATTTTATGTAGAATCTGAAAAACTAGTAAAACGGTGTTGGCTTCAAGCATAAAATATGAGAACAATATGGCAGAAAAAGGAAAGGCATGCCACTTAGCCTATCAGGACCTGACTTCAGTCTTTGAAGAATGACAGCAATGCCTTGTAAGATTATTATAATCTTACACAGAGCCTAGGCCACCCCACTCCCTGCCAAGTGATGCCACTATATGCCCTTTAATGTCTATTTTCTCTGGTAAGAAGAGTATCCCTTCCTTCAAGAGTTACTCATTTCCTTAATATTATATAGATAATATTAATTATTATCAACAACAAATTTTAAAGGAAGCAACATTAGGAAAATAGTGTAGGTATTCAATATATTTTATGAAGACAACACATTGTATTTTAAAATAAAATAGGATAATCGAGTCTACAAATTTAAGCTTAGAGTTCCCCCAAAGAGCATCAGTAAGAGAGGATATTTATTGGTGTTCTTTCAGAATGTGTTCTTTTTGAAGACAAATACCAATTGTCTTTTAGGTCACTTCTTCCACAAATGGTTCCCACTTAATTTATCAGGTAAAAAGTTACAGAGCATCCATGGGAGGGTGGTCAGGGGGTATAGGAGGGAAGGAGAGAGGGAGGGAGGGAAGAAGGGAGGGAAGCAGGGAAAGAGTAAGGGAGGGAGGGAGAAGAGAGATGGAACTGGAATAAGAGCAAAATATTTAAAATAAAAATTATAGATCAAATTTTTATTGTCTGTTTCTCAGTAAAGAACATTGGTTGCTCCCGCCTGTGAACTCTCTATGACATTTAAAAACAATACACAGTAAAGAGAGAGAGACAGACAGAGACACACAGAGGGAGGAGAATCAAGAGGAGCTTATATCTACAGCATCATGTTGGGCAAAGAGCTAGTTCATTGTTTTTTGTTGTTGTTGTTTTTCTCTTCCTCCATCCATTTCTCTTGGTTCTGTGTGTGCTCTTAGGTCTGTGTACATGTTCAAGTATTTGTCTAAGTAAACGTGTAATCAAGCCCAACTTGTTGTTTCTCAATTCCTATACAACTGGTTTTTTGTTTGTTTGTTTTTGTTTTTTAGAAAGGAGCTCTCACTAGCCTGGAGCTTGCAAAGGAGGCTTAGCCAAACCAGGCAGCACATATTGGTGATCCATTTGTTTCTGCCTCCTTAATGTTGGTATTGCAAGTAGGTACTCTTGAGTCTGACTTCTTTAAGTGGTCTCCAAGGATGAGTTCATATCCTTTGTTTGTGTGGTAAGTCTTTAATAACTGAGCTACCCAGCCCAGATGTTCACCTTGTTCTGCAGATAGCACCGGAATTGACAAAAACTATCAACCAGTACAAACTTGAATATCTGATTTTCCTTCCCAGCTGGTAAAGGGGGGGAAAGGGGGCTGATGTCAGAAAGGGTTAAGGAAGCCAGATGTTAGGATTCATATGCCATTAATGAAGAACTTGAACAACTTAGTAGGAACCAATTTGAACTATAACTAGTGATCAAGAGATTTGTCAAAGGTACACATTACCAAGAAGAGGACTAAGCATTTTAAAACAACAATGAGTGTGATGTAGACTGGGGTAGTTTTAAGTCAAACACTTAATTGCTGGTGATTCTGTAGTTTTAAAAAGGTGTTGTTAGAGGTGCCAAGAGATTCTGAGAAGATTTTGTTTTCTTCATATTATACAAAACTCTCAGAAAACAAAAACACACTATTCTTACATAAATCAGTGCATCACTGTTATCTTGAATGCTTAGTTAATTCAATTCGAGTTGCACTTTTTCTAGTTTGCTCAATCTCAGGCTTCCAGGAAAAGACAACGTGACATTAACAAGTCATAGGCATCTTTGCTCAAGAGCAGTTGGGAAACATCAGTGACTCATTTGGGGAGTAAATAAAAGGATTAAGAAAAGCAATTTCGCAACTATAAATGGACACTACAAAACTCTTTCTCACAGGATGTTGGAAAACAGTTGCCAAAGGGGAAAATAGAAAAGAGAGAAAACAAAATGGTTTTTGAGAAAAACACAGAGGGAATCAGTCAGAGTAACTTTAAAATGGAAAATGTTTTGCTTTCAAAGTTGGAAATATATCAGATTTTCTTTTTGGTTGGTTTTATGTTACAACTCCCTCCCACCCTTCTTATTTACACACTTTGCATTGAGTGTCAGAGATTCTGTGGCAGCCATATTGCCTTAGTCAAAGCCTGGGGTAATCTTTTCAACAGTAACAGACTGACCATTTTGCATCTCCTCAGGGCTGTTATTGCCTCAAAATGAGACCATTATCATTTTTATGTTTGAACTTTGAGGTTCAAAGTAGAAGATTCATCTGGCATGATATAATAAATATTATGTCAAATATGCTTATTAAACTCTGTACTTGTAATTATGAAATAATTGAAAATGTACAGAAAAGTACAAGCAGGTGAGAATAACCTGATGTTCCTTATCCTTTGAAATACCTCCAGTATGGGTTGTAGCCTCGGCACTTTTGTCTTGTTGCCTTCTCATTTCCTCTCTGTGCTAGCCTTTTGTAATGCTAAGAGAGTATCTGGTAAGTCTACATGCTCTACTATGTACTGCAAAAGCAAGGATACATTATCCATGGTCCACATCTTATCCAAAGAATTCACACTGACCACTAACCAAATCAAAGTTTCTGCCTCTATGGCAATACTATTGCAATCTTTTGCTCCAGTTAGCCATCAAGAGCATGTCCTGAATGAGCTACCAGGTCTCACCAGATTGCTTGAAGTTTTTCAACCATTACTATCTCTCCTCTCTGTGTGTGTCTTAGAACAGGCCCCACCATACTGTGCTAGGACCCTCAACATGTGACTGTCTGATGCACTCATATGACCAGGCACAGGCCATGTAATGTAGGTATTACTTTAGAAACGTACTATGATGATGTTACATTATTGATGTTATTCAAATTAATCAAGAGGTAAAGGTATCTGGCAGATTTATATACTATAAATTAATTTTTAGCTGTGTTGCATCATCATAAGAGACTACCTGGGAACTTAGAAAATTCAAGTGTGATCTTTCAGCCAGGGTTCTTTCCCTGTATTATCTACAGTCTTCTGCTGTGGTTGCTTTCTTGCAGAGATTTTATTGCAGAAATATTTTTTTTTATCAAGCTCCTACCAACTAGCCTTTATGTCCGTTGATACTTTTCATTTATGTTGATGAGTACTGGGGTTGTTGCTAAATAATCTGTTTCACCTGCTTCTTTCATATTTATTAGCTGGTGTTCTATTCTAAAGATATTTCTTCTATATATATATGAGTAATGTATTTATGAAAATACATGTAAATTTTTGTTTATATCTATAAATTTATTTATGAAAGTATTGAGTAATTAACTTTTGTTTTATTCATTGAATTGTCATATAATATTTTCACTATTATTTTGATGTTCACATCATCATAGGTTGATGCCTCTACTATACTTCCAGTTTTTATTTACTCTCTGGTGTAACATGTTACATCTTTTTAAATGTTCATGTTATATTTGCCTGTCTCCGCACTATAACAAACCATTTCTCCTAGATGTCATGTTTCCTTTTAGCATAAGTTTGTTGATTAAAAGTAAAATCTTAGTGTTTTGTTTGCACCTTGGTACAAGGATGCCATTCCTCATAATTCCTCTCTGCAAAATGTATAGACTACATACAGGTATAGGAGTGTATGTACTTATGCCTTATATATTATATATTTATAGTCACATAGGGATAAATTATGTTTATACATTTATGCTTTTTATGTATGTGCACATAAGTGTGGGTATATATCTAACTTTCATATCTTATGCATACAGAGTTCTGGAAGTACAAACTGCTTTTTGACATTTATTTCCTTATTATTTTATATGTCACAGGTAGAAATATTGTGAACATTGTGTGCCATAGAAATCCTGTGGATGATAGAGGATAATTTCTGGATTAGGTGCTGTTCTTCTACAGTGTGGGTCCAAGGATAAAATGTAGTTTGCCAGGTTTACCTTAAGTGACTTTACCTGCTGAGTCTTCCAGCTGACCCACATCTGAACTTCTTAGGTTTAAAAGTATTTGCTCTTAAATGGGACACTTAGAACTCAATAAGAGTTTCACTGAACTTTAGCTTTCAGCTGATTCCTTCACATTTTAGGTTCTTTGAGACACAGGAATAACGGGCAAAAACAAATGCCCCTATACTGCTGGGGACAGCTGACTGCTGGAGACAGCCTGGATTCTGTTTCTCCCCCAAAGAGCAGGGGTTAATTTGGGACAGCAGGGAGAAACACTTGGATATCCCTTACTACTGATTTGCTCCATTTTAAAGTTAATGAAAAAGTTTTAGCATCTGGAGAGGAAAATGAGGACTCCCAGCTCTCAGTAGAGAGTTCTGGATTATACCACCATAGTTGTCAGCTAGAACAGCAAAACACAGCAAATGAAGGGAATTTGGAATGTGTAGAAAGAGAGTACTTATGTCATTTGTGGCCATGATATCTGTCTCAGTTTCAGGGATAGGCGGTATGAGGTTGCAACTATAATTCAGGAGAAGAAGCAGATGAAACATAGAGGGTGTTACTTCATGACAATGGGAATCCTGCCTCTGTGAGGATGTTTTGACCAGCCTTAATGCTTAGTCCCTCACAGGTGCTGGCCCTTCATGAAAAAGCTATGTTATAATGGTTTATGGTTCTTACAACAACAGTTGGTATTGAGATTACAGATGAATGAAGCAGTATAATGGTTCAGGCCTTGATTCCAAGATAAGGTCAAATGAAAAGAGCCCAAATTTCAGATCTTCGTGGAATTTATGACTTCCTAGTTTGTGTTTACCTAATGTCCATCCTCTTTCCCATAGTGGATAATCCTGCTAGTACCTAACAAATACCCAATACCTATGGTTGACTGCCAGATAACAAGTTACGCATCACTTAAATGACAAACGATTAAACTGTGTCTCCACTAATCCAAAAAGGACCAAGTCTTAGTTCTCCTTGTACCAGGGAGGATTCTATTACTAGGAAAAAGGAAGTGTCGCCTGTAGTCCTTTCCTTTGAAGGCTTCTGTTGAACTAATTTTCTAAGGAGGATGACAGTAATACTGTCATACAGCATACTGAAGGGTAGGGCCATGGACTAGAAAGGAAAGAACACAAAATTGGAAGCTTGCATGAGCTCTTAATTGCAGCATAATCATGGCAAGTTTTTGGGGGGACAATTAAACAGATTTTCTGAGTAAAATACATTTTAGGATTGTCCAGTTAAGGGCTTAGAAACCTGTAATATAAATCTAAACTCCCTCCCTTTTTTGCTAGATGTTACATTTTAAGTAAAATGTATCATCAGTACTTCTGGCTACCTGTGCTGCAGTGCTCTGAGGCTGAGTCACCATTGCTGGTGATAGGATGCCAATATCTTTGGTATATAGGCAAATTGATCACTGGAGTGAGATATAAAGCCTAGGATTAGCCCAAGGTACTTGAGTAGAGAATTTGAGCATTATCAGTAAGGGGCATCCAAGATGCTTTAGTTATGTACTATACTTATCATAAGTTTGGTTTCTTCTCAAGGCAACTGACAAGCTCATTGCAATCTTATCCACAAAATCAGCAGCTGTCACCACAAAGAAAAAATGTTAGTAAATAAAGTAATCTTTATTTTTCAATATTGGGCCCATTCTTGTGCTATGGAGAAGAATAACATGTATCTACTTTGGTGCAGTAAACTGACTGTTAGTAGTCCGTTAATAAAGCACACACTTTTATTCTCATGGCAGTCTATTTTCACAAGTTGTATGGAGGACTGAATGCAGGACCACTGCATGCTGGGAAAAGAACACCCAAGAAAGAAACATGGCCCTGGTTTTCTGCTAGATGCTCTATGGTCACATGATCAAGGGCTATTTTGATTAATATATTGTAATAGATTTTATAACAATTTTATAGTTAAATACACTGTCTTAAAATGTCATTTATAACATTCTATCTACAGCATCAATTTTTAATCTTAAAATGTTATTATTTTAATGTTTTATTTTGTGATTTGTGTTCAGTAAAAGTCATCTGTTCTAATGTACAATGCTTTAAGTTTGACACACACAGTTTTATGATCGTAATTAAATCAAAAATATAAACTAATTGTTTCATCCTCTCCCTAACCTTTAATATTTTGTAATATTTTTACTAGATTTGAATATCACAAACTAATGTATGAATATATCTATATCATTAAAAATGACTTTATTTAAGACAAATTAGTCACTTAGTTATTATTTATATTGACAGTTTTGTTCTTTTTCTCAAGAATCTCTGTTCTCACTTTGGGGTATACTCTTCAAGGCCTTTTTTATCCATTTGCCACTGTTATATTATTATCATTGAACAACTTAAATAAGCATATATATGTTTATTCTGATACCTTACAGTTACATTTTAACTATATATTATCAATGAAATATATACAAAACACTAAAAATACATTACAGATTATTTGAAAGAAATAAAATGTACCAAAACAATCATTACCTGTGAAAAGAAATATGAAAATAATATAATATTTAGAAATAAAGTAAAAGGGTATTTGATACACTATGTGTTATTATTTCATCAATAATAAATCATCTAAGAAAATAAAAATATATCCCAAAGAACATACTTTATTATGTATATGTCTATTTTATATATTCATAATAATAAACATCTATTCTCGTGGGGTGCAATTTTTCATCATGTAAATATATTGAACCAGTAAAATCATAGTATAAATCAAATGGATATTTTAGGAACATGTTAAATAAATGATTATGAACTTAAATAATTTGTTCTACATAGTTATGATGGTAATTTCAGTATCTGAAATGAATAATCTAATAGAGACTACAACAGATTGGATCCCAAGGTAGCTTCTCACTTGAAAGATATTTATAGTCATTTTAACCACAGAGTGAATTAAACACACAGGGACTAAATGTGGCTTATATGACGTTATTACTTTACAATCTTTGCCTTAAAGTCATAAATTGATACAAAATCTATTTGAGCTCTATCAAATTCAAAAATCCTCCCATAGGCTATGGCTTCTATATTTTTCTTTCACATATCCTGAATTCATTCACTGAATGAATCCCCAATATTAAAAAATTCTGTGAGATGTTTGATCAAACTGTATAAAAAAAGTCTTGCTTTTTTTTTTACTGTGATTGGTTTAATAAAGAGATGAATGGCCAGAAATAGGATAATGGCATGGAGGGAGTCAGAGAAGGTACCACAGGTGTTGGACCTACAGAATGGAGGAGAGGTAACGAGTCATGAGATAGAATGTAGATTAATAGAATTAATTAATGGGTTAATTTAAGTTATAAGAGCTAGATGGAAACAAGCCTAAGATAAGGCCAAACTTTCATAGTTAATGATAAGTCTCCATGTCTTTATTTGGGGAGGTGGTGGTTCAAAAAAAGTCCACCAAAACGTCCAGCTATAAAAGAGCTCCTGATTAGTGTTTCTGTGCACTGTCTCACAGGCTTCCAAACTCCTCCCAGCACCACCTCAACAAACTATCTTTAAGAATCCTCATCTGTTCACAGTAATTTGCTCAAATCCTGGTCACAGCTGAGAAAGTTCATGACAAACAGCGTTGTTTAACATTCAGTTACTTGTCAAGCATTTCTACATTTGATCTTATCCATCCAGTTATAACAAATCTATTATATTTATGTTTTCATTTTCATTGTAATATTTTTCAAAGGCATTGCAGTACCTTGTAGCACCCTGGCGCTTTACACAGTGGTTCCTTTCTTTCACCTCCTTCATCATTCCCTATCTTTCTTTAGACCCTTGCAGTTGACCTCTTCTTAAGTGCTCCTGTATTTATGTATATCTCTCAATGGTATTTATTTATTTATTTCTTGTGTAAATATTCAGTTGACTTTGACAAGAGAAGAGACTGTGTATTCCCAGGTTTGAATATGATACTTTCCAGATAGTATATAAATTTAATATATTTTCTGTAATAAATTTGTTCTTTAAAAACTAGAATAGAATCCTAATCTTGTTTTATTTTGTGTGTTGCCATCTTTTGTAGGGAGTATGTTTTCCCTGCTTGTCGGTCCCACTGCCACGCCAGCCCCTTGAGACTCTGTATGCTGTTGGCCAGTTACTTGTTTCTATCGGCTAGATCTTTCTTAATGATTAACCTATTTCTATTAATCTAAGTACTTCCACGTGGTCTCATCTCACCAGAGAGCAGGCTGGACGTCTGTTCTCTCTAGTCTCTCCATGTTGACTCCTCCTATCTAGTCCCTCTTATCTTCCTTTCCTATTGACCAACAGTGCTTTATTCATTAACCAATACAAGAAACATATTTACAGAATGACTTCTCCCATCAATCTTTTATTGAACCATGCTAAAATATAATGTGGTTATTATCTTCAATTAAGCATATTGCTTTAACTCAAGTAAACACATACTATTTTCTAGCCCTAAACAAGCTTAAGACTGTAAGGAAAGGGATGGATGCTTCTACAACACTGGAAACAATATCAGCACTGACAAATTGAATATAGATTTTATACACCTAAATAAAAACTGTACACAAAAATTATTACTTAAGAAAAATGAATATTTCCAATTTTAAAAGCAGCAATTAAGAGTTTTTTTTAAACTTCAAGGTCAGTGGCACTTTTATTTTCAGTGTAACTAATTGAATTCTGTCTCCAGCACTGAGCCTTGAATGTCCAATCACTATAATTTCAAAATTACTCAAATTTTGCATACATATTTTATTATTGTATGGAATTGTATGGAATTTTCAAATAATTTTCAATCTCACAGAAGATACAAAATCCTGTCTAAATGAATCATCCATTTATACCTCAGTTTAAATTCAGAAGCACCTCAAATATCTTATGGATCAAAGAGGACACAGAACTGTCTGTGTTTGCAGATGTCAAAATCTCCAAGGGCATCTCTGTTTGCATCCCCTTTGTATTGCCATGGAAACTATTATTTCCATGTCTAGAACTGAGTTATGGGAACACTAATTTTGTTCCCACGGAGATCTAGAAGTCCAGATTAAGCATCTCCTTATAGTAATACCCAAATGTGAGATATTCTCTTTCTTCTAAAAATGATAAACATTTCATATACAAAGGCAAGGAATAATTGCAAACTTAAAGATGAAAACGTGATGTAGAGATCAAGCTTTTAAAGACAGCATTGCACAGCAAGTGTTTCTATTTATGAACAGTTAAGAATCAATTTCGGAGTCTACCAAAAGACAGCCTTGCTTAAAAATAAGAATTTGCCATGTAGCTATGCCAGAAAATGATAAAGCAATTTGCCGTAACTAGGAATAAAGAAATGTTTAAATGAGATTCCATGAATTATCAGAAGGTAGTAGTTTGTTTGTTTGTTTCTTTCTTTCTTTCATTCTTCCTTTCTTGTGTGTGTGTGTGTGTGTGTGTGTGTGTGTGTGTGTGTGTGTGTGATTATTTCCAGGACATAGGCATTTCCAAAAGGAGTAAAAGATCAAATCACTAACATTCTGGTCCACAAACTTAATTTAATTTCTCCTTTCAGTTCTGACAATGTTATCCTTAATCGTTAGGCCTCAGTTAGGAGACACTGAGTGGTTTACTCACCTTCTTGCAATAGTTAGCTAAATTCATTTATAAAATCCTAAAGCATCTCCAAAATGCCCTCTACTGATGTCTATTATCATCAAAATTGTGGATTATACTGATGTTTTTCCCCATAAACTTGACCTACTCTGAGAAGGGTTTTATCTTCCTATCCATAATAAACCACACTATGCTTGACAGAACAAAGTGGCATAACCATTTATTCCCAATGAATCACTCATGTAAAATGGGGATTTGGGATATATCCATCCTCTTACTTTTTAGATATGGATATAGAGTCTTCAAAGGTGAAAATTATGAACAAAGTTAGATGCACAGGGGAATTAGCCACAAACCACCACAGCCCTAGTTCTGAATTCATTCGCCACTACCCCATAAAAATGCTGACAAACTTTCCTCTCCCAGGATATATGTAAATGTATTCTTAGAAGCTTCTCAAGGATGAACTCATCTAAAGAAGGATGAGCATGGGTTGCAAACTGAACCCAGTGATAAAATCACAACACTGCCAGTGAGTCATTTGGATTTTTAAATATCCTTGTTATATCTTAATTTTAGATGAAACCCTCAGACAAGGTTACATAATATTTTTTGAGAACTAGCATGTAAAAAGTCATACATATTTACAATGCCAGTTGTTTAACACATAAATAGCCACAACCTTATGCATAAGAAAAATGAATGTTTCAATCACTCTGACCTGGCCTGATTTTTCCATCAGAATCAGTTAAAGTTTAGCTCAATCAAAACGTGGGATATCTACCCTTACATCTGTAAACAACCCAACATGATTGTGAGTTTTTGGATTTGAGTACTGTCTGGATTTCTCAAAATACTTCCTGTAACATGTTAAACATATAATAGACACATAAGTAAGCACTTTGTAAATCAATGAACTCATGGTCTTCTAGAAAATATCATTGTATAGATATTACAAAAAAAATAAAAAGGTATATAATTTATAATTCTACATAAGTACTTGATTGAAGATAATATTGATTCTAAAATAAAACTTGTTTATGAAAATTCCCAGTGAGGTAGGTAGGGGATAGTCATTAAGATAGAAAGAATTAAGGAGAGATAAAAACAGAGCATTTCAAGTGTTACTGAATATAGCAGAGTTTCTGAGCATTAATAGTCCTGTAAAATAAGCATTGTTCCCTTTGCAAAGACTATGTTCATAAAAGCATTATTAGCCTAGAAGCAACCTAGATGCCCCTCAACTGAAGAATGGATAGAGAAAATATAGTACATTTACACAATGGAATACTACTCAGTGGAGAGAAAATTGGAATCCTGAAATATGCTGGAAAATGGATGGAATTAGAAGAAACCATCTTGAGTGAGGTACTTACTCATATATGGATATTAGACATAGAGCAAAGGAATACCAGCCTGTAATCCACACCACCAGAGAAGCTAGGACCCATTCCACACAAATAGATACTCTTTCAACCTAGATACACAGGGGAGGGTTTAGGCCCTGTTCCAAATGATATGGCAGACTTTGAAGTTCCCCATGGAGGGCCTCACCCTCCTTGGAGAACAGAAAGAGGATGGCATAAGGATTCAGTGGGGGTAAGGGAGGAGGGAAGGGAGAGGGAACTGGGATTGACATGTAAAACAAGATTGTTACTCACTTAAATTAAAAGAAAATATACAAGGGAAAAAAGACTGCAGATCTGAGGCTTAGAGATTGTACATGACAGACATCATCTATAAGGATAGCCTGTGTACCTGTCACATCTGCTGTATTATTCAGGTGTTCCCTGTCTCCTTGCATTATTACACTGGACTCATTTATTCACAACCAGTGAGGCAGCCAATGAAGCCAAATAGCTTTCAATCACAAGATCCTGACAGCTTATTAACTTCACACATCACTGAAAGATACCACAGTTTAAGTCAATGGTGTTCAACATGTGGGCTGTGAACCCTTTAGGGATTGAATGACTCTTCATAGGGGTTGCCTAAGTCCACCAGAAAATGCAGGTATTTATGATTCATATTTATGATTTATGGTTGGCAGTCACCACGTGAGGAACTATATTAAAGGGTCATAGCAATGGAAAGGTTGGGGACTAGGGGTTTAAGTCTACTGACATACATTATAATGACATTTGTCTTCTCTTTTAGTTCTGATGAAATTAAAAATGCCTTCACAGAAGTCAATTTATTTGCAAAGATTGGGTTTTCATGCTCTAATTTGTGATCATATTGCTATTATTTACTGATAGTTTTTTTTCCTCTCTCATATTTAGTTGTTGTGATTTTGCTATATGCAATTGCAATGAATATTTTATTTAATACAGTGATGCCAACATAAAGAATCAAAGTGGGGTAATTTTTATAGCATATTCAATGTGTCTATGATAAAATTAAAGTATGTAAATTACTAGAAATGACTGCTTTGATAGAACTTCAAATGAAGATTTTCATTAAAAACAGAGGTTAAGAATGACTTAATTCAGAAATGATTGGAATTGCCAGAAGTTTTGCATTGTGATAGAAGTGGGTCTTGATGGGAGATGTTATTCTGTAAATGTGTTTCTCATACTGGTTAATGAATAAATCCCTGTTGGCCAATGGGAAAGCAAGATAGGCAGGGCTAGGAGACTAGGAGGAAAGAGGCAGTAGGAAGGAGGAGTCAACATGGAGAGCCCAGAGAGATAGCACCCTAGCCACTCTGGCCGGTAAGATGAGCCACGTGGAAATACTTAGAATAGTAGAAATGGGTTAATCATTAAGACAGAGCTAGCTGATGATAAACAATGATAGTAACTGGCCAACAGGACTGTATCAAATACAGAGTCTCTGCATGTTATTTGGGGCTGGCACAGCAGTGGGACCAGGTGGGCTGGCGGAAAACATACTAGCTACAGGGTCTAATGGTTCAATTTTTTTATATCATTATTCTCATCTGTAGTTGACTAACAATAAATAATGCCAAACATAGATAAAAATTCTGAATCACAAGTTGAGGAGAAATCATGTCTCACTGAGCAGCATGGGACCACTTTCAAGGTTAAACCCAGTTTGTTTTTCATTGAGTCATCAGGTAAAAGCTTTCTTTGCAGGGATTTTTTCCATATAAAATTATTTATTCTTAAACAAATCTGATTTTATTTTTGAAAATAAGATAGTTCATGTATCATCATATACCACAAGCTTTCATAGGCTTTGCAAATAGAAGGTTGTGTGTTTCTGTATTAAAAGTCTCAGTATCATGACAATATTTTAATATTGAAATGATAGCAAAATTAAGAAAGCAACAGCACCACTTACTGTTTGCCCCCTAATAAAGTACAAAATGTAATAAGTAATGAAAGGGAATTTAGATAAAGTAAGTCTTCAGAGGATAAAACTCACTTAAGAACTGAACATAATATTTACATATTAAATCTCAAAGGAATTTCTAATTATCCCATTGTTAATGAATAAACTTCTCTTCCCAATCTGTGTAGCTTTGGATTGGATAGCCTCTGGGTTGTTGCCAGAATGGTAAGACAGGTGGAATAAGGGGAGGAATTGTACAGGGCAGGTGGGTATGTGAAATGCAGAGGTGAGAGAGAGATAGGAAGAGAGGAATGAGTGGGAAGAGGCAGAGGGCATGTGTAGATTAAGTTTCTGTCCTGGTCTGGTTCTCTAGCTGATCAGTCCCAAATAAACACACAGAGGCTTCTACTGACTATTAACTGCTTGGCCTATTGCTCAGGCTTATTACTAACATAGCCTTACAACTTAAATTAACCCATTATTCTTATCTATGTTTAGCCATGTAATTTGGTACCTTTTCTCAGTAAGGCATTCTCACCTTGCCTTCTATGTGTCTGGCTGGAGAATGTATCTCTCTCCTCCCTCTTTACAGAAGTCTCCTAGTCTTGTAGCCCCACCTATAATTTCTGCCTGGCTACTGGCCAATCAGCGTTTTATTAAACCAATATGAGTTACAAATCTTTACAGTGTACAAGAGCATTGTTCCACATAAGGGATGAGAAGCAGAGGTAGCAGGGAACAAGAGGATTTTAGGTTCTCAAACTCCAGGCATTTTTTTTATGCTCTGTACTCCAACAACATATCTGATTTAAAAACTTTCATATCTTTAATAAACATTATTTCTAAAATTTTTATTATAATTTTGTGTGTGTGTATGTTTCTGTGGGTGTGTGCATATACTACAAGACCTGCACGAAGATCAGAGGACAACCAGAAAGAATAATTCTCTCCTTTTACTGTGTGGGCCCCAGACATCAAACTTAGTTCTTCAGGTGTTGACAATAAATACCTTTACCTAGTGAGCCACATCACTGGCCCTAATACTGTTATAAAAGTACACTGAAATGTAATCAGTTAGCTTTAGTTTTGTTGTTGCTGAGCTTAAAATATTAATCCATTTTGAATGTGTAATTTCATTTGTGAATGTTTATTTATTCAATATACTTTGAAGGTTAATAGAAAGAAAAATTATATCTATTTTGGTAAATGGCCAATTCAGCCCTAACAAGGAATGACTTTGTTATTTATCATAAGTCTAGTAATCTTTGTATTACTTATTTCAAAACAGATTTCAATATCTGCAACTGTATGTCTTTAAAATTAAGACATATACAAAGAATATTTTGATGAAAAAGAATGTACTTATGGGATTGGTGAGATTGCTAAGTGGTTAAGGAAAAAAAGTAAGAATAAAATTTGATGGGAAAGAATGGGTATAAGGAAAGGCATTGAGGTGGTTGAATATATGATAAGGTAAATATCCTCAAAATATATTTATGAAATACTCAAATAATTAATAAAAATATTACAAAAATAAGTGCAGTCTGCTCCTGCAGAAGATCAGAGTTCAGTTCGCAGCATCCATATTTGGGCATCTTAAAGCCACTTACAATTCCAGTCCAGATGATTTGAAGCTATCATTTGGCTCCCAAAGTTTATCTTCACTCACAAGCACTTGCCCTCCCTTATATGCAATGTACTGTTTTCATAAAAATGCTTTTGCTTTAGGAGATTGTCTAAATCCACAACTATAAGGACACCGTATATTATGAGTTTGGGGTTAATTTTACTATTTGATGTGTTATTTCTAAAAGAATAAAGACATCCATATTGACCATTACTTCCCAATGTCCTAACTGACTTGTAAAGCCATCTTTACACAATTACTTTATCTACATCAAATTAGTTCCACCACTCAAATAAAATACAAGGCATTGTCAAAGATAATGATGATAATAGACGGAAAGAATATAATACATACACACTTGGCAAAAGATCAGACTTGTATAAAATGTTACTCGAAAAACTTAGTATAATCCTTGGCCTGGTGATCAAAGTAAATAATTATCTTTCTTCTGAGTATCAGTCAATTGTATTAAATATTAATTTCCCTCTCTTAAATAAATTACAACTCTTTCATGCTTCATGGTCCACTAAAGAAAAATATCAAATATCATCTAAATATCCATGGCCATCTCTGTTCTCATCACCAGCTTCTCAGTATTCCTGCTGCTCTCATTACTCTTGAATTCCTAACAGGCTTTTCCTCCTCAAGGTCTAACTTGAAGAACCAGCTTCATTTCCTTATTAAGTGTTTGATGTGAATTTTAAGAAAATAAACCATAATAGTATATTAATTTTCTATAGATAAGAATATTTTGCCTCATGTCCCCATCTACTGAAATGTCACAATGAACCAGATAAATTCCATCAGTCTATAAAATAGCCCAATACAAGGTAAAGATGCAAAAAGTCCAAATTATACACTTACAATAGAAATGTTCTCTTAAAGCCTAAACAGACTGTGACAGTCACTAAAATTCACATGCTACATATAATTCAATATGTAGTCTGATTCTACCATAATGATCATGGACTAACTCTCTAAAACTATGAGCCAGTCCCCATGTAAATGTTTTCTTTTATAAGAGTTCCCTTGCTCGTGGTATCTCTTCACAGCAATATAACAGCAACTAATAATTATTCATTATTGAATTTTATTCCTTTTGGCAATTAAGCAGTGCATATCTGGCATGTCACTTGAACCTACAAGTCAATGAATGGAAGCATAGTAGAGTACATTAATGGATGATGTTTGATTAGAAATGTTTTCAACTGCAATCAATCCCAGAACTTTGAGAAGCAAATCATGTTTATTTTGCTGTTGAATGTTCAATTCTAAATAGAGATTGATTTCAGTCAAAGATTGTTCAAAGTATAATCACAAACAAAATTTACAAAGTGGTATCTTCTATACTAACTTCCTTGAAACCTTGCAAAATACCTGAAGTGTTTATGCTAATACCAAGGAATATTTGAAGCATTGGAGCTGGAAGTGAGCACGGTGGTCATCAATCTGAATATTTCATTATAGAAAAGTAAACAAATCAGATCAATTGCATCATATCAATAGCAGGATTCTCTGAGGTTTTCCAAGCTCTTTTCAAGGAAAGAGTTTTCTATTATTTGTGATTCATTGTTTTCCCACAAGAAGGGTATTGCTTTAAGTGTTACAGCACGTGATTCTCTAATTAACATAATGAATTGCATCTGTGTTTCTTATGAGGCTGGCTTTGGACTCTTGAGTTTCTTTGGGGTTAGTATCAGCAATTTGAGAGTTACTGAATTACATATAAAGGGGCACTCAGGAAAACCATTAACACTCTTTAACAACATATAATTGTAGGTGAGTATTCCTTGTGGAATTCTTGGGGCCCCTCAAATAGCCCAAGCTTTACCACTGTCTCTCACATATGGGGGGCCTAGTACAGCTCCATGGAACTTATTTTGGATGGTTGTCACTGTTGTCTTTTGTTCTCAAGTGTTTTTATGTGTAACCCTGAACCTAATGAACTAGTGGAGGTCTTTTAAAGATGGCCTGCTATGAAAGAGACTACTCAAGAAGGTCCTGGAATTATCTAAGGCAAGGTATTGCACAGGCATAACTGTTTATGCATTATGGTCTGTTCTAGGTAACCATTTTTACAAATTTCTGTATTTACTCTGAGTTATAGTTAAATTTACCAGGCTGAGCCCTGAAGAAAGTACAACCTTTCCTAATTAGGAAAGCCGATTCACAAAATTAATGATTAAAAATCACTTAAATGAAGGTACTCACATTGGGGAACATAAGACCTATAACAGACAAAGGACTGACATCTAACTCTAGAGCTACAACAACGGCAGTAACAAAGTGTTTGCTGCAAGAGCATGGGTCATGGAGCTCAGATGCCAACTGTAACTCCAACACCTCTGAAAAATAGGCAAATGTTGGGATTTAACTATTAGCCAGTTTCCCTGGAAGGTGTGCTTCTGGGTTCAATGGCAATCACTGCCTATGGAATTAGTGAAGAGTCACCTGCTATTAACATCTTGTTTCTACACAAACAATGGTTATCGCAAAAATGTACACACAGAGATACACTAACACACACACACACACACACACACACAAACACATGTGCGCGCACATAATGGTATAACTTCTGACTTTGAAAAAAGTACCTTGAAGTAACTAAAAGTAAGGGTGATTTTTTTTTTGTCTTTTCTTCTGTTTTTTTATTTTTATTTTACATATAGATCCCAATATCCTCTCCCAACTCCCTCCCTCTCTCTCTCCCACCCTGTCATGGCCCCCAACCACCCTCCCTTTCCATCCTCCTACTCCACATGTAGGGTGATGCCCTCCAGGAGGGGTCATGTTACGGCAGGTTTTTCCTACCTGCTGGCCTCCTGGTCCTGCCGCCAAGGTCCCACCGCCACGTGAACCCCAAATAACACTCAGAGACTCTGTATTTGATACAATCCTGTTGGCCAGTTACCATTATTGTTTATGGGCTAGCTCTGTCTTAATTATTAACCCATTTTTACTTATCTAATTATTTCCACATGGCTCATCTTATCCAGGAGCTGCGGCTGGCGTCTTCCTTCCTCCCTGGTCTACATCTTGACTCCTCCCAACTACCTCCTCTTTCCTCCTCCTGGTCTCCTAGCCCCACCTATCTTGTTTCCTATTGGCCACAGGCTTTATTAATTAACCATATATATACAGAATAACATCTCCCATCATCTCCTCTTTTCTGTCTAAAATAAAAGAAAGGGTTTAACCTTAACGTATCAAAATATAATATACAACAGTTATCAAATAAGAATTACAGTTAACAATATTTAGTCCATTAACATTTTGTAAAACTTAAAGAAAATATCATCTATCCTATCTTTGTGAGTCTAACGTCCTGTATGTAACTTATCTTTAATCCTAACTAAGGAAAACAATAACCATAACTATCTGTCTTCAACTCCATCAAAGACCACAGAAGGATAATATATAAACTCTAGAAATGACAGAGACAACTCATTGTCTGGTCAGTCACCCGAAGTTCTTCTGTAATGTTCTATCTTCAGCCCATAGGCCATAGTGTGTCTCCAGACTCCTCAACAAGGCAGGAAACTTTAAACTGTCCACATGTATTGGCAGTTTGTCAGTCATTTTTCTTTGTGTCATGTAGACTGTCTGGCAGGTACCCTCTTCCATGAAACAGGAATCTTGTAGCAATGTCCATCTTACATTAGCAGTCACCTTTTTATGGGTCCTGCATGTCCAGTTTCTACAACATAATGTCAAACAGTCCAGAAGAGCAGTACCTTGCGCAAATGGCTAGTCTTGCCATATTAGAAGCAAACTTCATTACGCATTTCTTCGATGTCCCTCTTTCTTTCTGATGCAGGTGGTGTTACCAGGAGCAGTTGTGCCTCACTGTCAAGAAAAACCCTAAACCATTTTAAATGCCATATTCTGTAGGTCTTTGAAAGGTTTGAAGAATGCCTATTCATCTCAAATACATCTCTGCATATCTAGAAATCCTAACTAACTTAACTATAAGTTCTCATTATCATAGGTAATTATCTATAATCTGTGTTAAAGTATACATTACATTCTAAATGAGCTATATAAACACAATACCTAAACAAGGAAAGAAATATACATATCACAAAATTGACCTTAAATTGTATCAATAAAAGAAAATTCATTCCAAAGCAAAGTATTCATATCTATACCATAATTCCCTTTTTTCCTTTAAAAAGATTGCTTGTGGTCATTAACCATTTATAACCAATCCCGTTTAAATGAAAACAAACATTTATAAACAATATTTGGGAATTTGGGTGTCGTTCTTTCCAAACTACTTCCTGCTGGTAGAGGGCGCTGTAATGGGGGATATCCTAAGAAGACAGAAATCTTGGCTGTAGTCTGCAAGGCTTTGTCTCAACTGCTTTGAATGTTGGATCATCTGGGGCACTGTTTCAGGGGGTCTGGCTTGATCAAACCACATAAGTCTGGAAAGAATCCACAGCTTTTCATTTTCTGTGGAAACAAAAATAGAAATCCTTTTACCCAGTAACTTGTCCTTAGGCTTAAATTTTGGAGTCAAAGCATTTTTTAAATATATAAATTGAATTAATCCAGTAGCATTTCTTTTATCAGTTGTTGTTATTTTCTCAGCAGTCAAACAATTTAAAGACAACAGAATCGTGTATAGTATGCAACATTTCTCTGTGCTTTCCATCTTTACATGGCTTTTTTATTACTCTATTTCTTCTATTTCTATTTTTACATATTTTGAGACAGGGTTTCTCTGTGTAACTTTTATCTGTCCTGGAATTCACTGCATACCAGGTTTACTTTGAAATCACAGAGATCTGCTTGCCTCTGTTTCCCAAGTGCTTGGATTAATGGCTTGCACCACCACACCCATCCATTCTACTTCCTTTTTTCTTTTTTAAACCATTGTATTCTGTTTCTTTTTCTCTCCCAAGCCAGCGTATTTTTTAAAATACTGTGTAAACCTTCATTGCAGCTCTCGTACATATCAATGAATTGTTAGCAGAGCTCTTTAAAAGCAAGGTGGTTTTTTGCCGCTTATGCTAATTTTGGAAACCTCCCTTAAAGGAGCCAGGCAAATCTCTGTCTACAGCAAAACAAATCCAACCAAGAAAATGCTGCTACTAAGAAGTCTTGCTAGTCTCTGTTCCTTTGTTTCTAAAAACTATTTTTTAAGCTTTTGTTAAGTTTTAAGTGAAAGTTCTCAGTCCCACTTCTGACACCATTATGTTATGGCAGGTTTTCCTCCCTGCTGGCATCTGGTCCTGCCACCATGGTCCCACCGCCACGTGAGCCCCAAATAACACTCAGAGATTCTGTATTTGATACAATCTTGTTGGCCATTTACCAATATTGTTTATGGGCTAGCTCTGTTTTAATTATTAACCCATTTTTACTTATCTAATTATTTCCACATGGCTCATCTTATCCAGGAGCCGTGGCTGGTATCTTTCTTCCTCCCTGGTCTACATCTTGACTCCTCCCAACTACCTCCTTTTTCCTCCTCCTGGTCTCCTAGCCCCAACTATCTTGTTTCCTATTGGCCACAGGCTTTATTAATTAACCATATATATATAATAACATCTCCCATCAGGGTCATCTATATCTGTCAAGTGATTTGGGGTAGGGACTAGGACTTCTCTCTTGTCTCTAGTTTAATAAAGTATCCCTCCATGGGGAGTGTGCTCCAAAGTCCTTTTGTGCACCAGGATTCTTGAAATTTTCAGGCAAGTGGATGGAACTTGAAGAAACTATCCTGAATGAGTTAATCCAGCACAAAAAGAGGAACATGGTATGTACTTGCTCATATATGGATTTTAGACACACAGCAAAGGATCACCAGTCTATAATTCACACTGCCAGAGAAACTAGGATACAGGGAGGATTCTAAGAGATTCATACAAGGTCCCTCACAGAAGGGGACAAGGTCAAGATCTCCAGAGTACATGGGAAGTGGGGGGGCAGTGAGTGGAGAGGGAACTAGGAGAAAGGGAAGGAGAGGAGAAGAAAGCACATGGGATTAGGAAGATTGAGTATGGGGTAATATATTTATAGTGTTAAAAGAAAGAATGAAGGGTGTTAAAAGAATGAATGAATGAAAAGTCGACCAAACTAAAATTCTGTAATTTATAATTTATCTCTGAACATGAAGAATAATGAAAACATTCCCTGATATACAAAAGGTGATGGAATTTCTTGCTAGTACACTCACCTTGCAAGAATTCTTAAAGAGACAAGATGATCCATGTCAGAAAATAGGAACTTCATAAAATATTTTTAAATCTAAAATTCCTTAAAGAGTCTTAAGAAAGTGCTCAACATCCTTAGCCATCAGGGAAATGCAAATCAAAACAACTCTGAGATGCCATCTTATTCCAATCATTATGGCTAAAATGAAAACCACCAAAGACAGTTTATGTTGGAAAGAATATGGAGAAAGTGAAACACTCCTCCACTGCTATTGGGGGTGCAAAAATGTATAGCCACTTTGGAAGTCAGTATGTTGGTTCTTCAGGAAAATGGGATCCACTCTACCTTAAGATCCAGCAATTCCACTGTTAGGCATATAACCAAAAGAAGCACATTCATACAACAAGGACATCTATTTAACTATGTTCTTAGCAGCATTATTTGTAACAGCCAAAACCTGGAAGCAACCTAAATGCCCCTCAACTGAAGAATGGATAAAGAAGATGTGGTACATTTACACAATGGAATACTACTCAGCAGAAAAAAAAAAAGAAAACAAAAACAATGGAATCTTGAAATTCAAAGACAAATGGATGGAACTAGTAAAAATCATCCTGAGTGAGGTAACACAGTTACAAAAAGACAAACACAGTATATACTCAAGCATATATGGTTTGTAGAAGTAGAGCAAAGGATTACCAGCTTACAATTTATAATGCCAGAAAAGCTAGGACACAAAGAGGACCATAAGAGAGACATACATGGTCCCCTGAAAAAGGGACAAGATCTTCAGAACAAATTGTGAGTTTGGGGGTTGGGGAGAGGGAATTAGGAGGTTGAGGAGGAGATAGGTGGGCATGAGGGAGCAGGAAGACTGAGTCAGGGAAAGAATAGAAGAAAACAAGAAAAGAGTTACCATAATAGAGGGAGACATTGTAGGTTTTAAGAGAAATCTGGCACTAGAGACATGTAGACATGTCCAAAGATCTACAAGGATGACCCCAACTAAAAATCTAAGCAATAATGGAGAGGCTACCTTAAATGCCCTTCCCTTATATGCCATTCTAGAGCCTTCATCTAGTATCTGATAGACACAGAAGCAGAGACCCACAGTTAAACACTGAGCCCAACTCCTGGAATCCAGTTGCAGAGAAGGAGGATTGATGAGCAAAGGGGTCAAGATCAGGCTAGAGAAACACACAGAAACTACAGACTTGAACAAGCAAGTGTATGCAGCATGTTACAGCTAACAGATTGGACTGATATAAAGTCATTATAAACCAAACAGAGCAGAAGAGTTGGGGTCAACAAAAATGTGAGCAAATAACAAGGGGAAGAAAAAAAATAACAGACCTGTTAGACACTGGTCCAACAATTAGCAGTTAGTATCTTACAATTCAATATTTTAACAGTCCATTGAAAGGAAATAGTCAAGGGTGGATTGAAATTAAGTCTTACCCTCTGTTATCTATGTTATCATATTTAATATATGTGACCACACATATTTACTTAAAATAGACAGATAATTAGGCCAGACAGGTTAATCCACTGATAGTGATAAAGATGACTGTCACCAAATCTGTTGACCATAGTATGATCCCTGAGGCCCACAAGAGGGAAGAAGTGAACTGACCAACTGTCTTTTCCAGCCTCTCCTCCGATCTCCGTGTTATCATAGTGTAATTCGTTGTCTAAACACACACACACACACACACACACACACACACACGCTCAGATATATATATATATATATATATATATATATATATATATATTGTATATATATGGAGAGAGAGAAAGAGAGAGGGAGAGAGGAGAGAGAGAGAGAGAGAGAGAGAGAGAGAGAGAGAGAGAGAGAGAGAGAGAGAGAGGGAGAGAGAAGCTGGCATCATCAGCAAAGTTTTCTCCTGCAGCAGATGAGAACAAATAAAGGGGCACACAGTCAGACACTATGCAGAGACTTTGGAATATTCAGGTCTGAATGGGATGTCTCTATCAATTCCCCCGAGAGTTCAGGGAATACCCCAAACCATGCCAATCAAGAGGGGGTAGAAAGACCATAAGAGCCAGAGAACCAGAGGGGATGGAAGACCAGGAGAAGAAGACCCTCTAACTCAACATGAGTAAAACTTATATGACCTCACGGAGACTGAGTCAGCATATAAAGGGCTGACAAAGGTTTGTACCAGGTCTCTGTGTGTATAGTATGGCTTCCAGTTCAGTGTTTTTATGAGATTCCTTCTGAGTCTCTCATTGTTGTGCCTTCTCTTGGACTCTTTTCCTTCTATTTTTTCTGTACAACTTGGGTGTAATTTTTTTATAGTTTGCTATATTTCAAAAATAATTCAACATATATGTAAATTGTAGAAAAGATTGTGAATCAGTTGTAATTTAATTGTTTTTATAATTGGTGTCTTGTTTAAAATATAAACTATAGGCAGGGAAAATTATAATGAGGACATAGTATATGAGAAAAAGCATCTATTTTCAACAAAAGGAAAAAAGTTAGCCAAAAAAAAAAGAAAGAATGAATGAATGGAGGGAAAAAGGAAAGACAAACTAGGTATTTTACTCACTGATGAAATTTCTTCAATGAATTCAGTTAGGATAAATAAACTAACAAAAGATAAGGAAAAAGAAAGAAAGGAAAGAAGACAATAAGGCAGAAAGGAAGGCAGGAAGGAAATAAGGAAGGAGAAAGAAAATAAGGATGGAAGGAAGGAAGACGGAAGGAAAGAAGGAGGCAGGAAGGACCTGACTATGATAGTTCCCTCCTCAATGTGCACTGTTGTTACAATGAACAAGGTTATCTCATTTTTACATATGTATTTACTTGGTGATAAAAACATGCTGGAAGGCCTTTGAAAGCTGCAGTTAATCATCATAGAACACTGACTTCTAACAGTTCTCCAAGTTGTTCATCCTTGATGTACTCACATGCCCTCAGACACATAGGCTTAGCTATGCTTGGGACCAGTCCTGGACAGTAGAAAGGCAACTTCATTTTCATCTCCAGAGAGGGGCTGATGTGTTTCCCTCGCTTCTCAGTACTATTGGACAAGATCAGCCTTACACCTAGAACCTGGCCTGGGTAGCAAGGCTACAGCCCTGCACAAAGTAAAAACATGTGTGCACCATCACAATGGGCACTGCATCACAGGATGAGGGTAGGTGACTTGTGAGGTATTAACCACAGGAGCAAATAAGATCCCACTTCAGTTGCTCACTGATATTGGTGAAGTGACAACTGTGGAGACCAGTCTGAAGAAATGCCAAGAAAGCTTCCTAGACCTTTAGGCTCTCTACCCCGCCATTCTCCTCCTGTACCTCCTTCCTCGTATTGTTCAAGCTCTCTACATTTTATGCCTACTCAAGCTTCTGCTTATAGACAAGCCACACAGACAAATTTTAATTCTGTTCTCCAGACTACCCATTTCCCTTCTATGAAGCATACAGCCATCTACTCCATCTTAACAGCCTGCTCACCCACCTTTTCCTCTATTGCCAAAAGACCCACTAAGTGTCCTGCTCTGGTTTCTCACACTTCCTGTAATATCAAGTCTCCCCCAACTCCTCCTAACAGCCCCACAGACTCATTCCCTATTCTTTCATACCCACCAAGAGGGCAGCAGCTGTTTGCCAGCCTGACTAAGACACATTTGGATTCCAGCAAGAGGATTTAGCAGGTAAGAGTGCAATTCAAGATGTTAATGACTGTGGCTTCCTAGCAGCTTGACCTGGGAAACACAGGATAGGCAGGAATGTGATACCAGTAATCACCACAGATCCTCTCAGAATTAATTTTTTCAATCGTTCATTCCCTTTAGCAGGCTATCATTGAGAGACACTAAAAGAATCTAGGAGATACCAATGTCTTCAGAAGGCTACCAAGTCACCAGAAAGCCATGCCTTAAAAAGTTACCCTAGATAGAATTTTATGTAATCACTGGATATCATTATGTTCATAGGGTACAAGGAAGAAATGCCCTAGGACATAAAGACTGTATGTCAAGAAAGAGATTAGCAATGAGGACTGAATAGTAACTGTAGTTTCATCTGTCCTATGAACTGGGAGGCATATATGAAATGTAGATGGTCAGAAGAGTCTGATGGGTAGGGCCAGGGTAACTTGGTAGGATTATGGGATTCTAGTTTGTGTGACTGTGAAAGAAGTGTTAAACAATTTCATGACTCAATACATAATATCTAAATATAGATATTATAAAATTACCTCAAGAGATTGGAGCAGTTAATCAGGTAGTACT
This sequence comes from Cricetiscus sungorus, assembly GCA_030556225.1. Taxonomy (NCBI): domain Eukaryota; kingdom Metazoa; phylum Chordata; class Mammalia; order Rodentia; family Cricetidae; genus Cricetiscus; species Cricetiscus sungorus. The sequence continues at coordinate 112,285,196 of JANBXA010000651.1, read as the reverse complement.
TGCAATGTGATAGCAATTACAAAAGGTAAGGAAGGAGAAATTGATGCATGACATACACACATATGCATGTTATATACAGGTACACATGTTATAAAATTTTATAGGGGACAAATTACTTAAAAAAATTAAAGATTGTTTTCAGTATTACCTTGTACTCAACAACATATAAAGCAAAGTATTATTGTAGCAATATGAAATTCTAGTGCTTTGACTGGAGATAAACCTACAATAAGAACTAGAGTCTACAAAAGGAATTATAATTGAAAGTGGGAGGAGAGTAATAAAAAAGTTTATTTAAATGTACTATTCATATAAAAATGGCAGACAAATTATGGTAGACAAAATGAAAACACAATGTAACTGCTAGTAAACTGTAACAAATAATGGTTTTAATTTTAAATGATAATTAAGTTCATTGATCATATGATGCAGATTGAAATTTACTGTTCCAGTTTACATGTTTTGTATGAAGAACTTACTTTAAATAAAGACACATATGCATTAAAATGAAAGGATGGATTGATCTGCTCATTAAAATTCTATCCTTCATGAGCATATACTTCACCTTGCCAGAATGGAAGAAATATTATATTCCTATTTATCTGTCATTCATCTAAATACATCAAAGATAAGGAAGTAATTAAAGAGATTCATTTAGCTATATTGGTGTGCTGACATTTCCTATTTCATTCATTCACACTTCTGAAATACTTACCAAGGACACAATCATTTATCTATATCGTCAGTCTCTGTCAACTGCATATTACCAAAGAACCTACACTGAGACCCTGAGTCTATGTGTTTGGTTGTCAATTAGATCAGTGGAAGGTGTGCACACTTCACATTGGGCATTCATTTAGAGTGAGGAGTGATCTGAGAGTTGCATGTTACAGCAGGTGTGGGAAAGACTCAGACGCTCCATGAAGTATCAACTTTGTAGAGACTTACACAAAGAGGACAAGAACATTTCTGAGATTTTTTTCCCATATCACCCCTTGCCTTTCCCAGGGGTTTTCCTTTTTCCTTATCCCAACCACATTTACTGTACTCCTTGCCAGTCTTCTAGCTGTACAACCATTTCTCAAACAAATAGTTCTGTTTTCTTCCCTACTGAAGTCCTTGCCCTAAAGCATCCTTCCTCCCACCCCACCTCAGTGGTCCATGCCCAAATCTTCTTCTTTTCTTTCTCATTCTAAACAAACTGGTGAAATTACTTCCCATCTTCTGTCCTTTTTATTTTCTTTTGGTAACAATTCATCCCATCTCTTATTTACTCATCCCTACCAAGCACCTGAGGCCCTTCCTTAGCTGATGTTGTATTTCAGAATTGTCCATTGCTATGGTTTCATATGTTTGACCATATCAGCATAAGAAACTCAGACTAATGATTACTCAATCAGCCTAACATCCCTCCCTTCATTTCTTTGTTAACCTAGATAAATCTGTTCATCATGAAAAATGGTGTAGATTTTCAATGAAATAAGTCCCCTAAGGATATGAGACTGCACAATACACAGTAAGCATGATTCTTTGAACACACTGAAATGTCTGTCTCTTGTTTATAAAATTCATTCAGGGTATAATGTAGAGACTAAGGAAAATTACTGGCAAGAGACTCTGGGTTTCACAAAGAATAGAATTGTAGCCCCTTGTCAGTGTTCTTCATTTCTAGTAAAGTTGGTAAGTACAACATATATGTGATCTTAGGAGGTCACGATAGACTCCAGATTGGCCTGGGTTTAAATATGAACTCAGATTGCTAGTTTACTTGGTTAAGTAGTTGAGACATTTTATTACTCAGTTTCCTTCTCATAAAATGGAGAGATGACCAGAAGTGCCTCCTGGGTTTGTAAGAGGTGAATGATGCTTGAATGGTGATATCTAAAACAGTTTTTGTCACAGAAAAAGATACCCTTTTTCATGTGGAAAGAATTGAGAGGAATAGGACTAAAATTGGACAGTACAGAGATAAACAAACACAAAGTTCTTAAAGTTGGTTTTGGTTGGAAAATAGTTCAAGACAGCCTATTTTAGATTTTTTTTTTTTTTTGGCTGAGGAAGAATTGAAAGGTCAGGAGGGTGTGGGAAGATAGAAATTATTCAGGTAATTATATGGAAAATTTAGAAAAAATATGGTGACACACAATTCCTCTTTCATAGAAAAGAAACACCCAGTACACATAGGTGGAAGTTTTGCAACTTTAACCTTTCAGTATATCTCATATCAATTTCAGCACATACGATAAGAAGTACAACTTTGGCTGGTCCAGCAACCACTCAAACCATTTTGGACATGTCAGATGGATGTTTGCATCGGGGCAAACTTGAATGCTGTCTTTGTATACTCCATCCCTATATTCATCATTATGGTTGTGAACATAGTCACCAATATAGGCATCACAAAAAGAAACAATGTACACTGAGAACACTGAATAATGAGATTGTGGAGACATAAGACACAACTAGGCTGGAGTTTAAGAATAATGTGTTTGGTCAAGGATAGTCTTGATTTTCTCCCATTGTTCATTACCCTGCCCATGGGAAAATCTTGCCCTATTCAGACAGAATACTGCCAGTATCAATATGGACAAGTAGTGTGAAGTAGGTCACACTCAATGAGAAACCTACTGAACATGTTACTTTTAAACACTTATTTCATATATGTCCTTTATAATAATTGCAGTGTACCTTCTATAAGATCTATTCATATATAGTGTATTCAATCACTCACCCTTGTTAATCGCAGTACTATTCACAATAAACAAAAAGCAGAATCATCATAAATGTCCACTAGCAATGAATGGATAAAGAAAGTGTGGTATATACTCAATGGAGTTTGATTCATCCATAAAGAGAAGTATTTTGCAGTAATTTACAGGAAAATACATGAAATTAGAGAATATCACCCCTAAGTGTATATACAGACATGCATATATGCACATATATGACATGAAGTAGATAATGGGCCCAATTCGGGAAGAGAAATAGGAAAAACTTGAGGGAATGGAGAAATGCAAAGGGTAACTGGGACTTAATATTATCATATTACAGAGTTAACACAAAGAAAATATTACAAAATTTACCATTTACCAGTTAAACAACAAATATGCATTCATAAACAATTTCTGATAAAAGTAAGACCTTGTTCAATATATAACAATTTAAAGGTGAATGCTAGAAGAAATTAAAAGAACAACTTGTATTTTTTATTTCATTCATTCTCTCTTTTAAGTATGTATTTTTCCTGTTTGATAAGAATTCCCTTTTCAGGGTAGCAATAAAAAATGGTGAAAAAAAAAAACAGTACAGAAGAAGATAGTAAAAAAAATATTTTGGAAGAAGACATAAGAGCAAAGAGGAAAGTGTATAAGCCATTGGTTTCCTTAAAATGTCAAGACAACCCTTATTAAATGATGACATGTGGACACTGGCCTAAAGATGGTGAGGGAAGAAGCCAGGAACATAACTGAGGGGAAATATTCTAAGTAGATAGAAACACTTTTAAAATATTTATTTATTTATTTATTTATTTATTTATTTATTTATTTATCTTATTTTACATATTGATCCCAGTTCCCTCTCCCTCCCATCCCCTCCCATCCTACTCCAGGAGGGATCAACAAATTCTATCAAGTCATTTGGAGTAGGGACTAGGCCCTCCATCATGTCTCTAGGGTAAGGGAGTATCCCTCCATGAGGAATGTGCTCCCAAAGTCCTTTTGTGCATCAGGGATACATCCTGGTTCTACTGTCAGTGGTCCCTTAGACTGCCCAGGCCATCTAACTGAGACCCATTTTCAGGGGGTCTGAGTTGGTCCAATGCTGGTTTTCTAGTTATCAGTCTGGTGGTTCATTATCTCCCCCTTGTTCAGGTCAGCTGTCTTCTGTGGGTTTCTGTAGCCTGGTCTTGCCCACATTTTCTTATCACTCCTCCCTCTCAGCAACTGGATTCCAGGGGTTTGGCTCAGTGTCTAGCTGTAGATATCTGTTTCTGCTTCCATCAGCTAGTAGATGAGGGCTCTATGATGGCAGATAAGTTAGTCATCAATCTCATTATCAGGGAAGGGCATTTAAGGTAGCCTTTCCACTGTATTTTTAAAATAAATTTAATTATATATCAATTGCAGTTCCCTCTCCCTACTATCCTTCCATGCCCCTCATCAACACCCCCATCCCATCCTCCATCCACTCCCCAGAGAGGGTGAAGCCTTCCATGAGGGACCAACAAAATCTGTCAAGTTATTTGGGGTAGGAACTAGGACCTCCCCTGTCTGTCTAGGCATAGACATTTCTCCATGAGAAATGGGCACCTGAAGTCCATTCATGCACTAGGGATACATCCTGGTTCCACTGCCAGAGGTTGCATAGACTGCCCAGTCTTCCTAGATGATACACACTATCAGGGAGCCTGGTTTGGTACTATATTGGTTCCACAGCTGTCAGACTGGAGTTCTTGAGTTCCACTTGCATAGTTCAGCTGTTTCTGTGGGTTTTCCCAGCATGGTCTTGACCCTTTTTTTTTTTCATCACTCCTCCCTCTTTGAAATTGGATTCCAGGAGTTTAGCAGAGTGCTTAGTTGTGGATCTCTGTTTCTGCTTCCATCAGCTACTGAATGAAGGCACTAGGATGGCATTTAAGGTAGTCCTCAATCTTATTATAGGGGAAGGGCATTTAAGGTAGCCTCTCCACTATTGCTTAGATTCCTAGTTAGGGTCATCCTTGTGGATCTCTGTACAATTTCCTAGTGACAGATTTCTCTTTAAATCTATAATAGCTGGAGAGATGGCTTGGCCATTGAAGGCTATGCTCACAACCAAAAAAATATTTTAGGCAAGAATTTGTTTGATGTGTTCTGCAAACAAGCAAGAGGCCAGCATAATTGAATAGGGCTCTGCAGGACAAAGTGTAGGAGTGGGAACAGCCAGAGACAGGAATTTACAGTCTATCAACAGGACTCTCTCTCACTTTTAACTAATGTTTATCAGCCATATTGGAGGTATATTGTTTCAAAAAATCAATCTGAGGTAAAGTAAGGATAAGAGTTTAGTTGGCCAAAAGTTTACAGAACATCTAGTCGACAGGATCTTGGTAGACTTTGAACTGAATGATCTGGTTTAGGTTTGGTTTTGAAGTTACTCTTATCTGTCAAGAAGGGAACATGATTTGAGAATCTGGCTGAGTATGAGAAGTCGGAAGTCTATACAGATTGTCCAGAGAAAGAACAATGATGACTTGAGTGGTAGAAGCTAAAGGGATGAGAAGTTTAGCTTGGACTACATCACTGGATTTGGTACAAAACCAGAAAAAAATTGGAGATGACTAAAATTTCAATTTATGGGGCTAGGAGAGTTATCAAATGAGAGGAAGCAAGATAAGCAGGATTGGGGGATAAGATGAGGAAATTTTTAGGATGTATGAACTTGATATATCCAGTTAGAATCCCAAATGTTCATGTCACAGAACTTATGGTACACATTTGAGAGATGGTAGTCGGTCCATAAATGTGCTCAAAATGGAGGACAGTGTGGACTCACTTAGTAACAGCTGCTAAAGAGAAACAAAGGGGTGGAGAAAGATATGGAAGGTGCAATAAGAAAAGGGAGAACAAAGAAAAGCAAAAATGGGAATGAGAGAATAAGAACTTTTAGAAAAAGCAAAGAAAACCAATGGCTGCTATTTGTAGTTTTTAAGTCATCACAAGAAGAAGGAGGAAGAGAAAGAGGAGGAGGAGGAGGAGGAAGAGAAAGAGGAGGAGGAAGAGGAGGAGGAGAAGAAGAAGGAGAAGGAGAATGATAAGAAAAAAGGAGAAGGAGGAGGAGAAGAAGAAAAAGGAGAAGGATAAGAAAAAGGAGAAGGAGGAGAAAAAGAAGAAGAAGGAGGAGGAGAAGAAGATGGAGCAAATGAATTTTTCAGTAAACCAGAAGCACACATTAGGAGAAGCTGTGGTTACAAAGGGGTTATGGATAAAATCCTCCAAGTTGGTGAAAGTTGAAAATATCCTGCAAAAGAGAATTCCACTTTCAGAATATGATATGATTTTAAGCAAATTCTTAGAAAATATCAAAATTGGCTGCCATCCCAAAATATACAGACTTTGTGATTTTTCTATTATTTCAGCAGTTATTTATGATCTATCTACTAAATAAAAAAGAAGAAAAATGTGGTGAGGGAATTTTCAGGCTTACAGACACTGTACCAGCCAGCTTATACACTGGCAAAAAAAAAAAAAAAATGAGGTCTACATAGACAGTCAGAAAACTGTCAGAGAAAGGCCAAGTTCTTTTCATTAGACATGATTTAAAATCAAGGGTTTTAAAAGTGTAGCCTTAAGGAAAAACAGTTTCAGATACCCTAATTTGAGTTTCAAGCATGGGAGATATTCGGTACCTACCGTAACCTAATTCTCTTTATTTAGATATTACCTATAGACAGAATGTTTTTTTCTCAACAGCTTCCTAAGATTCACATGCTGATTAATTTTAGCAGGAAGAAAGAAGAATCTCCCCCCCCACACACTGACCAGAATGACATTCATTCTCACTAATCTCAAATAGATGTCTGAGAACAATTGCGATGGCTGAGGAAGGATGGGGATATGTGGATTTCATTAAATATGTGTAACTATCTGCCAAACATACATGAGTTAAAGGCAGTGGTAATATTGGTTCAAAAACTATGACAAATTATTAGGGAAAAAAGAAAAATCCTGTACAGGGCTTGTACATATATTTGTTCATATATACACATGAAAATATTTGTTCATATATACACATGAAAATATTTGTATATACACATAGCGTGCATATACACATGCATTATTAATCAAGATAATCAAAGAAGGTACACAGAGGGTATAACATTTGGATTTATCCATGAGAAGCAGTGAAAATAAAATATTACAGGAAAAATATGAGATTCTAGGTTAATATATTATAAATCAAACTAGTAGTGCTAAAAAGATTTTTTTTGTGTGTGTGGGTTGTCATATATATGGTGCATAAAGATAGTAAAAAGCCTATAATATAATTCATTAATGGGAATAGCTTGGGATTTAGAGGTAAGATAATATTTAAAATGTAACCAGGAAATGATTAATACAACCTATACCATATATTTATTATTTATCATTAATTTGGTACCAGATCTAGGAACTTTCAATTTTTGAGCTCTTAATAGTCTTCCATTTCAACATCCACAAGTGTTGATGTTTATCCTGTGCCTTCATAATCTCACACAGATAAACACAATAAAAGTTCCTTTGTATGCAGTTTTCTAAGAAAGAAAACATTTATATATTTCCTTGTTCTACTTGTGAGGGTTTAGTTCCAAGAAACACCTCATTTCCCAGATACCCAAATCCTTCACATAGATGAAACTTATATGAAGTATCATGTTTTAAGATGCCCCATGCACATCATTTTATTTATTTCCAAATCATTTCTAGATTAGTTATAATACCCAATAAAATATAAGTGCTCTTAAATAATCACAAGTTTTAAAGTGTTTTTGTTTGGATTTGTGGAGGTAAAGCTCATGGCTAAGGAAAGGATACTTTGTTTCAAAACTTCCTTAGTAAGCTTGTGTAGAAGTCCTAACAGTTACAGCCCAGACACTCAGATCCCTCCACCAAAGACCACTCCTCCTGTGTTCTTGGAAGGCCATCCTAGTGCACAGTCTCGGAAGAGGCACACAATGATTGTCAAGAGAGGAAGGACACCTGTGCAGCCAGCCAGATTGATCAAATCAACCCTGGGGATTAATAAGGACTCTTGTCATGGAGAGGATCACCTTCACAGTAGTCCTACCCATCTCTGATGCCCATGAATTATAACAATGGACATCATAATATCAAAAGGTTGAGTAGGGGCACTTACATTTTTGAGGTAACCAATTTGGAATTAATGCATGCTCAAGGGGAGTCAAGTCTGATACTGTGCACTCAGCCAACTATCCATGCCTAATCTCACTACAGGTGTGAAAGCAGAATTTACTATTTCCATGTTACCAACCTAGAATAATTTCTATCTCAAACCATGATATTCATATTTATACCCACAATTGAGTATTACCAGTGTCTTATTAAATGTGCATCCTTTTGCCATAGACACAAAGACTATAACAGCGAGCCACAACTGGACAAAACTCGATGGGGTACCCAGTACAAATTGAAACATCTATCACACAAACCCTATACCTAATGCTCAGGGAACATCCTTGAAGTGGACACAAGGAAAAGGGGAAGGGGGACCTATATGTCACTAGGAAGTTAAATTCACTGAACTTAACCATATGGTTGAGTAAATAAGATCTGAACAAGGGCAAGACCAACTAACATGTCATCGTGGAACAAGGAAATCCCACAGTGCCTCACCTCTAAAGACCTGACTAATGATTGCTGAGAGGGAAAAAAAGTCAGTCTCTCTCTGGGATGAATCCCCTCCCTGCAACTGATTATTTAATACCAAGTGGTCAAGCTATTAAAACAAAACATATATACAAGCAACACTAAGTAGAATCAATAGGCTATATTTTTATATTTCTATACTAGCAATATAATAGAAAAAAGCACACATTTTCAAGAATTACTAATGTTGGTAAAATGTGATTTATCCAACATTCTAACATAAAACTGACAATGTAGGTGAAAATTATTTTTATAATAAATTTATGTAACCTCCTTGGCTGTAACTTGGCCTCTTATAGAATGGATGATAATTTCTATTACTAGACTAAACAAGCAAGATTTGGCCTCAGCATGGGCATACTGTAAGCTGAACTCAATCATAGTAAAGATAAAGAGACATTAGATACTGAAAAGACAAGGAATAGGACTATTATGATAAAAGAATGGTCTAGAATAATCATGCTTTTGGTTTACAGTGGATGAGTTAAGCAAGCATACAGCTAGGGAAAGTGAAATAACAAAGTAACAAGTAACAGGTAACAAGTCATCAAGTTGGACACTTACAACATTCAGTAGAAACAACTAAAATAGCCACAGTGGAACCCAAGCAAAAGTAACACCCTCAAGTCAGGTGTTTCTAATCTCCAGCAGAAATAACCAGGGACACCTGTGAAATAATCTCACTATTTTTCTTGATTAGAAGATTTCCAGACAGTAAAGAGCATTTGCTGGAATAGATAATTCCTGGACTTCCTTGTTCTGCTACAGACATTTTTATACCAGAAGAGTGACAATACTAACCTCTGCTGGAAATGGATCACTGTAGGATGTATGTTTTCCGCCAGCCTGCCAGCCTGTTGCCAGCCTGCCCGCCACTGGTCTGGTGCACTGGCCCTAAATAACACTCTGAGACTCTGTATTTGATACAATCCTGTTGGCCAGTTACCATTATTGTTTATGGGCTAGCTCTGTCTTAATTATTAACCCATTTCTACTTATCTAAGTATTTCCACGTGGTCATCTTATCAGGGAGCCGCGGCTGGCATCTTCCTTCCTCCCTGGTCTACATCTTGACTCCTCCCAACTACTTCCTCTTTCCTCATAGTTTCCTAGCCCCACCTATGTTGCTTTTCCATTGGCTCAACAGTGCTTTATTGTTTAACCAGTATGAGAAACATATTTACAGAATAACATCTCCCATCATCTCCTCTTTTCTGTCTAAAATAAAAGAAGGGGTTTAACCTTAACATAGCAAAATATATCATACAACAGTTATCAAATAAGAATCACAGTTAACAATATTTAGTTCATTAACATTTTCTAACCTTAAAGAAATTATCATCTATCCTATCTTTGTGAGTCTAAAGTCCTGTATGTAACTTATCTTTAATCCTAACTAAGGAAAACTATAACCATAACTATCTGTCTTCAACTCCATCAAAGACCACAGAAGGATAATATATAAACTCTAGAAATGACAGAGACGACTCACTGCCTGTTCAGTAACCCGAAGTTCTTCTGTAATGTTCCATCTTCAGCCCATAGGCCATAGTGTGTCTGGCAGACTCTTCAGCAGAGCAGAAAACTTTAAACTGTCCATCTGTATTGGCAGTTTGTCAGTCACTTTTCTCTGTGTCTTGTAGATTGTCTGGCAGACTCTTCCATGAAGCAGAAACCCTGTAGCATTGTCCATCTTGTTTCAGCAGTCACTTTTCTGTGGGTCCTGCATGTCCAGTTTCTACAGCATAAAGACAAACAGTTTAGAAGAGCATTACCTTGTTCAAATGGCTAGTCTTGCCATATTAGAAGCAAACTCCATAATGTGTTTCTTCGATGTCCATCTTCCTTTCTGACACAGGTGGTGTTACCAGGAGGAGTTGTGCCTCACTGTCAAGAAAAACCCTAAACCATTTGAAATGCCATATTCTGTAGGTCTTTGAAAGGTTTTAAGAATGCCTATTCATCTCAAATACATCTCTGCATATCTAGAAATCCTAACTAACTTAATTCCAAGTTTTGACTATCATAGGTAACTCTCTAATCTATACAAAATTATACATTGCATTTTCCAATGAGCTATATAAACACAATACCTAAACAAGAGGAGAAAAATACATATCACAAAATTGACCTTAATATCAATAAATAAAAATCCATTCCAAAACACAGCATTTATATCTATACCATAATTCCCTTTTTTCCTTTAAAAAGATTGCTTGTGGTCATTAACCATTTATAACCAAGCCCATTTAAATGAAAACAAACATTTATAAACAATAATTGGGAATTTGGGCGTCGTTCTTTCCAAACTACTTCTTGCTGGTAGGGGGCACTGTCATGGGGGATCCTAAGAAGATGCACAAATCTTGGCTGTAGACATTGCTTCAGGGGGTCTTGCTTGATCAAACCACATTAGTCTGGAAGAAATCCACAGCTTTTCATTTTCTGTGGTAACAAAAATAGAAATCCTTTTACCCAGTAACTTGTCCTTAGGCTTAAATTTTGGAGTCAAAGCATTTTTTAAATATATAAATTGAATTAATCCAGCAGCATTTCTTTTATCAGGAGTTGTTATTTTGTCAGCAATCAAATAATTTAAAGACAACAGAATCGCATATACTATCCAAAATTTCTCTGTGCTTTCCATCTTTACGTGGTTTTTTTATTACTCTATTTCTTCTACTTCTATTTTTACATATTTTGAGACAGGGTTTCTCTGTGTAACTTTTATCTGTCCTGGAATTCCCTCTGTATACCAGGTTTACTTTGAAATCACAGAGATCTCTTTGCCTCTGCCTCCCAAGTGCTGGGATTAATGGTGTGTGCCACCACACTGATCCATTCTACTTCCTTTTTTCTTTTTTAAAACCATTGTATCCTGTTCCTTTTTCTCTCCCAAGCCAGTGTATTTTTTTAAAACACAGTGTAAACTTCATTGCAGCTCTCGTACATACCAATGAATTGTTAGCAGAGCTCTTTAAAAGGAAGGTGGTTTTCTGCTGCTTATGCTAATTTTGAAAACCTCCCTTAAAGGAGCCACACAAATCTCTGTCCACAGCAAAACAAATCCAACCGAGAAAATGCTGATACCAAGAAGTCTTGCTAGTCTCTGTTCTTTTGTTTCTAAAATCCCTTTTTAAGCTTTATTAGTTTTAAGTGAAAGTTCTTATAGCCACGTTGGGTGCGATCTGTAGCATGTCTGCTTTCCTCCAGCCCACCAGCCTGCCTGTAGCTGGTCTTGGCCCACAGCCGCACCAGCCCCAAATAACACTCTGAGACTCTGTATTTGATACAATCCTGTTGGCCAGTTACCATTATTGTTTATGGGCTAGCTCTGTCTTAATTATTAACCCATTTCTACTTATCTAAGTATTTCCACATGGTCATCTTATCGGGGAGCTGCCGGCGGCATCTTCTTTCTCCATGCTCTACATCTTGACTCCTCCCCACTACTTCCTCCTTCCTCCTAGTTTCTTAGTCCCGCCTATCTTGCTTTTCCATTGGCCCAACAGTGCTTTATTTTTTAACCAGTATGAGAAACATATTTACAGAATAACATCTCCCATCAGATCACCCTCTTGTTGCTCTGAGCAGCACAATATTTTGAGGACCCTGAGCAGTTTGCTGTTCACCCTTTTCTGTGTCAGGGAGGCAGGGCCAGCCTGCCCTCTGAAAAGGGTCTGGGGGAGGCACCTGAGATAACTATAATTGAGGATGAGCAGAGACAGCCCCTCTTTTGCTCTCAGGGACAGGTCTCAGCAAACAAAGGCCATCGTGAGAGTAGAAGTTTTAATATAAATTACCAACATACTATATATCACAAAGACTTCCACAGATTCAGAGATGCAAAATGAATCTGGAGGTTTGTGTAGAAGTGGTCATGGGGAGATCATGAACCTGAGCATGGCTAGCAAGAAGCCAGGAAGTTAACATCTGCCTACGCCTGAACTTGCAGGTCACCCTCACATTTGAAACCTCCCCCCAGGCCCCAGAGAGAGAGAGATGTGGGGAGAGAAAATAAAAGCTCCTATGTGTTGCCATTATTTTACCAGATTTTTTAAAATTTAATTTCCTCATACTCCAATGAAACAATTTACAACTGTTTAATGTGCTTCCCAATTTAGTATCTACTAAACATTCAAACTCCTCCATATTCTTCACCAGTCACCTGGCTTCTTTGGACAAGTCTGTGGAAAGTCACTTTGTGCTGCCTTTTACTTATTATACTTGTTCTTTTAACTTGCACAAGCTGAGTCCAATACTCAGTGCTTTGTGCCCCTAGTTAATGCTTGTTTTACTTAAGTAAATTTCTTGAAGTAATTCCTCCTTCAAAAATTTTAATATCAATACAGCGACTTGGAAACATAACAGACAATGTGGCAACAGGGGTGCAAACTCTGTCATTAGTAGTATTCATATCTTGTTAAGAAATGAGTATCACACTGACGGGAGATGTTATTCTGTAAATATGTTTCTCATACTGGTTAATGAATAAAGCACGGTGGCCAATTGGAAAGCAAGATAGGCAGGTCTAGGAGACTAGGAGGAAAGAGGAAATAGTTAGGAGGAGTCAGCATGGAGAGCCCAGAGAGGTAGCAAGCTAGTGCCGCTCTTGCTCGTAAGATGTGCCACATGGAAATACTTAGAATAATAGAAATGAGTTAATAATTAAGACAGAGCTAGCCCATAAACAATAATAGTAACTGGCCAACAGCATAATACCAAATACAGAATCTCAGTGTGTTATTGGGGCTCTCGTGGTGGTGGGACCAGGCAGCCAGCGGGAAAAACCTACACATAACACCGAACAAGATAAAAAGATAATTAGGATCAATATGTTGCTTTCAAACTATGTTTAAAAAGGAGAAGAATTTGTGTTTCTGGCTTGAATCATGACATCATTAATCGACAGTAACAATACTCAGAACATAGCTCCAGTAAGATAGGCATTTCTAACCAAGTGGGAATGAAGTCTCTAAAATCTGTGCTTGTTGACAACCCTTTTAACCTTTACCACCAGCTGTTTATACTGACACATAATAAGGTCTCAAATATAATTTCCTAAAATAACCATATCTATGATCAAAAACCTCTTACAGAAATACTTTTCCAAGATTAAATACAATGGTCATATTATTTATGGGCTTGAACCAAATCTAACATGTGAAGATGCAACAAACATTTGAAAATGATCAAAGATGAACCTCCATAGTCTAAAGCAGCCACAGTTAGTCACATGACCATTAACTTATTGTACACTTTTCAGTCATATATTATCATGCTTAAAATAAGCAAGTGCTCATATATTTCTTCAAATTAATGCTTTCTATTCTTTTAAATTTCCAGACAGTGAGTACCTCTATCCTCTCACCTATATGGAATGTGAACTTCAATGGAAGGCAATAAATACTTAGAGGGGAATTTTCAGTTCTGTACTTTGTTTATGCTTTATATAATGTAGTAAAAACTTAAAAATGATATCTGGGTCCATTTTCATGTATCTTTCTATTATTTAAAAATATATGTCTCTTACTACTATTTGATACATTGATATCAGAAAAACAAATTCTGAAGTTGTTCCTGTTAAGTAGTAATTTAAAATAAACATTCTTGTACATAATTAATATAGTTTAATTTGTTATGTTACTTTAAATAGGCATTTAAATTAATATACTTACATTAATTTAAGATATATTTTTAAATGTTGGAATAGAAGTATTGGAATAAGTTAGTCATCAATATAATTATCAGGGAAGGGCATTTATGGTAGCCTTTCCACTATCCACCATCATAGAGCCTTCATCTAGCAGCTGATGGAAACAGAAGCAGACACCCACAACTAAATGCTGAGCCGAACTGAAATCCAGATGCAGAGAGGGAGGACAAGACCAGGTTACAGAAACACACAGAAACAGCTGACCTGAACAAGGAGGAGCTAATGGACCTCCAGACTGATAGCTGGGAATCCAGCTTTGGACCGACTCAGACCCCCTGAGCATGGGTTTCGGTTAGAAGACCTGGGCAGTCTAAGGAACCTCTGACAGTGGAAACAGGATGTATCTCTGGTACACGAAAGCACTTTGGGAGCACATTTGCCATGGAGGCATACTCCCTTAACCTAGAGGCAGGAGGGAGGGCCTAGACCCTACTCCAAATGACTTGACAGATGTAGCCTTTGCTTCCCTCTCAGGGATTGAGTGTGTACCTTTATTGATGGTATCATACACTTAGGACACAGAGCACATGATTTGAGCTGGATTTGACCTGTAATCCTCCATGGTTCCAGAAAATACTGTGTGAGCTGTCAAGGGAAGGAAGCAATTGAACAGCCATGCCCAGGTCTGTAATACCTATAAACTATGACAATTAACAACATGGCAAGATACACATAAAGGTACAATAATGACACTCATGCATCTGAGGCAACAAATAGCTCTCTAACTGGACCTAAGCCCCACTCAACCATAGGAAAATCATGCATGGTACTAGAAATTCAGCCAGCTGAATTCAGGGTCTGTGAGGCCACAGAATAGAATGCACTATTACCATTCTGCTAGACCAGCATAATCCCTTACTAAATTCTAAATCTTGTCTTTACACCCACAGATAAGTGTAGATTTCACCCTTCATCAAAGGAACTTCTCTTTTGGCAAATGGAGACCATCACAGGAAAACCTAACAGGACACAATCCAGAGACCAACAGTTGTGGGGAGGCTGAGTCTGATCGATTAATTTACAAAAAAGCTCTTGCACCTGTGGCTCAGGAAATATGGAAGAAGGGGTGGAAAGATTATAAGAGATAGGGTTTGTCTTTTGTAAAGTGATATAAATGTCTAATATAAAGCTTCGTATGCTTTAAAAAGTCCAAATACCGATGAATCAAAGCTTTGCTAGGTTACTCTCTCACAACTCCAATTATAATATTATGCAAATGAACACAATATGCAAGTTAAAACACTTTTAGTCATAACAGAATATATCCAAATGCAAGCAGACAGACTAGATTCCCAAAGGTTAAAGATACATTTTTGTCAGTTGTCCCTGTATGATAAGTAGTGTTTATTCTGCTAGCTCCTGAAAATGGCTGAAAGTCAAGCCGTTGAAAACCCAAACTATTTCTTCTTCCAGGACATTGCCCTTAAATGAGAAAACATGATTAAAGCTCTATGTACTTCACATACTACAACAAATGCATCTGATGATCTAATCCTTCAAATTGGAGTTCACAAACCATTGCATTGCAACAATTACAAAGTAAAATGGAAATGCAGTGAAAGGTGTTAGCCCATCATTCAAAACCCACATGAAAGGATGAAGAACTGATGTTTGGACTGCGACATCAAAAAAGAAAGCAAAGCCCTTTGTCAATACTGCAAGACGTAAAAAGTCGAATACAGAAAACTAATGTCTTAAACGTTACTGCCATTTAAAAATAACAAAATCCTGCTCTTTAGGGGCTGGGGAGATTGTTTAAGCCCTTAGGAAAACTGGCTGATCTTCCTGAAAACTTGGGTTTAATTTTCAGAACCACCTTCATGCCTCATAATCATTTATAACTCAGTTCCAGGAGATCCAATGCCCTTTCTGGCTGCCACAAAGACAGCATGCTTAAACATACATGTGCATGGACATACATTTGGGCAAAACACCCCTGCACTTAAAAATAAGTAAATCATTTTTTAACAAATCCTATGCTTTAAAGTGAATGCAAAGACAAAATGGAAATGTAAGCTACACCAAATTAAGGGATCACTCACACATAGCTGTTTCTGGAATCTTTAATACAGTTAAAAGATGTGTGTGTGTGTTTGTGTGTGTGTGTGTGTGTGTTCCTCTGCCTATTTCACATAATGAGAGAGAAAGTAAGTGCATTTCTCTCTTCAATTGCTGCTTTATATTTAAGGAAAAAGATATTTCTAATTGTCATAGGTGCTCATATAACTTTCCCAGAAACAACCAGTCCCACTGTTAGGACTTTCAACATATAATTGTACAGTAAATACCTAGGGATAGCATAATTATGAACAGATCTAATAGCTTCTTCAAAAAGTATTAATCTTGTACTAAATTACATAGTCTCTCACACTTTAAAAGTTTATACAGTGTTGAGTTCAAGAATGATAAACATTTTCTGGTAATTAAAAATAATAATTAGTAAAAATATGTCTCTTTGATTGAAATACTAAGAAATAAAGTAAGTCAATGTTTTGTTTGTGTTTTCCTAAAACCTCCCAAGTCATTAGTTTCTCATTTTATTCTCATAGTTTTATCTGTGATCTTTCTCCAGACTCATTAAATGTTAGTCTCAATTTGGTTTTTCTTTCATTGTTTTAATTTAGATTTATTTAATTTATGCTAGGTGTATTACTTTTGCCGGCATGTTCCTGGTGCCTCATATCTGTAGAGGTCAGAAGACAACAGATCCCTGGGGCCCATAATTACACATTGTTTTGAGTCACCATGTGGATGCTGGCAATCAAACCTGAGTTCTTTGAATGAGCAACATATGCCATTAACCACTGAGAAAAATTTTTAAACCCCTGATTGACTTTGCTCCACTTAGTATTGAACTAGTTTTCAGAAATTAATAGATCTTAGCCAAATTACCATCCCTGTGCCTGCTTTGATAAAAAGTGTGATGGTTACTTTCTAGAAACACAGTTTGCTTTTGCTACTTTGAAATAATGTGTCTGAGTATCTGCAGGCTTAAATTTAAAATTAAATAAGGGTACAAATATCATATGCATGATCCTAATTTTTTCAGCAAAATGATAATGCCCACAAAAAATAGACATAAAGTTCTTAACAGCAATGGAGTGAGTGACACTTTTTTGGCATGTAAAATTATCTTAAATGTTCAGATTTGAGTTGGCATCAGGATCATTTAGAAATCATGGAATATGCAAGTCCTGCGTGAGTCCAGATGCTTAATTTCCCAAGATTATTTATAAATCACTTTTGTCCAATAAGTAAAATTACCTTCTTTGCTAAATTTGAATTACCAGACACTTCCAAAATATTTCTGAAGCTAACAACTGTTTTCTCTTTTGTAATTTGGCTTATATTCAAAAACTTCTTCAACAGTTGTAGCAGTGTCTCAGAGTTTTCATCAAGCATGCTTTAGTGATTTGTTTTCCAACTATAGCAGAGTATATTTAGAGCAGACAGCATCTCTGCAAATAATTCACAAATGTGGAATGCCTAAATAATGTTGCTGTGCGCAACTGGTCCCAAACCTAAGTGCAGGAAACAGTTAAATGACAAGGCAACAAACAGCTGCAATCAACACTGATACATGATATGTGGAAGGATTGACTTCAGGGTCACTACTTTGATTAAAAACCCAAGAGATATTGAAGATGTTCTCCTTTTGAAAGGTCTAATACTAGTGGCCACACTTACATGACTATCAGAATCCCCAACAGTGGGACAACTTTGAAATATCAAGTTTCCTGGGCTCCCTGCCAAGCAATTTTGTTCATGGGAATCTTAGAACCAGAAATCTGTGTTCTCTATGAAATTACTTAGCTCTCCAAGTACCTGCTTAGGCACAATTGGAATACATGAAAAAATTGTATAATTATTTCAAATATCAATCACGTTTGATACATTTGTTTAAGTAATCTTGACTATAGTTTAATTTGTATCTATAATTAATATGTTTGATTATCTTTATGACATAAATTATCATGATATCATTATACAGAAACATCTGAATTCAGGAGATGTGTTGGGTCAGAAGTTAGTCTGTCCCCAGAGTAAGTAAATCATGAGACAAACAGCATTTATAGAATAGGACAGGAATATTGCTCATTTTGGGGTTTATATTTTATGTAAATATATATTAGTTGTCTCAAAAATTTCTTTCCTTCTCTGGTATCCAACTCCAAAGAATAATTTGCAGCCCCAGGCCAGTTGAACAATTCATTTTAAAGAAAGGTAGAAGCCAGATCCACCCCACCCCCAAAACCATATGAATAAATGGTACAGAATCTAAGGCCAGGAGACACAATATGTATGGAGGGAAGGTTACTGATCCCAGGGATGTGCACAGTGGTAGATTTGAGCTCACAACATTGAGCTTAAGTAGCTGCATGCAACCTTGACCATAACACAAACTTGACTTGGGGATATTTAATTTCTAATTATTTTGTGTTCATCATCTCATTATTAGTGTTGATGGATTGTGCTTTAGTCCATTTAATGGAAAATTTATATACAAATAATGAATTGGCTTATAATTTGGCAGCTGAGAAATTTATCCTTTTCCCTCTCAAGAGATCTCTGTATGTGGGAATACAGACTAGTGATCAAACTGTGGGCAATTCGAAATTCTATACAATGACTGCCTAACCATGAGCTGAACAAGGAAAACAATAGTTATAACAAAGCAAATTGGGGAAAGACCAGAGGTATCAAGCCTCCACAGAGAACTACAATCAACTAAGAAATGTTGAGAGTGGGAGAAATACCTTTTCCAAAAAAAGACCACACCAGTTATTTATCCAATACTAAGTGGTCAATCCTGAAAACATCCATAATTAATGTCATACAGGCTGAGAAGATAATATTTTCAAATACCTATATATATATATATATATACATATATATATATGTATACACACATATACATATGTGTATGTAACAACAATTTTGAAAGGCCATAATTTTGAAAGCAAGGAGAGGCATAAGGGAGGGTCTTAAAGGGAAAAGGATATATTCATATATTCTCAAAATAAATGATAAACAACAAACCATTCATATTTCCCTGGTTTTTCAGCATCCTAATTTTAGCATATAATTCATGTGGCCAGGTATAGTAATGTCATAAAGGCGGCTAATTTCAAGTTCCCTTTGTTCGATATACCAACTATGACCTAGTGCCCTTCATATTTATGACAGATACTCCCTTAAGCCTTTGCTGGCAAACTCTGTCTTGATGTCTAATAAAGGTCCCTGATTATGGGTCCTTTGTCTTACTCAGCACCTGCTTGAATCCCTAGGCCCACTGCTGTGAGGCAGCCTGCACAGCACAGGGATGCTCCTCTCCTTAAAGTCTGTGATTTCACATGCCTCTCCAAGGCAGATTGTAATAAGTCTTAAAGA
Source organism: Cricetiscus sungorus (assembly GCA_030556225.1). Taxonomy (NCBI): domain Eukaryota; kingdom Metazoa; phylum Chordata; class Mammalia; order Rodentia; family Cricetidae; genus Cricetiscus; species Cricetiscus sungorus. Next base: position 112,265,684 of record JANBXA010000651.1, on the reverse strand, counting down.
TCCCATAAGAGAAGCTTTAACTATACTCTGTAATGAGCTTGGATAATACATTCACACATAACAATTCAAGGTAGAATATAGGCAGTGAACTATGACTGCAAAAGTCAGAAATACTCCTCCAAAGAGCTACATCTGACCTTAGTATGGCAAACATATAAAGGAAAAGGACATTTTGAACTTTGAGAATCAATGTATTATGCCATGACATCAGAAAGGCACAGATCTCTATAAGTATGAACAGCAGTGGTTCTTGAAATAAAAAAAAAAAGCATAAAGAGAGGCTATTGAAATGTTGCTGCATCTAGGCTCACCTCTCTGGGATGCAGACTTTACTCCCTAGGGTGAATTGAAGCCCCCATGATTCTTTCTGATATACAGGGCATGCTGTTTTTGAGTAACCTGATGATGAAGGGTTTACATTCCTTTCTGAGAATCATGAATCGGGCTCTGAGCAGATGAGCTGACACTGAAAGATTTTAACCAGCACAGTGATGATCAACCTTGATTTCTTGCAGCTAAGTCTGTGGTAAATGTGGAAATGCTTGTTATGAATTATAGTTGAAGGGGTTGTCTGGAGCTTTTGTTCCATCCAGTTGTCTTGTGTAGCCTAATGCATGTGTCACTAATGGCCTGTGCTCCCGGTTGTTCATTTCTCCAATGGCATTGATAATGGAACATTTGCGAGACCAGTAAGGCACTTAGAACATAGCTTACTGTGTCAGGGGTACATTGTAATGTTCAAAACTTATTGTCACCATCAACAATTTTGTTACATAAGACATTACAGAACAAATATCTCCAAGGATAATGTATTTCTTCAAAGAACCAGCTATATGGAGCACAATAATTTTTGGTTTTATTTTATTTATTGTGAACAGGTATCCCTATATTACACATACTGACCTTGGACTAGTAAGATTCCTTTATCAACTTCTTGGAGGTTAAGATGACAGGCATGCACCATCATGCTTCAGAGGTTATGTTTTGTTTTTATCTTGAAAGATTTTATTATATATATATATATAATTGATACATACATACATATACAGGAAAGGTAGGTTGATTTGTGAACATTAGTGTTTTAAACTTGTAAGGCCTCTGTTTCAGACTCTTGAAAACTGGGTTTATAAGCCTTCACCACTATGCTTAACAGAATACATTTTATTTTATTATTTTTAATGTGTGTGTGTGTGTGTGTGTGTGTGTGTGTGTGTGTGTGTGTGTGCATGTGCTGTGTTGTGAACAGGAGTGCAGGTACCCACAGAGGCCAGATGTATCATTTTCCCCTACAGATTCAGTTATAAATAGTTATAAGCTGATCAGTGTGGGTACTGGGAATAGAACATGAGTCCCTTGTAAGAACAATATATACTATTAGACCCTCACCAATATCTTTGGTCCAGTAATATATTTTAAATATCTGTTAATACCTATACCTCAGTTAAGATATGAATTTATATCCATGCAAACATTTCTTAGTATCTTAATAAAGACATAGAACTATTCATTTGTACCAGGTCATATTTTACTAGTGAGGCATTTGGTGATATTATTATTCAATGACAGAACGGCTAATTATAAAGATGAATATTGGGCTACTATCCAGTAGCAATATTTAGAAAGTTTCTTGGGATCAAATGTTCTTTTATTTGAACCAAAGTCACTGAAACAATGTGTAGACTCCGGACAAAGAGATGAGCAGAGAAAAGTTTGAGTCACTTAAGTATAATTACCACAGCATATGGAACTCAACCTCTATCCTTGTAAAAATAATCTAATACAAGAATAGGTTAGACAAATCCTGGCTCATTATAATAACAGATGCATAATCCAGGATTCCACAATCTGTCTGTACATTCATTCTTTTTTAGCATCCTGCATTTAACACACTATTGCTGAAACACATCGAGCCTCGGCAGATTTGAAATACTTCTGAGAGAGGCACACATGTTCTTTAGTTAGCAGCACTGAGTCATCTTGACCCTCAATGACTGACATGTTATTACAAAATCATTAAAGAAATTCATTTTCCAAATACTGTATATCCCAAACTAAAATTCAGGAACAGGATCATTGTGATAGTCTCTTGACAGATCTGCATTTAACCATACATATAAGAAATAAATCTCTAGCTTTTGTTGCCTTCCAGATTCAGTCCAAATTGGAATTAGACACTTTTAACATAAAGTATTTCTCTAAATCACTGAAGCATACTGTTCATTGTTTGTTACTGTTTGTCACAGAAAAGAGAGAGAGAGAGAGGGAGGGAGGGAAGAGGTATATTTTTTTGCTTCCAATAAAAAAGAAACTGGAGCCAAGCATGGTAGGTATATGCTGTAATCTTAGCACGAATGATAATGAGACATCATGACTGATGTGAGTTTCAAGACAACCTGGACTATGCAATGAGTTTGAGTGCAGCCTAAGTTGTAAAGTAAGATTCTAATTTAAATTGAAGTTAACGAAACACATCCACAAAACTGATGAGAAAGAAACAATATTATTAACGCCAAGTTTAGGCCATCCATGTGCCAGATGAATAAAAGAATACATATTTGAGCACAGTAATACCAGCTTCTTCACTGTGAAATACCAAAATGGAAAGAAGTGTCTAAAGTCAAGTACCATCAGATGCATTGATCCAAAACCTTAGCAACTCTTGGTCCTACCTATTCACCTGAAGGTGCACCTACCTCCATCCTGTTCAACTAATCACCATTTTGTGATAATACCTATGAACTATGACCTATTTTAGGCCTTACATGGATGTTTTAGGTTTCCTATGATAATTAATTCTGACTCTATCCTTCTGGGCTGGGTTTATATATAGCCCCAATTTGCAGAAGAGGAAATCAAAACTTGGGTCTTTACATATGTATCTGACAGAAGAGCTGTTTGTGTGTTTTTAACCTACTGTCTCTTGTATTTCTATAGTCTTCATTGTAATATTGGTCTAGCTGATTACAAGTTATATTTCTGTCTTTCTCTGTGCCTTGTTAGAATTAGTCAAAGAAATGAATTTAAAAACAATCTTAAAGCTTGAAAATACTCATGTTATATTAGGGCATTATATAGAAATTTGGAAGTAAGATCATTTTTGTATACTAAACATAGATATAGAGCCATTGTCTCTTATTGCATTGATTTATTTTTCTTGGCATGGTTTTTGGAATTTTCCTCATGTGTAAACAATGTGGATTTAAATGAAGTATGTATTTACACACTACACAGGTTTCCCTCTTCTATCCTGTATATGATTACGATTAATTATCCTCATGGAATTTTAGCTCTTGACATTGTTTCTATTCTAGGAAGTACCACTTTGCATCATTATGGTCATGTCAAAAATGATAAACATGCATTTCATGAATACCAACAATACAATGAGAATCAAGCCTCTACAATGTGGACATTGCATTTGGGCAACTCAAATTCATTTCTTTTAAATTACTGTATGTGGCATTTAAATATCAAACCCAGGATTTATCCGTGATTGTTTTTAAACATTCGACATTAATGAAATTGTTTAGGAAAGAAGGATTTAGCCCTTAGAGACTAAGGGATTATATCATATGTCCTATTTTCATTTCCTATTGCTATGGTAAAACATCCCAATGAAAGCAATGCTCAGTGGAAAGGGTTTTCTTTAGCTCCTAATACTGCTACAGCTCATCATAGCAAGGAAGTCCTGCAGGCAGCAGGAACTTCAGGGGGTGACTCACATCACACTCCAAATTAGAGAAGGAATATTGTGGGCATGGTTGTTCAACTCACTTTTTCCACTTTTGCATAGTCCACTTTCCATCTCATAGAACTGGTTTTCCCCATCCCATCTGAGTTAATCCAACTAAGAAAATTCCTCACAGGCTGGTCCAGCCCAAACAATTCTTTATTCAGAATTACTTCCCAGGTCATCATACATTGTATCAAGTTGACAAAAAACTACCCATGACCACAGGGTTGAAGTAAATTAATTATATACTTTTGTATGCATGTGAGTGATGGCTGACAGAGAACTTTACTGATGATCATATTCTTTGATGAAATATTAAGCTAGATCACTCTTTTCCTGTGTGACTGTTGACATAATTTCAAAGCACATGTGTGTTCTCTGATGCTGCTTTATTGATAGCATTAATTAGACATCAGTTATGAATAATGGTTTTCTTAAGTTATTTTGTAATTTTTGAACAAATGAAATAAATGTACAGTCTCTCCTGATGAAAATTTAAGCAGAAAACCAGAACATTCCTGGCAATGATGGAATATTTCATAGGCTAACATGACTGTGGAGTAAGTATGATGATTTCTTCAGACATCCTTCTATTTCCATTTATTGCTATAGTATGATAAATTGCACAAAAGAAACCATTTATCATTTCAAATACTGTTTATCTTTGAAAAGGAAAGAATAACTTCATAACATTCATGAAGATATTATTAATTTTCCTTTTCCAGCTTTATACTTTGTGAAATTAAATTTAGTTATTTAAGATTTTGATTGTAATTGTTTTTTGTCTAATATTGCACAAATGCACCCTTGACTTCCTCTGGCTGTGGGAAGGAAATACCAATGGGCTTTCTGTAACATTCTCTTCCTAAATCCCCTTATATGAGAAAGTACCACAAATCTTGTCTTTATAGTAACAAATAGCAAATTGGCTTAACTCTCCTGCTAATATCACACATATAGGAATGTGCATACATATGTTCACACATAATCTCACTGTGAAATGAGAAACATTTGTCAACTTAGACAAAACTCTTAGTCATATATAACCAAATACACTAGAGAAAATAAATTTTTACAAAATATAGACTCTTGTTTTTTGTACATTCACTATCTTGAGATAGGAATAGTTGGGTTTTTTTGTCTAACCTGAAAATTATACAATAAATCAAGATGTGGATAAAATTATTGTACAATAAAAATATTGTAAAAATCCACAATCTATGTTTTATAATAACATCACATTAGTCAAAACTTAGTTCTGTTATTTTCTGTAGCTCACTTTAGATAGTTTTAACTAAATAATTGCTATAAGATCATTTATGAGATGTCAGATTTGGAACTGTCAGCACACCTACAAGTGTTTTTAAAAGGGAAATTCTCTTTTAAGTGACTGGAGTTAAATTGTTTCTTTCCATACACAGGGTTAAAAAATGGTGTGAATTCTGCCACAATACAGAAATAACATCCATTTAAGGCACATTTTCAGATTTATTTGAGTTGAACAAAATGTTTCACAATCAGTAAAGCCAAACACACTTTTGTGTATAGTTTTGTAGTTAGAAGGTTTAAATGGGTTCCTTTCTTCTGATTTTTCTCACCACCATGTATATGCTGATATTATACATGATACAAAATAAAAGCCAAGCTTAGCTGATTTTATTCACTCTGTCTGGATCCTATTTCATTCCTTTTTCTTTGTTATCCTTGCAAGTACACCTTTCCAATCAGCTGTAGGTGATACTTTTTCTTATCACAAAACCTGATGGATTTTGCGAGGTCAGAGAGGAAAATATCTGCATAAAATGGTACTGCAAATATAATTTCCTGGGATACTAACAACTTGGGAAGGGGAAATAGTCCAGTCTGCAAGGTGACGATCACTTTGTAAGGACTAAGATTACAGGGATTAAGGTCAATTTCCAGAACTCAAGAACAAAAGGCTGATTGTGGTGGCATGTGCTTGTAATCTCAGTGTCACATAAGAAGAGCGATTCAGATCCCTAGGACTCACTGCTCAGCCAGTCTAGTCTACTTGGAAAGTTCTTGACCAGCAAGAGATATTGTCCTAAGAAGAAGCTAGATGGTGGCTGAGGAAAAGACCCAAGACTGTCCTCTGCACTACAAACGCATACACAAATATACAGTTATGTACAGTGTATGCATAAATACACAGGCATTACTTAATGGTTGAGAAGTGTTTGTCACATCTGTCATTGTTTGGTAGAACTGTTGCCTCAAATCTACACCAGCATCATGAATTTGCCATACAACCAAGCAATAGCAAATACCCAGCTAGAATGTCAGCATGTTCAGCTGTATTTAATTGACTCTGGTTTAGTAATGAAATGCATTTCAAATAGTTCAGTCTGTTTTGAATAGAATATCTGCAAATGAGGCCACAAAAATGTGTGAGTTCATGTCTGAATCAAATATTTAGCTTAGTTTTGTTTGCTTATGCTTCACAGAGATGGACATGAGAATAGAAATCACATTTAAGTGGATGATTCATATCTTAGTTCATAATAATGTAACCTTTCCTGGGGCCCATTAACTTTCATTTCATAAAGACAGAAACATGAATCTTCTCTTAAGGCAGAATTTTGGCTTCTTCTCAAGATGATTTTCATTTTGGGGTGAATATTTTAGTGCATGCATGTTTTACATAGATTCCATATCCTTAAAGGGCTGTTAGGTAAGTTAGAACAGCATACATAAAGATTCCATACATAGATATTCTCACTATGTGGACACAGACACACAGCACTTTACTTTACCTGCAGAGCAGGTAAAGGATAAAGGGTAGTATCTTGACAACAAGTGGGCATTATCATCCTGTTGGTCTCATGGTTACAGTTTATGAAGGAGCTTATATGAATAGTAAGTCTTCTGAGGCCACCCAGGGTGGCTTAAATGGGGCCTTTGTCACACTATACCCTCAGCAGTTCTAATCACTGTCCTTTTCAAGAGAGTTTTATCAATGGGTTTAATATAGTCTTCTGAAAGATAGATGTTATACCTCAGGTTCTAGAAGGTGACATTTGATTTCAGTTATCTTAAATGAATTTTTTATAACAAATACAATTCAAATAAACATCTAAATCACATTCCATTCATATACATAAAATTTATAATATATATTTGTAATTAATATATAAGAATGCATAATTATATATAATGTGTAATGTATAGTGTATAATTAAAATAATTACCAATATTGCTTCACTGCCTGAAATAAAAATCTTTCAGCATGTTATTGGAATCAGGTCCTTCTAACAAAACTTTAAGATTTCGCTAAAGGACTTTTAGGTAAATTATGCCTATTAATATCTCTTACATACGAAAAAAAAGAATCTTTTAAAAACATATTTTAAGTTATTTTTACTGTTGTGAGAACTTCATACAAAAACAACATAGTTGCCACATAACAGCTATGGTTATCTGCATGAAACTTTTACAAGATCAAGTCAGCTTAAAGATTCTGCCACGAATTGTAGTGGTCCTTCAGAGCCCCCACCACTAGCAAAAATCTCTTGAAAGTGTGGTTGTTACTGGAAGTGTCTTAGTTTGTGTGTTATTGCTGTGAAGAGACACCATAACCATGGCAACTTTTACAAAGAAAAATATTTAATTGGAGCTGGCTTACAGTTTCAGAGCTTTAGTTCATTGTTATCATTGTGGGGCTTGGCAGTGTGCAGGCAGACATGGTTTTGAAGAAAGAGCATAGGAAACCATGCTTCAATGGTCATAGCTTGAACATCTTAAAGCCTGTCTCCACAGTGCCACACTCTCCTCCAAGGCCACTCCTACTCATCAAGGCCATATTTGCTAATAGTGCCACTTTCTGTGGGTCAAACATTCAAACATATGAGTCTTGGATGCCATGCTTATTCAAACCACCACAGTAAGATTACTTTTCCTGTAGTTGTGGTCACTAGTAGATTGCTCCTGTTTCTGTGGATGACCAGCTCCCATATGAATAGGGTCAGAATTTGTTGGACTAAGTGGGCTACAGATGAAGAAAGTGGAAGAAAGATGTGATGGGGGAAGCTAGTAGGAGTTGCAAGGAGTTGTGCAGGTTGAATATGATAAAGATATTTTATACATGTATTGAGATAGTTTCCATTATAATCTAAAAGTATATTCTGAGAATTTAAAGTGTTTCCTAAACATTAGGAAAATAACCAATGTAGAGACAGGAAATCTAAAATCATGTGAGGTTTAAGCTACAATCAGAATAGTTAAGAGACTGTGCACTAGTATAATGTTTACAATTTTTGTGGGGGAAGGGACACAGTTTCTCTGCTTATCTCTGATTGTCCTGGAAATACTTTTGTAGACTATACTGACCTTGAACTCAGATATCTGCTTGTCTCTGTCACCCTAGTGCTAGGATTAAAGGCATGAGCCACTACTGCCTGGCTTGTTTTACAAACCTTATGAATTTTAGTCTCATAGTTTATGTGGTTTCAGGTAGGTCTCTACATCTCTCTGAAATTTATCTTCTCAGCTAAAAGTGATAAAAATCATTTATATCTCAAAAATTAAGATAATTGAAAGAAATTATACATTTGGAAATTTAAAAGATTCTGTAAGTTTCTATATAGCTGTGAGGTTTTGATTATTAAATGGGGCTGGAGAAATAGGAAGTTTTAATTATCATGACATGTCTATTGTATGCTCCTGACCCTCACCAGCAAGGAAAATGTGACTCCGGGAAGATCTTCTTCATGCAGTTTATTTCAGGATCCTTGAAACATGTTCTTCTGACCCACGAGAGCCCGGGGGACTCCTGCACAGGCTTAAATACCCTTGAGCTAACCAACCCCAGTGAGCTACATGGACCCTGCAGATAGGCTACTCTAACACAGAAGCAGACAGGCTGAACAGACTTAACCAAATAAGGGCTTGTTTATGCCAGAGAGCCCTCACCAACGGGAAGGTGTAAGGCGGAAGCCAGTGCTACTTTAAGGCGTGGCACTGTGTGGCTCTCTACAGTCTATACCTTTCCTTCAAGAAAAGCATCATGCTATTGTCTCTAACAATTAAGCAGACACTATTGCAAATATAGTATACCAGAAAGAAATAGGCTCATAATGTCTAGATAGAAGTCCTACTCTAAAATTGGATACAGTTTCAGAGTAGTGATACCATAAAATATTCATGGGATACAAGGTACAGAAAACTGGACAGATAAATATGGTTGTTTCTAGATTTTTTGCCTTAAACCCTCAGACCTTTGACATTTAGAATAATTGTTTACAAATTTTCATACCATTCATCCAAATGATTTAGTACATTTTATATTATATTGAAAAATATTATTTTCTGCCACTTGTATTTTAAATAAAATCATATAAAACAGGAGCATCTATAAGTGAACAATAAAAATTACTTCGTTTTTTCCAAATGAATTAAGAGCTTTTGTAACATAGTTGTTAGAAAATGATAGAAACATACAATCATTGTTAGAATCATTCTGCATTGTACAGAGAAACAGAACAGAACAGAGCTGATACACAAGCTCTTAAGATGGCAGTCTGTAGAGACAGAGGAGACCAATATAATATTTCCAGTCTTAGTCCAAGGACCTGGGAAACAAGAATATCAGTATTATATATCTCTTCTCAAGAACACATCCAAAGGCACAAAAAAGCCAAGACTAAGACTATTTGAGAAAAAAAGAATTCTTCCTGACTCAGGCTGTATTCTGGTCAAGGGTTGCAATAATTTGGTCATGTTCATTGATGCTATGAAGAAGGCATGGTAAATTTCTTTTACCATCTCTGCTTTAGAGATTGTCAATTGCCAATAAACAACAGTCAAAAAGTTAGAAGGTATACTGGGCCCTGTCTGTGGTCTATTATGAAGAAATCATGGCCAAAGCTAGCCATGTAAAACTTTTGAGTCATACCTTATTCTCTAGCCCTCTTGACTTAGAAAACATATAGTTTTTATAATGTGAAATGGATAATTTTCAAGGTCCCATTTGAGACTTGCTACTCCTCATCATTATAATTTTGGGTCTGGGTATTCTGAGATAGAGCTTATTCTTCCATCTTCCAGTGTTCTCATGGAATCTCACTAAGGGACTGTCCTTTACACCAAATACATGTTTTAAAGGGTTTAAAAGCTAACTCTTTTGCACAGAACCTCAGGAATCTTGACCCTCCAAACATGAGTACATGGAAAATGAGGGACACAGGTAATGGTGTTGGAATGGTAGTCTGGAATTTACTAGCATTTCAGTTCTGCACACAGTTAGCTTCAGCTGTCAGCGCACTCACACAGAGTCAAGACAAATGGTGTAAATCAAGACAAATGGCAATGAAGTCTAACAATCATGGATCTAAACTGATCTCATGTCAAGAAGTAAGAATCAGTGGCTTGAGTCTTAGATCTGTTTCTTTTTTAAGCCCACAAACTATTGGCATTAAAAAAATGGCTTACAGATCGACACATTATCCATACATTGATTTTAGTGCCTTTTATACCTATATTGAATATGTAGACATATTACTGTGTGCTGGTTAGTTTTTGTCACCTGTCACAAACTAGAATCATTTGGACAGAGAGAATCTTAACTGAGAAGGCATCTCCATCAAACTGGCCCCCACACAAGTCTATGGGGGCATTTTCTTGATTTATTATTGGTATGGGAAGGCCCCGCTCACTGAGGACAGTGATGCCCCAAGAAAGTTCTCTTTGCTTGTGTAAAAAGCTGGGTGAGCTAGTGAGAACAAGCTTGTAAGCAGTGTCTCTCCATGGCCTCTGTATCATCTCTACCACTTTGCCTGCCTGTGTTCCTACCCTGACTCTTCTCATGACAAAGACAGTGATGTCTTTGGTACAGTCAAGGAAGGAAAGTTTATGGCTTAATAGTGGTGTGTTTATCTGTCAAATAGGCAAGTAAAGACATTACTTATTTTTTTAAGCTATAAGCTATAAGTTTCTTTTGGTCTTGGTCACAATAGGAAACAAACTAAAGTAGAAATTGGTATGAGAATGGGCTATTTCTGTGGAAGACTGGGGTTTGCTGCCTTGGGCTGGAAAAGCCAAGAATGTTCTGTGGGAGCTTTGAAGACAAGAATGCTGAGATAAACTCAAATGATTGAGGTCTGGCTTGTGAAAAGTCAGAGTCTCTCAAAGACTCAATTGAGTCATTCATGTGATATTTCATATTAAGGATCTGTTTTTGTGGTCAGCTTAATAAGAGACCAGCAATACTAAGGTGAAATATTCTAGGAAGCATTCCTTGGAGTGAGGGTGCTGGGAAAGGCTGAGTATCACGCTGATACCTGTACTTTGTAATATGTTAGAATTTTACACATGGGACTGGTTTAAAGGGGCCATACAGAGCAACTGAACCTTGGCACTTATTGCAAGGTTGGAGTCGCTAAGAGGCCAAGATAGGCCACTGAGAAAGGTTCAGTCTAGGTTTCAATAGATACTTCAGGATTGAAGGGGCAAGGAGACTGGCTGAAGCCTGGCATCATGTGGCAGGTTGGGATCTCTGAGTGAGGGCAAGAGGCCACCGATGAAGGAGCAACCTCAATTGTAGTCCTTATCCCAGTCAACTGGAGATACATGGACATTGAGTTGACTACCAAGGACAGCAGCAGATGAGAAGTAGAGCCAGACTCAACCTACAAGTGTGTGTTTTGAGGATGACAAAACCAGTGAACTATAGCTACCTACCCAAGCCTTTTGGAGCTCAGAAGATAGTAAATGATTCCCAGATAGCACTGATGATTTTTCTTCATCTTTGTTTGGTTATGTTCTTTCATTTGGTTTTGTTGTTGTTGTTCTGGCTTTGCTTTGGGTCGATTGTAACTGTTCCCTTGATCTTCTGTCTCGGCATAGGAATATATGTAAATTATTTTGGACTTTACAGAAGCCCACAGTCAAGAACCTTTGGATATTTAAGGAAAGCTGAGACTTCTAAAGTGTTATAATTTTTAAAAGACCATGGGATTTTTAAAGTTGTATTGTGTTTTATATTTTGGTAGTAATTTGAGATATTAGGGATAAACAGAAAAGGAAAAAGTTACAGTTTAAGAGAAATGTCTTTTCTATCAAGTTGGCAAGGATCCATTTGTGTTGGTTAATCTTTATCAACTTGACACAAACTAGAGTCAATTAGGAAGAAGAACACGGGGGGATATATATGGGAAGCAGGGAGGGAGGGGTAGATGGAACAGAGGAGGGAGGGTAAACTTTTGTTAGTATGTAAAATAAATGAAAAAAAATAAAAAAGACGTTTCTAAGATTTTCCTGTAGGCAAATCTGTGAGGAATTTTCTGGCTTAATTACTAGTATTTAAGAGCAGAAGCCTACTCTGGGTAGGGCCTCCATTGAGTTCTGGGATGTCTGAGAAGAAAGGTGGGGCCCAGAAAGCAAGCCAGTAAGCAGCATTTCTCTGTGGTCCCTGCTTCAGTCCTGCTTTCAGGTCCCCACTTGATCTCATGTTGCTTCCCCTAAATGATGCACTGTGACCAATGCATTTAAGCCAAGTAAATACTTGCTTTTGTTGTGGTTTATGTCACTGCAATTTAAAGCAAACCAGGACAAAAGTGACAAGAATCAATAACAAAATTAAAGGTTTTTCCTATAAGTGCATTAAACTTTTTCTCTTCAATAAAGAATACTTTGATAAGCACATCTCTCATTTACATCCATATTCATGAAAAATAAAACCAAAATGTTTTATTCAAAATTTATGAAATTATGAACCATGTTCCCCTAAATATTGCCTTCTTCTGTGGAATACGTGGGTATATATGTAGTATTTCCTGTCACATGGAAACAAGAGGCAAACTCTGCTTAATACAATGTAATTATTCACAAAACAATGAAATGATTGGTGATAAATGAAAATCTTTTCATTAGCCCATTCAGGAAAAGGTGGGCCAAAAGAAAAAAAAAGTGTTTTTGAGAATGTCAGTAACATTTATTGCAGACATAAATATCGACTACAAAGACTTTCTTTCTCGAATTATTCAGTTGCTATCCAAAGTGCCAACTGTAGAAGGCTCAGATGAATAAAAGTGTGCCAGAATTTATTTAAGGTAGATCCAGGTCACTGACAATCTACTCTCTCTAATCAAAGACAAAGTACGAATGGACAGGCTTCTCTAAGTTTCAGCATGGATATGACAGGTAAACAGTAAATATCCATGAGGCTCTGAGGGGACACACACACAAACACACACACACACACACACACACACACACACACACACACACACACACACACACCACATAGGACCTTTGTAAAGTTTAATGGGTACCAGCCTATTACCTGCAGCCCTATCTTCTGCACAATTCTGTGGGATTTAGCTTCTCTCAGTATTTGAGGCAATCAATCCAAATGCACGCTGAGATGGCAGCTCAGACCTCAAGCCTGCAGAGACTCAGTCCTGAGTCTCAAATCCCATTCCCCTGATCATTGAAGTGGAAGAGCTCCAGTCAATAAATGCTGAGGCAGTAGAAAAAGGATGGAATATCTGGCATATCCTACTGCTATTAGGACACTGGGCATGGCCCCAAGGTCTTGAATGTGGCTGGAGAAAGGCCAGCACTTTTTCAATTAAGTTGTTTAGAAACTATAGCATCTAAGGGTCAGGGTTTTGGTATCAGCATCTTGGGGTAAGATCTCCTAGACCACTGACACAAGACTTGATGGTTAAATGGGTACCTGTAGCCCCCAATAAATATTACCAGAAGACCTGTTCTTGCCATATAGCCATTGTCATTTTGTGCCAAAAAACAGGCACATTTATTCTATTAGTGGTAGAAATATGAATTGGTACAAATATGACAATTTCAAGTTAAGGTAATTTAGAACTAACCATGAAAGTTATAATAGAGACTTTAATTTAGAATTTAACTCCTAAATGTTTGCCTTATAGATTTATTCATACTTTTACACAAAAATAATTATATAAAGTATTCATTATAGCACAATTTATTTCAATAAACTATGAACCTAATACCAGCAAAGGATATGGTTAAAAATATATGCACATGCATGAATGCAATTATTTGAAACTGTTAAAAAAACATGAAAGTTCTTTAGGCTAAAATAAAAAATAGTCAATGTATATATCCTTCAGTGTATCTTTGACAGGAAAACAACTGCATACGTTTTTAGGATACTTCAAAAATGCTGATCTATTGTAATAATAGTAAATACTTAACAATTAAAGTAAGTGGCCACAAATATTCAGTATTGTTTATGATTCTAATACTTTTCTAAGTTGATGTCAAAGTTATGATTTTAGATACTCATACAGGAAAACCTCAATTAAATACAGTGCAGAAATATTCATTTTAGAAAAAGAAGATATGTCATAAGAAATGTTGATTGACAGACTTGTACATAAACTCTTTTAAGAATACACTCCAGGGCTTGTCATAATCAGGGTACTCTCAGAGCTTTAAAATTTGCAGGCAACCTGATGCTCAGAAATGCATATATTCTTTAGGTGCTGGTGCCCCAGTGTTCCAGGCTACGCATAAAACATCAGACTGGCATCAGACTGCCTGGAACTTTGGGGACTTATATCTTTCTGGAAGAAAATGAGGGTAATCAACATAATTTTCTTTGGTCCAAGCTTTTAAATCATAAATGACATATTATACAACCAGCATGTTTTTGATTGTTTTTCAACAAAAATACTTTTAAAAATACAATACTAAACAAATGATGTCCTTAAAATATTCTAAGGCCAAGTAAATAATAAACAAACAAATAAAAACACAAAAGTGGAAGGCTAAGTGACACTGCAATGAAGTGGGTTGGTTTGTTATCTTGTTTTTGGATTTATTTTCAGCTCAATGCTAATATCAAGTCTGGATTTTCTGAGGAACAAAATAGAAGGAAGTTCCAGCCTTAGGAGACTATAGCTGTGATGTGATAAGACAGTGGGGGATTGAATTGCAGCTCCCTTACATATGTGTCTATCAATTTATTTTAGAAAAACTTTTTGTAAATAGGACATTAAGATCTTGAAATGAGATCATCCTTTTTAATCAGGTGAGCCAGAAACACAATGAACTATGTCCTGGTAAGAGACAAAGGACAAGACAGAACAACCATAGAAATATGGTGATGGAGATGAAGGGGCATAATGTGGGTAGATATACATGTGAGTTTAATAATGACACATGTTTCTGCCAATGAATAAATGCCAAAATCAATGTCTGTGATAAATTCTTCACCAGAACATCCAGAAATAGGCAATCCTAGTTTTAGGATTCTTTACCTCAGGACTATAAAAGGATAAAAAGAGTGTCTCTTATTTTTGAGTCATTCAGTGTGTAGTGAATTGGTACTGCAAACCTAGGAAGCTAAAATACAGCGGGCAAATCTTCATACAAGAGCCAGGGTTTATAAGGCAAAGTAATGATGAATGCAGATTTTTAAATTTTTAATTATATATGTGTATATATATGTAATCATAAATGCAGCCTCCTCAGTCTGTAACCTACAACAACCACCTTAAGCCATAATCCTTAACTACAATCAAAATACTTGTCCTCATACCCTTATTGAGATATAGCCCTTACTCCTCAGCAAGGAAACCTCTCTTTGCAATAGGCAGAGACAATTACGGAAAATCATGAGCAATGAAAACACAGAAGCCCAGTCCCCAGCAGTTATATCTATAACACAATTCCTCCACCTGAGCCTCTAGAATCATTATGAAAGATGGGATGTAAAGATTCCAAGAGCCACAGTAACAGGACGTTTACTATGGGATTGTATTTCTTAGGAATGTCAGAAGTATGCCCCTGAAGTCTCACCTACAAGGTTGCTTAAATATGACCTGACAATGACAGCGATAACAGACATCCTAACATGGATGGAGGAAAGTGCATGAGGCCCCAATCCAACATAAAGAATTACAGGTAACTAAGGGATTCTGAGAGTGGCATATAGTGCCCAGGGAAGAACACACACAGCTAACACTCAAGTGGCATACAGCTTCTAAGAGGGTGTCTAATAAGTTTACATGTGTTTCTCTCAGCATAACCTCTTTTTGATTGTATGCAAAGATAAAATCTGTCTGAATATTCTTGGGTTTTAGTTTCATATGTCTATTATTTTATTCCCAGGACTTATCATGGTTTTGTTTATAAACACCCAGTTGGTATTAGCTATTGAATAATTTGTTTCATGAGATAAGGGAGTTTGAGCAGTTAGAAAAGAGTAACACAAGGGGTCATTAAATCATTAGAGACACAAAGGAAAATAAAATTGAGTATACAAAAATGAATTCTTTCTTAAAACAAGAGAAGTAAAAATGGCCTTTTCCAAGAACAACAACAGCAACAATAACAAAACCCAGCAAACACTAAGGAAGATTATAATGATGCTGTGAGACCAGGAAGGGACAAGCTAATATAGTCCTCTTTCTTCTCAGTGTTTGAAGTAGTAGCAATGCCTGCCCCACACTGTGAGAGGAGTAAATGCCTCCTGTAAGATGAAATATAAATACCTATTAGAGAGATCAGAGGGGGGGGGAAGAGAGATTAGGGAGGGCAGAGATCAGTGGAGGAAAAAGGAAATGAAGAGGGAGAGGAAGAGAGAAAGAAAAGAGAAATGGGGAGGGGGAGAAAGGGAGGGAAGTAAGCTTCCAAACATCTGCGCAAAGCCATTCTCTCTGTCTCTGTCTCTGTCTCTCTCCCTCTCTCTGTCTCTCTCTCTCTCTCCCTCTCTCTGTCTCTCTGTCTCTCTCTCTCTCCTAATGCTAGTGTTCTGAATTAGATTTTTGATACCTAGACATGGTATTTACTTTTGGTGATCACAAAATGCCGCTAGAGCCTATGCGATGTGTTACAGGCATCAGAAACAAAAGGAACACTATCTGACTCATAATACAACACAACACAGATAGCTTCATGATGGTCAGATGACGGAAAGAAAAGCCCCCATGGCTATTATTGCAAGGTAAAATGAGATCCAAGGTATTGATTCACACACAGCTCTGCAAACTACCACTGCAGAGCTTGGTAGAACTTGGCCCATGTTCTTGTGCTTTGCCCTTCCTTTACTGCATCAGTTGCATAGCTTTCTGGAAATAATCATTAAAGGAAAGTTTAGTGCATTCTTTTAGAAGTTGGGAGAAAATGTTTCATAGAATTAAATAAATCTGGATCCAATTCACAACAGAATAAGATGTATAAATGAAAAATATCAGGGATGTTGGTAATAAAAATCAGATTACAGAAAGTGACTTCAGCGCATTGTTCAAAAGCATCTCCAAAGATGAACTTCTATCAGTTAAACACTGGCAAGGGTTATCATGTTTCATTAACTGAGCACTAATTTAGACATGTAGCCAGACATTTGATTTTTTTTTCATGAAAGCATACAATGGAGGCAAAAAGCTAACAACTTTGTGATCAAGAAATTCACACACAAAAAAAAACCATGGAAAATCCACGCCTTTCACTGGAAGCTTACAACCTCGTAGCCTATGCAAAGATACAACTTTCCCAATATTGCAATTTAATTTTATTGTCTTCACCAGCAATGCTTGGAGTCAGGGATTTTTGCTCAGAAAACTAAGATATTTCATTTCTCTCATTTAGGTCAGTTCTTCATGAAACTACATATTTTAATAGGGCAGCAATTTAATGTTTTGATATATAGATATATACAAGTTTACACACATATATTTATACATATACATACACATGCATATATGTGAATACAAATACACACACATATACACACATAGATATACATACATAAACATACATGTATGTGTGTGTGTGTATGTATAAAAGAAGAACCAATCATGTAAGTGTCTTGTGGCTTCAAGTCGTGTCAAGCCTTAGAGAACTTCTTGCTTCTCTAATGCTCCATAGCTCAAGGAGCTTATGGACCTTGATTTGGTTTGTTCATAAGATGAGAAAATGCTTGTACTGAAAGAAAAAAAACACAGACATGGCTTCTCCTGGATTTCTTAAAGTCCAAAATCCAAAAAACACCATAGGACTCTTTGAATAAAAACTCAATAATTTTTAATTCATTTGATTTAACTTTTGTGATATTTTTAATGAATTATAGACAAAAATAACAACACATCTATGCACCTTGTCTACAACTTTAGAACCATAAACCTTTCAAATGATTGCCACATTAGTGTACATTATAGCCAGGCATGGTGGCACATGGCTTTTAATCACAGCACTTGGGAGGGGCAGAAGCAAGTGAACCTCTGAGTTTGAGGTCAGCCTGGTTTACAGAGGTAGTTGTAGGATAGACAGAGCTATAGAGAAATACTCTCTGAAAAAAAACAACAAAAGCCAAACAATAATAACATGCATGGTTATCAAGTGTGTATTACTTAAGCAAAAATCTAAGGACATTGAGGTTACAGTGCCATGAAGATTTTATTGTAATAGTAAGGACAGTGTTAGTAAACCAGTGTCAGTCCTTAAGAGTCTAGAAACCAGATGATTAGATCAGGAGGTCACTCCCACTGTCATTGTTTCATACCTGTAATTCATTCCCCTCATTTTGTACTCATGATCTCATGGTTATTGTCAGAGAATTCTCTTTGAATTAATAAATAATAAAAGGTCTGGGTTTTGGCTTCAAAGATCAGGAACCATTTGGTACGTTAAAAAATGAAACATTGTGCAGAGGGAAAGGAGAGAAGACACCGGTGGAATTAGGCTCTACTTAGAAATAAGCACAGACAGTGAAAGGCTCAGAGACTAGTTGTGCTCTAGGCTCTTCCATAGCTGTAACCTAAACTTCAATCTGTAATTTCCAACTCAGTTTCACATCATCACCAGCCACATGCATATGGACATATCCATTCTTAATAACTCACATTTTACAGAAGCAGAAAAGTCTTTAAAGTTTTATGTCTAACAGAATAATTTGACAGTAAAGGAATGTTTTTCATTTTCTGATATTACTTTTGGGTGTTAAGTAGGTTGTATACATTGGTTTTAGTAGCAATTTTAACAGCATATTTGATGGAGTTTGTTTAAAAATACATTTATAAAACACATTTCTCAGAATTCTACAAGGAGAGAATAAATAATCATTTATTTACTTGTGAGGAGGGGTACAGGCTATAAAGGCACAGTTGTTCATTCCATCCCCACAATGACCATCTATTGCTTATGTTGTGTACTTAATCTCTTGTAAAGATTCAACTAACTGAAAAAAAAATCTATGACTATTGTCATAAATCCACCATGGCCCTTTTTATTTGGTACATTTTTAGATAAGCTCTCTGTACCTTAACCTTTTAACTCCTGCTGGAAACCACACAGATTTCACATTTGTAAACATCATCCTGCCTTAATTTTTCAGGTATGTGTATATGCTCATGATTTTAAATGGGAAAGTTTTAAGATAGAAATAAAGATCTACTTATAAATAAGTGCCACCCTTAATTCCTTGTAAACAGAAAGTTAAAGCCTCATGTTCTCAGGAATGATTCCCCCCCCCTTTCATATCACATCAATATTCTGGTACATGTTCAATTATAAGGGAGGCAGCATTTCTTACTTTGCATCATAGTTGAGAACTATTTTTAGATGCTGGTTTTCACATGTGTATCTTTCTTTTCTTTAAGTGACTTTTTTCATATAAAATTTTAAGCTAAAAATATAGAGAAATGCAGTACTTTACATTACATCATATAAAGCAGCAGGAGCAGAGCACTGGCTGGATTGTGACCAAGAACCTAGTTTAAGACTTAGTGGAGAGCATTTCAGATCTTCCAAATGAGTCCTGTGTTTGGATACACTGACCTTCTTTTCATGTGGCAGGCGGGGGAAATGCAGGTTGTGAAGTTCTAGATCAAAATACTGAAGGCAAACTTAGAAACAGTGAAAATCTCCTTAAGCACAGACCATGCCCACATTTCTGGATTCAGAGATTTGTTCCCATATTCTGAATATTGACTAAGCTCATTCCCAAATATTTTGTCTGTTTTAACTTTAAATGTTACTTCTAATTGTGTGTATGTACATATGCCTCTGTGTGGCTATGTGATTGTAAATGTATGGGCCCATAGGCTGGGGGCTTCAGATACCCCTGGAGCAGGAGTTAGGGGAACTGGAAAACTGCCAGGCATGAGTACTGGATAAAGAACCTGGGACCTCTGCAAGAGCAGAAAAGCTCTTAACCACTGAGCCTTCTCTACAGTCCTAATATGTTTTATTTAAGATTTGCATTGTTCCTCGGGGGATTGAGGAAGTCTCTTGATGGTGTCCTAGGCTCAGATGTCAGCACATAGGTGCAGGAGCAAGTGGAAGCTGTTTAAAACTATCTGCCTTTCACCCAGTTAAAATAACCTAAAATGCATAAATTCTGTTGCTGTGCACTCCACAATTGTGGTCTTAACTGTTGCTTTCCATCTTTTATTTCATATACTTTACCCAAGTCAACCAAAAGCTTAAATGAAGAAATGAAATTGTAGCCATTTGTTTAATTTACTGGATGAAATTTCTGATAGCAATTGCATTTAACTATATCACTATCAATGAAGATTATAAAAGCTTTTCAAGTTTTATATGCAACCTTAACTTCAAGCCACATTATAAATTAAATATATGGTATTTGTTTCTCGTTGTATCAGGTTGATTTAAGGGGGATGTCAAATACTTCTTACAGCAGACAATCCTGGTTCATTTTCTCAATGATGAAACAGGACCAAATTCTTTTGTCACCCTACAGTAACGGACATATTTATTGTCAACATACATTATTTGACTTATGTTTCTTTGTTCCAATATTAAATTATCCCTCATTACTTAGCATGAAACGATATTGGCTTTGTTTAGACTACAGTGTGGCAAATTAGTAGAAAGGCAGGTTACAAATTATCCTGACAGGTATCTCACTCCCAGAAAAAGCAGCATACTTGTCCAAAGATAGAATTCAAATTTGTTTTTATTGCCTTTTTAAAAGTTCTGTCTCCTAAATTTAGGATAATTATTTCAATGACGCTTGTCAACTCCTTTTGCTTATGGATAGTTCAGTGACATTTTTTGGGTCTAAAATCACTGCTCCTCATCCTTCCAGCATATGTTTCTCTGACCCCATTCTGTTCTGACACAGGCCTTCAATGGTGCCCCAGCAATATATAAGAATTGAAAAGACAAGCATATGCATGATTGGAGCATACATGTACACTATAGAAATCAAACCTGTTCTTTTCTTTAAAATGATATAATTATTTTATTCCATTTATTTTAAGCTTAATTTTATGGAAGAGAGCCTAACTAATGTTGTCATTTAATACTGAAACAGAAAGACAACACATGACTCTTTTCCCGTAAGGGAAAGAAAGGGTCTTTAACAAACTTGAGACACAATTGGTATAATTCAGCAAACATGTTTGTTAAAACCATACCAGTCAGTATTCAAACTATTCTTCAGGTAAAAGTTAAAAGACAGACAGACAGACGGACAGACATACCCTTTGATGAGTCTTTTGAACATAATTTTATTCATCATGGGAAAATGTTATCATGGCAGATTTTCTTCTGTTATTCTTGGTACATTCTGCACAGGTCTATAAATATAAAGTCTGTATTTTAAGCCAATGTATTTTCTTTCTAAATTTTTAGCCTACCTGACTAAGCAAGATGGGAAAAATGTAGGCTGTAGAACTAGCTGTTTTTTCAAACAGGCATGAACCTTGCTACCATCCCTCCCTTGGAGGCTCCTCTAGAGTGAGAATTACTAAGACATGCACAAGACAGACAAATTCCATCATTAATATCATCCTGAATCTAATTTGTTTGCTGATACACTCAATAAATTTGCATTCCAAATAGCATTCTGTCCTATATCCATCACATGCCTACTAGCAAATCTCAAATCACAGCTATAGTCAGCATCCATCTGAACTTCATTTTCCTCCTCAGCCCATACTCCAGCCATTTCCTCAGAAGCATCTACACCTGACCTAGTCCTTCCTTTCTAGAACCAAGTCATAACTCCATGGTTTTTTATCTTACTAAACAGTATTTCAAGCTAACTAGCAATCCTGCTTAATTAGCTTGACTGTCTTCTGTCTTCTGTTTGTCCATGGTTAGGAGTCTCCCCTGTGTTCAACTTTTGTGAAGATCTAAAATTATCTTTCAATTTTATAGAGAAAATCTGACTGTTCCTAAGCAGAGCTACCTGTCACACTGCCATGGAGCTAAAGATCATTCTCGTTAACTTTCATAAGTGCCCAAACAAAGGATCTATAGAACTTGGAGAGCCAGGAACTCCAACAGTTCTTCACATGATGTGCTACAGTTTAGATGCAATTTGGTCATGTTTTGATTGTGACAGTGTCAGCATTGACAGATAGATCTTGTGGGAGATGTTTAAGCATCTGGAAGGGATCAGTGCTGTCTGATGGGATTCTAGTTCTGATGGATTAGTATTCACAGGAGTGGGTTGGTGTGAATGATCTTGGCATCTCCTTGGTTCCCTCTTCTATGCATGCTGCTCTCAGCTCTCACAAATGCTCTCACTATGTGGTAACATCTGCCATGCCTCCTGGCCATCTTGATAGCCAGAAGACAGTTACTAGAAACTAAGCAGATGGAGCTATCCAAACTTGGACTATCAACTTGGATAGTTATGTGGCAAAATAAACCTCTTGTCTTTATAAAATGCACAGTTTGAGGTATTTTGTTTTAGCAATACAAAATGCATTGGAACACCGAGTTTTAATAGACATCTCCAACCTAGAATTTCCACCCAATCCCAGAGCCAATGAATTGCCAATACTGACACGAAGACACTACAAAATGGAAGAAGCCTGGCTCCTAAAGTGAGCACCACCTGGGTTTGAGGGTCAGATGCTTTGCAAAATTGCAATGCAATTTTGGGGAAAAAAAAATCTACAAATGCCTCATTTTGTGCCTCACTTTATTTAGTAAAAGTAGAATATTGTAGTCTAGAATTTGAGTAACTTGGTATTAATGTGGGCAATGTATAATACCTTAAGGTTTATTTAGGACTCACTCAGCTGAAGACATTTATTATTGTCAATGCATCTGAGCACCTTGGTGAAAAGGACCTTGAAAGAGCCCTATTGTAGCATCTTAGATTTGAGGCATCATGAAATCTCCTGGTACACAGTGATGGCTGTAACACAGGAGAGAATAAAGGATAGGGACAGAAAACAATGTAAATATTTTACAAGGGTACCAAAGACTACAGGTTCACTTTTATTGCTCTTACCAGCAGAAGTAGTAATAGTATTAACGGGCTGGAAAGATGACTCAGAGGTGACAAACTGGCTGCTCTTCCAGAGAGCCCAGGTTCACTTCCCAGCATCCACATCAAGCCTCACAATGTTTTGTCAACCTCCAATCCCAGGGGATACAATGATTTTTTTTTTCTGGCCCCTGCAGGCAACAGGAAAACAGGTGTTGTGCATGCATACTTGTAGACAAAACACCCATACACATGAAAAATTAAATTCAAAGAGTAAGACTTAAACATGAAGTAGGTTTTGTGATAATGCAGCAAAGGGCTTTATCATCTATCTGAGCAAAACCCTTCCCAACGAAGGAGAGATACATGAACTGTTGTCAAGTAAGACTTGGAATTTGCTGCATTAATTATGAAACAGAGTAAGTGAGTTCAAACTGGGAAAGCCCTATCATATTGCCGTGGGCAGGAACTCTGATAGTTTTCTTAGTAATTAGTTAGTAAAGAAGATGATTTTGGGGGACTCCTGAAAACTCAAGTCCAAGAGCATGCACTTTGGATGAATGATTTCATTGTATAGTGCCAGAAAATGTACATTTAAGTGTAAAGAGTGATCATGAGAGAATGTCTCTTGAGTCATATTAATAAATTTCTGAATTAGGCTAATTGCAATGGCAGACTTCCTGAAATGGTCTCTCAGAAATGACTCCCAGTATTTCTTGGAACCCAGTACAGACTTACTCTAAAACATAAATGATCTGCTTAGGCCAAACACAATTACATCAGACTTAGTAGCAGAGAATGTCCCCGAGTAGAGAAAAGTCTGATGCTCTGAGCACAGTCATGAATTAAGAGTGTTGTAGATGGTTTGAAATTGGCAGATGAGCAAGAATGCAGGCAGCTTGGTAGAGTCCCCTCTGCCAGCCACCACAAAACCTGGGGCCTCAGATCTATAGCAACAAGGAATTGAAAGTTCACTCTTTCCGTGAGCGTGCAAGTAGAAGCCTGGCCAACTCAACATCTTGATTTTGACCATAGCAGACCATGATCATAGAACTCTGTCAGTTATCCGAGACTTCTGACTGACAATTGTGAGATAAATGATGGCTGTCACTTGAAGTTACTATGTTAATTTGCTTTTTTTAAATAAACCAGTGAGGAATATCAATGTTTTTGAAATACTATAAAAAGGGAAACTATATATTCAATGTTTCCTATTTTGTAGTGGCTATTAGAATCTCTCTCTCTCTCTCTCTCTCTCTGTGTGTGTGTGTGTGTGTGTGTGTGTGTGTTTCTATTTTCCTGGGGGTTAAGATAACAAGGTTGCTTTCTCTATCCATAGCAATAGTCATAAAATGATATCAACAACCTCTATAAAACTAGTTGTTTTGTTTTCACCAAAGTAGGATAGTATCTTTGATGTACTCTGTGGTTTTAGATTTTAGTTTCTGAATTTCAGCTGATAGAGTCTGGAGCCTAAACTCCAAGGTCTAATATCACCTATCTGTCTTTAGTTGCTGCATTGAAAATGGATTAAATTTGGCATGGTTTTTTGAATAGTATTTATGATATTTCTTTAGTTTTCAAGTAGTTTCAATGACTTCTCAGGTAGAAACAAAATCTATTTTACAAGAGGTGAATTGTACCCTAAGTCTCCTTCAGTGGAGACTTCAAACTGAGGGAGAGGACTCAAAAGGAAAATGATGTAATCCACAGTGAAATTCCAAAAACTCAAAGTTGGTAAAGACTAAGAAACAATGTCAGATTGTATCCAGAGGTCAGATGATGTAAGGCCTGAAAACCAAATAATGCTACCTTCTGGCTTTACTTAATTTTATTATTTATTATTTTAAATAAACTTTTATTTGCATTAGAAACAGTTTTATTTTGTATATCAATCCCAGTTTCTGCTCCCTCCCATGCCCCCTGCCAGTCCTCCCATCCCATCCCCCATCCACTCCTTAGGGAGAGCCAGGCCTTCCATGGAAAATCATCAAAATCTGTCTTATCATTTGTAGCAGGGCTTATGCCCTTCCCCTTGCTCTAGTCTAAGAGTATCTCTCCATGGGGAATGGGCTCTCAAAGTCCAGCCTAACTGACATGCAAGTTCAGGAAGCCTGATTTGGTCCTATATTGGTTCTCTAGCTGTCAGTCTGGGGTCCATGAGCTCCCAGTTGCTCATGTCACCTGTTTCTGTGGGTTTCCCCAGCATGGTCTTGACCCCTTTGCTCATCACTCCTCCCTCTATTGGATAAAGGCTCTAGGATGGCATTTAAGGTAGTCATCATTCTCATTACAGGGGAAGAGCATTTAAGCTAGCCTCTCCACTATTGCTTAGATTCCTAGTTGAGGTAATCTTTGTAGATATCTTGACATTTCCCTAATATCTTGCTTTATTTTAATGGAACATTTTTAACATAGTATGGATAGAAGATTATAGAAGGACCAGAATGAAACAAAGAAAAATGAGTCTAGTCACAGCAGTCCACTGTGATGATGCTGACTTATTTGTTTACACTGGTTGAACTATACATATTCAATATTTTAAAGATATGACTAAAATGTTTTGTCAAAATCAGTTCTGCATTTCCTTTCCTTCCAACATTCTGGTATGGGACATGTAGCAAGGGAGAGGAACTAGAGGGGCAGAAGACAGGATAAAGGGTCGTGTCTGCCTCTGGATATGACACAATAAAAGCTAAAGCTAATATAATGTGATTTTACTATTGTCAAACCTGTCTAAACCTTTCTTGCCTCACTGGGCAAACATCTACCATGCCATGTCACCTTCCTCCCTTCTGGGAGTCACCTAATAAAGCTTACCCATACGTCTCATTGGCAATTTATTTTTCCATGTGAAGGTAACAGTTTTGGTTCATCTAACAAACAACCGGTTTCCATCCCTTAAAAATCCATATGAGAACGTTGTTCTCCCAAGATAAGAATGTTGTTTTCTAGTTGATATTTGTTTTATAAAGTGTGCTTCCTTTTCGTACTCCATACCCACAGCTAAGCAATGGCAAAAGTTATTCTGCAGGTGGCCTCCAGGGTGCTCACTGTAGATGCTTGTAGTATTGCTAGTGCCTTCCAAAAGCCTGTTAGGCATTCCAATGTTCAGGCATGGCATCCCTATGGCCCAAGTTCATTAACTTTAGATATATTCTGCAGGGGAACAGTTAAACACACAGAAAAACACAACGTTCCAAAAGACAGCTGTGATGTCCCCAACCTATGCTTTAAAGCCCTGTGCTTTGTATTGATTTTGTTCAAATGTGATGTTTATTAAATGTGCTTTCAAGCCTATATAAGACTCAGTGTTTTCATATGGGAATGTCTGATCATTTAAAATGCTTCCCATGTTAATCTCTGCCTGAGAATGTGGCTTCTCCTTTGTTTAGCTATTTATCCACTCATCTTCACTAAACCCAGTGAGGCCAGTGAGACGAGCATGTTTGGGATCAGGATGACTTCATTGCCATTGCTGTTTGCCTTTTTAGGTCTTGGAGTGCTCTGTTCTGGAATTCCTATGTGCATGAAAGGCAGAAGAGAACTGAGAGTCAGAACAGACTTCACAACCATGAGAATATTTATTTTGTAGCCTTAACTCCTCAAGTCCCACTAGACCCCCAAATATGGCAAAGAGGCAGAGTGTGACCACTTTCTTTAGAAATGTTAACTGTCTCCGATGGGGTTGTTTTTTCTGTCGCATGACCTGTCATTACCCATGTGGTCAATTCTGGCTCACAGGAGTCACTACAATCAGTCAAACCTAGAATCCTCATTTTCATGCCCTCTCTCCATCTCTGTTTCTCACTGCCTTTCTTCCTTCCTGCCTCCTACCTCTCCAACTGACTATGAAGTTCACTTACTGAGATATTGAGTTTTAACCACTATCCATCAATTTGGCCATTACTTCTCAAGCTTCTTCAATTTATATTGCTTCCTGCATTTGAGTGATAATAAAAAATTTAGGTAACAATTCAAATTTTTCTTCAAATATCCTGCATTGGTCAAGAAAATAGGCATACATATACATTCATGTATATGCATAGCAAATGCACATATATATATGCAAATGAATCCAGATGCCTACCTAGACTTAAAATTAAATAAAATTTTGAATCAAAATAAGCAATGAAAATAAAATTTTCATTTTACTTTTGTTTCTCTGAAAATTTTGCTTAACATTTTTGCTTTCAATATTTGTTCAATAATGTTCTTTACCTGATTATTTAACTAAGGGATGAACAACAGGTGATAAAATAACTAAAACCTATTTCTGTTTTTCATTTTCTCAACTCCCCTAAATCTTTGTTGTATAATGTCTTCTTCACTGTTCTATTACTGTGAAGAGACACCATTACCAAGAAAACTCACAAAAGAAAGCATTTAGTTGGGGCTTCCTTAGTCAGAGGCTCAGTACATTATCATCATGGCAGAGGGCACAGTGGCAAACAGATATGGTGCTAGAAAGGTAGTTGAGAGCTACATTCTGATCTACAAGCACAGGGAGGGGGAGAGATATACTGAGCCCATGTGAGGTTTGTGAAACCCCCAGGCCCACTCCCAGTAACACATTTCATTCAACAGGGCTATACCTAATCCTTCTTAGCAATTCATTTTTCTTTAAAAATAAATCACTTCCTAAAGTACAAATACAATTCAATACAGTTACAGAGTGAGATTTTTCCAAAGCTATAGAGATGGTTAAATGAAGAATGTATATGTACTGTTCTCTGACTCATTAGAAGACATCTAGCTACAATGAACATCTCATCAACACTAAAAGGTAACAGAAATTGGTGAATACAAAGGAGATACTCTGTTGTTAAAGGAAGAACTGCAAACTAAGGTAATATTGAGGTGTTATTTCCCTCACAAGACTGCCAGACGTGAGAAGTGACATTGGGCTAAATTGGCAAGTGGAGGCAGGGAAAAACTTCATGAATTACTGGTTGGCATGGCATATATATTGTCTTGTGCTCCACAGTTGATCTCTAGTTAGCTTCAGCTGCTTCTCCCATTCATACAATTCAAAATTCTCACATGACTGGCACTCTCTTGTCACCACATGATTATGAAGAAGCTAATCAAGACAGTCCATTGTGAATTATTATCTGGTATATCCATTTGCTTCTTCAGAAACTCGGATATCTTCCACAGCAAGTAGTGATAAACAGGTTTTCTCCATTGCTGTCCCCCCTGCTTCCCTCTACCTTTCAGATGTTCTAGGGAAGCCCCTGACTTCTGTTTGTGGGGGGTTCTCATATCCAGAGGACAAAAGACAATTTGCTCCCTGAACTCTTTAGTTATGGGTTCATGGTAGAGAAGGTGCTATAAAAAAACATTCATTCACTATGAGTGATGGTGGCCTCCTTTTGAAGACTCTGCAAACAAGTACTAGTCTTCTAGAAAAAAAAAAAAAAACCCACATGATTCAGCCTAAGGAGTGTGAGTAAGTGTATCTTTTCTTTTCCCTAAGGTAAGAAACAGAGAAAAGACATTACTCTCCCATCGATCCAAGTGTGTCAACTATTTTGAAGCCTTTCTTTAAATATTGTAGTTGAGTCTTCTTTCATATACCGTGACAATATTGCAATAGGTACTTGACTAATTACCTGAGTATAGGTGATTTAGTGTATCTTTTCAGAAAGAACAATATTTTGCTTTCATTTTCAGACTTAATTAAAATACAGGAAAACAAGATAATGTGCATTTCATTTTCACTTTTCAGAATTATTAAAAATTAAAATCTACAGAAAAACAGTTTAATATATATTTTAATTATACTTTTTAGAATTTAGTAAAAACTAAAATCTACAGGAAAAGAATATAACATACATTTTATTCACACTCTATAGGAAAATAAGCAACATTCAAACAAGTGTATCTGCATCCATGTAGCTAGGCTTTTATAACAAAATGTTTCATGAAAGAGGATCAAACACTTGTTTAGAGATTGATAATAATTGTCATTATAAACATTTATAGCCAGTCTAAATGTCTTATGTCTAATACGCTTATTTTTTAATTTGACAAATATTTGATTTTTAAAATGAAAAAAATCTTACTATCTCACAGACCTACCTATTTACCACTATGTAATACATTGACCATGAGTAGCCAAAGAAATCAAGCATCTGAAAAACCATTGCTGTTTCTGAGAATTTATTCAGTGTCGTAGATTTCTCCTCTAACTGTGTATGGAGCTGAAGGCCTGACTACAAACTACTGCAGCTGTCTTAGGAACCTGTGGAAATCAGCAGAAGAGCCCATGCACACCCTGATCCTTGGAAACCTACAAACTCATCTCTCCACCTCTGCAGGAAGCCCTTCTTACAGCTTCTACGGGTGAATGTTTATTGTTTTCATTCACATCTAGCAGTGGAGCCAGACACAAAATAATAGAATAAGTAGCTCCAACAACCACCAGAAATGTAACTACAATTCCCTCATCTGGTGTCAACAAAGATCTAAAACTACACTTAAAGCTGTCAACAATTTTGAACAAACCATTGGACTGAGTTTGCTCAAAAATACCTAGTGTTTTTCTCTCAATTTTGGAACACATTATAATTTTCATGATGAAGCATGGCTTTTATCAACTGTACTGGGAGAACCAATTATTTTAATTCCTTTTAACATTTAACATTTTAATTTTGTAACATTGGAAATTTTCCTAAAACAAAATTATATAGACATTTAATTGGATTTGATAAGAATTTGTAGACAGATGGTAGACAAATGAGTAGATTGCTGAAATTAATTATATGCCTTATTGTAGTGAAAGAATCCCATGGTAGAATATTCATTTCTCAATGTAGGATAATACAGTCTCCAACTTATAGTCAACTGGCTGAAGGTTTATTGCTTTATAATGGCACAAAACCAATATGCTTTAGTACAAACCATACTTTGAATTTTGATCTTTACCAAGGCTAATGACATGTGACTTGAGTCTCTTTTATGATGCCAGAATTACAGCAAGTCCCAGCACCCAGTTAAGAACTTGTTCATGAGAATAAATACCAATATTTCACAGTGTACTGTTAGATAAATTACAAGGAATATTCATATTTCCTTACAAAATAGGCTTTACTAGATGATTTCTCACATACATGCCAGACACAAGTCATTCTAATACCTTGGTATATGATGGTGGCTATCTTTTTCCTTTAACTTCTCATAGAGGATTTCCTTTATGAGCAATGATTAAAGGAGTGTAAAAAAATTACTTTCAAAAGGAGCAAAAACTTAAGGGTTATAAGCATAACTGATACTAAAGTAGTTATTTTAATGTACATATATACACAGGTAAATCAAGTTTAAGAAGTCCTCTGTGGTGAGCTTAACAGAAGTGTCACAGATACAATTCATTCCCAAAACTGGGCACAGCAAACTGTTAGCTCAAGGACAGGATCCAAGAGAGACCCAAATGGGAAGAAGCTTGCTGGTTAGTTTCAAATATGAAATGCTAGATGTGAAGCTGGATTTGCCAGAGATGGAAAAATCCAGTCACTGTCTGTATAATCCTGATGTTTTTCTTCACTATGTTTCATTTGTGTTTGGGAGTAAGATAGACAGAGAAAGATTGGTCATGGTAGCCAACAAATGATAATCATACAGGACAAAATATGTATTTGGATTTAAGACTATGTCCTGTGGGGAATTTGCAGTTTGATGTGTTTTCTAATGTCATGATATTAAATCTCTAGCTGTGCCATTTCTCCTCCTTTTTCTCACATTTAGTCACTAGAGACTGGATCAGGACTGTACCTACAACTAGGCAATGACTCTGACAGTGAGCTATACCCCAACTTGGCTTTATTTGCTTTAAAGGGAAGAGTTTTGACTAAGATGTGAACAGCACCTTTCTCTCTGATCTCAGGTCATGAACTCACTCATGTCCACTCTTAAATATGGACATGTGACTAGGATGATGACTTTAAAATCTTCAACCTGAGATTTTACACCAAAAGAATGTGAAACCAAGAGTTTCCAGAGAATAGTATCTCTCAGCCCTGTCCACGCTGTAGGTTCATCTGTGGTAATTTTCTATTCATTTGTATTTCTCCAATGATCAAGTGTTATCCTTCTCCATGATTCTCAGACATCTATTAGTTTAGAAGGTCCCCGTGGACATTCCAGCTTACAGTTGAGACTCGGGCTCATTGGAGAATTCTAATTAGGATTTATACTGGAGGTGAGATTTTTTTTGACAGAGTATATGATTCCTTATTAAGAACAAAGAGTAAACAATGCTTGGAAGTTTAATAGGGAGATCCACTGATATACATAACCACAAAGAAAGTACCAATGCACTTAAAAAGAACAGTCCAAACCAGACTCAATACAAATATATCCAATTATGTAAATTTTATCCCCTAAGAAAATTTATATTACATATATGTCCTAGGTATAAAGTCAGGAAAGAAAGCAAAACTATAATTATAGGCCCAGGGTAATATTGTGAGTATAATGACATTATTTATTCTCTGCTTTAGAGTTGAGATGCTAACTGTGAAAGAGAGGAAAGGAGGACAGAAATGATAGGAAAATTGGAAATACAGATAATAATCTTAAGTAATTATTTACCTATATGTTACTGCCTGTTCATTTAACTTGCACTTTTTACTTCTGCCATATTGTCACAGAACACTAGTTGGATGGTGCCCCTCAGCCCTGAACCATCTCCCTCACTTGGTAAAAGAGGCAGCTGACAGACAGGTGTCATAAAGGAATACAATTCTTCCTAAACTGTTATTGAGGACAAACTCTGTAGCAAGGGGGTACAAGTATCCTGTAAAAGTGATTCAATTAAACCTCAATATGTTCTCCTCTCCATCCAACAAAGATCTACTGCACTACCTTCTTACCTCCACCTCAGGCTGAGTGGGCTGATCCTGTTTCTACGAGTTTTCACCACGCCCCAGACTGTAATCTCTCTTTAGCATAGCTGGAGAATGAATGTCTCTTCTAAATCTGTTCCTGTCTTAAATACCTTTCATGAGTCCTGCCATTACAGGTGTGAGCTCTAATTCTCTTTTAGAATGATTCAATCTTGTGTAGATCTAGGTGGCATTGGACTCCCAGAGATCTGCCTACTTCTAAATCCTGAGTCCTAGGGTTAAAGGTGTGTGCCACCACCTTCTAGCTTCTGGCTGCTGGGATTAAAGGTGTGTGTTACCACTGTCTGATCTCTATAGCTTGAGGCTGACTTTTCTGAATCTTCAGGCAAGCTTTAGTAAATCATAAATAATATATCACTATAGAGGCCTTTCTTCACTCTTTTATTTGTGTCCAATACTCTCATCTTTTCAGCATTTTTATATGTCAAAATATGCAAGAATTTTTCACCAGTACAGAACACCTCTAGTCACTTTCAAGACTAAATGCTTTAACATAGTGGTTCTCAACCTTCCTTATGCTGTGACACTTTAATACAGTTCCTCATGTTGGGGTGACTCCAACAATAAAATTATTTTAATTGATACTCCAGAACTGCAATTTTGCTACTGCTATGGATCATAATGTAAATATGTTTTATTTTCAGATGATCTTTGGAGACCCCTGTAAAAAGGTCATTTGCCTGCAACCAACATCTTGAGAACAACTGCTTTAGTGAGTAGAATATTTTCATTCTGTTTTTATCTTTATCAATATCTGTCATCCACATTTTTGGACAACAAACTCAGTCATTTAATATATGATAAGAGACTTGAAATTTTTAATGAACTCTTTTTAGAATTTGAAATAAAACTGAGAACAGTTTTAGGTTTATTAGGTATGAATTGTTTTCGTCTATGTGACAATGACAGCAAACGGATTATATCTAAATCAAACCCACATCCAATATTGTCTTTCAAGAATGCCACTCAATATTGAGGATCAAATCAAACTTATTTCTGTAGTTTACCAGTTTATATGTTTGGTTTTGTTTTTCTCTGAAAGGTAAGATGCAACTAAAATAATTTAGAATGCACTACCTGTGGATAAATAATTAGGTTGCTTTGAAAGTACATAGTCTAAGGATGTCACAGAAAGCAAATGTCTGCAAGAAGCTCTGTTTAATAAAATCTAAAGCCATAAATGTGGAGCACAGAGAAATCACAGAGTGTGTGAAGTCTCAAGTAAATATGTGTGGTTGATAGGAGCCATGAGCTGGATACATCAAAACCCAAAGCTCAGACAATGGGAAACTGGCAAAGTAGTCCCCTTGGGTGAAGCTCAGAAGGCAAGGCCTTCATTTGGTCTGCATATGTTGATGGTGTATGCAAAAAATGTCCACTGTAGTTTTCCCCTACTCTCAGTATATTTATGGTATAAAGACAGTTCCCATACAGAGACTAGTTGAATTTGCCTCATTGTTCAGTGGTATACAATACCCTTGCCTCCTTGTTTACCACTATGTAATAACCCCACCACATTATTTAGCTGCATGTAATCACCTGCCTCCCTGTTTAATTGCATAGAGTAAACACACTGATCCTCCTGATGCTGTGACTTCTTCATCAGAAAGTCCTGCCCATCTGCTGCCAGCTCTTCTATGTGTTTATGTTTGTCCTTTCTTACTTCCTTTACTGCCCCAGTTAATTCAAAGTTCCTGGAGGCATGCTGGATGTAGCCCATCAATACAATAGAACACACAGAAAATGAAATACTATCAGGTAAACAGTAACTTCAGTTTCAGAGTAACCTAATCATGGCTTCCCATTGTAAGACAAAGAAACAGGTTTCTGTTGTGTATAACTACCTAGTCTAGGGCACTTTGTTCTATCAGCCAGAACTGACCAGAATAATTAAGTTCATGTGTAACAGACTCGAAGGAGCTATAAACAATGGGTACAGAGGGAGCTTCCATATCTATCAGTCAATTTCCACTCATTTCTGTCTCACATGGAGAGTTTAAGAACCATGAATGCAACAAAACATAGGCCATTAATCTTTAAAATTGGATAACCCTTTGTATTTTGCACAAAAGTATCACAGCCCACAGCAAAATAAACACAAATATGCTCTATGTAAATTCAAGTAAATGAGTTAATATATATAACTTATAATGAACATAAGCTACAGTAATTTTTAAAAAGTGTATTTCTATTCAAACATTTGTGAAAGAACTACATTTCTTTTTAAAATGTTATTCAGTGGTAAGAAAAACAATATGTGCAGTTTATAACTTATTTAAGCTAAAAATACTTCCTAAACTTTTAAGAAGAGGGTCAGTTTGCTACTTTCTATAATGTATGGAAGTCATTAATCATAAATTGCTTGCCACATTGTCCTGTAAAGGAACATCAACATTTCCCAGACTGACCATCATTTCTCATGCTTATTCTTTTTTGATGTTCAAGACAGGGTTTCTCTTTGTAGCTTTGGAACATGTCCTGGCACTTGTTCTGGAGACCAGGATGACCTCAGACTCACAGAGATCTGCCTGTCTCTGCTTCCTGAGTGCTGAGACTAAAGGAGTGTGCTATCACCACCCACCTCTTATGCTTATTCTTATCTTTAATTTTCTACAATTTTAGATACTATGACAGAGTATCATCATTAAGTCACATGTTGGCCCACACAGTGTTCTCTTATAATGTCATGTTCATTTTACTGGCTAGAAAACACTGGAAATAGGCACCTATTTACTCTTTTGTATCCTCTTTAGTCTTTGCCGAGTGAGAGCACAGGGGAGGATATAGCATGATTTGTAACCAAGCACTCACAAAGTCCTGTAGAGGTATCTCCTCTGGTTGGCTCAATGCTCTGCTACTACTATACTGGAGTGCTTAAACAACTGAAATTTTCATTTTTTTATTGGGCCTAGAGAATACTCTAAATATTTGAAGATGTGCATCTATGTATGTATGCATATGACACTGATAAACATTCTGAAATTTCAATGCTTACTTACTAAGCTAATGTGAGTAATGCAGACAGAAGAACTACAAGTCTTTCATTGATTGTTATGGAAGAATTTGTAAAAGGAAAATATTGTCTTAATGTCAATATCGATTTCTCCTTTACCAACAAATATATATACATATTAATGTGCTAACAGATTATATAATGCATTTAGAATATTTGATTGTCCAATATGCCATAAGGAATCTTGGTGTAATTTCCTGGGATCTTTTCTAGTCTCTTTTAAACTACATATAATAAACTTCACAGGTTTATGGGGAGACTGATTCAATTATTTAATACTGTTTTTATTCAGGTGTTGTTTACAGAAGAAAAATCGTCTGTACACACGTTTGGCTCAGATAATTCTTTTAGTTTTAAAAATATCATAAATGAAAGATGAGAGGCAAAGAGTAGAGTTGTCCAAAGCTAATGAAAATAAACAAGCCTGATGAAAATGCATAGATCTAATGCCTAATTTTATACAGCCATTTCCAGTATGTAGATGTTACTAGATTTTAGGTTGTAAGTCACTACAAGCAGAGGAAGGACTAGCAACAAATTTTCATAGTAATAAATACTTGAGAACATTAATCAGAATTTTCAGTCTATGAGTAAAATATGATTCAATTCAACAATTCTGAAATTTGGATTTACTTGACAAGAGGTGTTACCTTCTGCCTGAGCTATGTTGCTTAGTAAGTTCTGACATAATTGGTCTGGAATAAAGCCTGGAAACCTGCGTATTTTAAAAATTGTATATGCTACATCTGAGAAAGGAGAGTGAACCGCTACCCCTGCTCATACAGAAATACAGCTTATGCCACAACTGCTCAAATTGCAAGTCTGATCACTGAAAAGTGTTTATAAAACTTATACATATTCACTAAGGCACTTGTGTTTTTGGAATCTGCCAACCATAGAACAATAGTATTCTATCAAATGTGTTTGCATATCTCCAGTACACTATCAAGGACTTTGAGCTTAAATTTTGTGAATCCATATAGTTATTTTTAGAACATGGCTACTTGCCATAGGAATGTAAAATAAAATTATGAGAGCATTAATTTCAAATGTAAGTAAAATAAGATAACAATAAATATAGTTTATTATTTTGCTATTTTTATTTTGCATCAATTTTAAGTAAAGATAGCAAAATCTAATTATTGTCATATTAAACCAAATCCATTGACAAAGTACTCAGGAAGAAAAGGTCAGGTCATGCTTGTCCTAATAGTCCTTTGTTTATGTACATAGTGTTGGGGAGCACATTCATTCACCTCATATTAATCCGAAGCTTCTTTTGGAAGTATAGAGGGCTGCTCATCAAGACCTATAAATGAAATAGCGTTAACACAAAGTGTGTAGTGACTTTAATTTGAGTAGTGTCGCTTCATTAGCATGCAATTCAGTTCAATGGCACTTGGAATTCTGCCAGTTCACAAAGCTGTCAAATATTTTGAATCTGAAAAAAGAAAACCTCAAAACCTACTTCATACAAGCTACTATTTGACTACCTTCACGTGTTTGTATTTCTACATTAATAGTTCTGTGATGGGTAGGGAAGCATACAGTTATTTTGAAATTCTAGTGTTGGGACTATTGAGGCCTGAGGATTGCCACTGGCTCTAGTACAGTCTGAGCTACAGAAGATGGTGCTGTCACAATACACCCAAAACAAATAAAAAACCACACAAACACATTTCCTTCAGGTTTGTGTTATACTAAAGATAATGCAGCTTCTCCTGACAAGCCAATACATAGTCATAGCTCCCTTCAGTAGACCCTCAGAAACACTTAGTTTCTGTGTAATCAGGGGCTGTATATTCTATGACATCACCACCAGATAAAAGCATATGGTAACTAAAATGCACAGGATAAATAAACAAAAGCTTCAATATCTTTCTAAATTTGACCTAATCATTGCTGAGCAGACTAACTTTACTGAACTATCATGGGTCTTCCAGCTACAATTGTTTCCTCTCAGTTCTTGTGTGCAAAATCTCAACCATTTGTCTGACTTAGTCTCTGAGGGAATGGGTATAGAGAGCTTCGTTAATGTGACAGGAAACCTAGACTCAGCTTCTGTTATAAAGGAATAGGAAAGATTATATATAGTGAACTCTCAAATTTTAATCATTTTTTGCCACACAGGTCAAAGAACATTTCACTGTTGATTAAAAGGATGATAATAAGTGCATTTCAATTTGTTTCCATAGAGAGAAGTAATAAGGCACCATAGCTATCCTGTGCCATTGATGTACTTGCTGCCCCCAGAACTTTCTATTAGAATTTTGATAGTAGCAGCAGTAATCAATCTGCACAGCCCTAGCCATGCCTGTCCTTTGTTTTGAGGAGATAGGCAAAGAAAGAAAATTGTGATTTTTATACAGGAAGCAAATCCTACAATCTTCAAGTTGTCACTATGAAAAATAGGTGTGCGTTGCCAGAACTGACCCTTTCAAGCATCATGAAAAAGTACTTGTTCTTCTGTCAAGTCACATAGCCATTAACAAAAGATCCTAATAAATCAGAGAGCTTCACAGCCAGAAGGACTTTTAGCTCAGATAATTCCAAGTCCTACGAGGGAATGATAAGACATGAGATGTTTTGGCAAAATGACAACTTGTTATGCTGACTTACAGAGAATGTCTAAATCTCCTCAGCCTCAACATGACAATCGCTCATCCTCTGTTTCTTCTTGAGAAAATAGCAAGGCAAGAATGATCTGGCAGGGGAAACCAAAAACGGCATGCATGAGGACAGCCAACATTACCCTGGAGCCAGATTAAGAGATGATGCTCCAAATTATCCATTATAAGATATGGCGTCCTGGGTGCTCCAAGGATGACTCAGTGGGCAAGGGAGCTTTCTCTGAAGGCATGAGGGTTTGGATAAAATTCTCAGTACCAAAGTAAACTCTGGGCATGGCTGTGTCTGCTTGTAACCCCTGAGGGTGGAGAGAGGAAGTTTAGCGAACTCTCCAGCCAGCCAGCCAGACAAGCAGAAATAGCTTCCGGTGCTGTGGGACTCTTGTCTCAAATCGATAATGCAATGATTATAGAGGGATGTCATCTTTTGCTGTGGCCTTTGTATCACACACTCCACACAGAGAGAACAAAACAAAACATACAACCACACACTGAGGCATGCACACAAAATGCTTTACTGGCAGGCATATTACTTTACCCACTCGTAAGTGGATACCAGACATAAAGCAAAAGATACCCAGCCTATAGTCCACAACTCGCAAGAAGATAGAATCCTCTTACAGAAACAGATGAAAGCAGATGCAAAAATCCACCACTAACCATTGGGCCAAGCTCCTACAGTATCGAAGTGAGGGAGGAGCAATAATATGAACAAAGGCGTCTCGTCAAGGCCATGATGGGGAAACCCACAGAATCAGCTGACCCGAACTAGTGAGTGATCACTGACTCAGGTCTGACAAAGGGGGGACCTGCATAAGACTGAACTGAATATAGATGACAACAGTGCAGCTGAGACAATATATGACAATATATGAGGCCACTGTCATTGTGTCCAAGATCTAACCCTCATGCACAAACTAACTTAGTGGAGCCCATTCTATATGGAGAGATGCTTTGCTCAAGCCTAGACTCAGGGGCGCAGGGGGTGGGGAGGTGCCTTGGTCCTGACTCAATGAAATGATAGACTTCCTAGGGGAGGTCTCACCCTCTTCAAGGAGCAGATGGGAGGTTGGGAAGGAGGAGTGGGAGGACAGGAGGGAGCAGGAACTGGGACTGGAATGACAAATTTAAATTAATAAAAAGTGCCAAAAAAATAAAAGAATTCTCTTCAGTTCCTTAGCTTTTTGTTTGTTTGTTTGTTTTTTAAATTACAAACTCACTAATTTAAATAGGGTTTCTATTGCTGTGAAGAGACACCATGACCATAGCACCTATGATAAAGATGAACATTTAATTGGGGCTTGCTTTCAGTTTCAGAGGTTTAGTCCATTGTCATCATCGTGGCAAGCCTGGTGACACACAGACATGGTACTGGAGAGGTAGCTGGAGAGTTCTACATCTGGATCCATAGACAGAAGGAGGACAGTGACACCGGACCTGGCTTGAGCATCTATAATCTCAAATCCTGCCCCTAGTAACATTTCCTCCAACAAGGTCACACCTACTCCTACAAGGCCCCACCTCCAAATGGTGCCATTCCATGTGACCAAGCATTCAAACACATGAGTCTATGGGGGCTATTCCTATTCAAATCACCATACTCATTGACTGTTGGGAAGAAAAAAAGATACTATTAACCCAAGCTGTCTCCTCCAATAAACTAAGATGTTAACATGCGTAGGAAGCAAGAAATTAGTCTTTAGTATTAAGTTTGTGCTAAGATATTCATATGAAATTAAAATGTAAGTTATATGTTCTAATAATCGGTAGTCATGAAAATACAAGTTGTACTGTGACAACATCTGATTATGCCAACATGTCCTCATTCTCCAGTAAAACATCATAGTCTTGACTTGTACCTCTGACTTTCATTCATAAAGAATTATACATTTAATTTGTTACTAGTTTTGTTTTTAATCTTCTATAGATATATAATGTACTGTACCATCTATCCATACTGTCTTCTTCTCTGTTAGGCTTTTTGTTTGTTTGTTTGATGTATTAGATTTTATTCTTAATCTATTTCTCTTTTTGATCAGGGCTATTGTATAACATGCCATGTATATATGTATGCATGTGTGTGTGTACACATGTATGTTCTTGATTGCTAATATCTGCCTAACAGGGGTCAATAAACTAAAGTTACAGAATTGAGATTGTTCCTCAGTTTCTGAATCTTAGTTTTCTATTCGCCAGTTATAAAATCGTTTGGTAATTATACTATTATCTTCTAGGAATTCCTACTGTTCATGTATTTCAAAAGAATAGAAGATGATCATAAAACATAAAAATTGGTCATAATGATAACTATAAACTAGTTTTATTTTTTTAAATAATTATTTTCATACTAAATTTTCATATGTGCAAATGTTTAAATGTACATTTGATATAAACATGTCAACATTACTGTTATAAGAAGGCAGAATAGATTCTGCTCTACTGTGTATGTATGTAGGTACTATTAGGAATGTTCATAATGTTTTAGTTTTAACCATAATCAGTTAACCATTTTATTATTTCCATTTTGCCTTTTTTACTTGGCAATTTGTTTTGAAAAACTTCATTAAATTTTGGTACAAATAGATTTATCTCCTTTTGTAATCTAACATATTTTCTTCCAGTTATGGATTAATCCTATTTTTCTAATTCCTTTTCATTACTGGTAGGTGTCTCTGTGGATGCCAAACTTACCCTGCTACAAAAAATAATACAAGGAATATTCTCCCTGATACTGTGTATGTTTTATTTTGGACTATTTATAAGCATGGGTTATTAAATGTTGACTTATTTGAAAAGTTGCTCTCATAAATAACAAAGGAGTGCATATTGGCTACACACATTTTCATTGTCCAAACACAACTAAGTAAATTTCTTTCTAACCCTACAGGTACAAAAATGAAACTCAAGACTGAAATCTACTTCACATTATTCAGTGGCTAATATGAATATTTTAATGAACTGTGAATTCCCTTTTACAGACTATACATAAATTCAACTCACAAGGAACAGTCCACTATGCTCTATTGTCTGAGACATTTCTGGTATCTGTAAGTATTCACATATTGTTTTAATGTCTATAATGCTACCATGAGTCAGGATACAGCATAATCAAGAGCTACAGAGTATAACACAGGGACAATAGAAATGCATGTGGGATACTTATTCAAACAGGAAAATGTGTTCATGTGGTTAAATTGTCTGTTTTACTGTTTAATCCCACCATTCTGAATGCCTGTGATACTTTTCTACACATAGGTATGTGATTTATATGTCATCTTATATATCTTTTCTAGTTTTCTTATTGGATTTGTTCTATTAGAATATTTAGGTGTATTTTAATAAAATCTGATTTATTTTCTCAACTTTATGTTGTCTTTAGTTTACTTGTCTACCATGTCTATGTTAACTAGGAGTATGATATTTCAATATTATCTACAAATTTGGACACTAAGAAAGTCAACAAAATATAAGAAAATTGAAATATAATTTTGTATTCTATTGGACCACCATGGAATATAGCTAGATATCAACAGCAATAGAAACTGCAGGGATATCATAAACTCTTAGAGACTAAACATATTGTTGAATAAAACTTGGGCTGAGGAAGAAAGCAAGGAGAAAATTAAAGATTGCTAGACCTGGATGAAATTGAAAACACAATATATCCAAAGCCGTGGAACACGATGAAGGTGCATCTTAGCTCAAAGTCCTGAGTGGTTACAGCACTAAGTTCCCACACTAAAGAATCAGAAAGATCTGAAACTAATAGCCTAACGATGCACATAAAGGTCTAAGATAAACAAGAACAAATGACAATGCAAAGTAGTAGATGGGAAGAGATAATCAAAAACAGAGCTGAAATTAATGAAAAAGATGAAGGACAAACTGCAGATAATTAATCAAATGACAATTTGGTTCTTTGAAAAAATTAACAAGACTAATAAGCATTTTGCCAAATCAACCAAAACATCAGCCAAAAGAGAAGTTCTGAATGAATAACATTAGAAATGAAAAGGGAAACATTATAACAGATACTGAGAAAAGTGAAAGAATCATAATGGCACACTTAAAATATATATATATATATATATATATATACATATATATATATATATATATATAAAATTAAACTCAACCTTCCAGAAGGGGTAGAGGAGCTCCTAGATGCATATTCCCTACCAAAATTAAATCAAGACACATAACAATAAATGAAATAAAAGCAGTGATTTAAAATCTCTGAAGTATGAGGTTTAGATGGATTCAGCATAGGGTTCTAACCCCTTTAAAGAAGAACTAGCATTACATATTACTTAATTTGTCCCATGAAATGGAAAAGAAAGAAAAATATTTAAGTTCATTTTATATGTTAGTACTATGTTTTAGTACTGGTTCTAAAACCAGTAAAAAGCCCAACAAAATAAGAAAAGTGTAAGCTTATCTCCCTGTCAAACACAGAAACAAAATATTTCAATAAAATACTTGCAAGAATAATTCAAGAACACATGAATTATCAACATATTATTACTATTATTATTAACACATCATCTACTAAGATCAATCAAACCACCTCAGGTAAGAAAGTTTAAATTAAAAATATAATCTACCACATATAGATAAGAAGGACAGATGTCACAGAGCATTTCAACAGAAGTAGGAAAAGCCTTTGTTAAAATCCAAAAGATCAATCAAACCATCTCAGGTATCTCAGGTAGGAAAGTTTGAATTAAAAATATAATCTACCGCATATAGACAGAAGGACAGATGTCACAGAGCATTTCAACAGAAGTAGGTAAAGCCTCTGTTAAAATCCAATTTCTCTTCAAGACCATATTACTGGGGAATCTACTGACACAAGTCACATATATCAACATAATAAAATTAATGTACAACAAGCCCCAGCCAACATCATGTTAAGTATACTCAGATTCAGTATATTCCCACTTAGGTCAGAGACAAGAAGGGATGCTGACTCTTTCCACTCCTGTTCCATGTAGTACTTTAATTCTTAGCTAGAGCAAAAAGACAAGAGCAGGTGACACTACAGAAAAAAATTCAAAATATTCTTACTTGAATAGAGCTGGATTCTCTATACAAAAGTCCTTATATAGTCCACCATGATAATACTAAAACAGATAAACACATTCAGAAAAGTAGCAAGACAAAAACAACACACAAAAATCACGACCCTTTACATATTTAAATGTCAGCAATACAAATAAAGAATTCAAAATAACAATCCCATTCAAACTAACCTTTAAAAATATATTGAAATAAGCCAGGCAGTAGTGGCACACTTCTTTAATACCAGGCAGATACAGGCAGATCTTTGTGAGTTCAAGGACAGCCAGGTCTATAGAGTGAGTTCCAGAACAGGCTTGGCAAAATAAGCTACACAAAGAAGCCCTACCTCAAAAACCAAAAAAAAAAAACAAACAAAAAAAAAAAACAAAAAAAAACAAAGAAGGAACTAGAAGAGGCCAGAAGGATCCAATGCTTGTGGTTTTGTAGAATTAATATATTAATATTGTGAAAATGGCCATTCTACAAGTTTCAGTACCATTCTCATCAAAATTCCATTACAATTCTTCATCTAAATTTAAAAACAA
The DNA here is from genome assembly GCA_030556225.1 of Cricetiscus sungorus. Classification (NCBI taxonomy): domain Eukaryota; kingdom Metazoa; phylum Chordata; class Mammalia; order Rodentia; family Cricetidae; genus Cricetiscus; species Cricetiscus sungorus. The sequence continues at coordinate 112,222,601 of JANBXA010000651.1, read as the reverse complement.
ACAAACAAACAAAAAAAAACAAAGAAGTCTTAAAATTCAAATAGAAACACAAAAAGACCTAGTAGCATCAAAACCATCTCAAACAGTAGAACACTCTTGGAGGCATTACCATCCCTGAGAAACAGGTGACAATCTACTTAGGAAAACAAGCAAATAAAGATAGTAAATCCAGCTTTACTCTGAAGATGTCTTTTCAGTTCTGAGCATGTACAGGAATCTAGGCATCTGGAAGCCTTCCCAGAAATAGATTACTCTTAGGAGATCAAGCAGTAAGCAGCCTTTGGTAGAAGACTCAGAGGACATGCCCAGACTAACCTCAGGGCAGGAATGGCACAGAATATGAAACCCTCAAAATAAGCAACAGGCCTCTGAGAGAAGGCAGACTTCTCTATGGTGTTCTGAATCAAAATTTAAGTTTAAGAACATCCCAGAGGAGAGGGCTTCCCAAATGCATTTTAGTTTTACTGAAAACCAAAGGTAGGTGAGACTCCCAGACTGCCAAAAACTGTTACAGCACTATACCTACTAAGTCTCAAGAAGTTGCTTCTACTGTGTTTCCAAGGGCAGGCAGGCCTATATTATAGCACCTAACACAGTAGAGGCTTGCTAAATTATATACATGTATGAAGGAGATCTAAATAAAGTCTGTAAATATTGGGGATAGAGATGGACTTAGGGGAACAGAGTCTCAACTGGATATCTCTCAACACTAAATTAAGTTTTATGACCAGAAATGGGTTATATCTAATTGAGTTATCTGCCATGGTGGCCCATGGGAACCTCCAAACAATCCAGGCTGTTGCAAAGGCTATGGGTTTTTCTCCTCAAACTGATCCAAGGCCCTATTGCTGAAAATAATACCTGCACAATTCATTGAACATGGAGAAATTGAGCTGGTGCCTACCAAGAGCCTTTACCTCTACCTGTTAGTGCTGGTGGAAACTCTCAGATTTGTAACTGTGCTGAAATGTTGATCATCTACTGTTTCTTGTTCTCTACACAGGATCTGCTGCAAGTGTTTTCTGCTTACATCTCAGTCTTCTCTGATTTATCTCCTCTATTTTGTCACAGCTTCTGATATGTGGTAGGAAAAATCCTTAAACACAGAAGCCCTCTATAAAATACATGATCAATAAGCCGTACATATTTAAGCAAAATGTTTCTCTCATAATATGTTGACTCCTAGAGTCAAGGGTCAGTGAGTGTTACAATCGTGGTATATTTAACAATTATCACTTTTCTTTTGGATAATGTAGTAAAGTTGCCATTCCTCTGGTGGATGTAATATAAACTTCTTACAGAGATACTGAAATTCATACACTTTCACATTCTCTTTCCAACATATTTCCCATTTTAGCTTACACAATAACAAGACATCTTGTCTTTTGCATATCCTCCTTTTTTTCCATGACAACATCATTATCTTCTCTTTGTTTCTTGACAGGAACCCCCAAAATCTGTGAATTTTATGGTAACTAAATATGGATAACATTTAGAAGACATGAGGACATAGTGAAATTGTTACTTTTATTAGTAGTAAAGGTAATTTTATTAAGGGGTGGTCTCACTCACATCATTTCCCCTTGTACTTATTTCCATGTCACAGGGGGCAAAGGGTAAGAGGGAGAGTGGTAGGGAGGAAAAGAGGGAGTGAGGGAAGAAGAGGAAACTGGGATCAAAATGTAAAATTTTTAAATTATATTATTAATAAAAAAAATTCTACACTGAAAAAAATCAAGCCATAATAACACTTACATAAAATGATATACATTCCCTGAATCTGAGGGAGTTTTTCTTGCCGCCCTTACCATAAAACAAACCTCTCTATGAAAAGCAGAACAAAAAATTGCTATTGAAACAATGTTATTTACTGAAAACACCCTTCCAAGTGTAGAATTCCTTATGAATCTCCATATTTTCATCCTTAGAAAAGTAATTCTTTACCTTACATTTTCTAGGCAATAGCTCTTGGGACACACCTTCCCTCTAATATTAAACATCCTCCAAGGCAGTTATATCAAAGAGGAAAAAATAAACAGCACAGCAGTGGAAAGATGACTCAGCAAGTAAGAACATTTGCACCAAACCTGATAACCTGAGTTTGATTCCTGAGACCCACTTGGTAGAAAAAGAAAACTGATTCCTGTTGTTTGTTCTCTGACATCTGCCCTTGGGCTGTGCCATGTGTGTGCACATACACATTATTGTACATGTGCACTAAATCAATCAATAATGTAATAAAATGCTTTTTGTTGATGTTGTTTTAAGACCCACTTAGAACATTGGGGCTATTATTGTTGGTCTGTGCTTTGAGACTTTGGCCAGAAGAAGTATTACTTGTCCAACTTAATTACTTTTCTTTAGATATTTCCTTTACTTATAAAATTGGAATGAAAATTTAAGTTTTGATAGTTTTTGTGTGAGTTGCCAGTGGGAGTTTAGAACATGTCCCCACAGAATGTGTGAAATTCACTTTCATCCTTGTTTTATGTGTAAATCATTTATATATTTATCAGCTTGAAGCATCACAATGCACTATGCAGTAATTACATATCATACTCAATACTTTGTTTATAAAGAGTAACTACTGCAACAAAACAATTTTCAATTCTGAAAGCTTACACCACAAGAACATCACTTCCCAATACATTTTCCATTAACTAAAAATTATAGATGACTATTATATTCTCAATCCAGTTAACACACACATTTTTAGACCTCAGCACACAAGAATCTCAGTGTTATGCGTCCACAGCTGTCCTTTACCTGTGTGGATACTGCTTTAGAGTGTACCTTATTACATTCGTCATAACCAGCCAGAAATCCATTAGTTTCTTAATCTACTAAATCAATTCTGATTATTTTTTTAGAATTTGAAGGTACTATAAATCAGAACAGAGTCTAGAAGTGAGAAATACGGAGTGTTTTGGGCCACAGCCCAATACCAATGGTATCTAATATAACAACCATCCTACTCATTGTCTCAAAGCAGTAATACTTTTAGCTAATATGTATGGAAGAAGTGAAGATGAATATAATTGCTCAGCAACACTGAACTCTTAATGTATCTTCCTTTGCTTTCAAACAGCAGAATAAATAGGGAAAAAGAGCACACATATTATTAACTACATTTCCCTTAAAGTAAACATCAATGAAATTCTTATTTGCTTGAAAAGAACCTGTCATTTAGTGCCATCTTGATGTCAGGGTGTATAGTAATATTTTATATGTTGTGATTGAAAAAAGAAGAAATGAACATTGGTATTCTAACAAAGTGAGTTCCCTTCAGAAATAAATTTTTAGTTAACATGGCAGGGCAACTTGTTGTTCATACACTGTATTGGAAGATACCCCACAGGCTGAGACCACAAAAATAGACAGAATATTTATCTAATCAATGAATGGCTACATTTTAAACTGGAGTTTTCATTTTGTTTTTGAATGGTCCTCTTGCTGGATTTAATTACTTAAGCCCTTCAAGGTTGTGCTTCATTTTCTTCTGACTGGTCTGGTTTCTGATTAGCAGACTGCTGTTACACTCTTCTCTGAGTCCCATTTATCTTTTTTCCTCTGCTTGCTTTCCAGATATTCTCTGTATTTTGGATCTTTCAACAGTTTGAATATGACATGTCTAGGGGTGGATGTGTGTGTTTTTATAGAAAAGGACAAACTCCAATCTGCAGCACTTTTGAAATAAATAGAACTTCATGAGAAGATTTAAATTGCATGCAGAAATAGAAAGCATCTCTGCTGAGGCATCCCCTTTAGAGGCGACTATGAGTCTTAAACCAAATAGCACCATGGCCCATCTCAATACTCTGTATTCTGCCATGGGTGTATGGTTTCATTTGGTTCTGCTTTAGGTTACACAATCACTATTATTCTTGGGACTTTCATTTCCTTTAATCAACCTCACAAGGTCTACTTTGGAGAAATCACTTACTTAGTTTATTCCCTTTCCCCTGAGCAAATTAAGCCAATACTCAATACAGAATGAAAGGTATATACTTTCTACAACTCTGAGTGAGCAGGGTGGCCTGATAAGTGCATTCTCCTGCAATCTATGTTTCTGTACACATTTATAATTGCCATTTTCATGGACTATTTTTAATTATACTATAAAATAACTTAAATCGCTGTGCACCTCAGAAATGTAAAAACTGTGTTTAGAATAAATACCCTTAAGAATATATAGTCAATAGGACTGTTATGTCCTAATAGGAGATATTTTAAGATAATTATAAGCAACTAATTAAATCCTCATTTTTTTATATATATACAAAGAGAGACTGTAGGAGGCATCACTATTTATTCTACTTCTCTTTGGGAAAAGCCACCCACTTCTCCATCTTCTCTCTATTGCACCAAGGACTCGTCATCCCTGACCACTTATTACCCAAATATTTATTGACTTGTTCACTGACAAATATGATGCAGATACTAAGCCAACTGACCCAAAAAAGCAGTGTAATTCCAAGCAAAAGCCTTTGCTCTCACAGATTTAACATCTAGTAGTGATTTTTTAAAATTACATTGTATAAAGCAAATACATAAACATATATACTTAATGAATCTATTTTTCTTATCTCCTCAGCAGAAAGTAGTGACTCACACCTAATTATTCTTAGTCTCCTTTTTTTTTCCTTTTGAAAAAACAGTGTTTGTTCACTACATCTCACCCATCACCACATGTGACATTCATTATACTTCAACATCGTAGTAAGCAATATGGTAGAATAGTGCCGACATAGTACCTGTGGGTGTCTATTTGTATACAATCTGGGACTACAAGTTTGTTATTTAGAGCCTAAGATGTTCAGATATTGGAATTAATAAGACTGTTAATTCATAAGTCTGTTGCTGTAGGGTCCGACGGTAATGAATAGACTGAAAAGCAACCATTTAGACGTACCATACCGCATGAAATTTTAAATACTTCTATAAACTTGAATTTATAACCATGTTTTTTTTTAAAATAAAGCACTTAGCAAAACAAAACAAAATACTCACAATTCTCTCAGGACCCCAAAATCTAGAAAATGAAACTAGAAAGAGTGCTTTCCAATTACCTTAACTGTTAATGTCTAAGAGGTAGGTTTTGTAGTCACACTAATTAGGTGACATGCCAGTGTTGCAAGGCCATTTCTTCTCTGAATCATTTTCCTCAGAAGAACTATATATACAGGAGATAAAATGCAATGTGGACAATTATTTTAATTGTACATTTGCAATAAATAATTTAGACTGTCTTTGCCTAATATATTATTTTAAATTATATATATATATATATATATATGTATATATATATATAATTAGCATAAGTAATAATTGTAATGGTCCTGTTAGGGGAGCTCTCCTAACCTATTTTAGAACTAACAAATGAACTCAAATAATCCAAGTATGCTTCCAGATTTTTAGGTCTAATACTTAGATGAAATGAGTTTTAAATTCTTATTGATATTGTAACTTGGATTCTCAATTTATTATGTCATATGGACTTGGTGTTTATGCTATAATCTGTAAAGATAAACAAAAATATTCTCAGTATTATCACATATTTTAACTCCTGTAAGGTATAGTTCAATAGTAAAAAGAAATCTCAGACTATAAAGATTAGAGTGCTTAATAAAAGTATGTAATTAAGTGGAACTGTGGTTTAAGGAATAACTAAAGAAAGAGGGTTGTCATAGGATGGAGAGTGGCTGTTGAAGGTGCTCAGGTCCTAATCTCTATAATCGTATTTCTAGTTTACCCAGCAACACACTTTACAGACAAGGTTAATTTAAGGGACTTGATATAGAAAGATAAGTCTGGACTGTTGGTACAGACAATAAATGGATTCACAAGTATCCTTAAAATAAAGAAATGCTTGTTCAACAAGAGCAGCAAGAGATCTGAAGATACTATGCTGCTGACATTGGAGATCAAAAAAGAGGTCACAAGCTAAGAACAATAACCTGAATTTGTAATGGGTTAAAAGCAAACCCTAAAATAGATTTAGGCATATACATAAACACAGAATTTATTTCCAAATGTCAATCAAATAATATATAGGAATACTACAGTCCATCATCTTCCTTTCAATTGTCTCAGATGTTAAAAAAGAAACTATCTCACAAATTATAGAAGGTGAAAAACTATTGGTATAGTCAAATATGAGTATAACTAAGGGGCATAATAATGTTCTAACAAATATTTTTGTTCTAAGACAATTATGTAAAGTGATAAAAAGACATAGTAAATTAATTTCCCCAAAAGCCACCTACAGTCTTATAAATATAAAATGTAGGCTATTCTTAGAATTATTTTCCTAAGTTCATATTCATTCACAGTGTGAAAAGTACCTAACTATACATAAATACAGATCACTTCCCAGTCTTTACTGTAGAATTGTTCCAGAAAAATCTAAGAAAACTCATGATAAATTTAATATATTCAAACCCCAAGAAAGCCAAGGGTAGGTTAAGCAGCAAATGAAAACAGTTAAAAAAAACTTTACCTCACTTGAAAATATTTTTATATGGCATGTAAACAATACTCATTTCTTATTCATGGCTATTTAAAGAGTTCCTGTTGCAGAGATGGGACAGACATACAGCTGAGAAAACAAATTAAACTTTTGATGCTCTGTCCCAGCATAACTCACCCCAGAAAGTGAGTTGGTGCTGAATATTGACTCCATCCTGAGACAGTCACCATGGTGCCACAGCAGCTGTGGTTCCTTTTCAAGCAGGTGACAAGTGGTGCTACTAATGTCAGTAAGCATAATCCTAACACCATAAACTGACCCAGATTTATACTATCTGTGTACTTGAAATGCAGGCTATGGACCTCTAAGAAAACAGTCAGCCTCTGAGCATAATTCTGTGAGTGAGAATAAAGAAAATGACAGTAATCTATAGAGTTCATCTGCATAATTTCAAACATGATGACTTCTAATAGCCAGGTGGCAAGCTCCAGGGGAAAGAAATGCCAAACTCTCCTTTCTTCTCTGGCTGGGATTTCAAGCATGTTAAACCAGCTGCATCACTAGTCACTCCCCTTGCAGATGGAGTATGCTTTCTCAAAACATAAATCATAAATCATTGTGAGAGTAGGAACCAGGCAGCAGAATGATGGAATGATGGTAAAGGATGGCAAATGAAAGTTAGGACTAGATTTATTATGTGATGTTAGTAAGATAGCAATAAAATAAGCAGCCTTCACTTCCCTTTAAACGGACACACACACACACACACACACACACACACACACACGCACACACACGCACACACATTCACGCATACACCACTCAATTGGAATGTTTGAGGGAGAGTGACAGATGCAGTAGAGACATAGTAGAAAGGCCACCCAGCACTTAGACTGAGAAGGAACATGACAGCATCTAGCCCCTTATCTCTAGTCAGGATCATCTGAAAACAAAAATGAAACAATGATAGTATCTTAATAAAGGAACCTCCAGTATCTCCATTGCCAAGTGTTTGCTATTGGCAAAGCCCTGAAGTCCCAAAGCCCTCACAGACCCTGTTTGGGAATCTACCTAAAAAAAGAGACAAGGTAATAAATACTGTGACCTTCTGGACCAAGGCTAATGCTACATGAGACCTGTCTGCTTGCAGTTTTACAGAACAGCCAGGCAGCTGGCCTCTAGTTCCTTGGGTGAACCTGCCTTGAGAAGCAGCAGAATGAATCCCCTAAGTAGCTGCAAACCCTCTAACTGCCAGTCTACCTGCTGCATCCCATCATCTGCAGACTCAGCCAAAAACCACGTGGCTTCCCTACTCATCTATAGATCTACAAATATCTCATGTGTCTAAGGTGAAGGGAGCAGTTTCTTGTGGCCATCTGTTTATCCATTCCCTGTCATAAAACCCAAGTTGATGATGAGCTGGTACATTATGTGTATTTTACTGTTTTCTTTATAAGGCCACTTGATTCTTTCTTTCTCATCTATCAGCTCATTCTGGTTGCCAAACACTCACTCCAGGAGTTCCATGTCCCACAAATCCTTGCAGCCTAGGCCTCTGAAGCAGTTGGGCACAGTTGGGATGAGTTGATTACAGCTGAGGAAACCACAGATAAGACATTTATGTGCTTTCACTATGGAAAAAACCAATATAACTTATAGATTTGTGGCCTATATTTCATCTATAGGAAAAAGCTTCATACCATGAAAACCACTGTGTAAGAAGAAAAGGCAACTAAAGAACCCAAGATGCAAAGATATGAACACATAGTCATAATGAATTTGAAAAGGCATACTAATCTAGTCCTTCCTAAAGCACACAATAATTCTATACCAGGAAAAACTGAAGAAAATCTATAAAGTGCCCTAAAGGATTTCAAAATGATAATCTTAAGAAAATTCAGTAAGATTACAATTCATAGAGATATCTTAACAATTTCATGTAAAGTAATGCTAAGAATGAAAATTTTGACATGTAGATATAAAAAGAAGCCAAATAGAAATCTTGTAACTGGATAGTTTTGTTAATGAAAATACAAAATGAACTTGAGAGCCTAAACAATAATTGAAAGACCTTCTGAATTTGAAGGGAAAGCTGTCAAAAAACACAGTCAAACAAAAAGATATATAAAAAAATGAATAAAGAACAGTGAATCAAACCAAATGGGGACACAGTAAATTAACTAAATATTTATATTATAGGATTTTCCAAGAGATTAAGTAATATGGAGAGCCACATAGAATATGTATACTTTTTAGGAACTGAAAATTTCCCATGCTGTTGATATCCTTAAAATCTCCAGATGTGTTGCTGAAATGTGTTGTGCCTTAAATATCCTATTCTCATGCAATGTAAAAGAAAATACCTCTGTGGTCAGAAATAGCAAGATCCAGAGATTGAAAGCTAGATTTCTCATATAAACATCACTCAGAATAGTCATAGTTTTTTTTTGAGAAAGTGTCAATACTTAAAGAGAAAAATCGAAAAACTGAAAGACAAAAAATATTAAGGAGGGAATTCTACACAATCAAATAGAAAAGTTCTCAGATGAAAAATCATGACAGAGAGAAAATGAGATGAGCTCAGCAAGATCCTGCAAATAAAAACAAAGACTCAAAGAATACTACACCCAGAAAATCTTGTCTTCGGAAATGAAAGATAAATAAATTCCTCCTAGAGAAGCAAAACTTCAGGAATGAAAATTGAGTGGGACATGCTTATCTAAAGTGCCTGAAGGAGTCTAATACTTGGGAGGGAAAGAAAGAAAATTATCACATATAAACTCTAAAACCTACTGGAGGAGGAGACACACAGATGAAAAAGAAACTAATCTTTCTGTATTAGTTAGAGTTTCCTTACTTTGATGAAACAGCATGACAAAAAAAAAAAAAAAAAAAAAAAAAAAAAACCAAGTTGGGGAGGAGAGGATTTACTGGTATTACATTTCCACATTGTAGTTAATCACTGAAGGAAGCTAGGACAGGAACTCAAACAGGGTAGGAATCTGGAGGCAGGTGCTAATGCCAAGGCCACAGAGGGGGGATGCTTACTGGTTTGCTTTCCATGGCTTGCTCAGTCTTCTAATAAAACACAGAGCCACCAGCCCAGGGATGGCACCACCCAAAACAGGTCATTGCCCACCCTCCAATCAAACACCAATTAAGAAAATGCCTTAAAGCTGGATCTTATGGAGGCATTTTTTTTCAATTAAAGTTTCCTCTTTTTAGATAACTCTAGCTTGTGACATAGACTAGGTAGCAAAACTGACCCCTTGTCAACTTGACACACAAACACATTATTATTAATCTATAACCCTTCCTTTCTTATTTGTCCTCAAGATTTCACATTAAAAATCATTTAAAAAAACTTTTAAAGTTCCACAGTCTTTACAACTTTTTTAAATACCCCAAGTCTCTTCAAATTCTTTCAGCTGTGGGCTCTTGTAAAAAATCAAACTTAAATATCTTCTTCAACAGGGAAGAACCAGGTACAGTCACAATCAGAATCTGATCCAAGCAAAACTTCAACTCAATGTTCAATTATCTGGGATTCACACATGATATTCTGAGTTCCTTCAAGGGCTTCCAGTCACTTCTCCAGCTCTGCCCTCTGCAGTACTCACATCTTGTCTTCTAGGCTCCAGTTAACTCCTCTCCATTGCTGCTGCTGTTCTTGATGGATGTTCCAGGTACTGGCATCTCTAAAACGCTGGGGTCTTCCACTGCATTTGGGCTGTATTTTTGCCAACAGCCTTTTTTAGTCTCTCTTCATGTACCAAGCCTCAAAGTCTTTGAAGATACCTTTAGTGCTGAGTCTGCAAAGGCTGCTGAGGCTGTACCTTTACCAGTGGCTTCTTCTGCCCTCTCACAGTGCCAAGCCTCAGCAGCTCTCCAAGATCCCTTCCTGCTTTCAAAACAAGTAGCACCTGGGGGACTCTTAAACTACTAAGTTTGGCTGCTAGCTAGAGGCACAACCTTGGTCATCTCTGCAACACAGCTTCTATGTTGACTTTCAGGAAATATTTCCCAGAAGATTTCACCTCCACGTTGCTGGTCTCTTCTTAATCACTGGTAATTTCTTAGCTCCCATTAACCAATATTTGTCCAGTAACACAAAGGTTCCACTTCAGCGTTTCCAACCTCTCATTAATCACAGCTGACTCTTCAGCTGCAGGTGACCAAAATGACAAACTCATAACTGAAAATAACAAACTGCCTTGATAGTGTTTAAACTTCCCTCTAAAACTTCACAAGCCAGGCATCCCTGGTTTGCATCGCTCTCAACATTCTCACTATCCAAGGTTCCACATAATACCCCACTTAACTTTCAACACTTTTTGACTTTCCTAGCCCAAATTTCCAAAGGTCTTCCACAATCCTCCCCAAAACATGGTCAGGTCTGTCACAGAAATATCCTACTCTGCTGGTACCAGTTTGTCATAGTTAGGGTTTCTATTGCTGCAAGTTGTGGAGGAAAGTGAATATTGGGCTTACATATCAGCAGTGTAGTTCATCACTGGAGAAAGTCATGACAGGAATTCAAACAGCACAGGAACCTGGAAGAAGTTGATGCAGAGGCTATGGAGGGTGCTGCTTACTGGCTTGCTCTGCGTGTCTTGCTTAGTTTACTTTCTTATAGCACCCAAGAAAACTGCCCACAGAAGATACCACACACAAGGGGCTGCCCCCATGCCCATCAATCACTAATTAAGAAAATGCCTTGCAGCTGGATCTTAGGGGCATGTTTTCTCATTTTGAAGTTCCCTCCTTTTAAACAACTCCAGCTTGTATCAAGTTGACTTAAGTCTAGCCAGAACACCGCCTAACTACAATCAGTCAATTAAATAACAATCAAAAACCTTAAAAGCAATAACAGGGAAGGACAATATTCTTGTTTAAAAAATGTAGCAAAATGATAGGGATATGTTCTTATACATCAAGAGTATTCTTGAATATTAAAGTCCAATGTCTGATTCTACTCACAATCTTCTGGAGTTCTCCAAAGGGCCTGGATCATTTCTCCAGTTCCACTTTCTGCAACAACCACAGCTTGTCCTCCAGGCTTAGGCTGGCTCCACTCTATTGATACTGCCATTCTTGGTTGTCTTTCCATGGCATTTTCTGCTGCAACTGGGCTGCATTTTTGCCAGTGCCTTCTCCTGGGCTCTCTTCAGGGTTTCCAAACCTGCCATGCAGTTCCAAGCCTCAGTTGATTTCCATCTAACTTCACAGTGCCAAGCCTCAACTTCTCTGCATGACCCTTTGGTCCTGGGTCTTCAACTGCCACTCAAGCTGCACTTTCACCAATAGTCTCTCACAATGCCAAGACTCAACTGCTTTCATGACCCATTCATGGCTTCAAAACCAGTACTACCCGGATGACTCTTAACTAACATGTTCAGCTGCCAGCATGAGGTACAACCTTGGCTATCTCTGGAACATGGTTTCTGTGTGCTGACAATGAGGAAACACATCCAAGAAGATTTCATATCAACAATGCTGGTCTCAATCATTGCTGATTTCTCAGATCCAGCTGCACAGTATCTAGTTCACTTTTGTTCTTCTTGTATCATGTTAATTACAGCTGATTTTTCAACCAACCAGAACCAAACATCTTTAACTCAAAAATAGTAAATGACCCTAATAGATTAAGAAAGGGACTCTCAACCATCTGTCTAAAACCTCATAAACCAGGCCTGTCTAAATGTCTCTCAATATTCTTATCTTCCAAGCTCCCACAGAACAGCTCACCACCAAACACTGAACATCCAGTGTTTTTTTTTTTCTCAGTAGAAAGTTCCAAAGTCCTTCCACAATTTTTCCCAAAAGACATAGTCTGTCACAGAAATACTCAACAACCCTGATAACAATTTCTGTCTCTAGTTACAGTTACTATTGCTGTGATAAAACATCATGACCAAAGCAACTTGTGGAGGAAAGGGTTTATGTTACAGTTCCATATAAAAGTTCCATATATCATCAATAGCAGTGAGTACAGAAACTTAAGAAGAGCAGAGACCTGGAGGTTGTAGCTATTTCAAAGGCTAAGGAAGAGTGCTATTTATTAGCTGACTTCTCACGATTTCTTGGTTTGCTTTATTAATCCTAGGATCACCAGCATAGGCTTGATATCACCTGCTATTGGCTGGTGCTCCCTCACTCAGTCATTAATTAAGAAAAGTTCCTACATCCCTATCTTTTGGAAGTATTTTCTCAATACTTTCAGATGGCTCTAGTTTGTGTCAAGTTGACATAAAATAAGCAAGCACAGTGTGTCACAAGCCAAAATAGTCTTATTATATAATGATGAAAGTGTCAATTTGATAAGGATATATATATATTTTAATAGGTATATATAATTTAATAGGGAGCTATATATATAATGATATATATAATGTATGTATATATATGCACACACACATGCACATGCATGCTTGCGCGTGCGCATGCACACACACACACACACACACACACACACACACACACATATATATATATATATATATATATATATATATATATATATATATTAGAAAGCAGTGAGAAGATCGATATTTGTTGACTCCCCAAGGGAGGCCTTATTCCCTCTGAGGAGGCAGGAACTGGGGTATGTATATTGAAAAAAAATAAAAACTTATAACCACAACTCCTGCCTCCTCCAGAAACTCACATCAACATAGTGGATAGATGGTACAGACCTAGTGTTTGTAATAAAAAGCAAAGTGTTGCCACACTGCTAACCAAAAGCACACACAGAACATTTAAGGAACTTTCCTACCAAGAACATTAGAATACACTTTCTCTACAGAAACATCGGAACAATCTCCAAAGGACAATCCAAGTTTACAAAGAGTGTTACCAACGTTTATCGGTGGAAATAATTATGAGAGTCCTTCTGTTAGTAAATTTCAAGACTTTTACATTGACAATCATGAACACTGGAGAAAATTCACCCATGCAGAGGGTGATATCCTGTGCCCATGGATAAGAATTAATATCATTAAAATTCCTATGGTGTGTAACACAGTAAGAGATTGAATGCAATCACTGTCAACGTCCAAGCAACATGTGTCTAGGCTGAGAGAGTATCTCTCTAGGTGGAATGGGCTCCCAAAGTTCATTTTTATACAAGAGATAAATACTTATCCATTACCAGAGGCCCCATAGGCTGCCTAGTCCTGCTAACGCCCGCATTCAAGAGGTCTGGGTTGGTCCAATGCTGGTTTCCCAGCTATCAGACTGAAGTCTATGAGCTCCCCCCTGTTCAGGTCAGAAGTTTCTGTGGGTTTCTCCAGCCTGGTCTTTACCCCTTTGCTCATCACTCCTCCCTCTCTGCAACTGGATTCTAGGAGATGGGCTCAGTATTTAGCTGTGGGTGTCTGCTTCTGCCTCCAGAAGCTACTAGATGAAGGCTCTAGGATAACATATGAGGAAGTTATCAATCTCATTATGGGGGGAGGGCATTTAAGGTAGCTTCTCCACTATTGCTTATATTGTTAGGTGGGGTCATCCTTGTAGATCTCTGGATATTTACTTAGTAGCAGATTTCTCTTTAAGCTTATAATGGCTCCCACTATTATGGTATATCTTTTCTTGCTCTCCTCTGTCCTTTCCCTGACTCAGTCTTCCTGCTCCCTCATGTCCTCCTCTCCCCTCCTCTTCCTCCTAACTTCTCCCCTCCTCCATGCTCACAATTTTCTTGGGAAATCTTGTCCCTTTCTCCTTCTCCAGGAGACCATATTTGCCTCTCTTAGGGTCCTTAGGGTCCTCCTTACTTCCTAGCTTTTCTGGCATTGTGAGTTGTATGCTGGAAATCCGATGCTCTATGTCTAAAATCCACATGAGTGAGTAAATACTGTGTTTGTCTTTTTCTGACTGGGTTACCTCACTATGGATGGTTTCTTCTACTTCTGTCTATTTATCTGCAAATTTCAAGATTTTTTTGTTTGTTTGTTTGTTTTGTTTTTTTGTTTGTTTGTTTGTTTCCACTGAGTAGTCCTCCATTGTATAAATGTACCATATTTTCTCTATCCATTCTTTAGTTCAGGGGCATTTAGGTTGCTTCCAGGTTCTGGGTATTACAAATAATGCTGCTATTAACATAGTTCAACAGATATCTTTGTTGTATGAATGTGTATCTTTTGCCTAGGAGTAGAATTACTGAATTTTGAGGTAGACTGATTCCCATTTTTCTGAGGAACCACCATACTGATTTCCAAAGTGGCTGTAAGAGTTTTTACTCGCACCATCAGTGGAGGAGTGTTTTCCCTTTTACACATCCTTTCCAGCATAAACTGTCTTTGGTGTTTTTGATTTGAGCTATTCTGACAGGAGTAAGATGGCATCTCAGAGTTGTTTTGATTTGCATTTCCCAGTGGCTAAGAATGTTGCACACTTTCTTAAGTGTCTTTCAGCCATTTTTAGATTCCTCTATTGAGAATTCTGTATTTAGTTCTATACCCCACTTTTTAATTGGATTATTTGGTGTCTTGGTAACTAGCTTCTTGAATTCTTTGTATATTATGGAAATCAGCCCTCTGTCAGATTTTGGGTTGGTTAATATCTTTTCCCATACTCTGGGCTCCTTTTTCTTTTATTGACTGTGTCTTTTGTCTTATAGAAGCTTTTTAATTTCAGGAGGTCCAACATTAATTGCTGATTTCCCTGTCTGTACTACTGGTGTTATGTTCAGGAAGCGGCCTCCTGTACCAATTCCTTCAGGGGTACCTCCTACTTTCTCTTCTAAGAGGTAGTGTTGCTGGATTTATGTTGAGGTCTTTGACCCATTTGGACTTAAGTTTTGTACATGGCAATAGATATGGATATATCTGCAGTCTTCTACAAGTCAACATCCAATTATGCCACCATCATTTGTTATTAAAGATGCTTCCTTTTTCCCCATTGTATAATTTTATTTCTTTGTCAAAAATCAGGTGTTCATAGACATGTGGGTTATTATCAGGGTTTTCAATTTGATTCCATTTGTCTTTCTGTCTATGTTTGTGCCAATACCAAGCTGTTTGCAGAACTATTGTTCTATAATAAAGCTTTAAGTCAGGGATGGTGATGCCTCCAGAAATTCCTTTTGTTTTTTATTGCTATAGCTAGAACTTCAAGTACCATATTGAAGAGATATGAAGAGAGTAGACAGCCTTGTCTTATTTCTGATTTTAGAGGAATCACATTGAGTTTGTCTCCATTTAGTTTGATGTTGGCTGTTGGTTTTCTGTATATTGCTTTTATTATGTTTAGGTATGTTCCTGTTATCCCTGATCTCTCCAAGACCTTTATCATGAAGGGGTGTTGAATTTTGTCAAAGGCTTTTTCAGAATCTAGTGAAACTATCATGTGTTTTTTCTTTTTCATTTTGTTTATGTGGTGGATTACATTAATGGATTTTTCATATGTTGGATCATCCCTGCATCCCCAGGATCTATTCATATTTTTAATGTTTTTCCCCTTCTAGTTTCACATACTAATGACTTGATCTCCACTGTGGTGAAGCTTGGGGGTGGTGCATGGGTTAAAATGTTGGGCCAATATATGAAGGTAATATATGAGAATGCATGCCTGCTGCTATAATGAGCCCTCAGCTCCTAGGAATAATCTCACTTTCTTGATGAGAAGAAAATGAAAGATGCTGTCAGAATGCCAATTACACTTCATAACTCATTTCTGGATGTGTATACCACAAAGATTATATTTAGTAATACAGTATTTCCTAAATGAGATCTGCTGAATGTCCATCTCCAGCATTCTCACTGCAAAAATAAAAAAAAATTGATATGGAAGATATGTCAATTAACTTAATTATACCAAATGTGATCATGATATCACATTATATACCTTAAATATGCATACTTTCTACTAAGTACATAATAATACTTTAGAGGGACACAATTCCTTCATATGCCTTCTTTCCCATAATAGTAGCCATGAAGTCAGTCAACAGCCTTCTACTATTATTGCCTTTGCTATTGCCCTGTTAGGACACTTCAGAACAGAAACCTTCTGAAATGTAAATTAGAGCACATCTTTCCCCTGTTTAAAATTCACAATTCCTGGTAGCTTAGAGAACCAAGTTCACATTTCATCATAATATCTGAGGTTGAAATGACTTTGGCTGGGCCTGTGATGCTGAGCCCAAAAAGGACAAATAACGGAGCAGGAATTTGGGTAGGAAATGAAAATAAGTGTATAAAGACTGCCTTAAAAATAAATTACCAATTAGAGCCCCTAAGACTCTATTTCCCTGCAGACTGCCTATGCCTAGAATACACCTTTGTTACTGTGTGAGACATTTACTAAAACCTACTTGTTGCAGGATCTCTTCTGTCTCAGTTTGTAGCTTCAGATGAACTAACAAAGGAAAAATGATGACAGCAGGTACTTATAATGAACTTATTCTTCATTGCATAGAAGACACATGATGTGACATGGTCCTTATGGTCTGAAGCCTGGCTCCTTTGTTTTCTTGTGTGAGTGTGTGTGTGTGTGTGTGTGTGTGTGTGTGTGTGTGTGTGTGTGTATGTGTGTGTGTGTGTGCCCACACATGCTTGCTTGTGTACATGGCAATGACAGTATACTATGTGTGGATGTCAAAAGTTAATTTATGTCTTGCTCTATTTTTGAAAGAAATATTTTTATTTTTGAAAGAAATTCACTGAAGCAGAAACTCACCAATTTTACTAAACTGGGTATCCGTAGAAACCCTGGAATCCTCCAATCTCTGTCTCCCCAAATGCTGGTGTTAGATACACATAAAGCTATGCCCTGATATTACTTGGGTGCTAGGGCTCTAAACTCAGGTCCTCAGGCTTGTATAGCAAACCCCTTAATTCACTGAGTCATCCACAGCTCCCTCTGTCTTTTCAAAATTATAAATTTACTAAAATGAGCTCAAACACATTTCTCCCTTCCTTTATATTTAAATAGTTCATTTACCTAGCATTAAGAACCAATAGTATCCTGCAGAAACCTGGACACCAACCAAACACAAAGCCCTTGACCTATAAATCTGTCATGCCTGCAAGATGTACTGAGACGTTGGTGGAACAGAACTTGTGGGAGTGGTTAACCCATGTGTGGTTTCACTTGAGGTCCATGCACAGAAGAGGATGTTTATAACTTACATTGCCTAGATTGCAATGGGATAGCCCATAGACATAGAGTAGAACCAAACAATATTGACTAATAATAATAATAATAATAATAATAATAATGATATGATTCCTATCGATATTCTGCTATACTCATGTATCAATACTTTATCCAGTAGTCACAAGAGAGGCTTCCTCTGACAGAAGATGAGAGCAGGTCCAGAGACCCACAGCCAGACAGAATGTGAAAAGAGAGACTAAATTAGAGACTGAGGAACTCCACAGAAGATGGGGAGGAAAGCTTGTACGAGTCAAAGGGGAAGGTGGATACCAGGAGAACACAGACCACTGAATCACCTAATCAGGGGTCATATGGAATCACAAAGACTGAGGCAAAGCACAAAGCCTGCAAGGGTTTCTACCTCATCCTCTACATATGTATAATGGCGTTAGCTTGGTCTTCTTGTGTGTGTGTCTGACTCTTTTGCCTGCCGTTGGGACTCTTTTTCTCTTATTGCTTTGCCTTGTCTAACTTTGATACGAGAGGGCTTTTGCATTATCGTGGCTTGCTTTTTCATGTTTGGTTGTTGTCTCTTAGAGGCTGGCTATTTGCAGAAGGGAAACGGAAAAGGACTGGATCCGGGGGAGAAGGGAAATAGGTGGGGTAGCTAGGAGGAGTGGAGCAAGGGAAAACTGTGGCCCAGATGTATTGTATGAGAGAAGAATCTGTTCTATTTTCAATTAAATCAAAAGAACCATTGGTAATCGACATACCAAATCAAACATACCAAATCAAACACAAAGATTTCATAGAGAAAGCACGTAGATGTTTGACAAATGAGTAACATAAAAAGAACTGTAGTCCCTTGGTTGTTGGCAGTGAGATTGTTGAGAAAATTACAGAGTATTATTATATGATAAGGCTGACTTGAATTACTAATGAAAGGGTGATAGAAGAGGCTTGTTAATGTGTTAGAACATGACAAAAACCCACCAGGCAATACTTAACAGAAAGTTGAACCAAATAGATGTAGTTAAGCAAGCTGTTAGCCCCTTTAGCTTCAGCTGGTGATCTGCCCTGTTCTAGGAATTCTGGAAAAAGACCAGAAAGAATAACTTCTTTCACATACATGTCAATTTCTGTATCTATTTTAGTATCATTCTAGCTCTAAGAGATGTTAGATATCTGAGCACTCTTGTCCCTTGTAGGTATGGATAGAGTTCCTGGAAGCTGTGCTTGCTACTGTTATTTCACACAAAGAAAATGAGTTTTTACTGTAATCATCTCTTTTTCCATAACATGTAGTGACTTAGAAGCAATTCAGTTAAAGAAAAAGAAGAGATGCTAAGGCTCATTAAAGTGCCTTAATGAGTCAGGATTCTTCATAAGAAGCATAGCTAGTTTACAATGCTACTCACCTTTGTAGATGCTGAGCAACGGATATCTAGTACAACAAATAGTAGGTATATGTGGTTTTGTTTGCACAGGTCTGCATCCTGCTATCTACTTTTTTCCATTAGAGTTAACAGGAATTTTCTCTGGGTACCAGTTGACATGCGACTTTTCTATTTATTTCTGCCTATGTAAGGGATGTTGTAAATTTGTAGGGAGATGGTTTGTAAATATTGCAACTCGTGATGACAAACACAGAAGATTTTGGAATCAGTGGATCTCAAATTCATCTTTGTAAGAAATGAGGGCAGTCTCTCCAAGCCAAGTTTTATAGTTCATGAACTGATATTATTGTTATCTATTTGTAGGTAAAATGTTATTTCGATGCACAAGTACAAGTATTTACACAAATCTGTTGACTATCAGGGTCTTGTGTTGCCTGCTAAAGACAGGTATATTTTTAAGGTTTTTCTGAGCAAACAAAAAATACAGCACGAGGTCTCTTTGCAGTAGAGCATTCAAACAAGAACTGTAAAAGATGTTATGTGATATACTGCTAAAAATGCAAACTCCTTCCATGAGGCACAAACAAAGCAAAGCAGATAACCATGACACAAGGATATATTGGCTGACACTGGAGAAGGAGGCCAAGGCCTTCAACAGAATCATATACGTTATTTAGACACTGTGAAGAGGCAAAGGTAACAGAAACAAGTGACCTGATGTTTGTGTTAAACAAATAAGCACAAAATGCAATCAACTCCAATGGCTGTGTTTCCAGCTCTGGAATGTTTGGGAGTTATAGAACAAAAGGCCAACACAGAAAACTGTTTTACCAATATGCCTCTTAGTGTTCAAATGAATGTTAATCATCTGCATTTATAGAGTCTCATAAATGCATGTGGCCAAAAGAGAACAGAATGTGTTAGTGACTAAACTCTGAATCATCTCTTTCACTCTGCACACGGAGTCTGCTGCCAGAGCTTTCCACTTCTCTCTTCAAAATGTCTCCTGTAATTATACCTCCTTGCTCTACTACCTATTGTCACCCCAGCACACATATGCCAGTTCAGTAGTTTCCTAACACCGACAGAACACTTTACAAGCTAATAAATCTGTCAATCATTGGTATTAGGAAGTTCATCAAGTAATAAACACTGTCCTTAATTTCTTATTTAGAGGATGATCAGCAAGCACTGTCCAGCTCGCTAAAGTTGTGGGTTAACCACACTTGCTCCTTCTCCTGTTCTCAGACTGGACCATTTCTCCTCTAGGCAGCTCTTCCATTTTTCCTGCCTTATCGCACTCTCTCTGGAATCTTTCTTCAACTTCTTCCAGAGTGACTCTCTTCTAATGGACAGCAATGCATTCTTTGCTCTTGTGATGACAGCCAAGGTGTTGAGCTTCTTTCCTGACTGGATTGTGTGAATCTGGCCACAGCGTTCTAGTATATTACTGGCTCATTTATATAATCCTCAGTCCCAATACCAGCTTCCTCCTACCCAGAGGTGTCACAAAGCTGTCTTATGTGGAAACACGTTCATTTTTATCTCACCCTACTTAGCTGCTTCTGGTTTTGTCTTATCCTTTCTTCCTTCAAACAATTAAGTTCATTCCCCCATAACCAGTCTTCAAGGTTCTGATTTTATGTGGCTTAGTCCTGTGTGCCAATACAAATGGAATGTGAATGATATTTGTTGCCAGCAGCCAGCTCCTGCAGGGCAATGACAGAGTGTAATTACCAGTGTTGTGTTGAACATAGAAAACAACAGCAGATCTGTGTTAAATAAAGTAAAACAAACTGAGCCCAGGGTCTCATCTTGCAAAGCAAGCATTTTAACATAGCTGAGCTACATCCACTATGCTACTTGAAGTTTTCATACATCATGTTTTCGATTCATTTCACACAATGCAAGCAGAACACAATCTTAGCTTTGATAGAAAATGTTACCCTGAAAACTATGCTATTCTTTGGGAGGAAGAGTTTATGCATGTTTTGTGCGTTCATTTATGCATGTTTTGTGTGATCATTGGTGTGTGGATATATATGTGGAGGCCAGAAAACCATCTCAGATTTAATTCTCAGGAATGTCATCCATCTGAGACAGGGTCTCTCATTGGCCTACAGCTAACAAAGCATGCTAGGCTTGGTGGCCAACAATTCCCATAAATCCTCATCTCTCTGCCGCTCTGGTACTAGGATTAAAAGTGCATGTCATGCTGCTCAGCTCTTATTACATAGGTTCTGGGGATAGAATTCAGGTTCTCATGCTTGCAAGGCAAGCACTTTACTGACGGAGCCATCCCTCCAGACTTATGCCATACTTACACATGTTTTAAAGTTCCTGTGTGTTTTGTTCTATTGGCTTGACTTTTAAAGAATAATTGTAGAGACATAGTGATGCATTTGTGATAGTCACCTTTACTATTTAGGATTTATAAAGAACAATAAAAGAAAGATGTGATATTTATTATATTCAGACATTTTTAATATGTGGCATTGTATGTGTCTGAATATTACAAATAACAGCTACAAATTATCTTGAAGAAATCATGTAAAACTACTGAAAAAGTGGGGTGCGGTGGCCCACACCTTTGACCCACAGTCAGGAGGCAGAGTCACTCACATCTCTGTGTATTCTATGCCAGACTGGTCTACATAGTACATTTTGGGCCAGCCACTGCTACATCGTGAGACCTTGTTTCAGAAAGAATAAATAATACAAAACAAAACTTATAGAAAACAGTGGCTTTTGTTGGTTTGGGCATTTAGTTGACATGGAAGAACTTTTTTGTAAATCTTTATTAAGTTGAAAATTAATAGAAAGCACTTGATTTGTTCACAAACTGCAAAGAATCACTGCAGTTTAGACTATGCAATTGCAGGTACACACACTACTCTGAAAGGTGAGGGTATTAATTAGAAGGTGACTGATCTAAGCTAGCTCAGCCCTGTCTGAGTCTGTTCTACTTTTAGAAGCATGTTGGAAGTAACTGATAAGGAAAAGCTATATAAAGGTTCTGACTTTCCTGAAGGTCACAGACAGTGACACCTGCTCTAAGAATGTGTTTTCAGTGCATTTGTGTGCATGTTTTCTCATCTCAAAACAACCCCCAAATTACAGAATTTACCCTCTATAGAGTAATTAAAAATTCTATGTGTATGTGTGGTTATGTAACTTGGGCAGCTATGACACCAACTGGCATGCCAACATGAAAACAGGAAATCTCCTATGGTCTCAACTTCAGACAAAAATTAACTCAGGTACCAGTCTTCTACATTTCTGTTGCCATCCCTGCTCTTTGAATTTAACCTGTGATCCATATTTTTGTATAATCTGTCATTCTCAAGTCTAAGGTACTAGTCCAGCTCTCACAGACTATGCTGAACATATGCTGTTACGAGGGTTTTGCTTATAGGACTGGACAGTGACTAAGGGCACAGATTGTTCCAGTTCATAGAACAGCTTTGTTAGTGATTAACTGAATAAATCCAGCCCAAGTAGCCGACCTCACATTGTGTTCTACTTTCACTCCTGAGCTAGAGGACAATGTCAATCTCTGCTTTATTGGGTTGCCCAAAGATTAGATGGGCTGGTAGAGACATAGAGAGGTGTGCTACACACAGAGATGAAGCATTGCCGAGGTGGTAGGTGAACAGCAATGGAAACTACAAAAGCTAGATTCCAATTTAGCAAGCAGGAGAATCAGAATAATCCTTTAAAGCATGTCACATTTTTGTGCATTCTTGCTTAAATTTACCACAGAATTCTCTTCCATTGTACTTATAATATGATTCACAATCTTAGATCCTCAATCCTAAATTTCTGATCTGCTTTCTGGTAGCAAATCCATTGCATCTTGAGACATCCCCATTCTTGCTTTGCTCAGTGAACTCAACGTCCATCCCTTCTATGACTCAATCAAGCTATCTCATTGTTACTTGTTCCTCCCCTACTCTTTCTTGTCTGGTTACTCATCCTCTGGGTCTTCAGTCAGTTCCTGAGATGACTTCTTTAACTAGCCTGCTATAAGAGAATTCCATCTCAAATACTCATGGCTGTAATTCTGCTTCTTTCTGTTATTATTACAGTTACCATATCCTTGCTTCTATTGCCTTTTTGCTTAGTATGTTATTTGCCGCATTATATTAGTACAAACCACAAGAGCAAAGGTTCATATGTATCTTGTCCACCCCAGAAACACTAGCATTGCAGCTCAGAACATGAACTCTGAACAGAGTACATGACTCATAACTGTTTGTTATTTATTGATAATCTTTCGATAGCTTTATTTGCTTTTAAGTGAACTACTTATCTATGCTCCCAGATACTCACCTATGACTATGTTCAGGATATTTTGTTAAGCTAAAATTACCCCTCTACTTTTCACTTACAAATACTCAGTCCTTCCAGTTTTGTCTGTTAACATTATTACGACTACTTTTTTATTTCTACAGAACCTCCTGTTTTCATTGACCTTTCACATCAAAGCACTTAATTGTGACTTTAATTCTTCTCCTACAATGGTAATCCTTACAAATACAATATTCTAGTTCCTCAAGATGCAGTGTTATCATCTTAATTAAAATCTAGATCTTCATTTCAATAGGTTTTGTATTTAGCAATGCATACTCCTGGAGTGTCAAATGAGAACAATAATAAATATTTCTAATTAGTTTTATGTTAGAAGAAGTTAAGACATACATACTTATGCAAGCCAAACTTTAATCTTTACACCATAATATCTATTTAAAAATCCATCCCCTTATCCAAAAGGATTCTTTTGTGAGTTTTGTAAGACTTTGGTTTTGCTTGGGTGATAATGACACTTAACTTCCTAAAGTATTCCAGACTCTAAAAATTACAAGAACAAAACCTGCTGGAGACCATATGGAGACAAGTTCCACAAGACATTTGTGCAGTTGGCATCTGCTCCTATCAGAATTGGCACAGAAACTGACATCCTTGGGTCTCTGATTCTTCAGGCCAGGGATTACATGATGGTTTCATCATAGAATAGTATTGCAATTATTTGCCAAGATCTGGATTGGTGATTTATTTTTTTTAAGAATATTAAGTGATAACTCCTACTTTGATTTCTTTTCATTCAAACCATTCAATTTTTTTCCCCAAGGCAAGAGTTTCAGAATGAGAGCCCACATTTGCATGTCATTCCTGAAGCATTTCTTCTTGTCTAATGTGAACTCAGAGATGGAATATAAGAGTAACCTTTCCAGGCCCTGGGAGGGCAGGCCGGCTGGCAGGCAACTCAGCTACCATCAGGGCCCAGGTCCACCCCAGCATATATCTATGAGATACTGAAAGGAGCTGGTCATGAAGAACCACAGACACAGAGTGACATCACCATGACTCTGGGCAATGCAGAATATTCTAGAGGAGACTCGGTGATGGTCCAGTATTGATGGTTCTGTTAGAAACAGAACCTTGAACCAGACCAACAACTCATTGCAATGAACATTTGCATGGCAGGTTGTTTGGGAAAAAAATCATACTGTTTGACAAACTGCAGCTTCCAATGCCACTGCTACTAAACAACTGTGTGATGGAGAGATGAGAGAGATGGTAAAACCAATTGGTGCTTCCTCAGTGGAAGGAGGTGGAAACTAGAGACATGAAAACTGTGAAAAGTGTGAGAGAAGGCTATGGAGGGTGCTGGAACATGTCCTTGCTGAGTGGGGTCAACAGGGTGATATGCTGCAGCCTGGGGCTTGGACAGACTTAGCCCCTGAACAAGATTCCCAGGCACACGATCACCTTCGGTCTCACCAGTGACTAGATGTCCAAGACGAAGAATTGGATTGAGGCTCCTCAAAAAATTCCCCATGGTCCATACTTCCCCCCAGAAGCCATGTTGTTATTGTTGCCCCAGGCTGCGATGAAGCTCAGGGGCCATGTGCATGTCAAGTGGACTGTTCTGCTACTGAGGGCCATGTTTGGGTCCATCATCCTGCTTCACCCTAGGGTTGTACTGACATCTGAGGTCAGTGCAGCCTCTGAGAGCCATGCTGTTGTCCTTGATTTGTGCCACTGCCTGAGGCCGTGTTGATCTCTGTGGGCTGTGCTGCTTCCAAGGGCCCTGTTGATGTAAATGGCCTGTGCAGCTAGCTGAGGCCATGTTGGTGTCTGTGGCCCATCTTGCTCCAGAGGCCATGTTGATGTCCCTGGCCTGTGCTGCTCCTGAGGGTTATGATGGTGTCCATAGCTGATACTTTAGTGAAGGGTCATGTTGAAGACCATGATCCCTGCTGCCACCAGAGGCCAGGCAGATGTCTTGGACTATGCTGATGCGGAAGATCATGTGGCTGTTCATAGTCAGCACTATTGTCAGAAACTGCAGAATCCCAGGATTTATGCTCCCACTGACTGTGAAGGGCAAGGAAGCTATTTTTCCAGTGTTTTGATGATCATAGACACACAGTTGAGAAGGAGGGACATAGGAAGCTTCCCTTACAACCCTTACCAACACCCTAAACCCTCCCAAAAGTAACAGCCTTAAAAGGACACTATCAAAGGGGATTCCTAAAATTGTTGTAAGGTTGCTAAAGTGTAGCTCTCCACAATTAATAGCTTCTGGTGGAGGTGCAGGTGGAGGAGAGCTCAGTTTTCTTTAGGAGGCTGGCCACTGTGAGTTTGACCAGGAGTATATGGACAACACAAATTACTCTTAGGCTTCTTTCCTTCCTCCCTCCCTCTTTCCTTTCCTCCCTCCTTCTCTCTCTTCCTTCTTTCCTTCCTTCCTTCCTTCCTTCCTTCCTGTTTTTCTTTCTTCTTTTATTTGGGGGGGCATGAGAGAACTAAAATATGATCAGAGTACATTATGTGAAACTCCAAAATAATCAATGAAAATATTATGTTGGGCAAAAAAAGAGTAAATTTTATAAACACTCCCACTCCTTAAGAGCCAGAGGTAAAACTTACATTTCTGACCAGGTCTATTTCTTCACATAACATAACAGGTGCATAGCCCCATCTTCTCCTAAGAATTATGCCTGAGGATGCTTTGAGTTAAATGTATGCACAATATTTATAACCAGAAAAAATAAAGGACTAATGGTTCTTTGTCATGAATAATTCTATATGGTAGAAGTATTGATGGAAAGACAAGCTTCATTATATTACTCTGATAATCATTCATCTCTTATTGACACACATATAAAGGTTGACGCTTTTCAATTTTCCTAACTTTTAAAATATTTAGGATTTACTTTAATACTACAATGCAATGAATAACAAGCTTAATAGAACTATTCTTGTCAACATAAGTTGTCATCAACTGAAGACATAAGCCACTTTTATTTTAGACATCTTTAAGGTTCAAAGATGTTAAGTGAAACATGTCTTAATTCTTTTCATCATTTGCATTTTTATTTACATTATTAAAAAGCTGACTTAAAATTTCTCCTTAATGACTAGTATTATATAAATATGTACTATGAACAAAATAAAGAAATATAATACATATAATTTATATAAAAGGTAAATCATGAAGTTTAGGGATGTAGTTAGTTAGAAGAGTGCTTGTCTAGCAGGTATGAGGCCAAGGTCCAGTTACCAGCACCACAAAAGAAAAAAAAGGGCTTGGTGGCATAGAGCTGTCCTCTGAGCTCTTGGTAGTGAGAAGCACAAAGATCAAAGTTACCCTGTGCTTCATAGCAAATTCAAGTCTAGAATGGGATACATAATATACTATCTTTAAAAAAAGATAAAATTAAGGTAATTCCTGAGGGGCATGCATTAGAGTTGTACATATTTCCTTTGAATTTATTCACAAGAATTATCAGTGAAGATGTTAGGTCACGTTGAAGAAGAAAGGAATATATGATGAACTCTTAAAAGAAGGGCTTGAAGGTCTTAACCAGTCATTATTAGGCCACGGATGGGGGCAAATGCAGAGACCCAAAGCCAAACATTTGGACAGAGAGAGCACTCAAATTGGAGATCTTAACTGAGTCCCTTTCCTAGCAGAGAAACCCTATGGAAGGAGGGTGACTGTAAGAGTCAGAGGGTAGAGAATCAACCCAGAGGGGACAGAATCAATTAAGTAGAGCTCAACCAGGCTCACAGCGACTGAAGCAGAAATCACAGAGCCTGTGTGGGTCTGCGCTAGGTCCTCTTCATGTGTTGTGATGGTTGTTAGCTTGGTGATTTTTGTGAGACTTAACAGTGAAAGTGAAGGTATCTCTGATGTTTTTCTTTGTCTGCTCTTGGAACCCTTTTCCTCCTACTGGGTTTCCTTGACTAACCTTGATATGATGGTTTGTGCCTAGTCTTTGCATCTTCTTATGCTGTGTTCAATGGATATTCCCTGGGAGACCAGCTCTTTTCTGAAGGGAAAAGGAAGAGGAGTAGATCTGGGGAACAGAAGAGGTGAGAGGGGAGATGGAAGGAGTGGAGGGAGGGGAAACTGAGGTCAGGGTTTATTGAAAACAAAAAATAAATTAAAAATAATAAGAATTTAAAACAAGGTAGCAAAAAAGAAAACAAAACAAAAAACAAAACAGCAACAACAAAGAAAAAAAGAACCACCAAAGCTTTCAATGTTTACTGTTGGTTGAAGAAAGTGGCTCAGCAGGGAAACAGTCTAAGACTGACTTCAGAACAAGCTTTGCTAAGAACAGAATTTTAGCAACATAAAATCCTCGAGCTTGTTGAGAATTTGTGAAACATTTACTCACAGTCGAGAAAACCAACACCTGTGCTCAGAGAGAGACTCCAGAATTTGAGCCCTCTGATTCTATTGCAATTAGTCTTTGGGCCACAGATCACAAGCCTTCATTCAGGGCGTCACCCCTGAACTCACAGAGCAGAAGCATAGCCTCTCTTAATGAGGTCCTACCTGACACTGAAGGAACACTTAGTTCTCAACTGGGCCTGAATGGAAACAGTCAGGAAAATTCTTTTTGGAAGGTACTCTGTAGGCTACCTAAAGAGAAACAAGGACACCAACCCAGCCTCAAAACCTTTGACCTATAATCTGTCCTGCCAGTATAATATGCTAGTGCAATGGTGGCAAAGAATTTGTGGGAAAACCAACCAATGTCTGAATTGACCTAACACCCACTCCATGAGGAGGAACTCACAGATGACGCTGTGTATGTGTGTGACCAAGAAACAGAGACTAGATAGTACAGATATCTGGGGAAAACCAAACACTAATAGTCTTTTAAAAATCAATAAAATGATTCCTAATGGTATTCTCCTATACTCATAGATTTGAGCCTTCTCCAGGCATCATCAGAGAGGCTTCCTCCAGAAGCAAATAGAAACAGATGTAGAGACCCACAGCCAGAAATTATGGAGAGAGAGAGAGAGAGAGAGAGAGAGAGAGAGAGAGAGAGAGAGAGTCTAAACTGTAGGTCTTTATTTAATCCTTGCCTTCAGCGCTCATGGAATCCAAGGGAAGAAAAAATATAAGGGCCAGAAATGATGGAGGACACCAGGAGAACAAGGCCCTCTGAATCTACTAAACAAAGCACATATGAGCTCACAGAAACTGAAGCAGCAATCATAGGGCCTACATGGGTCTACACTAGGTGTTTTGACTATATGTTATAGCTATTAGCTTAGTACTATTTATGAGGTTTCTGACTGTATGACTGGATTGCCAACTCTTGTGCTTGTTCTTGGCACTGTTTTCCTTCTGTTGGGTTGCTGTGTCCGTCTTTGATAAGACAGTTTTTGCTTCATTTTATTATATTTTATTTTGCCATGTTTTGTTTTTATCTCTTGGAAGCCTGATATTAACTAATGAGAAACAGAAAGGGAATGGATCTTGAAGGAGGGAAGGTGGGAAGGAACTGGGAGGAGTAGAGGAAGGAGAAACTATTATACTTTATGAGAAAAGAATCTATTTTCAATTTTAAAGAAAGAAGCATTCCAAAAGTAGAATTTAAAATAATGTTACATTAAAGCCATAGAGAAATATTCTTTATGTTTACTCCACAAAAAGAACATATATATATATGTATATATATATATACATATATACACACATATGCATATAAATAAATATATAAACACACATTTGTGTATATATGTATATATATGTACATATACATTTTTTGGTATATTAAGTTATACCTCTTGGTGCTAATGCTTATCCAAGAGCCACAGACTACCAACCAACACTCCACTCTCAGACATGTGAAATGTTTCCCCAAAAAGTTGCTGGATGGAAAGTGAACTGGAGCTTCTGACCAGAGAAGTGCAAAAGATTCTCTATTAGAACTTGAAAATAATTCCATATTGCTGAAGAAACCACACACTTAGGACTTGGAAGAATCAAGTTGCAACTGGCCTTAAAGCCCATCTCTGAGGACTAGCTTTCATAGTGTTTGCAGGTGCTATTTGAGCTGTCAATGGATAAAGTAATCAATAGTCATACACACTTGTAATGTATATGAACCATATCGATGACTAGTATAATAAGATGTTGCCAGACATGAAATATATGCACTTATATCTTGGGGATAACCAACAGCCTGCTAATTGGACTTATGACATGCTTAATAATAGGGAACTCATGCTTCATACAGAAATCCCATGCAACTACATATTGCTGGTGAGGCCATGAACCCTAAAAGAGAACTTACTACTGTCAATTTCCTAAGCCAGTACAATCTTTAATTGTATTCTAGATATTTAGATATACCTGTAGATATAAAATATATCTACAAGCAAGTACAGCTTTCATCCCCATTGAATAAACTTCCTTTTACAGCAGACAGAAATAATTACAGAAACCACAATTGGTGAAAATGCAGAGAACAACTGATCATGAGGTGCCTAATGACAATGATAATATCTAAAACACAACCCCTGCACCCAAGACTCTGGGAACATTCTAGAAGAGGGGAATGAAGGCCTGTAAAGGCCATTGGACCAGGACATCTGTTATGAGGTAGTGTCTTCAATGTATGACAAGCAATTTGTATCCATGTACTGTCATCAATTTGGTAGCCTAAACAAGACCTAAAGAATGGAAAAATTAGTTCACATGGAAACATGAACAGAGGAAACTAACAAGGTCCTTCATCTAAATGAAAAGCTACAGATAATCATGCCTGATGAGAAAGACTCAATTTTCTCAAGGGATGGGCCCTCATAGATTATCTAAACACAAATGGTCAACCTTAGACAACACATATATGAGCAGCACCAAATGGATTCAGAAGGCTGCATTCATGTATACACATGTGGTATGTATGTATATCATATATATACATATATGCATGTATATGATATATCTATGTATATACATATATATATATATATATATCTCACACAAGCATATGTGGATATACAGTAATACAGTATTAATTTAAAAAGTAGAGGTCCCTACAGGAGCTAGCTCCAGGACAGCCTCCAAAGCCACAGAGAAACCCTGTCTCAAAAAAACAAAACAAAACAAAAAGTAAAAAAGGAAGAGGTCAATAATTTCAGAGAGTAGACAAGTTAGAGTGAGGAAAGGGAGGTTTAAAAGGTTATAAATATTGTATTCATGTATTATAATTTATTTATTTAAGTTTCATTTATATTCCAATCTCAATTCTCCCTCCAACCCTTCTTCCTACCTCCTGCCACCTTCCCACCCCAGCCCCACACTTTCTACTCCTCCTCAAGGTTAAGTGTTCCCATGAGGAGTCAGCAAAGTCTGACACATTAAGTTGGGGCAAGACCAAGCTCCTCTCCTGTGCTTTTAGGGAATAGGCTCTTCATGTACCAGGGTTAGATGCTTTTCCTACTGCCAGGGGCCACTCAGATAGTCCATGCTTCACAACTGTCTCCCACATACAGAGGACCCAATTCAATGCCATGCAGTCTCCACAGCTGTTGGTCTAGAGTTCATGAGTTTCCATGATCTTGGTTCAACTGTCTCTTTAGATTTCTCCATCATTATTTTGACCTCCCTTGCTCATATATTCCCTCCTCCCTCTCTTTGGCTGAATTCCCAGAGCTTGGCCTGGTTCTTGGTTGTGGATCTCTGCATCTGGTTCCATCAATCACCGGATGAGGGCTCTATGATGATAGTTGGGGTATTTACCAGTCTGATTACAGGAACGGGCCAATTTGGGCATCCTCTCCACTAATGGCAGGAGTCTTAGCTGAGAGTTGAAGAACAATGAAAGAAATATCTTAAACTTTTTAAATTAAAAAAGGAAAACACAAAGCCACCTAATAAGCTTAAATTAGGAACCTCATCTAGGGATCCACAAGCTATTTTATTTCAAACTTCTTTGGAAAATCAGTGTTATTGAAACATTGTCATGACCCTTCCACATCACCCACTGTACTTTGGCACTTCACAGCAGAGCAGAGTGTTGCAATGGAGACCATGTGGTCCAGAGATCTCACATGAACTTTTAAAGGAAAAGTCTATCATCTCCTGAACCAGAAAACAGAATCTCTAGGAATGGGGCAAGGAAAAAAAAAGGAAAGAAAGCTATCTATCTACAGGTTTTATCTCCATAGATTTTGTATGTTGAAAGGAAAATAACACTGTCCTTTTGAGCATATTTTACTAGGATTTCTTGTACATATTTGGTGATCAACATGGCAATCTAAAGAACAGAGCATGCACACAGGAACACATCTACATCCACATTCTCGCATGCTGTTAGACAAAAAGTAGTATTTTTATTCTTTTATCTGATGTGGATAAACTATGACACTGCAATAAATAATGTTTTACTTTATTGGATATGAAGAATTCTGTTTTCTTCACGTTTTGTTTTTGCACTTTTATATATAGGTCTGGTGGTAGTGTTGGTGGCAACTGTTTGTTGGTGTTTGTGTGTTTGTGTGTATGTGTGTGTGTTATGGGTGAGTGAAGGAACTTGTGACACAGATTGAAGTCAGTGGATATAATTTTGCGAACCAGTCCTTGCTCTCAACCTTGTATCATGGGTCTTTCATGTTCACCAAAGTGTATCCCATCCTCACTGGTCCCCAAGTTTCAGAAGGTTCTCCTGTCATCATCTCTCATCTCACCACAAATACACTAGAATTGCACAGTAGCACATATCCAGCTTTTATGTGTATTCTAAGAACTTAAATTCAGGTCACCAAGCCTGTTTGGCAAGCAATCTTTCCTAGGACCCTTATTTATATTATTCTAAACCTATGTTGGGTATGTTTGGACTTGTACTTCAAACTTTTCATCTTCATCATTTCAAAATTCTTATCTAACAGACATTGAAACTTCATTAACATATCATGTAAATAGTAACTTTCCATGAATCCATGAGTTCTACTAATAAGTAGTAGTCTAATTAAAATACCATTTTTATTTTTATCTACCAAACTAATGAATATGCATAATCTTTTTAAAATATATGATCTGATAGCTAGGAGGAGCTGAAACTTTGTGTTCTTCACTCAGTATAAAAATATCTGCTATGCTAAGCAAATGAGGGCCTGCTTTGATGGTGAAACTCAGCAGGCCTCTTAAAAACATCATCGTGAATAAATCAAGAATTTAGCACACAAAGAACCACTGAATTTATTTATAAACCGATTTAAATAGTGATTCTAGATTTATCAGGACTCTGGCTTTTTCCATACAAAATTTTGTAGCCTGTATGAAACTAAGATTTGGTTTATTATACAACCTCAAGATTAATGTGCTATTCTATTAGATGAAAAATATTGACCCAAATGAATGACTATTAAATCTAAAATCTTCTATGACCTTAACATGCTACCTGCTAATGTACAGCCAATTCTTACAGGAATAAAAACATCCTGAAATTCAATTCACTAAATGAGTCCCTCAACCATGCTCTTAAAAAACTATTCTGAACTCTAATTGATTCCGTAAATGTTCCAGCAGAAAGCTTTCTGCATGGGAATAGGATGTTGGCCAGCCAGGATCCCCAACAATTTTGCCTGGGTAAGTAAACCTAAGAGAGATGTTGGCAGCCATCCCCAGTGAGGTTTTCCTAAGCCTACAAGAATGCCTTTAAATCCTGAAACTGGTGAAAATAGCTCTTCGGATATTCACACTTTCCAATACCTCATTTTCCTCCCAACCTGATTTATAACATTTTGGTTCATTGGCTTTCAAACCCAAATAAACTTATTGAGTATTCAGGGGGAAATGGGAAAGATCTAGGGATGCTGGGAAGACAAACAGATAAACAAAACAACTGTAAGAAATTAGGAAACCCTGAAGTAGAGATGCAGGGAATACAGCACAGATTTACTTGATAAAGGAATACTGTATCGAGAGAGAGAGAGAGAGAGAGAGAGAGAGAGAGAGAGAGAGAGAGAGAGAGAGAGAGAGAGAGAGAGAGAGAGAGAGAGAGGAAGAAGAAGGAGAGGAGGAGGAGGAGAGGGGAGAAGGAGGAGGAGGAGGAGGAGGAGGAGGAGGGAGAATGTAGTGAGACAGGGTTGGCAGGGAATAGACCAATACAGGCAAATACAATGGCCATCTGGAAGCAGAACTGCTCAGCCTTATGAACATTGAAATGATTTAACAACATCCCTGGAGGAGTTGTAAAATGTTTTGTTCCTGGAAGTGTTTATACTCAAGCTAGGTAAGTTGACACAGTAAAGTGATTTAGTTGACATTTCTGGGTGTCCTTCCAACTCTGATTCTTTGACTTGGTAACTTAGGAATGACAAAGGTGATGTAAAAAGATGTAGATGGACGATGCATGTATGTGAGGCCCACACATATTTACACTGTGCCTCAGGACTTAACTCTGCTGCAGCCTGGATTGACTTGAAAATGCATCACACTTTGCAGGAAACCATTCATGAAAGTGCTAAAGAGTGACTCAGTACAAGTCTCTGGCATTATTTCACCCATAAATAAAATTGGCCTTCTCACATCCTCAATATTCCAACATTAATTTTCCTACAGCCTAAAAGTCTGCTCTCTGAATACCTTTAATACTATTTCTGTAATCTTCACTAGATATTTTCCACGTTCTTAATGAGATGTCCAATGCAAATGAAATAAACCATGATTTTCCTCCAAATTTTACAAAGTATTGACTCCATTATAATGAAATTTTATTCTATAAAATGAGTTATACTTCGCTGAAAATAATTGGTCTTAATCTTTCTTCTTGATGTGCTTTTCATCTTGATGGCTTAGATTTGTGGGGATGAGAGGATAGCCAATTCTATACGTGTGTATTACATCTGAATTCAACTGCCCATGCTTCTACTTTTCTTAGAGCCATCAGACATTAAAAATATATAACAAGTTTTATATTACTATAATGTAATTCATACAGAGGGTCTAACAATGAGTCAAGCTTAGTGGTAGTGGGCCATTTTTGAAGTCTAATCCTCTGTTAATCTCCAATTTATAGCTGCTTTTGTTAGGAGCAACATTGTATTTTAAAGCTGCATTTTCAATTAGATATGCATTAAAAGCTTTGCAGTATTCCTACCTGGTTGAAATTTCTACCAGGACTTTTTGTTTTCCTTTTGCCATCATTTTAAGTGAGCCTTTAAAAATCACTCTGATACCATGTTTCACATGTATTCATTTTTGTTATTTTATGCATTTCATTTTACTCTAGTAATTACTGGCTTTCAATTCTTTACACGTGCCAACCAATTTATCACATGTACTTAACATTTTTTCATACTTTTCATTTTAAATACTCTAACATCTAGCCAACATCCTATTGGTGTCCGCTATTTCTGCTCATATTTCAGTGCTAATTATCTTAGTGTAAGACATTTTGGAATGATTTATGAGTTCATCAGAAAAATAATGATTTAAATTGTTTAATGTAATTAACCTATTTAGTCATTGCTTCTCAAAAAAGATACACATGGGAAGGAAAATATACTGTTCTTGTTAAACCTTTGGTGTAAACAAAGAGGCCTGTTTTCTCTGGGTTATGTAGCAGTTCTATCTGAGATTAAAACCTCCTGTTTTGGAGAGAAACATCTCAAGACAGGATTTTTACAGAGAGGTTAAACTTGAGAATATTTTTTAATTTTGAGAATATTTATTCCAATACTTACAAGATGGTTGTATAGTCTTTATGAACTAAGTTACAGAGTCAGTATACTTCATTTCTGAGGTGTACATGTCTTACAGGAGTATTGCTTGATTTGTTAAAAGGCTTACTTTTTATTTATTTATTTTTCTTATTTTACATATCAAAAAAATTTTAAGGGAGATGAAATGCTGCAGGAAAGCTGGTTAAAATAGGAAGTAGACATTTCAACTAGCTTCAGGAGGTCCCTGAAACTGGACAAGTTCACTAGAACCTTCTCTCTCAAGAATATATAAAAAGTAGCAATTGCTTAAAATGTACTCAGACACAGAAGAGTCTCAGAAAATTCCAGGTCTCTGGAACAAGTGGAAAACAGCTGAACTACCCAGAAGAAGCAAAGGTGGGCTGAGAGCCACCTAGAAAGGCTCAGACCAACTGAATCACCTAGAATGGATTCTCTCTGTTGAGATGCCTGTAAAATGAGCATTGCTGTTCAGGTCCCCAGCTTTGGGGAGCTGTCACTCACGATAGGGTAGACTCTAAGTCAGTTATTTCTGCTCAGAATCCATTTTCCTATAAGTAGCTCTAATAAAACCCATTGGTTCACCAAATTGGATATTTGTGGTGTTTGTACTTAGATCTGTTGTGAGATTTCTATTTGGGATCTGTGTGTGTGTGTGTGTGTGTGTGTGTGTGTGTGTGTGTGTGTGTGTGTGTGTGTGTGTGCTTCATCTCCCCAGCAAAAGTCTGTCACATAACAATCAGAAATGACAGTTTTTCAAACATAAAAGGTTAATGAAAATGAGAAAAATTTAGAAGATCTCCAAGAATAATTTTAAGAACTATTATTTGTCACTGGCATGTTATTTGCATGTGGACCCTGTAAATACAATAGTTGGATTTATCAAAGTAAACACAGAGAAGATGAGAACTTGAAGAGAAGAACAATATACTCTTTTCCTTAGGTAGGCAGTGCCAGTGAGGAGGGGAAGGGGATGGCCATACAGATACAATCTCACTTGTTTCTGACTTGCTGAAAAGCAGGACAAGTTCTGCAGAGGAGCTATCTCTTGCCCTGGACAAACTCCTCTATCTTGCAGCATCTCTGCATCATTTCTCTTGTGAGAATTTCTCACTTCTCCATAATTTGCCCAAGTTAATTGGCCATTTGGGCCCTGGCTATAGTTGGCAAGGCACCACTAAGTATTCCTTGGGAGCAATTGCTCTGGCTAAGCAGTAAAAAAAAAAAAAAAAAAAGGAAAAAAGGGGAAATTGACTGTGAAGCTGGAGAAAAAAAAAAGTAAGATGCAAATCCTTCTGAGGAACAGTACCGCCACTCACACATGTTCAGATTTAATTGTAGTTCTAATTGGCTTTCATTTTTTCATCACAATTGTCACAGACTCCTACTAGACAAGAGAACAGTAAGTTTCATAGTATGCTATTGGAGTAGCAAAACAATATAGAGAAGAAAATTTAACACAGATTGGCTAACATCAGTTCACTTCAAATTACTTTTTAGAAAGGATTAAAGCAGAGAGTACTTCTCACATTGTACTGGTTCAGCTATACCAGAGGCTTCTGTTTTCAAACAAGAAGGACTGTTGAGGGAATCTTTTGTCTTAGTTAAAGCTTTAGTTTGATTGCATGGTATTTAGCAAGAGAGGTAGCATCTTGCTAAAAGCAGGAGCTTTGGCAAAAATAATGGGCTTCTATAATGTTTGTTTATACTATACATTTTAAGTACTTATAATACATGTAATCTTGTGGTTTTGGCTTATTTCACCTATGTATCATCTTTCTCTGAATCATCTGTCTATATCTATCATCTATCTATCATTTATCTATTTATCTATCTATCTGTTTTTGTCATCTATCATCTACCTCAGAAAATTTTTCCAGATGTATTAGCTATCCTATTACCTTTCTAAGTCTTGTCCTAATTTATAAACTATTTATATGATGCCCCTGAGATGCTTCTTCTTATGATTGTCTAAGTTCATTACTTCCTATGCTCATCTGTATCAGCAATTGAATTTGTTAGGATGTTTTCATGATGATCCATCCCTATTTCTAACACATCTCCTTTAACACCACATTACCTATTATTACTTCTACCCAGTTTCTGATTAGCAGCAGTGTTCTAAAAGCTGGCAAAAGCAGTTTCCCAATTTTAATCTTTGTACAAAGATACCTAGTGTACCTCAGCTCAGTCTAGTCTCCCCAAATTAAGCACCCGCTCTTCCCTGAAAACCACAGTGCATCCCTCTCCATTCATTGGCATTAAAATATCTGGAATGATTTTTACTATTTCATCAATGTATTTAATCCCTCTTTGTAAACAAAGAAAATTAATTTTGATCTTTTCAATACATAAAAAGGATAAATGAAACATTCTGAGTATATAAATAAAAAAATAAGGATTAAATGGCTTACTGACAAGTTTATGGTTAAAAAAATCACAAAAAAGTATTCCTTTTCCAATATTTAAACATTATGAACAAATGCTAGAGTGAAGGTTTACTGAATTCTGATGAGAATGTAATAAAACATATTAAATGAAACACAGAAATTTAATCGATCTGGAAATAGAAAGGATATTCTGAAGGTAGACACTTGTTTCCCTCCCTTACCTTATAACTGTTGGGACAATGGACTCCAAGGAATTAGAAATTCCTCAGAATCTCACACTTGGGGAACAGAAAGGCTGAAGCCAGGATGCCTTTCTCTTCCAGAAACTTTACAGGGGCCTGAAAACTTGACAGACAACCTAGAAAGACAGAGTGGATACAATGGAGGGATAGCTTTGTGCAGAACCATGTCCCGAGAACTATCAGATCATAAATAACTCTTGTCCTCTCTTTAATTCTAAATCTCATGTCAGAACTCTGCTTTCTCTTCTGTCTAAAATGGCCACACTGAATAAAGAAACTTCTTTGCTCATCACTATTCTTAACAAGTTAATTGGCATATTGAATGAACACGGCTGGCAGTAGCCTGTTACAATTACCAGTTCCTGGACTTTAATCCTAAAATCTTCAGTAATGGAAAATCAAATGTTAGAAAACAATAAAAGTTCCTCATGAAATTGCATAGGGATATAAATTGCAAATGTATTTATTTATTCCATTCTCTATATTTTAACATTGGAATGTAAATAGTTATGAAGGACAAAGAAAAAAATGTACTTTGTAATTTGAGTAAAACAGTTTAAACACAATGGCTGAAATTTTACTAAGATGTGGAGAGTTTTAAGAGAAACAGTGATAAATTATATATTACCTAATTTTCAATGAGAAAAACTGTTGAAATCATTAATCTTGGAATCACTATTATATTGTGGTTAAACTTGTATTTTCCTTTTAGGGAAATAGATAAATAATATAGCAAACATACTTTATCTTGTTAGGGTTCTTGTTAGGGTTAGTAGTTCTGAAATTATATTTTAGCTATTGCTACATACTAATGGAATGAAAACATAGAATGATGAAATAGATACACATCACACTTCATTAAGACTTTTTCCTCACCTTATACCCCAAGATTATGCTTTCACAAATGTATGAAATGTACATTAATTCAGACATATGGCGTTGCTTGAAAGGTTGATACTAGAATAAGGACTTTATTCTGCAGTCTCAACAGTACCTGTATATCCAGAGAACATGAACTCAGTATGTTGAAGAGACATCTGCACACATATGTTCACTGCAGTAATATTCACAGTAGCTAAGGAGAAGCAACCTAACTGTCCAATACTTTATGTTAGTATATGATTTATATATTCATATACAACTTAATCTGATAGTATGTTCCCATGTATTTCAAATTGTTATTGTTTTCCATG
Organism: Cricetiscus sungorus; assembly: GCA_030556225.1. Taxonomy (NCBI): domain Eukaryota; kingdom Metazoa; phylum Chordata; class Mammalia; order Rodentia; family Cricetidae; genus Cricetiscus; species Cricetiscus sungorus. The sequence continues at coordinate 112,183,808 of JANBXA010000651.1, read as the reverse complement.
GAACTTAACCCTTAAAATCATACAGTAACCTTCTTATCTATTGATACTGCTTTTGATTTAAAGTCTACTTAGTCTAATTTATATATGGCCATTCCTATCTTACATTTTATTTGCATACATAGCAGATTCTCTATCTCCATTATCAGTCTATTTGTGTTCTTAGACATAAAGTGAGCTTCTAATAAGCAATATTCAATTGGGTCTTCCATTTCATAACCATTCAGTTGCTGTAGGTCTTTTAAATGGAAACTATAATCAATTTATTATCAAGGTGATTATTTTAGGAAAGGGCTTTATATAGCATTTTTAAACCTTGTTTTCTTGAAATTCTTTTGTATTCTCTAATCTCTTCCTCTATCTTCTTTAGTAGGTAAATAATTACTCCAACAGTAGAGTTTTTATTATTACTTTGGTCACTTATATATTTTCCTTTGTGATTATATGTTTAAAAAATATATTATGTTATATAACAAGCTGTTTTAAAATGCTAACATAAAATGGCTGTAAAGATATGCACAGACAAAAAATTATGAGAAAAATATTTTAAGAAAATTCCATTTGTGTTTCATTTCTCCTAGCATTTTTAATTTTCAACATTGGTTCAATATCTTAAAGTTTTATGCAGTTATTACTTTTAATTGCTTTGCTTTTTATTCTCCATAATAAAGGTCTAAGTGTCTTATATAAATGGCTTACATTACCAAAGCATTATGAATTTATTTGTATAATTGCTCTTATCAGTGTTTTTCATATCTTTCCATGTTTTCTTCCTATTAATGCCTTTCTTTCAGTTTGAAGAATATTCTTTTATTGGAGAGCAGGTGGAATATATAATCTTTCAGCTTTTGTTTTTTTACTCTCTTATTATTCCTTCATTTCTAGAGTGGGTATTGTGATTAGTGGACATTATTTATATTCATCACTGTCAAAAATCTATAAGATTTCTGCTTAGATGTTTCTGCCAGGAGAGATGAAACTTTCCTATGCATCATGTTTAAGTCTTTTTCTTTCTTTTTTTATTATAATATAATTTAACAATTTCACATGTCGATCCCAGTTTCCTCTCTCTCCCTCCCTCCCTGCATCTCTCCCTCTCTCCCTCTTACCCACTTACCCTCTTTCCCCCCTCACATGTACCCTGACCACCCTCCCTCCCATCATCCCCACCCCCATTCCACATGTAGGGCTATGCTGTCCAGGTGGGGGCATGTAAATCTGTCAAGTCATTTGAAGTAGGGACTAGAACTTCTCTCCTGTCTCTAGGTTAAGGGAGTATCCCTCCATGGGGGATGTGACCTCAAGGTCCTTTTTTTCTTGCAACTGGCTTTGAGAATTTTCCTCTACTTTTCACCTTTGTGATAATCATGAGACTTGGCTGAATTAAATTTGCCTGATCACCTTTGATTCTCTTGTGTTAGAACTCTATCCTTCTGTGTTTGAGAACTTTGCCATTGTTTCCTTAGAGTGAGGGTTTTACCCATTTCATATTATCTTTCCTCCTTGAGCAAAAGTAATAGGAGTGTTTGCTCTTAATGCAGTCCTAAAATTTTGTAAATCTTTCTTTGTTCCTCATTTATTTTTCTTTTCCAAATGTACATTTTAAACAGCCTGTTTGCACTCACTAATCGTTTCTTCCATTTGATTCAATTCTGCTACTTGAGCCTTCTGTTGTTGTTGTTGTTGTTGTTGTTTTAATTGTGTTTAATGTTTATTTCAGCTCCAGGATTTGACTTTTAAAAGTTGTTTACATTTCTTCAAATCTTATGGTTAGAGTTTTGAAAAGTCTTCCTGAGTTTTTTTCATGATCATTGAGATTTCCTTAAAACAGCTAACTTAAAGTTCCTCAAACTGATTCATGCCTACTTAAAGATAGGTACTTGATTTATTCACACTTGGTGAAGCCTGGGTTTACTGGGAGATTTTATTGCTATGTACTGTCATTTGGGCATTGAAGAATTAGGTATGTATTCCAGTCTTTCAATGATGGCTTTGTAGGTTGGATGTGGTGGTGCATACCTTTAACCCCAGCACTCAGAGACAAAGGCAGATGGGTCTCTGTGAGTTTAGGCCAGCCCAGTCTACAGAGTGAGCTCCAAGACAGAAAGAACTACATATAATGACCTTGTCTCAAACAAACAAACAAACAAACAAACAACAAAAACAAAAACAAACAAGGAAATCAGTGTTTTTATTTGTGTCTAAGCAGGGTAGTAATTTTCCCCAAGCCTGTGGGCTCAGCACTGAGTAGCTGATTTGTTCAGCTTTGTTCAGATTTGGTAGGAGTCAGCTCTCGGGCCCTTGCCACTGTTTCAGTGTCTGAGGGTAATCAATGCCTTGGTTTGGTGCATCATTCAGAAATAAACAGGAAAACACATAGCAAGAGTGGCATGGCCTCACCAGTTTGTCTATGGGACGTGATGCCTCCACATACTTCATTTGTACTCGCTGTCAGCTTGTCAGGATCTACAGAGCTCTGTTCAGTCGGAGCAGATTATGGTGTATGGAACAATTATTCTCTTCTATGGCACATTTGTAGCTGACGCTGCTACCAGCCTGTATCCAACCCTGCAGCTATAGCCTAAGGTCAAAACATCAGTAGGGAAAGTCTAAGGCCCTCATGGTTAGTCTATATATTGCTGAGGGGAGCTCAGGAGACAGAAGCACTGCAATTTGCCATGGGCAATGCCAGCTGAGGCCCCATATCCTACCCTAGCACTGGAGCTATTTAAGTGGTTCCATCCACAACAGGCCTAGGGATGGAGGAATTGGAGTTTCTCGGTATCAGTGGTCCATCCACAGCAGGCCTAGGGATAGAGGAATTAGGATTTCTCAGTATCAGTGATCCACCCACAGCAGGCCCAGGGATGAGGCATTACAATTGTCTTTGTATCAGGTTTTACTGATCCAGCAGCAAGATTTAGGGAACAATCTTTTGTTTATTGCTTAAGCTCTATACTCAATAACAACAATAAAATAATTCAAATGAGCCAGGTGTACTCTTTAGAGTTAACACATCATAGAGTACCATGAAGCATTAGAGTTACATCACAGCCAAAGCATGTCTTGAATTATATTTCTCAAGCATGTGCATAGCACTTCTTTAAAATTATCAAATCTATACTCCTGTGTGTGTGGAGTGGGATTGTATAAATATGTTTAGTTTAAAGAGATTACCATCAATATTAAATATATTTGAAATTATAATCCTTAAAAATACATTAACCTTTAATTCTTGTCTTATAAACCAATACTGTAGAATATTAACATTCTTTTTATATTTTATTTTACATGTGGATCCCAGTTCCCTCTCCCTCCCTCTTATCCTCTCTCCTCCCTCACATGCACCCTGACCACTCTCCCCCTCCTATCCCCCCATCCCCATTCCACATGTAGGGCTACACCATCCAGGTGGGGTCATGTAAATCTGTCAAGTCATTTGAAGTAGGGACTAGGACTTCTCTCCTGTCTCTAGGGTAAGGGAGTATCCCTTCATGAGGGATGTGTCCACAAGGTCTTCTTGTGCACCAGGAATACATCCTGGTTCCACTGTCTGAGGTTCCTTAGACTGCTTAGTCCTTCTAGCTGAGACTATATTCAGGGGGTCTGAGTCAGTCCCATGCTGGATTCCCAGCTATCAGTCTGGGGAGCCCATTAGCTCCTCCTTGTTTAGGTTAGCTGTTTCTATGTGTTTCTGTAACCTGGTCTCGTCCTCTATCTCTGTATCTGGATTCTAGTTCGACTCAGTGTTTAGTTATGGGTGTTTGCTTCTGTTTTCAACAGGTACTAGATGAGGGCTCCATGATGGTGGATAAGTTAGTTGTTGATCTCATATCAGGGAAGGGCATTTACGGTAGTCTTTCCACAATTTCCACGGTTGCTCAAATTGTTAGTTGGAGTCAGTCTTGTAGGTCTCTAGAACTTCCTTTAGGTTCAGTTTTCTCTTCAAACCAATGTCTCCCTCTTTATGTTCTCTCTCTCTCTCCCTCCCTCCCTCCCTCTCTCCCTCCCTCCCTCCCTCCCTCCCTCCCTCCCCCCCCCCTCTCTCTCTCTCTCTCTCTCTCTTCTGTCTTCTATTCCTACCCTGATTCAATCTTCCTAGTCCCACGGTGCTTTCTTCTACTCCCCTTCTCTTTCTCCTAATTCTCTCTCCATTCACTGCCCCCCCCACTTCCCATGTGCTCTGGGGGACTTGTCCCTTCCCGCTTCTGTGAGGGACCTTATATGAATCTCTTAGAATACACCTTGTATCCTAGTTCCTCTGGTGGTGTGAATTATAGGCTGGGGATCCTTTGCTCTAGGTCTAAAATCCATATATGAGCGAATACATACCATGTTCCTCTTTCTGTGACTGGGTTACCTCATTCAGGATGGTTTCTTCAAGTTCTATCCACTTGTCTGCAAATTTCAAGATTCCATTATTTTTTTCTTCAGAGTAGTATTCCATTGTGTAGATGTGCCACATCTTCTTTATCCATTCTTCAGTTGAGGGGCATCTAGGTTGCTTCCAAGTTCTTGCTATTACAAATAATGCTGCTATGAACATAGTTGAGCATATGTCTTTGTTTCATGGATGTGGATCATTTGAATATATGCCTAAGAGGGGAATTGCTGGGTCCTGTGGTAAACTAATTCCCACTTTCCTGAGGAACTGCCATACTGATCTCCAAAATGGCTGTACAAGTCTGCACTCCCACCAGCAGTAGAGGAGTGTTCCCCTTTCTCCGCATCCTCTCCAGCATAAGTTGTCATTGGTGTTTCTAATTTTATTCATTCTGACAGGAGTGAGATAGTATCTCAAAGTTGTTTTGATTTGCATTTCCCTGATAGCTAAGGATGTTGAGCACTTTCTTAAGTGTCTTTCAGCCTTTTTGATTTTCTCTATTTAGAATTCTTTCCTCAATTCTGTACCCCATTTTTAATAGGGTTATTTGGTGTTTTGTTGACTAGTTTCTTGAGTTCTTGTATATTTTGGAGATCAGCCCTTTGTCAAATGTAAGATTGGTGAAAATCTTTTCCCAGTCTGTGGGCTGTTGTTTAGTCTTGTCCACTGTGTCCTTTGTCTTACAGAAGCTTCTAAGTTTGAGGAGGTCCCATTTATAAATTGCTGATCTCAGTGTCTGTGCTATGTTCAGGAAGCAGTCTCCTATACCAATTTGTTACTTTCTCTTCTAAGAGGTTCAGTGTGGCTGGATTTATGTTGAGGTCTCTTAATATATTAAGTAAATAAATAAACATAACTATGCAAAACATTCTTAATGGCAGTAGTATCTGCTAAAAATATTTAGGTGTGGGTATTTAACCTGGATTAACCTCAGAGACTAAGAAAGCAAGAAGGAATAGCAGTGGGAGGGGTAGGGTGAGAGGAGAGGAGATGTAGAGAGAGAAACAGAAGGGTGCAGATGTTATAAAGCATGAATGGGAAAAATGGAGAGGAGAAAAGTTACCTGTGGGGGGAGAGGGAGAGAAGGCACCAAGATAGACAGAGAAGGAATAAAGAACACAAAGGATGGTTGAAAAAGTCAGAGAGCAAAGTATCATTTTATGCTTACTTAAAAATACACATATAAAGGCTGTGAGGTAGTGATGTGTCCCTTTAACCACAAAGCTTGAAAGGCAGTGGCAACTGAATCTCTGTGAGTTTGAGACCAGCCTGGTCTACAAAGTGAGTTTCAAGACAATGTGGTCTACACAGAGATACTTTGTCTCAAAACAAAAACAAAAACAAACAAACAAACAAAACATAGTACTTATATACTACATAAATATGTGTATATATATATTTATTTAAATGATCTTATGCCACTTGTGATTATAATTCTGTCTCAAGAGCCACAGAGTCTTTTCTCATCTATTTAAAAATATCAAATGTTATTTACATAGTTCATAGAACAAATATGTTCTGTGCTCATAGTAGGCAAGGGACTATTTGAGTGCACGGGATATAGCAGGAATGAAAGTGTCAGTCTGTTCTATGACACTTATGCTCTAGTTATGGAGACATTGACTATTGTGATGGGTAATATTAAGGAAAATAAGCAACTCAATAATACTACAAGGGATGCTGTCGTTGGGAGCTTGGGATATGGCTCAGTCAATAAAGTAGTTAGTACCCAATCATGATGACCATAGTTTGAATCTCCAAAACCCTCATAAAACCAGGTAAAGTAGTATACTCCTATAATCCCAGTGTCAGAAAACCAGAGACAGTTGGACTTTGGGGACTCACTAGTCAGCTAAGCAGGAGCTTCAGGTTCAGTGAGAAGCTCTGTCTGAGAAGCAGGTGAAGTGTGATTGAGGAAAGAGACTGACATGGGCTTCTATAGCATGCATGCACGCGTGCACATATGTGCACACACATACACGCACACACACACACACTCACACATCCTACACATGGGCCTCTGGCCTCCATAACATGTGTACACATACATCCCACAAATGGACCTCTGACCTACATGGTATGCACACACACACACACACACACACACACACACACACACACACAGTCCCCACATACAACATGAAGCACAAAAAGGAGGCTGGGAGTACAATTGCTCTCTCCCGTGGGAATAGACCAAGATCATATGATATATGAAGAATCTGTTAGATAATAGTAATTGGAAGGAAGAGCAGCAGGGGTGAGATGCTTTTATTTCTCCCATTTTGAGTTATTTATTTTTCTATATAATACAAACAATGAGATAAAAAACTATATAATTAAGCATAACAACATAAATGAAATTCATATTATTAAACTGATAAGCCAACTAGATAAAGTAAGAATTTAATTCATCTCACTGAATATACATACCCTTTGTGTAAAGTATTTCAAAGGCAGAGGGCAATGAATGCTAAACTTTAATAAACAGGTATGTTATAGATGTTTTTACCAGTGCTATAATTCTGAAACCATCTTATACATAAATTAAAGCAAATGAGCTAGGATCAAATGAAAGATGGAACTTTCTCTATGGAAAGAGATAGATTTTACCTATGTAATTGTAGAAAATGAGACAAACTGTTTTCTTGCAGGGCTTTCAAGGGGTAGATACTTCCTGAAACATGAAGCCTATATAATTCTGCCAAAGGACAATGAAGAGTGCAAGGTTAGGTGTAAAAACTTGGAAGGGGCACATTAGTGTCACAGAAACCTATTCTCTGACTTGATGGTTCCATTTAATATGAAATCCTAGGTGTAGTGACATGCCATGTACACTGGAGACTATTAGGAAAAGTCACCCCTAGTGCCCAGAGATTGCTTTCTCCATACATGTCTCAGAGGAAGGGATTGTGATTCCATATTGGGGCATTGAGCTAGGAAAGTAGGAAGCAATCCTGAAACACATTGCATCAAACTTCAGGATGTGTTCAGATTAAATCAATGGCATTGGAATGATCAAGAGTCAAATAGATCAGATCCTAATAGCTGAGCCTGTAACTTCTGGAGCATCAAAACTAACTCTCAGTAATGGGCAACAGGGAGAAACAAAAGCAGTAACTGAAATTCAGCTATGCATACAAAGCAAAGGAGGATATTTGGGAACTTTCCTTAAGTATAGGTCTGGGTGGCTCTCTTCATGAGGCAGCTATAAAAACATTTTGGAACAATTTGGTTAATTTAAAAGTTAATTGTGCCTTACCTGATAATGCTAACTGTCATGAATTTGCTCATGATCTCATATTGAAGTTGGAGGAAAATCCTGTTAGGAATCATGTACTAAATTGATTATTACGTAATGAGCAATCTTTAGAGGATGTAAGGAAAAGCACATATACGTGTGTACACATACTCATATTGCTTGTAACTCTTTGAAGAATCAAGAAGATTAATATAGATAATACATAATAACATACAGAAAACAACCCTACACAAACCACTACAGGCAACAAGGGAATGCTGAAATAGTATTGCCCAAGAAAGAGCATATCAATTGGTTATCTTTTACCAAATGGTGAACCCTGAAAACATAAATACAAGTAGCATCATACAGCCTGAGAAGGGTATATTTCTTTATTTAGGAATATATATGCGTATCCACACATGTATATAAAATCAATTAATGAAAGAGGCCATGAATTTTGAAAGAGAACAAGGTGGGATATGGGGGAGGGTTTGAAGAGATAAAAGGGAAGGAAAAAATGATGTAGTTAATATAATCTCAAAAAAGATAAAGAAGTAAAGGAGTAATTTTTTAAAAATGGAGTCCAGAGTGACACCCAGCGAAAAGAGAAGACAGGAAGAGAGAGAGAGAGAGAGAGAGAGAGAGAGAGAGAGAGAGAGAGAGAGAGAGAGAGAGAGAGAGAGAGAGGAGGGAGGGAGGGAGGGAGGGAGGGAGGGAGGGAGGGAGGGAGGGAGGGAGGGAGGGAGAGAACTCACATATAAGCTACATATTTTTAAGTTCAGGAGAACGTGTTCTGATTTTTTTGAGACTTTAACAACTTAAAACAAAGATACATGTGAGTCTGATAACAAGGAATAGAAGAATGATGAGACATCTATCCTGTTTTTGTCTCAACAAAGCAAGGCAACCCTCTTCTCTGACAAAGGCAAACATGGAACACCTATACTGGGATATGAATGGTGAGTTCTAAAATACTGCTTTTAAATACAATATGATATGTATTACACACACACACACACACACACACACACACACACAGAGAGAGAGAGAGAGAGAGAGAGAGAGATACACATTATTTCTTGAGAAGAAAAGTTCACACTTTACACTAATTCAAAGATAATCATGAATACACAAAGGAAGATATTTTAAATGTCTGTATGATGAGCAAACTGAAATACAAACCTAATTAAAAGCAGTTCAATAGAAAATCAAAGTCATCACAAAATAGTCATGAGTTTAACAAGTTGTTAGCATTTCCTCCAAAACCCAGACAAGTGTCCATTAAACTAAGTGGAGCTGGTCTGGGGCTTAGCTGTACAGGAGGCAGGTTGATCCTTCACCTTGGCTTCTCTTCTCATTTGAGGTCTCTCCCTCCCTTTGTGGCTTGCCACCTAAAGCAGATGGTTTTACCTATTCATTCAATCGATGTATTAGCTAATGTTTTTATTTGTGTGGTAATACACCATGGCCAAAGCAACTAGTACAAGGAAGAGGTTATTTAAGGTTAGTAGTACCAGCAGAATAAGAGCTCATCATGACCAGGAGCATAGCAATAGGCAGGCATTCCTGGTTCTGGAGCAGCAGTGAGAGCTCACATTTTGAACTGCAAACAGGAGGCAGAGGGAGCTTCAAATATGGTGAGTCTTTTGAAACTAAAAAGCTGATGAAAGTCATCCAGCAAGGCCACACCTCCTAATCATCCCTAAACAGTCACCAACTGGCAGTCAAGAATTCAAATGTCTCATACTGAAGAGGAACAGCTCATTCAAACCACTGCAGTTTGTTTTTCTTCAGCGCCAGAAGCTTGTATCTTCCATGTGTAGGCACCTCCACCCCCATGCCCTGATTCCTGGTGCTGCACAGACATTCATCTTCTATATCCTTTTTCTTCATGGTCCACAGACTTCCTTAGCTAGCACCATAAATCAATCCTGCTCAGCATGCTAATTTGGGGAATTAGATGGCCACTCCACATGCATGTTAAATTCCTCCTTACCAGTTTTCCTCAATGTCCTTTACAAACCTATATCCCTATACATGTTTCTGTAATACACATTAAGTAATAGTGTAACTATTTCTTTGGACTCCTGTTGCTTCCAATGAGATCAACTCCTTTTAGTGATAATACCATATTTTTAACATGTTTTTGTCTCTACCTGATAATGCAATACCTAGCACATTATAGAAGCTCAATAAAGGATTCAAGCTTGCCTTACATGCTAAATTCAAAACAGTTTATTTCTGGAACCACTTCATCCCAGGAGCAGAAATTACGTTTCAGAGGAGACTGCTCCAGCATAAACCACAGTGATGAGAGCAATGACAGCTAGAGAAGCCAAAGACATGATGTCTTCCTCAGATCCATAAAAACTATCCCTCCGTAGAAAGCAGTTGGACAAAAGGTGGCCTCTTTCTTTAAACAAGCTTAGCCTTTTGAGAGGATATGATAGCAGGCATTTGCTTGCTTAGTACTTACCCTTGAATAGTTCAAGAATAAGCCAATGTTTAAAGGGTCCTTTGCTATTTATTATTAGTTATTACTCATGTGACTCTCACAGGTAAGTGTAAATATCCAAAGGAAACTGTCCAAAACTATTTTCGCCAAATAAATTCAGCAATTTACACACACACACACACACACACACATAAACACATCTGCCAAGGCTTAGATCCTGTAGAAAATGATGCATTTGCATAGAACAGACCCACACCCTCCTGTATACTTCAAATCATCTCCAGATTACTCTTAATACCAAACAAAATGTAAATGCGTTCAGGCACCATGCTAATTAGTTGTTATACAATACTATTCAGGCAATAAGTACAAGGAAAAAATCTGTAAATGGTATAATTTTTCTGAATATTTTTATTTAGGTAGTGAAATATCAGAAGTAAAACCCACAGGTATGGAGAGTTAATTGTAGCTAGTTGATTTATAGTCAGGATATACAGAAGTGACATCACTTCTAGAAAAAAAATTAAAAAAAGAAATAAAGGTGAAATTGTCTTTGAAGATAATCCAAAGATCTGGCAAAATAATACACAGCATGTAGCAGTGGGAACTAGAGTAAAAAAAGACCTGAACAAGGGGAGCTAATGGGACCCAGGACTGATAGCTGTAAAACCAGCATTGGACCAACTCAGACCCCCTGAAGGTGAGTCTCAGTTAAAAGGCCTGGGCAGTCTATGGGAGCTCTGACAGTAGAACAGGAAGTATCCCTGGTGCACAAAAGGACTTTGGGAGCACATTCCCCATGGAGGGATACTCCTTTAGCCTAGAGATAGTAGGAAGGGCCTAGTCCCTACTTCAAATGACTTGACAGATTTTGATGACCCCTCCTTGAAGGCATCAACCTCCCTGTGGAGTGGGGGTAGAATGGGATGGGAGGGTGATTGGGGAGCATAGGAGGGAGAGAGGGAGGGAGAGGGAGAGGTTACTGGGATCGATATTTAAAATAAGAAAAATTAATAAATATATATAGAGAAATTCTCTAGTTCACACCACATTTGAAGATTGTGCAAACACTGGGATACCAGCTAAGCTACCACCTTAGACCCAGCATCAGTTCCTACTGCTGTCATGTAGCATCAATAGCATGGTCATCTGCAAGAGCACAGTACATGCCTGCATACTTGTCATCTGGAAACCAGTTGTGCTGAACTTTATGTGATTTATTTCTTTGAGGTCATATAACACCCAAATTTTCATGCTTCATTTGTTCTTTACTCAGGATGAAAATATATTTCAGAGCAGAATTGTGAATTGTGCTTATACAAAGAATTTATCAGAGGCTCCTGTGCACTGATCAGATACTGCCTTTAAGACCAAATCCTTGTTGAAGCTAGTGTGTAAACTGGGAATGCCCCACAGCTGATCCACTTTCATGAAAATATCCTTAACTTCAAGGAGCTGGCATGTAATACTATTCCCAAAGAACCATGTATCTCCAGCTGCTGACCAATGCCAAGACGCAAAAGCTCAATTTGGAAAAGTAATGACAGACCAAGCCTGGTTCTGAGCATCACAATGCCTCATAATACCTGTTGAGAGAATGGTGGACTTCAATTTCAGCCCAAACTGGGTAATTTACAATATCCTTGTCCCAGCACATCTCAGCCTTGAACCATTTTCTCTGGAATATAGCTTCACATATATAGTACTAGAAGGGGCCTCTGGGAAAAATTACAGAAGTAATACTGCATAGATGATAATAATAAACCTTACATTTGTGGCAGCTGAACAATCCTGGAATACTGGTGGTAAAATTAATAAAAATTACTTATGAAATAAGGTATCAGTGTATCAGAAATGTTGTTGTCTTAGGCTTTCTATTGCTGTGAAGAGACAGCAGGACCACAGCAACCCTTATAAAGGAAAACACTGAAATGGGGCTGACTTATAGTGTCAGAGGTTCAGTCCATTATCTTTCTGGTGGCATGCAGACAGACATGGTGCTAGAGAAGGAACTGAGAATTCTGTATCTTGATATGCAGGCACCAGAGACAACTGTCACACTGGGTATGGCTTGAGCATATATGAGACCTCAAAATCTGCCCCCACAATGACACACTTCCTTCAACAAGGCTACACCTACTCCAAAAAGGCCAAACCCACTAATATTGTTACTCAGTACTATGGGAGCCATACCCAATCAAACCACCATAACTACTGAATCTTAGTTATTTGGGAGTGTATATGACAACTATAAGAACTGTAAAATCACACAATTATTGCTATTACAGGTATTCTGTAGAATTCAATTGACATTCATTTGGAGGTGCTCTTCTTAAATTTAATGCAGAGTATGAAAGTCAGAGGGCCTCTGTCATTGTGACATACACTCAAGGGGAAAAATAATACTACAAAATGTTTGTTTTACTCTCTATTTTAGAGTTTGGAGTCATTATGGAAGAACGGATCATATCCAGGAATCAGGGAGAATACCTGCTTTTCAGGCTTCTTCCTTCATCTGGGCCCCCTCCCAATTTTGTAGTACCTTCTGCCTTAGGTGGATCTTTCTTCTTCGGCATCCCACAGGTCACTCTCAAGAAACACCTTCACAGACACACCTAGAGGTATGCCTCTATAATCTCTTAGGTGTGTTTTACAAACATCAGATTTTGTAAATCCCCTCCCCCTTGTGTGCACCTGCATAGACTCACATCAGCTTCATCCAGGGGGCCATAACAGCTTGTGATTAGGCCCAGCACTGAACTTATAAAGAAAGCAAGGTTCAAAGACAGAAAGCTGTGTAGGTGGACTTGTAGGTCTAGACCCCAGATCAGGTCTGTCCTGCCAGGCCCTCCCCAAATACCCACACAGAGACTTAATATTAATTATAAATACTCACCAAAAACTCAGGCTTATTACTAACTGGCTCTTATAACTTAAATTAACCTATTTCTATCACTCTGTGTGCTGCCCCAGGGCTCATTTATCTCTTGTGTGTACTTCCCATCTTGTCTGCTCTGTGTCTCCTAGCTTCTCCTCTGACTCTGCCCTTCTTATTCCCAGAATTCTCTTACGCTGGCTCTTCTGCCCAATCTCTTCCTGCCCAGCTACAGCCCAGTCAGCTCTTTACTAACCAATGAGAATAATGCATTTTTACAGTGTACAAAGATTATTCCGAAGCAAAGTTGAATTATCTGCTCCAGCTGGTATGGCACTGAAGGTAGGAGACTGATAATTGAGACTTGACAGACTTCAACTTCACATCTAATGCCCCAATCTAGGTCTGCCCAGGGACTGGCTAATATCTACCCTCCTCAAAGCTTGGCACTCTCTTGGCCCATGAAGCCTTCAGAAGCCTCCAGGATCTTGATAGTGGAAATATATCCTTAGCAGGTTATACTCAATCTACAAGATTGGCTACAAGGTAAACCAGAGTCAAACCACAGCATAGCTCAAACATGGATGTGCTGGACTTGCTAAAAAAATGGTGGAGGAGGTATGCAGCCTAGTGGAATTTGTTCTACAGTATCTAGTGGGGTATATAAAGACCATATTCCAAGGTGTTGAATAAAGGAGTCTGCGGCAACAGTTGATAAATGAAGGTTTTTTGATGATGACATCCTGCTGTGACAAACAAGTTAATGAGCTGGCAAAAACTCTGGAAGATGATGCTCACATTGGTTGGGTGACTCTTGGTCATATTAAAATGGTCCATATTAAAACAAGTAGAGTACTAGTACACCCATGGTAGTAGAGAGAAGGCCCCAAATGGTTATATCCGTTAAAGTGTTAGAGAAGACTTTCTAATGTAAAGGAAAATGAAGCACTCAGCTGTGCAAGTAGCAAGCTATTAGTACCCTTGCCTGTTATGTTTGTGGCCCAGAGATCTACCCAGAGCACTATAGAAAACAATCAAGTAACAAGCACCACCAACAAGCCACCTGTGTTCCAGAGACAGGCACACAATGTAACTTCTCTTTAATACTTAATACTTAATACTTCACTGAGGGAGTGAAGTATTAAGGTATTTCAAGAAGTATCAAGAATAGGGAAATCACTGGTGGTTATACTTTCTCATTTAAGGATATGTGTAGGAGATGCTATATAGCCTCTACCTTGTAGTGGAGATTATAACATTTTAAAACAATAAAAGATGTAGAGTTTCAAGGATAAAGGAGATAGCATCATCGCAGTGGGTGAAAGACAGAATCTTGAATTTACAAGGAGCTGAGTATTTTCATACTTTAAAAATAGTAGTAACCTCTGTTTTGGAAAAGATGTGAAATATTTTAAAAATAGGTTGATCTTCATGAGAATGTTATTCTAACATTTCTTAGGAGAAATGACAGCAAATTTAGTCTTGCTAATGCCTTAGTAACTGTGCAGTAAATACTATTCTGGTGTTGTACTACCCAGCCCCAATCTCCATATTGCTCATGTGTGTAGTCAAGGATTGTTTGAACTCTTTTAGTGACTATTTTCCAGCCTTGAATAGGAGGACTCTTAAGACATTTTTAGAGTTACCTATCATCTATATGTCTATTTATCCATATCTATCTATCTATCTATCTATCTATCTATCTATCTATCTATCTACCTATCTCTTCTTATCTGTCTGTCCGCCTATCTCCTTCTCCCTTCCTTGTTTTCCCTCTTTCTGCCCATTATTCTTCCATGAGAATCCTAATGAAAGCCACAAAATGTCCCACCTCAATACCCTCCAAAGCTTCTTGGCTTCTTAAATATAGCATGATAGTCCAGTTGGCTTGAGTAATGCATTAATCAGTGGGTTTGTATGTATCTTCTTAGATAATCCTTGTCGGGGTGTATGTGGGGTTTTTTGTTTTAATTTTTATGTTTTTTTCCCAAGATCACAGAAACAGGAAGTGCAAAACAGGTTTATTTACCAAGGAAGCTATTCATATATTTAATTATTAATGGAAAGTACCACACACACACACACACACACACACACACACACACACACACACACGCAAATTATCAGGCATTTCCACCTACTTAGACACTTTTAGCTTTCAATTAAAGATTGAGACATATATTATACTGCAGATAAATGGTTGATATCCAAGCTGCTCCAATTCTCCCATTGACCCTCCCCCATATTTCTGCATTCACAGGTTCTTTTCTCTGGCTTGCAATATCCTATTTTCAGAGAGCCCGTGGCTCATTCACTGTGAGTCGTTACAGTCAGTTGGACTCACACAAAATTGTGTCTAGCAGGGGCAGACATAAAATCTGTAAGTCCAGAAGTTTCCCTATCTTTTCTTGAGGGGAAAACACCATGCACTGAGTCCCAGACACTATTTCTGCAAAGTTTCCTTTTTTGAGCTGAACTAGTCAGTGTGAAAGAATAAATTCACCCAGCATGTTTGTACAATGTAATCATACTACAACTTTTGTGTTTGTTTCTTATTGTCTTTGCACAATTTATTCAGTAAAGGAAAAAACATTTCTCTTACCCTTGGATAAAATCTGTCGAGTAAGCCCATGTGTTTTCCATTCTCATTTGAAGTATAGATGTCCTCCAGGCAGCTCAAAACACACAAACTGTCTTGGTTCCCTAATTAAAATTATCCAGACCTAGATAATAGTCCAACTCAACTTTCCTCTGAGGCTGCTACTTAAGGTTAACCTCTTACAGTTGAGAGTGGGAGAGATGAACAGGGCAATCATCTTTTCTTCAATTCTAGCTTGTCTATTCTACTAACTGTGGCTTCTGACCTCTCCATATTTATACTCAAGAGGGAAATGGGGCTTGGGGGTCAAAGAAGTTATATATGGCAGGTGCTTGTGTCATCTAGCAATGGTCCCTTCCAAGTAACAGATGTCCACTTTGTCTCATTAGTATCTTTGTGACCTTCCAGGACCTATGAGACTTCATACTGTATGCCCCTGGACACATTGCTGTCATATGAAAAATTACACATATTCTGGTAGTCTTTCAGATTCCAATCTATTCTGGGAAGGTTATCTTACAATCTGTGAGTTGTTATTGAGAAAAGTGCCACCCATGCCTTGAAATAGGAATCAAGGTAAGAATTTACAAATCATTTCTTTCTTCTTTCCTTCGTATTCTTTAAATGAATAAATGAGCTAGGTAACATTCCTTGTGTGTGTACCACAGGCTTACATACCAGCACCCCAATGTACTTAAATTACTTTTATATCAATACTTCATGTAAATGCATATCAATACAGCACTGTCTCTTTGTGTGTCACAACTATGACATCTGTTGCTGTCATCAAAAGTAAAGTTTTTCAGGAGAGATGGCTCAGTGGTTAAAAATACCTGCTTTTCATGCAGATGACTGGAGCTCAGTCCCCATGTAGAATGTCTCACAACTCCATACCCAGGGGATCTCTATGCCTAATGTCCTCTTCTGATTTCTGTGGCCACCTGCAAATAACACACACACTGCAAGAAACATACACCACACACACATACACATACATACTGCAAGCAACAACACACAACACACATACAAACACAGACACACATTGCAAGCACACACACCCCACATACATACGCACACACAGAGAGGGGCATGGATTAAAAATAATTTTAAATAAATACTTTTCTAGACATGTTACTCAAAGATAGCCTGCTTGCCAGCATGAGTCAGAAAAATGCACTGATTCTGACCTCCCACTCCCAGAAAAACAATATTTAATTTTGTCATGTAATATTTATTACCATCCAGTTGTTTCCATTGCTATTCCTACCAAGCAAACATTAGTAGAAATCACAGTAAACACTTTCAGTTTTGCTTCATGAATCTGAAAGTAAGCTTCATGATTTAAATGAGTGTGAAGATTTATGGAATGAAACAATTTGCTGAATCAAGAACTCGAATCACATTAGCTAACAAATGAGAGAGTAAAACATTCATTATTCTTACGGATGTGTGAACTTGATTTCCCTTACCCTCAGCCAGTACTTTTTGTGAAATGGTTTAAGGAAATATTTAGAAAATAAAAACTTTAATTTACATATGATCATCAAACACTGAAATGTAAGATTTACTGTGACTTAGATCTATGACTTTAGACCCAGCAGATACTCCAATTGTTATATAAACACTAAATGACAATCATATGCAAAATGCTTTGGCATTCACTGATGGTAACAGAGAACATGCATCCTGCTACTCTGACTTTGGACATCTAAACAGTTCCAGATTAAAAGAAGAAAGAGAATTCAAGAAATAAAGTCTTTCTCTGTTTTACGTACACTTCAAAGTAGAAAAACAATTTTGATGAAAAGAAAAAAGGATAACATGATGAAATTTAAAATATTTTTAAATTATGATTTGAAAATATTCAGAGCTAATGTGTACCATGGTAAAAGTTTGAATCTTTAGAAAGACAGGTATCTATAAACCAAGTTTGATTAATAAGACAAAAGTAAAGAAATTCAACATTAAAATAATTAATAGTGACAGAACAAAAGTAAATGCTTGCAAGGTTGGAGAGATGTTTCAGTACTTGCTGCTCTGCCAGATGACCCCAGTTCTGTTCTCAGAACTCAGCACCATCAATGAGTCACAAGTATTTATAAATTCAGATTCAGGGGTTTTGATACTCTCTTCTGGCCATTTAGGGTGCCTGCATGTATGTGACATGCAAGCACACATGTGCACGCGTGCAGTGCACACACACACACACACACACACACAAAATGAAAATCACAACTGTAAATATTCTTATTGCTCATGGAATGAAGTTATTCTATTTATGCAGAGTTGCTTTACCTAGCTGAGAAAAAAATCTATAGATAACTGTAGTGGCTCCAAGCAAGTGCTCAAATTTAACCAGAGAAAAACACTTCAGTGTGAACATGTAACATGTACAGAACATCAACAGCCCTCCTCACTTATCAGCTCTGCTTTCCTCGTGTAAATTCAGTGGTGTTAAAGATTAATCTTATAATAATAATAATCACTTGTAAGGCTATTTTTCCAGAAGCAATATTATTTTAAATTACTTGGAGATTTCTTTTGTGGCATGTGTATGGCATGATAAGACATTCAAATCTGTAGCTTCTGCAAAATTATCCCTAAGATTATCATGATGATGCTAAGCCTAGATAACTCTTGCCTACACATATGTCCTGTAAGTCTGGACACCACCTCTTTTGTTACTTAAGAGATGTCCAAGGATAATCTAAGTAATGAATACAAAGACACTTGTCTTCAAGTGCTTTAGAGAATGATTGCTCATGGCTTGAATGTATATTTCTGGTGATTTATATGTACCTTTCAACGGTCTACTATTGTGAATACTAACTAGTAATTTCTGTCCTGACTTTGAGATGGAGAACTGTTATCTTCAAGAATATATCTTCCACAACACAAGTTGTAACTGTGCAGATGGCCACATATTATCATTTTGGTTGAGTTTCCAGTCAAACTACCAAGAGGTAAAGTTCAGCATATTTCTCTTGAATCACATATCAGAAATGCAATTACTAAGGAAAGAGGAAAAATGGTACTATATGAACAACCACACCATATATAGAACTTTCTTGGTCTCTGACATTGATACTGTGGTAGCATCTGCAAAATAAATAAATAAATAAATAAATAAATAAATAAATAAATAAATAAATAAATAAAATTAAGATGATTTGGCACCTCACTGCCAACGCAGCTGCAGCTCACCTCTCCACATCCAAGTGAGTTACTCTCAGACCCCTTTGTTGAATTACTAGACTGTGATGGGCATGACAGCAAGTGTTGAACCACGTAATTCATGATTTAACCCATAGAAATCCATAGAACCATGAAGGAAAAAGAACATTCTGGAAGAGTGAGCCCTGCCAGCTCATTTATTTAAAAATGTCAGTTTCTGAGTGATTTTGGGGGGGAATTTATACTACCATAATTTATCAACTATATACTTTGAATAAAATTTATATTATATTACAAAAAATATGTACCAAGACTCTGACATTATACTTACTAATACAATCAATATTATTTGTCCATTTGGCATATCCCTGTGATTTTAAATTACCTTATTCCCAGAGCCTTCAAAATAGTATTCTACTATCAATTTGTTAAAAATAATTGGCTTGTGTTAAAGTTATTCATGCCTATTCTTGGCATATAGACATGGTAATATTTGAACAAATTGACTATATAGTTTGCTTTGGCTTCTGATCTACTAGTAAACCCATACACATACCTACTATTTGCCAAGCATTGTGTTTGATAGTAAGGACACAAATGGCATCTGTTGTTATGAAGATTTCCATTTAGTGAAACCGACAGGCTACAAATAAACCAAGAGAGAAAGCTATAGGCTGAACATAAATTGGGGTTGTGTTTGTGTGGATTGCTCAAAGGAGACACTCAGAAAGAAGCTTAAATTTATGTCAGGACTCAAGGGAAAGAAAATTTTCCTTACTCCATTCCTTCTTGCTATATTTGTATTGGTTCTATCATTTTTATATTTCTTTGAAAGTCTAATCTCAAGTGTCATGCCCTTATGTATGTTTCTATTCTCATCCATATGTATTAGGTTGCTTTTTAATTCTGCTCTATTTGCCCCCTCTGTCTTAATCAATGTGCATAGGTTTCCAGAAAGAAACTCTAGGAAATTTACCAATCTTCTTTGTATGTTAAACTTTAAATCAAGACTCTTCATCCATCAACTTATGTTTATAACTTTGTTATATTTTGCAGAAAATGTTATTTAAGTTGTAAAAGAACTGTATTTCTAGAAAAGTTTCTTTTAAATTTCATACATAAATAGAATATCTTATGGATGGGGATGTATCTCTTGAATTGGTTAGAATCGTTGCTCAATTCCTTGAACATCGATTTGGCTTCCTCTGTAATTCAGAATTGCTATAGGGATCTTCTGAAGGTGGTCAAGTATTTTCAACATCAGACCTCAGTTAAGAAAGTCTTTTGATGTTGTTGTGCTGTAAAACCACATAGACATGGAGTTTCTCCATTGAGTTTGCCATTCAGATAGACAGATAAGACATGAGCTCACATCTGGTGACACCTCACAAGTCCTTTTGCATGAAATAGAGCTCATTAGCAGTAATAACTACTAATCTTTACATCATTTATAAGACTTGCCTATCCTGAGTCCCCAGTGATTTTTGCAGTGGTGTGTGTTCTCATCCTCGGTTCAATTTCTCTAACATAGTTCTAGTATTCAATAGTTTCTCCCAAGCATTTCCATAGGTCTTTCGGGTTTTAGTTAGTTTTTGACCCTATGCTATTGTACCCAATATAATTTCCACACCACTTCTTTCCACAGGATGAGTCCTCCACAGAGCCCCCAACCCAAGTCTTCATCACATCAATGTGGACCACCACCCATCTAATCAGTAAGTTACATTATTTTTATCTGAGCAGAATTGCCACTATTTGTTCTTCTCATTCACCCCAGCCCTGGGGTAGCTATCTCTAGGAATTAAGAGGGGGACAGTACAGAGCACAATTCACCTTCCTTGAGGTCCTGCAGGACTATTCTCTTCAGCATTTAGAGTGGTACCTCAGGAATCCAGACTCCCTGCATATGCAGTCTCACTATCACTAGCAGGTTCAAATCACAACTTCTAATTCTTTTCCCCATGTCCACTTCAACTTTAGACATTTTCTAAATGTAATGCATGATCATCTAAATTTTTCTGGAGGAATGCTTCATATCCTCCCAGGACATTGCTTCTTTCCCAGGCCTTTCAAGTCTTGGTTTTTTTCTCAGTTGATCACAGGCTTGTTCTTCTTCATTTGCTTCAGATGTTATCCTAGACACCATCCTCTCCTACATCACTGTTTACCATCCTTCATCCTTCCATGAATCTCTTGATGCAGAAGGACATTCTTCCAGATATATACCAATATGTTTGGTTGTGTTATTTATTTTAAAAGATATTAATTGGTTGTCTGATACCTCACAGTTCTCATGCCCAAAATTCAACTATATTTTTACCTTCTACACTTGATGTATATATGACTTTTCTCAGTTAAAAATACTTGTAAGTTTATTGTTTGGATCATAATTCTTGACTTAATTTTTAATATTTTTCTTTCTTTCGTTCTACACATGCAAAATGCTAAAGAAAATATAGCTCCACCCTCTAATTATCGAGTATCTGACTGCACCTGGTTTCATCCCCTGTGACCACTAGTTTAATGTTGCTTCATTTCTTGTGTGGATTTCTATGTTCTCTTTGTTTTCCATAACTTATTGTTAACCAGGCAGAGTAAATATTCCTTGTAAAATATAAGTCTCCTTCTGTTCAGACTCTCAAGCAGCTCTCCACCTAATTTGGAGTAAAAGCAAAGCTTCCTGAAAGGTCACGGGGCTTTATATGATATGGATCCAGCTACATTTGTAGTGCCATTGCATACTGCCTACCTCTGTTTTATAAATCTTAACCACCTCAAAATGGGCTTCTGTGCTGTCTCTTTCCCTTTTCCAAAAGTAAGCTGCTGTGATGTCGAAATGTTAAATCCTCTGATCTTTGTGCTTTTCTCAAATTATCTCCAAAGAACTTAAGACTCCTATTACTTAGCTCTTTCTTTACTTGTCTATGCCAATTGTCATCTTCTAGTATACTATTTCATTAAATTATTTACAATGTGTATACTTGCTGTTTGTCTTACTGCATAGACAACTGATGATTTTGTTCACTGCCATATCCCAGTCCATGATGCAATGCTTGGTATGTATGCATATATGTGCTCTCTCTCTCTCTTTATCCCTACCTCTCTCAATGTAGATGTAGATATAGATAGATAGATAATGATAGATAGATAGATAGATATGGTGATGTGTGTGTGTGTGTCTTAAGTTTGAGAATCCTCTCCCTCCACAAAAAGTACAACCAACTGCAGTTTGTGTTTTCATAAAAAGTAGATAAAATATTATAGAGAGATTGATAAAGGAGAGCTCTTAAAAATGCTGTCTAGAAGTGCTAAGACTTTATGAAGAGGTAGAATGGAAGTGAATTTCTCAAATTTGTGGTAATAATGAGATATTACAAAAAACAAATACATACATACAGTAT
Organism: Cricetiscus sungorus; assembly: GCA_030556225.1. NCBI lineage: Eukaryota > Metazoa > Chordata > Mammalia > Rodentia > Cricetidae > Cricetiscus > Cricetiscus sungorus. The sequence continues at coordinate 112,161,682 of JANBXA010000651.1, read as the reverse complement.
TACAGTTTAAAACCATAGTTTCATGTATAAGCTAGAAAATATTTTGAGTTAATTCTATGTAGACTTTAAAAATAAGAAAACTTTAAAGATAGAAAAATAACATTAGAATTCATAGCCAATGCTATTTAATAGCACAAATTTTGTATACTATCTTGTATGCAAAATGGATATAAAGTACATACAAATAGAGAGAACAAAATATGTCTGTTCTGTAACAGAAAGAAAGGTGAAAGAAGATAACCATTTTATAAAGTCAGGCACTTCACTAGGAAAAAAAACTATAGAATATTTAAAAGAAAAAAATAAAACCAAATAGATATATTTGGAGATAGTATAATGAACAAGCCTTAGTAATTCAATGAAAACATGATTGAGGATAAGATGAATGTGGGTGGCAATACTGTTGCTCAGAGTAAATTTAAGTCTCTAAAGGAATAAAGATTTCAAGACAGAGAATATCCACCAATGACCTCTGATATGCAGATTCCAGGTATCATAGGATGGTGAATTAATGGTTCAGGAGAGGACTGCAAGCTACAACTCTATATTTCTGGTTTCAATAGTTAATGAATACAACTACGAAACATTTTAGTCTGAGTAGAATGTATAGATAAAAGTAAATGAAGCTAGAGTAAAATATCCTAAAACTGTTCAAATGGGGGCTGGAGCGATGGCTCAATGTCTAGGAATAGCATTCTTCCATAGGATTGAGATTGACTCCCCAAACAAGGTCAGGTAGTACACAACTGCTTGTAACGCCAGCTTGGGGAGATGGGACAGCCTTTTCTGACCTCTACAGGCACCAGCACATATGTGGCACACACACAGACATAAATGAAAAGGGAAAAGAGAATTTTCAGAAAGATGGAAGTAATTATGTCCTAGTGACCTTACAAAATGAGAAGGAATAAAATGTAAGTAAGAATAAAAGAAGTTAGGATGGAATGCCAAGAATCGAGGTGTTTTAACAGTGAAATACAGAGGAAATCAAAGCGATTAGGGTGAGGGACTGGAGAGACGCTCAGTTTCTAAGAGCACTGGCTGCTGTTACACAAGACCCAGGTTCTATTTCTAGCACCCACATGCTCACTAACAACTGTATGTGACTCTTCTTTCTTCTGTGGACTCCAGTGGTCACAGGTGTGCATGCAGAAATACACCCATACACACAAAATAAAATAAAAACTGTATACCATTAGAGTTAAGATGAGAAAGATGGTGAGCTTTGGAGTGTGTGTGAGCCATTAATGGGAGTGCTGATGTCTGAAAGGACAATGTGAAAAATCTGCATCTGGAGAGAAAACTAGTAACTTGTGATGGGTTGACACTATGGATGCAGATATCAACAAGGAAAATGAGTCAAAATTAGGTACATTTTTATGTAATTATTTACTCTCATGAAGTAAGATCATTACATAGCTTTAACTTTTAGTTTAATGATCCAAAATTATATCAAATGCTTAGAAAGTTTTTCTGGGCTCCATAATATGTCAAATACAGGAATAGAAACAAATGAGATTCGTGTAGAATCATTAGGGAAAATTATCTTCTCCCTTCAGAGATCTCACACTCAAAACAAAATCTTGTTTTCACATGATTTAACATTTTGGTATGCAGAGTTACCTTTATATGAAATCTTTAGAACTTTTATGAGGGATATAAATAACTGATATGAGTATTATTTGACATGGAAATGAAATGATGAACTTTACAGTGATTAATGACGTCCATTACATTCAGACGTTATTTGAACTGTTGGCTTTAGAGATACTGGCACCAAAGTCTGTTCAACATAACCAGCATTTTCCTAGAGTTTAGATGTCAGGTATAGACTGCAGAATTTGTCTTTATTTGTACTACACTATATGGATTATTTTAAATTATTAGGTTCATAAATATAACTATCACAGATACAGATGTATGTTTTTTAATTCTAAAATAAATCATTTTATTTTTGGTTGTGAGCCTAGCTTTTAATGACTGAGCCATTCCTCCTGGGAGGGGGAGGTGGAAGGAGCTGGAGGAGGTCAAAGATGGGGAACTGGGATTGGTATATAAAATAAAAAACATTGTTTTAATAAAAAGCTTAAAAATTCATTTTAGTATCCATAAAGCCATCAGTTGAGGCATTTTTAATCATAAATCATTTCATCTAACATTGTGAAGTACAGTCATATGAATCACTGCATTGTGGATTAAAAAGTGTACAGCTGGTTAGAATTTATCTTTTCAAGATTCTATCTCAACACTAAATATTAAGACATCACATTAAAAACATACACAGACTGAAGCAAAGATACCAATGTTACAAGGAAGCACTGGGTATAAAATAAATGACTTAAGGAAAATTCTAGGTTGTCAAGAACTTCCTTTTATTTTTTATTTTGAAAAATAGTTTTCATTTTATATACCAACCACAGTCCCCCTTCCTTCTCATGCCCACATGCCTCTCCCCCTTCCCAAAGAACTTCCTTTTAAAGGCTAAGAGAAGAAGGAAATAATTCAGTCCTTTCACTCATACTTCTGTAATCTTTTAATTTCTGATCCAATTTGTTCTCTCCTCTAGCATACCAAACATGGGCTAGACCTTAGAAGAATGAATGGGGAATTCCTTACAGCTTTTGCTAGTGATTACATTGTCTTCAGAACAGTGGGAGTAAGAGTGGTCAAGTTTGTACATGTAGCAAATGTTGGTATATAATGATGTTGCTTTGATAAAATTGTAGGACAATTTAACAAGTTGATTTTAGTAGTAAATACATTCCTTTAAGAAAACAGGCGTAGTTTATGTTGCCAGTTGCCAACAGTTTGTGTTTATGTCTAATGTGGCTATATTTTCTCTTGCTCGGATAGTAGCAGTTAATAAATTAATAAATAAATTTCTGACTCCTGGTGATTAACACCCTAAGAAAATCTAAACTTGGAAGGGAAGAGGAACTACTTCAAAGCACATCGTGCTGTTCTGGAGCTCATTGGAGATGAATGCTAGGACAAATTTAGGATGGTAACTAGCTAAGTGTAGTACCAATAAACTATGGACCACCAGGTTCATTGCCATGGCATCTAGATGTAGATCCCAAAGTCTGGTCCAAAACTAAAGCCATCCCTTCAGGATAAGCAGCAAACCATATGATCACACTTTGAATTCTCTACAGAAAATCTATATTCTGCCACATCCTGCATAGCTTGGTCTTAGAAACCTGACTGAGGTGGATGGTGATGGAATAAAAACAGAAAAGAAAAAAAAAAAACCAGAGAACAGGAGGTGGGCTGTTTTTGCTATGATGGGACCTCACCTACCTCACCTACTATGCATGCCCTGAAACCTCAGCATGTTTATTATCTATAGCACAGAATGAGCTAGTCTCAGTAGGGTGTCTTTGTATGCAAGCATTATCATTTGGGTTATAAACATCCTGGAATAAGAATTTGGAGATGCTAGTTTTTCATACATTGGTCAACTGCTCATAAACACTTGTGCCAGAGAGCATACATTGTCAATATTCACATTTGGACCAGAGGAAGGCTTTGTCATTCCTCTTAGTCTCACTCTGGAAGAAGGCTTTGCTAATCCCCGTGGACCTGAAGCATTGAGGTCCTTGATACAACTGCACCCATGTCAACAATACACATTTACTCAGGACATCATCTACCTTATAGACATTTACTCAAAGGCTTCTTCAGCTCCCCATAACATTTTAGTGATTGTCTCATTCAGGTAATGAGAAAATGAAAATTGAGAGATTGACTAGTCTAAGCACTTTTGTTTAAGAAGGTCAAAGAACAAGTCTTCTATGTTGGAGTATTTGGAGTACTCTCCAAATTTGCTTTTATTGCTGGCAGTTTACTAATAGCGATTTTCAGATTGAAGGGATCTAAAATGATCAAAGAAACAAGCCTCCAGTAATGCCTGCAAGGGGTTTTTCTAAATGAATTAAATGAGGTGAGAATATCTTCCCTAAATATGTGTGGCATCATTCCACAGGAAGGTGTCCTGGCCCAAACAAAAAGAAAAAGCAAGCTAAGCACAAGCTCTCATCTGTCTCCTTCTCTTGACTGTAGATGCAATGTGATCAACTATCTCCTGCTCCTGTCACAATGTTCTTGTATGATGAACTGTTTCCAAAACTATGAATCTAATAAATCATTCCTTCCTTTCGTTGATTTTGTCAGAGATTGTATGACAACGAAGACAAAAATAACTAATGCAGAAGTATGCTTAGGTCATTGAATTCAAAAGATGGCAAATGATCACTGAAAGCACCTGTGCTTACCAGCGGCTTCCACAAATTCCTGAGGTTCTGTAAGCAATGGAAACTAAATCCCAAACCTTCAACAAAGATTTCTCTATGTAAGTATGTAGAAGAATATTCCATGCACTTTCCTTGATGCTTCTGACTCCTACTTGAGGGCTGATTTTATGCTCTGAGATTGAAGCATTTTAATTTCAAAATGTATTCATAAAACCTAAGCAAGTGAAGATGGTTATTCCACAAGATTTTCTCAATAGCAAAGGTTTTACTAATTTCTCCCTTTTACTTTCCCAAAAGTTAACAATTAAATTCAAATTAGAATTTAGAATTTTTTCTAATTACACAGTGGTAAATGTAGTATTTGAATGTACAAATATTAAAGAGCTCTTTCCAGGGTAGAGAACATGGTGTTTTGTGTTTTAAATATATTTCATTACACACTGACATTAATAAGCTTACTTGACTTCTCACCAAATTTGAGTGATCAGGCATCCTGTCTGCTGCTCTCATTATAATGTGTTCTTCAATTGTGAGCCAAAGACAGATGTCAAGCTCAAGGTAGAGGCTCATTTACCTTCATGTACTTTGCAGGGAAAGCCTCTGATGATTATGTAAGACGCCATCAGAATTAATTATCACATGGATGAATGATTTTTAAAATGAAGTTATAATTCATTGACTGGAATCTTGTTCACTATTCTTCAATTAGGGTGGGGTTTTTTGCTTTTGGATTAGCTGTCTTTCTTCTCCTTAATTGATCTCTTGTCATCCTTGAACAGAAAGTCATTTGTTAGCACAGGAAGCAGTCAAAGTTAGGCAAGGAGTCAGCTGATGCTAAAGGGTTCCCATACAAAAACACACTGTCTGAGATGAGTGTGATGGATAAAAATGGGACCTATAACTCACAAAACATTTACACACAGGACAACATACTGGATATTTTATGTCGTAGGATTGATATTCAAAGTATTTAATAACCAACACATCATAGTCATTGACCTTCAAATGAATTCTGTGCTTAGTTAGAATAAATATGCTCCAGACCTGTTAATTTATTCAGATCGATGATGCATTTGATTAAATGTTAGCTTTGAGAAACATTACTAGCTATTCTTTACTAAAACATAATTCAACCTTACTAGTAACTTGAAGAGAAACTTTCTTCATAATTCTGTAATTTTCATTGATATTTACACCATAAACTCAGATGATTTGAATGCTGCTGAACATAGTAGTAGAGTATTATTCTTTGACCAAAGATATTCAAGTTCAAATGTATTAGAACATACATACACACACACACACACACACACACACACACACACACACACACACACGACAAAGGTATAAAGGAATCTATTTTGGCTCAAAGGTAGAAGTATGCTGAGGTCCAAAAAACATCTTCAAATTCAGGAATGTTCTATGTAATCACCTATGGCTGACCATTTGAATTCTTCAGGGCCCATAGGCCATTTTGATAAGGAATAGGAATCCTTTGTCATAAAATAAGTGAAAAAGAATAAGAGGAAAAAGAAAATACTTATTTGAGAATGTAAATGGTCAGAGCTAGTGTCTCCTTTTCTTGTATACTTAATACAGTTTCCTTATTTCATCTATTAACCACTTTGAATGAGAAAGGTCTTTGTTTGCTTATTTGTTTATTTTTATGTCTTCAGTTTCTTATTTTGAATATTTATTTTATTATTTTATATGTATGAACATTTTTGCCAGCATGTGGTTTTGTGCACCATGTGAGATTGTGGTAACTACAAAGGTCAAAAGAGGATGTCAGATTCCCTGGGACTGGAATTACAAGTAGTTGTGGAGTCACAATGTGGGTACAGGGAATTGAACCTGTGTCCTCTGATGGGAGATGTCATTCTATAAATATGTTTCTCTTATTGGTTAATGAATAAAGCACTGTTGACCAATAGGAAAGGAAGATAGGAGGGACTAAGAGACAAGGAGGAGAGATAAAGGGGTAAAGAGGAGTCAACATGGAGAGACTGGAGAGAGCAGAACACCAGCCATCTCTCCAGAAAGATAAGACCACGTGGAAGTACTTAGATTAATAGAAATGGGTTAATAATTAAGACAGAGCTAACTGATAAAAAACTAGTAACTTGTCAACAGTATTAATATCAAATACAGAGTCTGTGTGTGTTAATTGGGGCTGGCATGGCGGTGGGACCAGCCATCCTGGAAACTAGTGGAGAGACTCTTCAAAAGGCTAAAAATAGACCTGCCATATGAGCCATCTATACCACATATATTTTTCAGCCATGATCATTGCCACTATATTCACAATAGTTAGGAAATATAAACAGCATAAATGTCTTTCACACATTAATGGATAATTAAAATATGCTACATATATACTATGGGATGCTATTTAGCTGTAAAAAAACTAAATTTGGCTGTGTAAAAATGTACTGCTCTGTGGAGTACCTGGGTTTAATTCCCGATACCCAGGTGATAACTCAAAATTTCCTCTAACTCCAGTTCCAGGTGACCTGATTCCCTTTCCTGACATTAGCAAGCACCAGGCAACATGCAGTGTGCATACATGTGGACAGGGAAAACAGCCACACACATAAAAAAAATCTATTAAAAATGAAATCATTAAAAAGCCGGAAAGTTTCAGGTATAAATGAACGGACCTGGAAAAGATTGTTTTGAGTGAGGTAATCCAGATTCAGAAATGTAAACACTCTATCTTCTCTTTCATCTGTGGTTCCTAGCTCCAAATCTTCATGTGGACATATACAACATGAAGTAACCAAAGAAACCAGAAAAGCATAAAAGAACCAGTGCTTTAAATAAGAATGTCCTGCGTAGGATAAGGTCATATGATTGAATACTTGATCCTCAGCTGGTGGGCCTGTTTGGGGAGGATTAGGACATGTGTCACAGTGGGAGTAGGCTTTGAGGGTCCAAACACCCAATCCAGTCCTAATTCTCCTTCTCTCCCTCTCACCCTCTCTCCTTGCTCCTACTTGAGGATAAGAAATAAACTTCTACCCTCTGACCCCAGCAATATTTCTGCCTCCCTGCTGCCATGCGTCCCACTGTGATGATCAGAGCATTAACCCTCTAAACTTGTAATCCCCTATATACTCTTTCTTCTATAAATTCCCTTGGCCATTGTGTCTTATCATGGCAGTAGACAAGTAACTAATACGGTGGGGGGGGCTTATGAGGAAAATAATAGGATACAGGTGATATTCAGGGGAAATGGGGAAAAAATGGGGCCTCTAATTGTGGATTGTGGATGGGTTCAGAAGTCAATACAGAAAAAGGAGTGAGAAAGAAAAAGTAACATCAAGGTTGTTTGAGAAAGCCTTAAGGAATCATATAATTTTATATTGTTTTGTATTTCAATGAAGGATGTTTTCCTCATCTGAGTGAATCATGATAATAGAGACAGGTGCTATGCTACTTCACAAATGTCATATATATTTTGGAGGGTAATGGAAATGTGCAGTATTTTCACCAAACAATGGGTTTTAAATAATTTGATACTTACAAAGGTAAAGTGGCATAAACTTCTTATAAACATTAGCTATGACCACAAAATGGCCTGAAAACAGCCAGATCACTACAAAAAAAAAAAAAAAAAAAAAAAAAAAAAACATTTGTAAGATGTCAAGAATTGACACACTAGATTGTTTAGAACTGACCGCAGCCAATCCTCCCATATGTTTTCCTAAGAACTGTAGCAAATTTCTTAGCACAGCTATCCTTAAGGGATTTCAAGGAAATCATTTCAATTATAAAGGAAGGCAAAGAAACTCAACTCAGGAAAAATTACTAGAACAGAAGATGGTTCCTGGATCCCTTGATACTTGAACATTCTTCAACTTCCACCAGAAAATCCAAAAGTCTGAATAGTTTTTTTTTTTTTTATTTAATCCCACCTTTCTTCTTTGTATATCCCAAACCTCAAATGTATACTTTTATATGTAAAAATTAATTCACATGTTTCAGGAAAGTAGAGTAAAAGCAACACATAGGAAGAAAAAGAGAGTGGAGCAAACACTATAATGACATTCAGGCTTGATGACTTGTTAATGTAATGACTAACTCCCAAGGTCATTGGACAAATGACAGAAGTAAATCACAGACAGGGCAGATTTCTCTGAGGCATCAGCAATTAAGGATGCTGACCTTACACAAAGAGAATTCACAGGACAACACATTTTTGCAAGGCCTGTACAGAACTTAAAACCAGACTCTATACTACTTATAACACTGTAGAATGTATTCTGAAATAACTTGGGAGAACTAACTGATGACAGTTTGTTTTTTGCTACTGTGACAGCCTGTAGATATGGAGGGTGATTAAAGACCACTATCTCCCTGGTTTGACACTTGATGAAATCTGAAAATATTTTTTACAGAGAATATATAATGGAAACATTAATCAGCTTTTCAAATCGTGAACTTTCAAGATGGTGCTACAGTTTTTCACACTTCCTTGATTATTCATTTCTGAAGGAGAAAACGTCACAAATAAGGAAAGTTCATATTTTAAGTTTTCAGTTTTTAAATAGCTATCAGCTTTAAGGATATGAGAAACTTAATACATCAATACAATCTGCATTAAAGATTAAGTTTTAGCCAAAGATGTTCATCATAATCTGAATAAATATATTTATTCTAAAGCTAATAAAACTGACTTAGTCCTATCAGATTTTGAATAACTATACGTCTATCTTCCCAGAAATAATTATTCAGATTAATTTTTACTTATGTCAATAAACTATATTTTAAAATAAAGCATTTTTGCATTCTTGACTCTGAAGTATAAAGACTATGATTCAGTCTCTGATATTCAAATAAATAACAGAATTTTAGTAGAATAAATGACTCTGCAGACAACTAGTTTAATACCTTGAATTGTTCTGTATTGACTAAAATAATTATTTCTTCAACCTGGAGAAATGAAGAAAATGGAAGCAATTTTAAAATACAGACCACAAACAAATAAAATAAAACAAAACATTTCATTAATCTATAGCATAGATTTACCAATCATTCTCACAAAATTTTCACATGTCAAAAAGTAACATTATGAAGAGAATTCACAGAAAGCTACATACACTGAAAAATGTACAGGATAAATGGAGGGATGTTTAGTGTCTCATCATCACTTTCAAAACTCAGTCACCTCTAAATTAATGTGTAGATTCATGGACATCCAATATTCAAGTTGAATTATGAAACTGCCTTATAGCCTCATCATCATTAAAATAATCATCATTGTTATCATCATCATATCACCATCAAAATCGTCATCATCACCATCATTATCATCATCAAATTGTAAGAGAAAGCTATCTAGCTTACCTTTGGAAAGGGGAACCCAGTTTGGAAAATGTTGGATATGTAATAACAGTAAAGGCAGACAGATATCTCTGAACACTGAAAAATAGCACAGAAAAATCCACAAAGCCTTAGTATAAGCAGAAATAAAGCCAATGCAACCAGGTAATACTACACGCAGTACCACTTGCATGAAAACAAAAGCAGGCTAAGAGGCCTCAAGTGCCAGATATTTTGGTGGTTAGCAGAGCTCCCAGAAATCGGCACCGACGTGCAGACAGACCTGGCTCTATCTTGTGAAAAGCACAATGGTAAATAAAAGTATCAGCATCGAAATGCAGGTGAATGTGTCAGGAACATTACTAAAGCATGCAGCTTTTTCCTTCCTTTTAAAGCCTTATTCTCAGCTTGCCTTGACATTTTACTTTTTTATGTATTTTTTCTCCTGATGAAACAAAATTTAAACTATTCATACAGAGTTTGCCATTCATCTTTATATTGTTCCATATCAGTCTTAAATGCATTCAAACCATACCAAATTTTCAGAATTCGTTTCTGTAGCTTATATACAGAATGGTATCATTTTCTTACAAGAATAGAAAAATGTGCACAAAGCTAATGCATAATTTCATTTTTCTTTTTAATGTCTACATTCTACCAATATTCTCTACTTTTGTCTTGCTGACAAGTGCAGAAAGACTTAAGAGAATGAGTATAGGTTGCATATTTTCTTTTCCCCAGTCATGGCTTTCAGCATAAGATACTGACTAATTTACACATGAGCCCTTTGAGCATTTCTGCTTCTGAGTTCTGCCCCTAAAAGCAAGTTGTAGTTTGAACAGAAATCATGGCCTCTTGAGATCATGGATGCCCCCCAGTTTCTCATTTGCTGATCAATTATACTTGCTGACATATCATATGTGTTACTGGGATTCTATATCCTGTATACTGTGTTAACAATTCTTGGACAACCTCTAGCGCTCTACCACCTGCTATGCAAACCCTTTAGAATCCCCTCCAGATGCCAGAATGTGATGACATACCATGTCATGATAATTCCATAGCAAACATGAAATGACTCTTCTGATATAATTATGTCCTGCACCGGTTGACTTAATTGAATGATTGATTATAGTAGATGGGAACCCCATTCACAGATGGGGTCTTTAAGAGGAAAATAGCAGCCAGACACCAGAAGCAAGAAGAAAGCTGGTCCCTCCCTGATCTCCGAACCTCTCCACTCTGTTCTTCCTTCATAGCTTGAAAGCTTTGAACAGGCAAGCTGCTAAAATCTATAGTTCCACAAGGAATTGACTTCTGCCAGCAACTCTTGAAGACTTAACAGAAAGCCTCTTCTCAGCAAGCCTGCAAATGGGAATGGAGTCAGGTAAGCTTTGAGAAGATACAGCCTATTGAGTCATCAAACAGAGCATTCATCCCGGACCAATAGAAATTGTTGGATAAGTGAGTGCAGTCTTTAACTGTTTGATGTAATTATGCATACCATAATACCCATGTCCCCTGGAATTCTGTGCTGTGGGACATTTCTGAACCAACATATGAATGGGGTGATAAGCTGCAGTGAAAACATTCATTTTTCTCCTTTGCCCCAGTGTGTATAGTTGTCCTATCAGAATTTGTTCATAAAAACCAAATTAAAAGATAAAATTATGAGATTTAAATTAACAATAGTAGTACATTTATTTAACAAAGGGATGGATGCTTCTGATTATGAGCCTTGGGTCCCAGAACATCTTACCATCTACATAAAACAATAATTTTATACTACATATTGTTATCTTTATTCTCCTATAAAAAGTCATGCTATTTCACTAAATTGACACGGAACCACACTGACTTGTGTTTACATCTATGGACAAATGCCTCTCTCAGCCTTAGTCAGGGAAGCTGCTCATTGCAGTGAATGGTGGTGAATATAGAGATTTATGGCTGCTCATGATGCTAAGAACAGGCGTTAACAGTACTAAACTGGCCATTTAACATAAGCTACCTCTAAGACTTAGGAAACATTGTGAAAGGAGGGATGGACAGTATGTAAATGACTGACTGAAGATGGGTAGGTAAAGCTAGAAATGCATCTTTGAAACCTGGCACAGCCACGGAAATGAAATTCACAGTGCTTGTGGCCTAGACATGACTTACTCTATCAAGAATCAAACATGAATCTGGGAGGTGCTCATGCAACCCAACCCCTCCTTGCTATACTATGGAATACAGATAGATTTGGGGAGGGAGATAGTCATTACCTTCACTTGTATTCTCATTGGTAAGCCCATTAGGATCCAAAGTATGGTTCCAAACTGATGGTCACACAAAAATCACCCCATGACAAAAAGGCTAAAGAAATGGCAGATTTGTTATACATAAAATTGCATTAGTCTGGGAAATATAACTGTAGAATGAACATATTCTGACCCCACTTTGTACATGTCACAGAATTTAAACCAGTTTTTAAATAAATTCTTTCAAATCATGCAACAGTTTAAAGGATGAGTACCAAACTCACTCTCTAGAGTCACTGTCAATCACACTAAGATGTTTGCATCCCTGGAGACTCCAGGGACAATAGAATGTTAGAAGTTCTTGAAGATTATTTTTCTTTCCTGAATATGAATAATGTCTCACACCACTAACAACTGTTACAGGCCTGAATAGACATATGCTAACTTGAGACTGCTCTGAGGATTGCCATTTCATAGGTTTATTTACTCTTCTAAACATCTCGGCATTGGAAAAAGCTTAAGTGCCAAGATGTTTGTTATTGTCCCAAGGCAGAGAAGATGGCTTTGGCAAAGGAATTCTAAAGGGAAGGACTTTCCATTCCCAAACTTTTCCCTGGGCTGCAACCTATACACATTGGCCCACCAGTGACTTAAGGATCTCCAATTTTCAGCATTTTCATTTCCCAAGAAGGTTCCTCTTTAAGATTTGGCTTGGGCACTCAGAATTACCCCAAAGATATCCTAAGCTTCTGTCATCTCTAACTTTCTGCCTTAAGCCTTAAAGTTCAATTTCATTTTTTTTTCACCTTGAAATATTTTGAATTCAATTTTCCTTTGTCAACACATTACCAATTCCTTTTCCTTTACCTTACTCCATGCTGTAATAATCTGACAGGAGAATCACTTAGTACCTGAATTTGCTTGCTAATGTATTCTTTCCTTCATCTTAGTTAACATAGCACTGTCAAATGAATTCCTCTAAAATGTCATCTGTAAATACATCAAAGCTTAATTATTTACCCTGGCTCCAAAGTCTCTTCCCAACTTAGCACCTACCATGGTTTTTATCTCTTGTACTTTGTTGTGCTTATAAACAAAGAAACCTGCTGAAAAACCTGAGGTTAGTATTTCTGATAGAGATATTCAACCTAATTTCATGTTTAAGGATTAAATTCAGTAAACATGCTTTTTTCCCCTGTATGGCGGGCACCAAGCTTTATAGTGGAAAAGCTCATCATCGAACATGTATCTCTACTTTTGAAGAGCTCACTACTTTGGGGAAGAGGCTCCTAAAAGCTTCCTGTTCTCTCCACTAACTGCATCAACAACAACAACAAAAAAACAAAAAAGGAGAACATTGTTAGATGGACTTGTGCATAAAGTCTTAGGAAAACACAAGTGAAAGAAATATTGAGAATTAAAATCAGAGATTTTAATCAGTGGACCTAGGTTGCTCAGTTATTTATTATAGTCATTAAGCAATTGCTGCTTACAGTCTGGCATATAATCACAAATTTAAAGTCTTTCTTATGGGATATAGTAGGTTGTGGTTTTAATTGTGAGGTAGTGGATACTTCAATAGAGGAGGAGGGGGAGGTGGAAAAGGAAATGAGCTACATAGTGAAGAACTTGGATGGGCTCTGAGGATGGGAGCTAGGAGTGTTTGTCTGGAAACTCTGCCCTCACCAGGGCCCCTCCATTCCAAACCCTGCTCCTGGGCAAACCCACCAAACATAGCTCCTCCCCTAGAGCTGCTCAAGACCAAGCCTACAGGGTATTTAAATTCTGGTCCATAGACCTGCCATGTGGTTTCTCTCCTGCTCCCTTTCCTGAGAGTCACCTGCAAGTGCTTTGCTCAGATTAAACCTGTTCCTTCACTTTTAAATTCAGCTCACTTTGGCTTACTGAGTTGTCAGAGAAGCCTACCACTGGGGATGCAAACATACCTATCAAGAAAGAGAGAAAAGGATTAGCTAGATTCTAAGCTTTTGCATTTGAGTGCTTAAGAGAAGATAAGGTATCAGTGACCAAGCTGAACAACAGAAGGACTGTTGAAAGGGAAAGATGTGTGGTGCTATCTATCTGCTGATGAAGACTTTCTCCTTGTGGCAGAAGTTTACAGGTGAAAACTGGAAAGTAGCCATGAGCATGATCATAACATCAAGGAAGAGATACAGAAAGAAGAGCAGAGATCCAAGAGGGGGTGGTGGGACACTAGAATTCACCCACACCAAAGGTGAACAGAATATGGTGAAACCAAGTTAAAAACATAAAAAGGAATAGCGATGAAGTTCACATCAGCACAAACACTGTCTGGAACTAATCACTCTGCTCATATGTGGCTTAGCAGATCCCTCCTGAGACCACTTTGGTAATTCATCTCTCTTAGAGGTCATGGAATTGGGGTCTAGCTTTGGAAACAATTCCTTGTTGTCCACATAATGGGGTGCTTTTACATATGAAATGACAATATGAAAATAGATCTGATGAAATACACTATAACTAACTTAACACTATTGTGAGAAAAATGTTGACCCATGGCTCTGTTCAGCTGAGTTGATTGCTCCTGACAATCATATTAAAGTGCACTGACTCCTGAAGCCTTAGACTACAAACATTCAAAATAAAGGAACACATAAAATACTACATATTAAATGTAAATGACATTATAGCTAATGTGTTTTATACTTTCAACCCTAAGCTTAAGTCTTGTCTTTATGTTAATATTGAGACGACCAACCAACACTTTGTAATTCAAAGCTATAAAACTGCTCACCTCTCATGGATCTCCTTCATACTTGCTCTCCAGAGCAGCACCCTCACCTCCAAATGCCACAGAAGGACAATGAGCAGGACTCCATTGTGCCTAAGGGACAAACAATTCAAACAAATCAAAGCAAAGCCTTAGCACTAAACAATGGGAATATAATCCAATCTTCTACAAATCAGAGTTTTATGGTGATGTTTTTGTCCTTAAGGGTAAGCAATAGGATTTGTTGTCAGAGAGTCAGTCTAAGGCAAATTCTAATTGTTTCTTAATAGCTGTTTGACCTTGAATTGTTAGAAACTCTCACTACTGATAAGCAATGAATGGCTTTATATAACTAGTGGGGCTATTATGAAAATCTTCATAATTATATATATATATAATTATTACATGTATAATCTTAATATATATGTGTGTACATTAGAGCAATGACTTATATATTCCATGTGACTAAGATTCATTTTAAAGAATAACAATAATTTTATTTGAACACCTTTCTCTACCACAATTTTATTGACATGTATTAGCAAGGAAGAAACACTTTTGTTGTTTGACATTTTCAAGATGCTCCATGATTAACTCAATTTCCAGCAAACTGTATTGCTAATTTCTCCAGTCTTTATGACTATCAATGATTAATGCTCTCCTAGCTAGTAATAAATGTGTTAATGTTCTGAGTCCTGCAACTTGAAGCATTATAAGTAGGACACAATAAGGTGATTTATGCAATCAAGGATAGGTTGGACAGCACAAACGACCCTCTTTCAAGAAATAGAAAATAATTTATGATAGTAGCAAAAGGCTATTTGGGAAAGAAAATGCATGATGCAAAAAAAGTGCTGTATTTTCAAAGGGGTGTCTGAACCTTATGTTAATTATGAAATACTACATGCTTATTAACAATCTGGGTTTTTAAGCTGTATATGATTTACATCAGTCATTATCATTCTAGAGGCCTCAGTTTCCTTGTGTGTGAAATATTAATTTTAATATATACTTTTTAAGTTCTAAAAATCTAAATACACACTTTAACTTTTTCAGTCATTTCGTTATTGGCATAGTTCTGTTTCTTCTTGAACTTATATCAGCATCCTGGGAATAAACAGAAAAGACAGCCATGGTTATGAAGAAAATTTAATATTGGTGTTATTTTCAAAGGCATAGATAGGCATTTTGACTATTTCATAGACTTAAGGAAAAGTAAAAAATATTGAAGGACAGAAGGGCTATCAATACTCAACAGCCATTGTTACAAGTATGAATTTCTTATCTCATTACATTGATAATATGCTTGGAAAATAAATCCACTTAAAACAGCTTAGTTTGTCCAAGCATTCCAGCAAAGAGTCTGCCATGGTTGAGAAGCTGTGGTGCCTGTTTGATACTGGTTGAACAGAGAGTAACAAATGATGCTGCTCATCTCACTTTCTCTATTTTATTCAGTCCTGAATCCAGCCCGTGCATTGTCGTCACCCACATTTAATGTCGGACTTGCCACCCACATTTAGGGTAGGTCTCATCCCAGGTAACCCAATCAAGTAGTTCTATCATAGATCTACCCAGAAGTTTGTTTCTGTAGCAATTCTAAAGCCCAACAAATTGCCGATCAAGATTAATCATTACCATTCCATCCCTTGTTTCTGTGTTATTCAAATGTACCACTTCTAAACAAGTGCCTTCTGCCCCTTGCCATCATAGGCTTATAGCTTTCTAAAATGCAAAACAGATTTAGTCTCTTTCAAAAAATCTCCATTGTCTTTAGCAGCTTTAACACTTACTTTTTCAAAGTTTATGTCTCTTTTGAGACTCAGATGATCTTTTGACTATAACATCAGAAAACACTTACATACTTCCACTCACAATAATACATTTCAAAAGGAAAAAAATAAATTGCTGTACTACAAGGAAAGATGATCTATCAATAGAACTGAAACTCAACAGAGAAGACACCAAATCCTCTAGCTCCAAACATGGTGTGAGGGCTTATCTTAGTCAATGTTTCTATTACTATAACAAAACACCATAACTAAAAGCAACTTGAGAAGGAAAGAATTTATTTCATCGACAGCTACTACTCCATCATCTAAGAAAGTCAAAGCCAAAACTTAAGGCAGGAAATTAGAGGTAGAAACTATGCAGAGGTTATACAGGAATACTCTTGTCTTGTACCTCCTGGCTTGCTCAGTTTTTATTTTACAAGTCAGGACCACTTACACAAAAGCAACAGTATCCATGGTGGGCTGTGTCTTCTCACATCAATTATTAATAAAAAAAATTGAAAACATGCCTATATAAGATTGGCCTATAGGCAAATAAATGGACAATTTTCTCTTCCCAGATGACTCTAACTTGCATCAAGTTGAAAACTACACAACAAAGAGCTCACGATGGGATTGGCAGGACTTCAAAGTGTTTGGGGAGTCACATTTCTTCATCTTTGCTCCATGTAACTTAAAGCCTGTCTCTGAACCACTTTCATTTTCCAATCTACAGATTTTCTCTTTGGATGCTACATGTCCCTGGCATCTGCAGTCTCATGGAATTTCTATTGCAATTTGGGTTTCATTCTTCCAGATTCACTCACTGACATCTCAGAGTCTTTTTATGGGGTTCCAATACTGCCACATGTTGTCTGTCTTCTGATGTGTTCTAGAACCATAGGGGCTTATACAACTTTACATCTCTGATGCTTACAAAATCAACACCACATGATCAACACTGATGAGATCCTCTGTCAGCCAGGGAAGGAGCCTGTCTTCCTTGGAACACAATTGCATTGGCCTTTGTGTACCAACCCTGGGAGAAACAATTTCCTATGCTGTTTGTTTGTTTTGTGCAGGGAATATCTTCAGATATGTTTCCTATAGACAGAAGTTTCTGTCCATACCAGTTCTGCAACTGTTTAGTCCCAAATACAAGGAGGCTTATATTAATTATAAATCATGTGGTCTAGTGCGCAAGCTTCTTATTGGCTAGCTCTCTCTAAATTTATTAAGCCATTTTATTAATCTGTGTATATCCATGAGGTCTTGGCTAAGAAGTGATGCCCGGGCTTCTTTCTCTCTCAGCAGCTACATAGTGTCTCTCTCACTCCACCTACTACCTTTCTTTATCCCTGTTTGGATTTCCCACTTGGCTAAATCCTGCCTGTGCATTGACCAAAACAGATTTATTCATCAACCAATAAGAGAAACATATATTCACAGCATACAGAAGGACATTCCCCATCAATTCCTAGCACAGGATATCTCCTTCCAAACAAATTTTAATTTCACAAAATGGAGCCATTCTTGAATATGGTCTTGCACTCAAGACAACTTCCTTTAGTCTATGTGCAAAGTACCAAGGAGTTTCTCTTGAATAGCACTAGTCTGCTTCACTGTTATAGCTGTTCCCAAAATTGACTTGTCTGTAACATCAAACTCACCATCTTTTTCTTTGTTAACTGCCTATTTATGTTCATGTTACTCTGTCACACATTTAACCTGGTTGAGAGTAGTAAGCAGTGGACACAAAAGGGTCTGAATGCTCACCCTACTTTGAGATTTCCATTGCCAAGCAAATTAGGCCAATGACTTTAAGTTCAAACTCACTCAATTCTTATGACATGTGCATAGTGCAGCCAGATTCCTTAGCCGTATAACTCAAATGGCCTGTAGCATAGTTCCCAATGATTAACTGTTCTCTGAAGCCTCATGCTATAGCTCCCCCTTCTTTTCCCACAACATTCAATTAAACTCTACCTATTGCATTCTATGTCTTTCCTACCTCCAAGTTCCAAGCTTTACCACATTCTCCCTGAAAACCAGTCCCAAAGGTCTAAAAATCATGTGGTTAGATTTACTATAGCAACAGGACCACTTCTCAGTACCATATTTTATATTAGTCACCTTTTTCAATGCTTCAACAACATATGACTTAAGAAGGGAAGGGTTTATTTTTACTCATGGTTCTAGGATACATGTCTGACAAGGTGTAAAAGTCATGCTGGTAGAAGTTTGAAATAACTGGCCACCCTGTGTTCACTGTCAGAAAGTAGAAATGGGTGTTTCTTTCCTATTTTTATACAGTGCAGTACCTCAGTCTATAGACTGGGGCTGACTATATTGCAGGTGAGCCTTTTCATCTCAGTTAATGAGGTCTAGAAATTCCTGTACAGACAGATTGACAATTCTGTTTTTATGGTGATGCTAATTTCCATCAAGATGTAAATCAAGATTAACTACTAGAAATCACTGAGAAAGTAAAGCAGCATAAACATACTTGGTAGTCCTGGAGGCAAACAGATCCAAGTATAGGAAAGAGAGAAAAAAAAAAAATTTAATTTCCAAGTGACCAAACCTAGCAGAAAGTATAGATGCACAGAACCTGAAGAGCTACTAGTGAATCAGTGTACGTGAGAACCAGCCACCAAACAACTAATCCAGGCTCCGTCTCACATAGAGAAGGTCAAACAATGACTCTATTGAGACAAAGATCCAAACAGAGAATATCTAGTCCTAATTATAATTGAAAATGTGAGTCAAATCCCCTCTTTCTCATAGTCCAGGCTCTCTAGCCTGGAGCCCTTCTTCTGTTTACTGCATTTCTTCTGAGTTCTTCTTCCTTGTCAAATCTGTTTTGCTTTTAGGAGACAGACCTTCCACGACAGCTGTGCTACAGCTGGGATCTTAGAAGGTGTTGATCAGTGAAGTGTAAAGCTTTATTTTGACACATTTCTATTTCTCTCTTATTAATTCAATTCATAGTCAAAGGTAAGAAAATTCTTGTGGGTTTGGCACAGCAATAGTTTAGCAAGTAAAGGCACTTGCCACCAAGTCTGACAACCTGAGTATGAGCCAGGAAGCCCTCATAGTAATAGATAAGAGAACCAACTCCTCAGATCTATCCTCTGACTTACATTAGGGTGCCTCATCTCTAAATATACAAAGTTAATAATTTCTAAAATTAAAAATCTCTTAACGATTGAAAATTTCTACAAGCCTGATAAATTCAAGTTTTATATTCATATACACGTTTAATGACTGTTTAGCAAACAGCAGTGACCTAATATCCTTGATCACATACTAACTTCTCTGTAGGGTAATTCATGACAGCAGTGACCTAATATCCTTGATCACATACTAACTTCTCTGTAGGGTGATTCATGATGCAAAGTCCTCTTTTAACCAGAACCTTTATATCCATTCAGCAAACAGATTGAATCTTCATATGTCTGATTCTATTAAACTGATATAAATTCATGTGTTAATGACTATGATAATTACAAAAGGAGATACTCACAAACATATTAAGCCTACTCCTCTGATCTAGTTATATATACATAAACTTAAAATGAAAAGCAATATGTAACTTTGCTGGAATTTTTATAATTATCTGCCAAATTTTCTGTTTAAGAAATTATATAAGATTTTGAATTATACAAACATATCAATAAACATTTTCCACTTTACACCTTTCTAGTTATCTAATTCTATTAGATTTATATCTTGCATTGATTTTGGGCTCTTTTTATATCTGTTATAGAATAAAACGGAATGAAATAGAAATGGTTCTTTATCAAAGTGTGGCAAATGAAATACTACTGTAGAGGACAATTGATCACTGCCAATTAACTGTAAATTCTTCCCAATATTCATGGTTATCTATGTCTACATGGTGCTTTGAATTCTCCTTTGGATTTCTTAAAACATATCTAAAGTTTACTCCATAATTATTAAGCAAAAATTTGGACATATGTTTGCTTTATATTTTTAAGATACTAATAATTTTATTTATATTTTTAAAAATATTCTTTTAGTGCTTTGGAAATTATTTCCTAGTATTGTAGATAGAGAAACAGCCTCTGAAAAATTTGATAACCAGCCCATTCTGACACTATTAAGGTTATAAATGTATAACTGTTGAAATAAATGTGTATTACTTTCCATTGAATTAAAATGTTACCCATGTAAACAAATAACATGGAATAAATGTACTGGAACACGCAGAAGAACACTGGCTCACATATAGCATGAAAACTCAACAAACTAATAATTACTACTGATTATGTAATTAGAAACTAGAATTGCTAATTGCATTTCAACATAGCTACTCTACAGTAATTAAACAAAAATAATGGCCCAGTGAAGCATAAACAGTAACACTATTCAAATCCAGCCATCAATGGACCAATGATTCATTTCAATTAGAAGTGTAAGAAGTCTAGATGGTATTTTTCTTTATATCCTGATTCATTGGATTAACACAGACTATTAGCAATTTTGATTATTTTCATACTTAGGGAAGAAGTTCAAAACAGAACATGAAAGTAAAAACCAGGGAAGAACAGCAGCTTTCAAATGAGATAAACTCAAAAAGCACATGTGTAGATCCAGGAATACTTTTATAGGTAGTGGTACTGGACAAGCCAGATCTTCAGAGTCAAATTCTTCTTGTATGATATTGGGATAAGTCACTTAGCAATAAGCTGTGATGCTAAAATGAGCACAAATCTGCCACCCATCTTGATCAATGGAATGGGCTTTCATTGAATTTAAAACCCCTCTGCTCAGCCTACCTCAGCCCCAGAATGTTTGGGCCTTGAAGCCCCAAAACACAAAGAAGTAGGACACAGCAGAAATTTAGAATACAGACAGGGAACAAATAAAAAACCTGTATAGTTGGCTAAAGTTTCAAGTCTATATTTGCAAGAGATGATTTATCAATGACACATTTATAAAACAACTTTAAGACTGACATTATCAATGGAATGAAAAATGTGTTTGTCCTAAATATATATATGATTGACAAATGTGTGTGCTTCAGTTGTTCTCATCTCTACATCTCTACCAAAAAGCATCTGAGAGACAGATTCATGATGATTACCATGTGATATCTTGAAGGGACAATTTTTATGTTATGATTATTTTTCCCACAGCTGAAGTGACAAGTTAATGTATAGTCCTAAAACCACTGGAGATTATCCATAGAGTATTGTGGGTTATCTCAGTCAGCTCAGTATTTGGGGGTGTGTGGAGGTTTTCTTTTTGTTTTGTTCTTATTTTTTAAAAGCAGATTCCAATTTATTTTGTACAAGATAAACAGTAACACATCAAGAGGACCCTATTTTAATTTTCTTAACATTTTATATCTTCACAGATTTTTTTTTCTGATTTCTCCTTCTATTTCTTCTAGCCATTTTCATGTGTCTGAATTAAACCTTATGTTAACAAATGCAAATACTCAATACTGTCTGAAAGCAAAACAAGTAATAATATTCTATACTACATATAAATTATAAATGTAGGATATTAAGAAAAATGTTGTTTTTGAATGTCCAGAAACTGCTATAATGCTTCTACCAAACATAAGGAAAAGATATTTCATGAAACATACCAAAAGGAAAGCTTGGAAAAAGAGGCACATCCTGATTTTCTGGTAATTAAAAATGGGATGAATGCCTCTTACACACAGACATGTGAAGTATGTATCAATTTCTTCTAGACAGATTCCCTTCAAGTTTCCTGCAAAATGACTGTTTTTTAACACAGAACTTTGAAGGGCAGCCTCCATGCTTGAGCAGACAAGAGCCTGTATCATTCTCCTTATGCATTCTCATTTCTCTGGATAGTGAAGATCAGCCATACAGTTTTACCAAAAGTTAGAGAGCTTCATGTTACTCATACCCTCTTCTCCATTGATAACATCACACAGACTCACACAAAGTCTTACCTTGATTTCAGTTCTATTGATAATGGTTATACTATTGAGCCCATCTCAAACTATCAGAGCTACAACCATGCAGAGTGAGGATGGCAATCAAATCATACCTCCCTAAACAAAGTTTCAAAACTTTAGAAAATACGAATATATGTAAACTGTGCTTTTATTCATGATGAAAATGTGTCGATAGATAATTGAAGGGTACTTCTTTCATCAGCTTGGGGCCCTTTGCTTTAACTTCAATTGTTCTAAGACTCAACTAAAATTTCAAGTAATTTCTGTTGTTTGGTGATATCCATAACACAGATTAGATTAGATTTAAAAATTAGAGATTTTAAAAATAATGCACCATTATACTACCAGAATACTTGCCAACTATGAATCAGCAAAGAAGTAAATAAATTCAGTGGATTGAAGAAATTTACCCACCTCACAACTGTTATCAGTGGTTACTTAATAAGTTAATAAAGTTAAGGAATGTGCTTATAATTTCAAATATTCTCATAGAAAGAATGAAAACACTTTAATATTGATACGAGAATATGTGATCAAGAACTGTCATGGTCCAGGGAAATTTTGAATCTCAACTTCTGGAAACTCTCTGTGAGAATTCTCAACAGCACATCACTCAGCAATTATGCTGTAAAGGTGAGTAAGCTTGCTGTTCCCACACTACAACACTTGTCTTAACATATGTTTCCCACATGGATCTCTGCTTTATGGTCTGCCATGATTATCAGTTTTCCCAAATTGTAAAATATGTTGTCACTCTCCAAGTTTACACATCTGTCAACTTAGGGAAGTGTCTGTGGCTTATGAGTATGTAAGAAAACACCTTAACAGCTAACTCATAAAATAGATTATAGCATCACTACATAACTCTTCAACTGCCAGAATGATTATTGTTTTAAAAGTATATTTTGAATATGAAGATATTTTTAAGTAAAATAATTACATGCATTACATGCCTACATATAGAAAGAGGGGGGAAAGAACAGTACAAAAGACTCAAGGTGTGAAGTTTTTGTCAGTTCTCTCCAGGAATCCTAGAGAGTTGTACTAACCAGTTTTAGATCTTTGTCTCACCTAAGACAGGTGGGACAGACACAACACTCTTGAAGCATTAGGCAGAGGGACTAATTACATTTGAGCAACATAAGGTAGAAATGCAAATAGTTTTATTAGCATTAATTTCATGTTAAATCTTTGATGCCCCTTGCTCCCCTTCACTTCTCGTAGCATCCCCTGTTAGGGATAGGCAATTCATCTGCTTAAGCTGTAGTTGTCTGGTCCTCTGCTATAACTGTTTGCTCCAAATGGTGAAGCAACAAATTAAGCAGCTGTTTGGCAAATGAGGCAGCCTGGCTGTTCTAAATTCCCCACAGCTACTCTGAGGAACACAGCTCTAGTTCAGTGATTATGTTCATAACCGAACTGAAGTACTCAGTACTGAAACCTTGTTTGGAAGGTTCGAGCAGGGGAGCGCAGCTACTCGCATACGCTTGACTGAAGACTGGTCTTCCTCTATTCGGGGAAGGTCATTCTGTCCTCTTTGACCAAGTGTGCAGCTTCGGGAGGGATGCACATGGAGTGATGAAGGATGAAGAGGACACCTGCCTAGCCAGCCAGATTAGCCAAATTAACCCTGGAAATCAATGGGGTAACAGATGTTGCAGCCAGATCACCCTCACTTCCTCTGAATGAAGCTACTGTGAAGTTTGCTTTCTCTGTAGCTCTTCTCACTCAGTTCAAAGGGAAACACTTTCAGATAGCTCAGTGCAAAGCTTGTGATTTGGATAACAGAAGCACAATGAATGGTCCAAAGAAAGACCTGCAATTAGTAGAAGTGGACCATACTGAATGTATATACCATATCTGAACCATCCCTTTCCTGGATCGAGAGCCACTCTGTTTGGCCTAGAGTTTGAACGAATCAGAAGATACCCTCCTGCTCCATCCAGTTGCAACATGGAGCCCGATGAAAGGCTCTTAGAGTATGATGCTCTCCTCTCTTTCCAGCCTGTGGCCATTTTTTAAGTGTAGCATGGGGTACACTAGTTACACAGTGAACAATGAGGAGATAATAGTGACAGAAGTACCATTAGCAGAGGTGACAGTAGCAGTTGCAAGGACAATGCTTAGAGAATGACTTTTAGAAAGTTAGAGAAAGACTGACATTCTAGGCTTTGTTTCTTTCAAGTCCTATACAGAAATGTTAAAGTTGAGAGATGGTCGGCCCTGGCTACTGGACATGTTCCGGTGAGTACCAAAGATCAAAAAGACAAGGATCCCAAGACTCAGTGCATGGCAGATGTAACCCTAGCTGCTTTAAGGAGCTGTGGGTCCTGACATTAAAGGCTTAAGAGACAGAACATCGACCTTTCTGTACTTTATTCACTTCTGCCGATTGTAGCTACTGCTTTGAGGTGGTCACTAAGTGCAAAGGCACTGACAAACAAAGCCCAGGGAAGTAATTCTGTGACCTGAACACCTAGAAATATGTGTCTCAGGCCTTTATAATTTGAAGCCATACACTTCCAGCTCTCAGGATCCATAACTATAACCTATGTATCTGTTGTTCCAGAAACAAGGCCCTCTACTGAAATCACCAACACTAAAGTCACACTTTGTCCTTTCCTGATACCCATCCAAAAAGAGCAAAGGGATATGAGCAAGGCAAATAGTAATTTAACCTCCAATAGCTCACCCTGTGAGATAAGAAAAGAGAATGAATGTATATTGTATGGTTTAAGAAATATCCTCTCTCCATGCCTTCCACAGTAAATTGTCTTGCCCTAGTTTCCTTGCAGCAATGTTAGGAAGCAAGATTCCCATAGCAATTACATGACTTGCTCTAATGGACACTGTTCCTGCACTGTTACATGTTCTACCCTTCAATGTGCATCCATTTAGCTGGGCATAGTGGTACTTTGCTAAAATCTCAGTACCCTTGAGGGTGAGTCTGGAGGATGACTGAAAGTTGAAGGACAGCACAGGCTAATAGTGACCTCTAGCTCAGACTAGAGTAAGTAAGTCCCTTCTCAAAAAAAAAAAAAAAAATAGAAGAGAATGACATAAATAAATAATAAATAAATAAGATCCAGTTTTAGGTACTGGTGCAATCGGCTATACTATGCCACATTAAGAAAAATAAAATATCCTACATAGAACCAAACTATTTTAAACACAATAGGTAAGTAAATATTGTACAGAATTTAGCTCCTAAGGCTAGACAGTAGATGGTATTGGAAAGAAAGGTGGAGAAAATTTAAGAGCCAATATCTCTGTAAGGAGACGAATAGCTATTCCTTAGTTCTGCTCCAGCTGAACTCATCAAGATTCGTACCAACACACAGAGCTCTCCTCACAGTATTGCTTTATAATCTCTGCCACATTGAAGACATATTAAGTAGCTGTTTCCACAGAGGTGTCCTTTAACATCCTTTAGAAAAAGTAAGTCATTCCTATACACCAGCCCAGACTTCCTGAAGTGACTTCAGTGGGCTCTAAACAGCAAAGTAGAGAAAGGACCACCAAGATGGCTGACACTTGCCAAAGTCCAATCCTGGGGAAGGAAGCATGACTGATAAGTGAGAGAGAGGGTTCTGACCCACAGGCTTGAGGAAGAGCTCTAGGGACAGCTGTGTTTTCTGAAGTAAGCTTTAGGTCAGAGAAAGGTGTTTGTATTTGTGGTCACAAATGGCAACTGCTTTTTATCTTTTTCTTTTCTTCTTACTTTCTTTTTTTTCTCTTTAGAAAGACCAGAATATTAGAGAAAATAAGTGCAGAGAGGAAAGACAAGACGTGACCTGGAACAAGACTGGCTGTGACAATCTAAAAACTTTTCACCTCTATCTACCAAATGAGAAGCAAGTGGAGCTTGTTGTTGACTTGAAAAGAATGTAAGTTTAAAATATACTTTGTATTAAAATTTTAAACACAATGAAAATATAAGAAACTTACTTTTCCAAGCTAACTATTGTTATTCTGTCACTTGTCCCATCTATTTCTATGTGTATTTTTCTGCAGTTGATAGATTATACTAAATCCTTGTTAGTTATAATACATGTTTTCCAACTGACTGTTCTTTAATGATGTCTGGCTTCCTCCAATTTCTTTCTTTTTATCATATAAAATGAAATATATTTTACCATGTAGAACAGAGTGATGAAATAAGAGTCCTTAACTTGGCTTGAAACACAAGGTTTCAGAAAGGAAGTGGAGAGGAGATTCTGCCCCCAGCTGTAAAGAGTGGAAATTCTTACCTAATCCTTTATGCCATGGAGGGCGTAGATGGTGGGGGCAATACCTAGAAACTAATTGTTCAACAGAGTTTCAAGATGCTTTCCTCTTGAAAAGGTGTTTATTCAGCTTACTTTTCCTCACTGTAGTCCATCATTGAAAGAAATCAGGATAGGAACTCAAGCAGGGCAGGAACCTGGAGGCAGGTGCTGATGCAGAGGCTATGGGAGACTGCTACTTACTGGCTTGCTCCTCATGGCTTGCTTTCTTATAGAACCTAGGACCACCGGTCCAGGGATGGCAACACCCATGATGGGTTGAGCCTTACCTCATCAATCATTAATTAATAAAATGCCGTACAACTGGGTCTCATGGAGGCATTTTCTCAGTTAACATCATTATATATCACAGACAAGGGAGACCATCCTAAATGGCTTATCAACACTCAGTGAAATCACAGAGAATGTGTAATGTATTAACTGTACAGTATTTCCCCATAAGGATTAGGGATGGCTGGAAAGGCACTTCAAAATATTTTTAACCCTTTGAGGAGAAGGCAGTACTTGCTCTAAGACTTGGTGCTTCCTTTATTTTTTTTTTCAGATTTTGTTTTATATTTTCTCCTTAATTTAAATTTGCTAAAAACAAAGGTAAGTAGTTTGTGTATACTGCTATATAATATGGACACACACTTTGTATGTAGCCCCAAAATCCTAGGAAATTAAAATGAAAAACATACTCAATATGTTTGACATACTGTATGAGAATACATGAATTTCTTCACAGACATCAATTCAATTTAAATCTCACCAAATAAATTCAATTTAAACTTTACTCAGTATTGATCCCAAGTGAGGGTAGTTTAGTTTCTTTGGGAATGGCATTATCTATTTCAGCAATCAGTACCCAGAGAGCCAGAGAAGCAATTGAATCAGAGCAACTATTTGCAAATGGCCAAAACAAATTGATAATCTTAGACTTAAAAATACTGCTTTAATGCAGAGAAAGCATAAACCCTATTTTTTCTGCTAATGACTGTGTTTTCTCTTTAGCCAGACAATATGAGTCTGATCTTGTTATTATGGCAAAGCTATTCAAAGGCTTGGAAATGTCCTTTCATTGGCTTTGATGCAACATAAATATCCCTGAATAGCCTAGTGCACACACAATTCTTTTAGAGTATTCACTCTCTTTAGGTAGCTTCCTTTGGGGAAATTATGGCAACTCTCAGCCTTGCCAAACTAATATTTTTCAGGACATACAAAGGCTCAGCTTTCCCAAAGAGACTGCGTGCCCTGGAGCAAACACTGAACTTGGGAGGTTATTTGGGAGGGCACTAGGAAAACTGTGATGATTGCAGATCAGAGAGCCAGCCCTAAGCAGCTATCCTTGCTTGGCAAAGCACAGGAGGTCACAGATCTTGGTGACAATTTAAACAGTGAGAAATATCAGCTAACAAAGACCATTCCCTGTTCTGATACAAATATAGCCAATTTTGTTCTGTATAAGCCAAAGCTACAAAACACATCGATGTGATAGATGGTATGCAGAGTATATAGCATCTCCACTGTAGTTTTTATTAGGAATATATCTTGGCTGCATTATGGGATATTATGGGGTATTAGGTATTTTTAACTTCGATAATAACTAATTGCTTCCAGTAAATCCTCATTTTGGCTACATTTGCTATCCAATAATCCCCCAATAATACCAGCAGAACAAATAAAATGTCTGTCTGGGCTAGCTTGCCCTGGGCAGGAACAAACAATCAGAGTCCTGCCAATGCCATTAAGACCAAAAGGGAGAAGGAGACCCACACTCCTGCCTGGTGCAGCTTGGCCCTGGGGTAAAAAGCAAACCCAGTCCAGTTGGGTACCATTACACTGAGCAAATGTATGGGAGAGATAGTGGCAGAATGGCTTATGCCATGTGGAGAGAGGCAGGTCTGAAGAGGTGAAGGTGGTAAGGAGCTGGCACAGGTGGGTGTCCTGTTGCCCCCAGGGGCCATGGTGACATCTGGGCTTGGGATGCTGCCAACGACCATATCTGGGTTCATGTCTTAGCTGCAGCAGCACAGCCTGTGTTGATCTCCCTGGCTCCTGTTACCAATAAAGGCCAAAGGGATAGGGCTGCACAGAGTTGAGCCGACCCATACATCTTAACCTGCTGCAGGTGCAAAAGCTGGCTCTAGGTCCATGAGAGCAGATAAGCTGCTCCTGCCCCTCACTGGCTGCAAACCTGGGAAGAACAGGCCCTGGTGTTAGAATAGTTGGTGTTAGAATAGACCTCTAACCAAACATGGACCCAGGTGGCAACCCAGATCTCAAGCATCTACATGGCCCTCAGCGGCAACCGGAGCCTCAGACTTCAGTGCAGACCCTGGCTTTGGCCAGGTTACAGATTCAGACATAGCGGGGGTTGCAGCTTGGGCCCATATGACACTATGGCCCCAGATGGCAGCACATGTCACTCAGGTCTGTACAGGCCCACCATCAGTATGGACACCAACATGGCCACAGATCCTGGACATCAATGTGGTCAAGAAGTCAGAGTATCATTATTTGCAGATGATATGATAGTATACATAAATACCCCCAAAAAAATCTACCAGGGAACTCCTACAGCTGATAAACACTTTTAGTCAAGTGCCTCAGGAATTTCTTTGAGCCAGGCCCAAGAGATGTCCCAAGGAGAACCATGTTCTTGGTGCAGGAGTGCCAGGAGAATCTGGAGCGTGGAAATACACTGTAGGAAACACTTAAAGAGAATGATTGGTAATGAGATATTACCCCATTCAAAGCACAGGGAAAAGGGGGTCACTCTTGAGCCAGCCTCACAGGGCAAGAACGAGAACATGCATCCAGAGGTCAGGCTCCCATGGGGCCAACACCATGGTCTCATCCCCAGATTCCTCCAGATTGGCAGTCTTAACACACCTGGGACCAATATTGTCTTTAATGCCCTCACCTGAGGCTCCTTACAGTGGGAGGGTAAGATACCCATTCTCTTAATGGCAGGAGACATAGACGAGAACAAAGTCTAAAAGAGACAAAGACAGACAAAAACAGAAGTGTGTCAGACCTAAGGTACCAGACCCACACAAAGAAAAAGACAGAAAAGAAGGAGGGTTCTTGCACTCAACTTCATGAGGACCAAGGACATGAAACAACAGGGCCAACTCACTGAACAGGTCACCGAAATGGGGAAGCCAAAATGCACCACAAGCATGAAGAGGAGTCAGAAAGGATGCCAAGAGTGAAAGCCAAAGTTCACCAACATTGAATCCATCTGCACATGTAAGGCCAGCAACAAAAGCCAAAGATCAGGGCCCAAACAAAAAAACAGCCATAGGATGAGGAAAAAAGAATACACTGCAATTCAAGTGGGGTTGAGGCCCATGCCAGCACAGGATCCACGAGCCCCATATCTAGGTGCCAGATGTTACATGTTACCCTTCCGGGAGCAGGTGAGAAGACACAGTACCAAGGACTCAGGCACTGAGAATTAGTGAGTAGCAGAGCGCGCTGCAGATTCATTTATTAAGAAATTAGGTCTGCTTTTATACCCCCTCCTAAGGTCACATTGGCTCAGACAGCTGACTGCTGCTTTGTCCTTTCCCCATTGGTGTTTCTAGCCAGGTATCTCTTTGTCAGCAGTCTCTGGGGTAGAGGCAGACTTGGCTCAAGGAGGAAGTGTCTGCTGTACATGCTCATGATGGCCTGGGCACCTGTGGCTTGGGTAGTCTGGGCCGTTTCTCCTACTGTTGGACACAAGATTAGCTTAAATAATAAGTAGCCCATCTATATAAAAATGATAAATGGGCTGAGAAAGAAATCAAGAAAATCAACACCCTTTACAGTAACCTCAAATAATATAAAATATCTTGGTGTAATTCAACCCAACCAAATGATAGACCCATATGAAAAGAGCTTCAGTTCTTTGAAGAAAGAACTTGATAAAGATATCAGAAGATGGAAAGATCTCCCATGCTCATGGATTGGCAGGATTAACATAGTAAAAATTATAATACTACCAAAAGTAAACTACAGATTCAATGCAATTCTCATTAAAGTCCCAAGAATTCTCTATAGACTCTGAAAGAACAATACTCAACTTAATATAGAAAAACAAAAAAATTCAGAATAGCTAAAAAAAATCCTGAACAATAAAGAACTGGAGGCATCACCATCCCAGACTTCAAATTCTACTACAGAGTTATGGTAATAAAAACCTGCATAGTATTGGCATAAAAACAGACAGGTGGATCAATGGAATCAAGTCAAAGATCCAGACATAAATCCACACACCCATGAACATGTTTTCAACAAAGATGCCAAAAATATTCAGTGGATAAAAGAAAAAATATTCAACAAATGGTGCTAGTCTAACTGGATGTCAGCATGTAGAAGAATGAAAATATATGCATATCTTTTCCCCTGCACAACACTCAGGTCCATATGGATCAAAGACCTAAACATAAAGGCAGTTGCACTAAAGATGATAGAAGAAAGTGGGAAATATTTTCAAATGTATTGGCACAGCAGACACCTTTCTGAACAGAACACCAATAACATAGTCACTAAGATCAACAATCGAAAAATGGGACTTTATGAAATTGAAAAGTCTCATTAATACAATGAACACTGTCAATACGACAAAACAGCAGCCAATAGAATGAGAAAAGATTTTCATCAACCCCACATTCTACAGAGGGCCTATTCCCAAAACATATAACAACTCAAGAAAGTAGATATCAACAAACTAAACAGTCCAATTAAAATGGGGTGCAGGTCCATACAGAGAATTCTCATCAGAAGAATCTCAAATGGACAAGAAATACTTAAAGAAATGTTCAAAATCCTTAGCCACCAGGGATTTGCAAATCAAAACAACTCTGATATTCTGTCTTACACATGTCAGAATGGCTAAGATCATTATCAGGGAAAAATATTAGGGACAGCTCATGTTGGAGAGGATGTACAGCAAGGGGAACTCTCCTCCATTGCTGGTGGTAGTGCAAACTTGTATAGTCACTTTGGAAATCAGTGTGGGGGTAATGGAAGATGAAATTCTGTAAATATGTTTCTCTTATTGGTTAATGATTAAAGCACTGTTGGCCAATAGGAAAGCAAGATAAGTGGGACTAGGAGACAAGGAGGATTGGAGTAGGAGGTAGGAGGAGATTCAAAATATACAACCAAGAGAGGAGAACTCTGGACCCTCTCTCCAGTAAGATAAGACCATGTGGAAATACTTAGATTAATAGAATTGGGTTAATATTTATTACAGAGCTAGCCAATAAGTAACTGTAGTAACAGGCTAACAGCTTTATATCTAATACAGCAGCTCTGTGTGTTATTTGGGGCTGGAACGGCTGTGGGACCAGGCTGGCAGAGGAAAAATCTACTCATAACATGGGGGTTTCTCAGAAACCTAGGAATCAACCTACCATAAAAACCCAGCTATACCCCTCTTGGGCATATACCCAATGCACAATCATATCACAAGGACACTTGCTCAACTATGTTCAACTATGTTCGTAGCATCATAGCAGCTTCATTTGTAATATCCAGAACCTGGAAATAACCTAGATGTCCCTCAACTGGGGAATGGATAAAGAAACATGTGGTACATTTACACAATGGGGTATTACTCAGTTGTTAAAAATAAGGATGCCAGGAAACCTGCAGGCAAATGGATGGAATTAGAAAAAAAAATCATCCCAAGTGAGGTAACCCAGACTGAAAAAGAAAAAACATAATATTTACTCACTCATAAGTGAATAGTAGTTGTAAAATAAAGGATAACCATGCTACAATCCATAGTCCCAGAAAGGCTAGGTAACAAGGAAGATTCATGGGGGAGCACCCAGATCTCACTGGGAATAGGAAATAGAAGATATTTCATGAGTGGACTAAGGGCAGGTGGGAAAGGGAACATGTGTGATCAGGTTCTGGGTGGGGGAGGGGGAGACACAGGTGGAGAGTACTGAAAGAGACTGGAAAGGGAGGATATTTTGAAGTCAGGTAAACACCCAGCCCAAGGGAATCTCCCAGGAATCTATACAAAAGACCCCAACTTAGACTCCTAGTAATAGCAGATACATAGCTTGAACTCACCATCTCCTGTGACCAGGTTGGTAACTAGCCCAGTAGTCATCAGAGAGTCTTCATCCAGAAACTGATGGAAACTTGATGTAGATGCACCTGCAAGCATTAAGGATCCTGCTGAAGAGTGGGAAGAAAGGATTATAGAATCCAGACGGTTCAAGGACACTAAAGTAAAACTCATAGAATCAACTAACTTGGGCTCATAGAGCCTCACAGAGACTAAACCAACAACCAGGGAGCCTGCATGGAACTGACCCAGTCCTCAGAATACTTGTTACAGTCGTGTAGCTGTACTCCTAACAGTGGAAGCAAGGGCTGTCTTTGACTCTTTCACAGGCTTTTGCGGTCCTACTCCTCATACTGGTCACATTGCCCAACTTTAATACATGGGGAGGTGCTTAGTCTTATGCTACTTGATATATCATGTTTTGTTTATACTCATGGAAGACCTTTCCTAAACAGAAATGGAGGAGGAGTAGATTGGAATGTGGGAACAGAGAGGGAGTTGGTGAGAGTAAATGAGGGAAAAAAGGGCTGGAGAGATGGCTCAGTCGTTAAAGGCTTGGCTCACAACCAAAAATATAAGAGGAAAGAAGGGAGGGGAAACTGTGCTGGGATATAAAACAAAAAAAAATTATTTAATAAAAAAGTGTGTGTGTGTGGGGGGGGGGGTGTGCTCATGAATACAGCTGCCTACAGAGGCCAGAGTTGTAGGATACTCTGGAACTGGAGTTAAAGGTATTTGTGAGCTTCCCAAGCTGGGCACTGCAAACTGAACTTGAGTCATCTGTTATATCTGCTTAGTCATCTTTCCAGCCCCAACTGCTGATGTGTGTGTTGTTTTTCATTGTGCCACTTTAAGTGCTTTTCAGCTCCAAGAGGTTTTGGCGGATTCTCAGGGTCTTTTTTGTATAGGGCAACATCATCTGCAGTAAGGTTACTTTGACTTTGCCCCCTGTTTTTACCACTTTTATTTTGTTAATCTGGCTAAGTCTTCAAGAATTCTGCTGAATTGGAGCAGAAAGAGTGGAACCTTAGGTCTTACAGTTGATCTTAGTGAGCATGCTTTGAGTTTCGATTTACAATGATGTATCTATGGGTTTTCACATATAGCTTTGTTTTAATGTTAAAGTATGCTTCCTTCCTAACCTCTCCATGAAGGTACAGTGCACTTATCCATTTCTCTACTGATAGACACTGAGGCTGTTTCTAGCTTAGGCTTCCTCTACATATAGTTTATATAATATCATATAATAGCTGACTACTTTTGTTCATTTTTAAAAATTGTGATTTTTTTTACTCATCCATTTAACTGAGTTTCTTTATGTTGCTCAGGCTTGCCTAGAACTTCTTACTCCAATGTCCAGGTCCTAAGTGTTGTGATGCCACCATGGCTACTTAAATGTTGAGTAGTATTATGTTAATGTTGGTTGTAAAAAAAAACTTTTATGTCCCTAGATGCAAGTTCCTTGTCAGATGTATGTTTTTTAGTACATTTTTGGAACAATCTCTGTTTTGAAATCTTGTTTTCTGAATGATGTTTTTAATGAGCACAGTATATTTTGAGAAAGCCTAATTTGAATATTTTTACTTTGGGTTGGTGTTTTGAATTTATTTTTTTTTTCAGTTGGTGAAAATATATTCAACTACTCAGAGAAAGTGTTTCTCACACTTTCTAGACACTTAATGATTCCAACTTTATATGCAGCTGACCAAATTAATTTTTCCTGATATGAAATAAAGGTCAAATTATTAATCTTTCTTTTGGGAGATCTTATTTTATTTTTATTTGATTTGTTTCTAAATATTTTAGTTGGATTATTTTTAACCTGCTTAAAGTTTTGTAGCTTCACTGAAGTTCTCATATACTCTAATTTTTAACTTACTAAAATGTTTTCCATTTGTTGCCTTTTGTTTAAAAACAATTTTTGATGGTCCCATGCTTACCATTTTTCTGGCTTTCACACTTTTACATTTATAGGGTTTTGTAGGATTTCTTCATGTTTTTGTGTTTTGTGTGTAATTGGATATATGTGTCTGATTTCTTAAAATATGACCTGAAATTCTGTTTTGAGGAAATGAAGAGCCCAGTTTTTAAATTTTATAATAATGAACCTACCTTACTTCATCTAAACATCATTTTTATGAGGGCTGTTTCTCCCAGATCTGTAGCATTAATTTCAGACTTATAATCCCATGGGGAGAGAAGTTTGGTTGCAAATGTTCTCCTGTGCACAGTATCACAGTTGGAATAAAGGACTAACTTGAATCAGTTGTTTCCTAGCCTTTCTCTGTGGATGGATCATCCCTCTTCAGTGAGGGCATAGGGATTTGTGATGCCAGTGTAACACAGAACCCTCTCAGACTTCCCATGCTTGCAGGCTATGCTCTATATACTCTCCATAGTTTTGTAAGATTATTTTTAAAAAGAAATTAAAAGTGTTATCTTCTACTGAAAACTGTCCAGATGTAGCTGGCTATTTTATCGTTTCTATGCCCACCCTTTTAGAGGCATGCTTATGTGATTTATTTAGCCTACAAATACTTTAATTTCTCAACGGCAAATACTTAAAATATGACTGAAGTGTTTTTTATTCAGTATTTAAATTTATTTTGATTGGAAATATTTGTTAGAAATTTTCCTAATTCTATCATCAGAAGTTAAAAGTTCCCATTTTCATTAGGTGTTTTTCTAGTCATCTGTTAAGATTGGACCAGAGAAGTTACATATTCATACAATCCACAAAAGCAGACCGGATTTTATACCTATACTGTGTGCATTTACCTCACAGTCCTCAGAAAACCCACACCCAACACCTTATGAGAGCTGTAGCATAGCTGATGACATATATATTCACATGAGTCTTTATACATGATACATATACACAGAAGTTTAGCCTACAGTTTGGGAAGGAAAGAGATGGTCTACCTAAACTTTGAGATAAAAGATTACAAGTCTCAAATTATACACTCTAGAAATAACTTTCAGAAATGGATGAATGATTAAATCTTTCCCAGATAAATTAAAATGAGGAAAGTATTTGCCAGCAGATCCTTCTTTCAGGAACTGTTTAAAGTTCCTAGGATGGAAGAAAATGACAATTGGTATCTGCAAAAGAATGAAACCCACTAGTTCATATAAAAGAATGAAAAAGAAGAGAATCAACCCTTATCAATAAGGAGCTAAAAACAGAAAAGATTAAAAAAGAAAGAAAGGGGGAGGGGATATAGCTCAGAGGTAGAGCACTTACTTAGTATGTAAGGTCTCAAGTTCCATTCATATGGCAGAAATATGAGAGCAAGAAAGGTATGGACACAGAGAAAAAGAGCATAACAAATCAACAGAGACTATATGAACATGGATATGCCAAAATATCTGAAGGCCTATAAAAATGGCTAAATTACTGTAATCATATTCCCTACCAAAACTGAACCAGAAAGATGTAGAAAGGTTGAATCAACCAACATCAATCAACATTCAATCATTAATTAAAATTTTCCAAAAAATAAAGAATCCCAGATGGTTTCAATAGATGTTTTAATTTCACCAATCTTTTGAATAACTGCAAATGCTAATTTTCCTTAAGTTATTCCAATGAATCAAAAAGGAGAAGGTATTTCCAAACTTGTTCACCATTGATACAGAAATCAAATAAAAATACAAGCAAAAAAGCAAATGCAGACCAACATCCTTAATGAACATAAGTGTAAAAATTTCATCCAATTATTAACAAATTGTATCTACTAGCACATAAAAAAGGATTTATTCAAAAAAGGCAAAGGAAGTTAAAGATATATAAATTGATGAGAATAACAACCACTTCAAACAAACAAAATACCAAAACCATAGAATTCTGTCTCAGTAGAGGCAGAATCCAATCTGACAGAGCTCAGTGTCACTTTATTATGAAAATCGTCAATCAATAAGGTGTGGAAGAAATGTGGTTCAGCATTGAAGAGTTTTTATGACAAGCCTATGGAAAACACAATAAATAAGGAAATTCTGATGGCATTTCTTGTATGATTAACTGTATTTTTACCACAGTTGTGAATTGTAATGCAAATACCTGATATGCGGGACATCTGATAAGTGACTTCTTTGATGGTACCATTTGGTATGTTCACTTGACCCACAAAGTTATCATAACCAATAGGATGAGAACTGCTAGCTTAAGCCCTATTTAAAAAAAAAAAAAACCCAACAACAACAACAGGTATGATTCTAAAAAGGTAGACACATGTGAATGTGTTTGTTTTATATTTATAAGTAAATAAATGAATAACAGTATTTAGCCAAGGTGGTAAGTTTCCTTGCTCACCAAGAACTAAATTTGATTCTAGTTCTTGGGTCTTTCTATAGTTGAATCTTGGATGCCCTATGCCCTGCCAGTGGGCATAATATAGAACAAAATAGAAATCAAAGGTTTTATGTTAGAATTTGAAAAATAAGTAGACTTTATGTTTCCTAGTGTATGGCAATTATGCAGTGTAGTTTATTTGAAATGTAGTAAGTAGGTTGGGATATGAGTCTATTAGCATTAGTATTAGTATCATTTCTTGTCTATGCTTTTGACCCTGCTTTGATCATTAACCTTTGATGGTTCACATAAAGACTTTCATTACATTTATAGCTATGTACATGGTAATCAATAAGGTGCTTAGATGTAAGTACAGACAATTTGTCTTCATAATTACCAAAAAGTCATCAAATACTCAATAAGAACTTACCATAATGAAAAAATTTCCATTATGCAGTTTGCTTTTCTACCTTAATTGACACTCCTGAAATTATAAACTTTATCTACTTCATTGGAATTAAGGGATTGAAATAAGATCACTAGGCAAATGTATACTGAGCTATGTTTCCAACTGAGTCAGTTATAAGTGACACAGGGAAAATGCTTTTGACATTATCATTGGATTATTGGCAATATTACTGGGCTAGGCAAATGTATCTACATCTACACAGTGGAAAGTACAAAGAAGTCCTCCAGAAAAGTCCTAGAATTTGGGTGAGACTGTAGAATAACTATGAAAAAAAAAAAAAAACAGAACTGGACAAGAAAGATTTCTGTGAAGACACAGAAAACTGGGACATGAACTGTGGTATGAGGTGATCCTCAAAAAATCCCATGGCCAAAGCTGGGTTCCTTTGGTATCTCTGAGGGGTCTTTTACATTCCTCCTTTATCCTTACAACTCCTCACAAATCTGGGAGTAGTGATCATGCTCATTCCTTTTTTTTTCCAAGAATATTGAGGTTCAATGGCATTTAATAACTTCACAAAATTTATTTAAATATGAATTAGCCAAATTAGTATTCAAATTCAGTACTTTGTCTGAAGCCAGTGTTCTGGTAATGAATAAACCAACTGCTTCTAATGACAAGTATGGATGGTATGAAACAAATTTAGGAAGAGCAGCCAGATAACAGAAGAGTTGTTTGTTCAAATAGCATATGCAGACTGAGTTTTGAACCAGCAACTAAATTTGCATTAATGTAAACAGAAGTAAAACAGTTGTATTGTATAAAGGATGGAATGATGTTCTGGGGAGAGATTGAAGAACTCAGTGTAACAGTGTACTGACACAGCAGCACTAAGGCTTCATATGTCTTCATGGGACATCAGTAAAAAAGCAGATTGGATGTAATCTCACTTCTCCTTACTACTTGCATGGTTTCCCTTTGTAGGGGTTGGGGTGTTCTAATGGATTAACATGCATGCCTTTCACCTGTCATCAAGCCCTGTAAAACTAACTGGTGTCTTCATTATACTGATAACATAAGCTAAGCTGCATCTTTAAGACAGTACATCTTGCCATCACAGTAACCCATGTCTTAATTCCAGCACATTGGAGACTGAGGAAGGAGGATCTCTGAGTTCAAAGCCAGCTTATTCTACAGAATGAGTTTCAGGATAGGCAGATTTATTCAGAGAAATCTTGCCTCTGTCAGGGAAAAAGACAGTATATTTCAAGAATAAGAATTAATGCAATGAGGATGGTGA
Source organism: Cricetiscus sungorus (assembly GCA_030556225.1). Taxonomy (NCBI): domain Eukaryota; kingdom Metazoa; phylum Chordata; class Mammalia; order Rodentia; family Cricetidae; genus Cricetiscus; species Cricetiscus sungorus. The sequence continues at coordinate 112,123,031 of JANBXA010000651.1, read as the reverse complement.
GGGTTGCTTGTTGAGAAATGAAAGAAAATGTATATTGGAGATCAATATAGTGGTTCCTCAGGAAAATGGGAATCAGTCTACCACAGAACCCGGCAATCCTACTCTTAGGCATATACCCAAATTATCCACATCCATGCAACAAAGACATGTATTCAACTATGTTTGTAGCGGGAAGAACCTGGAAGCAACCTAGATGCCCCTCAACTGAAGAATGTATAAAGAAGATATGGTACATTTACACAATGAAATACTACTCTGCAGAAAAGAAAAAAAAAAAAAAAAAAAAGAGTCTTGAAATTCGCAGACAATAGGATGGAACTTGAAGACACCATCCTGAATAAGGTAACCCAGTCACAAAAAGAGGAACATGGTATATACTCACTCATATATAGATTTTAGACATAGAGCAAAGGATCAACAGCCTATAATTCACACTGCCAGAGAAACTAACATACAAGGAAGACCTTCATGCAAGGTATCTCACATAAGGGGAAAGGAACAAGATCTCCTCAGTATATTGGGAGTTGGGGGGAGCAGTGAGTGGAGAAGGAGCTAGGAGCTAGGAGCTAGGAGAAAGAAAAGGGGAGGAGAGGAAAGCAGCACATGGGACTAGAAAGATGGAGTCGGGAGGAATAAACAAGAAGAGAGAGAGAGAGAGAGAGAGAGAGAGAGAGAGAGAGAGAGAGAGAGAGAGAGAATAAAAGAGGAAGCCAGTATAAGTTTGAAGAGAAAACTGACTCTAGAGAAATGTCCAGAGACCCACAAGACTGACCCCAACTAACAATTTGAGCAACAGTGGAAAGGCTACCATAAATGTCCTTTCCTGATAATGAGATTGATGACTAACTTATCCACCATCATAGAGCCCTCATCTAGTAGCTGATGGAAACAGACGCAGACACCCACAGCTAAACACTGAGCCAAACTGGAATCCAGATGCAGAGAGGGAGGACAAGACCAGGCTACAGAAACCCACAGAGACAGCTGACCTGAATAAGGAGGAGCTAATGGCCCCCAGACTGATAGCTGGGAAATCAGCATTGGACCGACTCAGACCCCTTGAACATGGGTCTAAGTTAGAAGGCCTGGGCAGTATAAGGTATCTCTGACAGTGGAACCTGGTGCAGGAAAGGACTTTGGGAGCACATTCCCCATGGAGGGATACTCCCTTAACCTAGAGGCAGGAGGTACTTCTACTCCAAATGACTTGACAGATTTTGTTGACCCCTCTTGGAAGTTACCACCCTCCCGGTAGAGTGTGTGTGTGGGGGGGAATAGGAGGGGGGAAGGCATGGGAGGGAGGGAGAGAGGGAGAAAGGAAGAGAGAGAGGGAAGGAATTCACCAGCAATGGAATTTATTTGCACATAACCACGAACATTATACATATGCATAATTTAAAAAAGAAAAAGAACTTTCAAAGAAACTAACGTTTGAAAGATATATGGTAATAATCATATTTATAAGTAATAGTAATAATAATAGTTAAGTTACATAAAAATCTTTAGAGAATCCAAATGCTAATAGAAACTGCATCAATAACCTTATCTTTATCATTTTCAATTTTGCAAACCCTGATTAAAAATCTTGATTCAAAAATTGGGGGGCTTAGTTTAAATCCTAAGCTGTGATTTTTTTTAAAAAATATGTTAACTGTATCCTTAAAATGAATGGTATGAGAAGGGAAGAACAAACAATAAGTAATATAACTTTGTGCAAGTTGAAATATCTCAGAACCAAGGTCACATTGCACCTTCCAGAACTTTTTCTTTTGGTTTTACAAAATATTTGAATTGTTTTAACATTACATCACTATATGATTTTTAAAAATGTTTTTATTTTTTATTTATTTTTAAAACAGTACTAATTTACATACCAATACCAGTTCCCTCTCCCTCCGGTCCTACAATTCCCCCGACAATCTCCTCATCCCACTGCCTATCTACTCCTCAGGGAGACTGAGGCCTCACATGAAAAATCATCAAAGTCTGTTTGGGCAGGACTGAGGCCCTTTCCCCTGTATGTAGGCTGAGCAAGGTATTCCTCCATAGGGAATGGGCTCCAAAAAGCCAGTTCATACACTAGGGATAAATACTGGTTCCACTGCCATTAGCGCAATAGAAAACTGCCCAAGCCCCCAAACTGACACCCACATTCAGGGGGACTAGTTCAATATTATGCAGGTCCCTGACCTGTCAGTCTGGTGTCAGCGAGCTCCCACTTGCTCAGGTCAGTTGTTTTTGTGGGTTTCTCCAGAATGGTCTTGACCCCTTTGCTCATATTACCTCTCTTTCTACAACTGGACTCTAGAAGTTTGGCCTAGTGCTTAGTTATGGATCTCTGATTTTGCTTCCATCAGCTACTGGATGAAGGCTCTAGGATGGTAATTAAGATAGTCATCAATCTGATTATAGGGGAAGGTCAGTTGAGGTAGCCTCTCCGTTATTGCTTAGATTCTTAATTGTAGTCATGCTTAGATTCTTAATTGTGATCATCCTTGTGTATTCCTAGGAATTTTCCTAGTGCCAGGTTTTTTGTTTGTTTGTTTGGTTGGTTGGTTTTTTTTGTTCTTTGTTTTTGTTTGTTTTGATACCATAATGACTCCCTCTATTAAAGTATCTCTTTCCCTTCTCTCCCTTTCAGCTCTTTCCCAAACTCAACCTTCCATATTTTTAAATACAGTGAAATTATATAAGCCTCCAGACCAACATACCAGGTGAATGCTTATTTTATCCTGACACCAGAGAGAAAGATAATAACAGTTTAACTTGACTTTGGGGGTAAAAAACGAAAGTTCAATGATGCTACTAAAGTGAGATTACTGGCAGGATAATGAAAAGAATGGAAAAAATGAATGGGGGTAAATCCAAGAAATATGTGACTTCTCTATCCTAGCATCCACCAAGTAGAAGGGTGACCTTGCTAACTTGGATTTAAAAGCATGCCTCTTCAACAGACAACCTAAGTGCTATTTTCAACTCCAGTTCAGCAAAATTCAGCAGGTGTCAGAAACATTATTTCATTTGTACAGATATAAATACCATAATATAAAGAGATCAAGGGTGGCAAAGGAGAATATAGAAACAGAAAGTCTTGAATTTCTTTAGGCATGACTTAAGTGATTTGTGTCTTTTATTATAGAGTTACAAGTATTAAACATGAACATTTATCAGGCATCTTCACAAATGATTGTTGTTTTTACATTCAGAAATTCAGAGCATCCAGTTCTAAGTTCATGGAATGCAGACACTGCTACAAAAATTGTTCATGCTAATTCAATAATAACTGCAGGTGCAGGCCAGGCAGAAAAAATTCAATCTTTCATAATTGGAGCAACGGCATGGAGTAGTTTCAAATGATCTTAAAGAGATATTGCCAGGCAAACTCATTATTACTAATTTTTAGCAATTTAAGGCCAATAGTACAAAACGGTGGGAAAAACAATAGCATCAGGAGACAGACAGATTTATTTACTCACTCCAGATAGGAAATGAGGTTCTCCGTATTTTACAAATAATTCCAACCCCAGGCTCTCATCCTTGAAAATTTATTGGTGAAATCTACATAGTAACTATAGAACTAGACTCCCAGATACATCAAAGAATCTGATCACTAAAGGTAACTGGAGTAAGGCTTACTTTCAAAGATCTGGTACATTCAAGGTGATAGGGCCATATCCTAAAATACCTAATTCAAAGGATCATACAAGGCACAAATAAAACAAGGATGAACTCGTGTATAATGTTAAATATGAATTTGCAACACTGTGTAATAAATCAAAGTATAAAATGCCCACATAGAATCTCATACATATCTAAGAAAGTGGGTAAATAAATAGAAGATAGGTCTGTCTTCCAAACCCCATCAATTGTGAATGATCCCCTCTTTCTGAATTAATTTGATGGTGCTTCCTAGTATAGGCTACATTTAGTGGTTTGCTTTGAAGAAGAGTTTTGGGAATGAGGAAGGTAAAACATTAACTTAGTAAGCAGTACCTTGCCAAGGTCAATATCATCTTTGATCTCATGGATACTAAGGATCCCTGATCACATATTATGAGAAGGGCATTTCCTTCCATCCATGATATTCTTTCAGTCCAATTTAACACTAGAAAATCCAAAAGTAAGAATTTTCTATGGGATACCTTATCTGCTTTAAGAACAAGAAAACCTGCCAAGGTAATAAAACCATGAAAACAAAATGACATGTCTCAGAACACATGAAAGCTACATGCACTGTGGTGACTAGGATGAACAGAATGAGGATATCAGTTTTTTAAAAAAGATAAAATTAAATAAATTCCAGTTCATTCAGCATTCTTTTGTGTCTTATTATTTTATGGTAACTATACATAATGGTCTTTGTCATGATATTTATATATTTTAGTCATATCCAACCTTCAGTACCCTCTCTGGCTTCTCTCTCACTCATGCTGGTCTTCTCTCATTTACAAAGTAGTCAGCTTTTGCCAAAGTGTCTTTTATTCTGACATAAAGATAGCTTACAACACAGTGATATTAGGGCTCTCTAGAGCAGTGATTCTCAACCTGTGTGTCATGACCCCACTGGGTGTTGAATGATTCTTTCACAGGGATTGCCTAAAACTATCAGTAAACAGATATTTATATTATGATTCATGAGAGTAGCAGAATTACAATTATGAAGCAGCAAAGATAATAATTTTATGGTTAAGGGTCACCACAACATGAGGAGCTGTATTAAAGGATTGCAGCATTAGAAATGTTGAGAACCACTGGTCTAGGGGAACAGAACTGATAGAATATATATGGATTTAGTAAAGTAGCTTATAGGCTATGGTCCAGCTAGGTCAACAATGACTGTCTATCAATAGAAAGTCCAAGAATACAGTAGTTGTTCAGTCTATGAAGCTACATGTCTAAGCTGGTTTTCAGTATATGGCAGAATCTGGAAGAATTAAGGCTCTAATGCCAATGAAGGAAAGAACTTGACAGCTAGAGTGAAAGCAAGCTTGCAAAGAGTAATTGCTTCCTTCTTCCAAATTCTTATATGGGCTTCTAGCAGAAGCCATGGTCCAGATTAAAGGTGGACCTCCCCACATCAAAAGCTCTGGATTAAATGTGTTCCTCCTACTTTAAATTATTTTATTAAGAAAAAAATCCTCACAAGTATACCTGGTAACTTGAGTTTTAGTTCATTTCAGAGCGAGTTCAGGTGACAAGCAAGAGTAATCTTTACAATACTTCGAGGGATGTTTACACGAGTATAGGCTCCTTACCATTGGCTACACTTCTGAAGAAAATGTTTCTTCTTTTAATATTAAACATTTACTGTATATAACTCTTCATGGAAATGGAGTGCCCTATGAGCCACTCCTCCTCCCATGGCCAATAACCACAGAGTATTAATGAATCCAATCTTGTATAGATACTCACTGCTGCTGTGAATTGAAGAATGTAACAACCTTATCATACCCCAAAGTCAGTATTCTACAGCACAGTTCTTCCATATCTGACTTTTCCATTATTGCACACCCTCTTCTATAATTTTCCCTGAGTCTTGGAGGAAGTGATATATGTATTCTATTTATGGTTTGGAATTCAACAGGCATTGTTTTTTTGATTCACTCTGATGAGATATGACTCTCTTCAGTTACCCCTTCCCAATGCAAAATGAAGCTTCTCCATACAAAGATGACAGCTACCCTAATCTATGCACATGAGGATAGTTGTTTGAAAGGCAAACTGACTGATACATATGGCCATTTATCAAAACAACATCCTTTCCTTATCTGCTTATGAACTCCTCTATCATGGGCTTTTGACTGGGTTTAGAGTACCAAAATTGTGTCATGCGAAGCAGTTACAGTTACACCCAGAAAATGTTTGGTTATCCCCAAAATAGACTTGCCATTATTGCACCAGTGGGGAAGTCTCGCCCAACTAGCTAGTAGTGTTGCATGCAGGGTCCAAATTTGATTAAAACTATTGATGACAATTATTTCTCAGCATCCTATGTAGCACCTACAGCTATGAGGGATGGCTGAAGGGAAGAAGCTGATGTCCAGGTTCTGGCTTGATTTATGAATGTCCTGTGTTCAGTAGCATTGTCTTAAGTAGTAGTGTGTACCATCTAGTTCTAGAGAACAACCAATGAAAACAGAAACTGCTTATAATGTTATGGGGGCTAACTCTCAACTATCTATAAAAGTTCTGTAAGTTTTGTAATTATTACAAAATGGTTTATTTAAAAAGTCAAATTATAGCCAAGAATCTAAACACAAAAATGAAACTGTTGTTATGAAGTTGGACTCTATGAAATTAATGGAGAAAGAAAAATTCAGTGCCCAAAGGCAAGCTGCATAATTTGAGCATCTGACATTGGGTGGATGTAATCCTCACAGTGGATAAGCCTAGAAAAGCAACCTGAGTGCCTTTTAGAGATGGTTCTATGACAATGTCTGTCTCTAAGATCCTGGTGCTATGGAGGATAGGAATAGAGAATAGAGGAATGTGCTATGTAAATAAAAACATAGAGACACACTGAGGAATAAACTAATGTCAAGCACCAAGGAGGAAAGACTCTATTCCATTTTTCAGAACAATGCTACTTCACACTCTTGGATTCCAGTAAGTCTACATGAGGAAAGTCACTCCCAAACCCTCCACTCCAAATTTACCAGGATCCCAGCCAGGAAATGATGCTGCCATCAGGAAGCAGATCTTCCCACTTGGATTAATACGAACATGACAAACTTGTGCAGATATATAGATATGCAACTCTTTAGATATGCCCAGAGAGCTCATCTCACAAGGGAGTCTATATTTTTTCAACTAGTCAACATTAGCTAATATAAGGTATAAAAGAAATTATTATTCAAATTTATCTCACAACAGGTTAACATTTCTGAATTGTCTTATGTCTAAGTGTAATAAGTTTTCTAAGTATCTATAAGAAATAATTTTTGCTTTGAGTCAATGACTTAATTGCCATTGCAATAGCTAGGGCTATGCAGACAGTCCTAAAACCAATCTAAGTAGGGACAAAAGACTAACAAAATCAAAAGGATGTATTTAGTCTAATAAAGGTCTTATAAGCTATAAAAGTGGTGATTGGAATCAAATGACTGTACATTTTATTAAATTTCTTAATTTATTGGGGTTCATTTGTGTGTTTGCTTATATAAAGGTATGCATATACAATGTTTGTAAGGAGGTCAGAAACCAACTTGAAGGAGCCTTTAATGGTGGAAGTTGCAGGAATAGGACTCAGGTTGTCAGACCTCCCAGCAAGTGCCTACACCTGCTTAGCCATCTCACTGGCCTCAAGTTACTTTTGAACATACAATTTTGTCTTTAATTTTTTTTGTAATGACATGAATCATTAGTAAGCAATGTCTGATGAGCATAAATATATAATATACTAATAGCATTAGTCAATCAAGTGAAGCATCATCAGTAAATACAGAATTATTACTAGAATAGTTCCATGCAACTTCTGGGTTTTGACAGATGTTTCCCTTACCTGTCAGTAGAGATAAACAAAAGCCAGTATGTTTACAAAACAATGACAGGAATAGATAGGAATGTTTTCCACAATAATTTAGTCTTCTGAACACTCAGCTGGTCTGAGATTCCCTATAGTATTAAGATGACTTATTAAATGGATGATGTACAAATGTTAAAAGAACTTAAGTACTCTAGTATTTTCATGCAAATCAGTTTAGCATTAAATACCATAATTAATATTCATGGCTCTTTTTCATTATCCACTTACTTTGATAATATCAGAGCATTTTCAATTAGAAAAGGGAGGAAATTATTTAACTCAAGCTTCTTATCATTGTGACAACTACATAGTGTTTGGCTTGGCAGACTTTAATTGGCTCAGAATTTTATACTACACACAGATATATTGTTATGAGTTATTTATGATGTGACTCATATGTATCCTATATGGAGTGGTGCAGAGAATATGAAAAACCTTTCAATGTGGTTTGGCTGTAATACAAGCTTCCCTGTAGTTTTGACCAAATGATCCAGAAAAAAAATCTCATGATGCTCAACATATCTAAAATGAATAAACACATCATATTGGTTCACCATCAATATTTTATAAGATAATCTTGGTATAAGCTCAAGGTTATCTGCTTCTGGCCAAGATGAAATAAGAGTCTAAGTTATTCTGTTGCCAAAAATCAATTAAAATATCAGACAGAATAATTAAAGCAATAGTCTCCAAGATGTAGATTCCTGGCAAAAGAGGTCAGTGATCCTTGAGTATCTGACACAAATCATGAGAACGGTCAACTGCCTAGTGCATTGCTTTGTGGTGATTTACAGACTACAATGAGGGTATAGAGAACCCAGGCAGAAGCTCACAGAGGCACTGTACATCCTGGGAATACAGGAATAAATCCTATTTCTGGGGCAAAATCTCAGAGACAAAAAAAGTTCCAAGAAAGAGTTTCTTGTTGATGTTGTCAGTTACACTCTGGTGTGCAAGTTGATCAATACACTCTGGTGTGCAAGTTACTTATCAAAAAACAGAGAAAATACTAATATAGAGGTTAATCCAAAGAACATGTGCAGAGCTAGAATGTTTCCATTTTTTTTTCAGAAACCTGAGTATAAATCCATATATTCCTTATAGCTTTCTATGAACACACAGAAAGTTGTTGCCACACAATGGGATTATTGTCCCCCAAAGAAGTTTTTATTTGTTTTAGAATTGATAAGACTGCACTCAATACAGTCAATCTGTTTCTAAGTAGGTAAACTACAATAAAATTTAACAAAGTCATTTAACAAATGTCAAAATTTTGAATAAGAACACAAAAACTAAGCCTGACATATAGAGTAGATGCAGGACCAAGTCTCTCCTCCTGCATCAAGACTGAGCAAGGTATCCCATCATAGGGAATGGGATCCAAAAAGCTAGTTCATGCACAAGGGATAAATCCTGGTTCTACTGCCAGAGGTCTCACAAACAGACCAAGCCATACAACTGTCACTCACATTCAAAGGACTCTGGTCTCATGCAGGCTCCAAAGCTGTCAACCCAGAGTCCATGAGCTCCCAGCTGTGAGACAGGCTCTTACTCTCTAACAACCTATAATGTGTTATACATTTTATAAATGCCAGTTAACAAGATTTTGAATCCTGTTTTTAACCATGAATGAACTTTAAATATTCAAGGAAATAATTATGTTTACCCTAATTTCAACATTATGCTATATTTACATATATTGAGAGATTGTATAATATTACCCAAGTAAGTACTAGTTTTTGGTATGAATTAAGTAAATTAAAGCTTAAAAAGGACATATACAACACGAACAGCTCAACATTGGCAGAATTATGCTACTCTTCAAAAGTGCAGAGAAAGTGTTCTGTTTAGTGGGATTTGTGTAGAAGAATGCAAGAAAGCAAAAATAGCAACTCACTGGAAAAGCATAATCTTTCTACAACTATCAAATTGTTTAAAATATGTTCCAAGGTGCACAGTAAAGTTTAGTCATCCCTTTAGAATCCTGGTCTTGGCACCGCTGTAATGTTCTAGAAACTTGTGCTCGCTTCGCTGCTTGTGACATTGTTAGCTTCAAACCGTGCTGCACCTGTAGTGCAAGGCCCTGGAGTAGACTTCCTGCCTTGGTTCACAGTGAGAAGAGCCCTGCTGTCCACTCTGCCAAAGAAGTTGGTGTTAGAGGACAAGCGGTGGAAGCCATTCTAAGGGCTATGTCTGCTGCCCCAGTGGCTGGGTTTCAAATCTAAAACCTGGCCTTGATTCTTTAGCCATTGTCTAAGTAGATGGTCTCCCCCTCCTCAGAGTTTCATGATATGAGCAAGGAAGACAACTCTAAGCCACTGTCCATATGCTGTCTTTGCTTGTTACACTAAAATTTGGTTCTGTTGTTTCTGTCTGATTTTTCTTTAGCTTTTGTTAATATGGTTGATGAATGAAGAGCTGTTCAATTTGGTATGCCTGTGCAAGGAAAGAGGCTTTTAGCTAGCAGCCTGCTTCATGTCCCTTCTTTAGTAATTTGTGGGTTAGGGATAATTGGAGAGCTGATTTTCAAGTATCTGTATTTTGCCATCCTCTGCAGGTAATGTTGTGATTTATTTTATTTATTTTTGGAGAGACATGAGTCAGAATCTCATTTGTATGCCCAGCTTGGTCTCTCATTCCTGCCAGAAGCCATTTTTTTCTCTTCAATTTCTCAAGTAGGTTGGGTAGCAATCATACAGTAACAATATTACACCAAGCAAAACCATTTTCTGAGTGCATGTACCTAGTTCCCAGAGTTAAGCACTCCACCACTGACCTATACATTCCTCTTTGCCTTATTTAGACAAATGATAAAGTTATTTTAAGGTCAATCTGATCACAATAGACAGTTCTCTAGCTTTTCTTGGAATACTAAAAAATAGGGCTTTGTGTTTCTGTCTGTCTGTCTGTGTGCCTGTCTGACTGTATGTGTGTGTCTGTGTTTGTGAGTATGTGTGTGTGTGTCTGTCTGTCTGTCTGTCCTTCTGTCTGTCTGTCTCTCTAAGGGGCATGTGCGTGTGCGTTTGGTAGTTGAATGGTTGTTTGAGACAGGGACATACTCTGTAAACTTGTTGCTCTTCAACTTGAAACTATCTTCTTTTGTCAGCCTTCCCAGTGCGGAAATTAGAAGCTTGTATCACCACACCTATTTTAATAGTAGTTTTCACTCCAGAAATATACCTTCCCTGCTACTAAAACAAGAACCTTGAATCTTCTGCTGATTATGCTAACAGCCCTGTTTCTAACTGGGTGATCATGGAAATGCTTCACTCTGTTAGACAGTGCAAACATCTCATCTGGCTTCTAAGAACTGTTAAGCTTGCAATTCACAAGTCTGACAGTAGAACTTCATTCAGTACACAGAACTGAACGATTAACAGTGATTCAAGGCAGTTTTAAGCTCTTTTTCTGCACAGCTTTTCTGTTGGAATTCCATCTCACACCTTTAAGCTGCTTTAGCTTCTTTGCATTCCAATCTCCAACTTCTCAACTCAACAAGGTCTCCATATGAATTTCCTCTCATGCCCATAGTCTCAAAATTGCCTGCAGTCAGAAAGCTGAGATGCTTCAATACTTGTAAGGATGATTTGTAGTATATTTGGGACAGTTTTCTAATTCTCTGAAGTTGACATTTACACTGATTTTGATCCTTTGTCAGGACCATTGAAAGATGTCTAAGTAGAACATTTTTGTTTGTGTAATATACACAGATGTTTTACCATTAACTAAATCTTTTGAGAATAGTGTTATCCTATTTTTAGTTTCTTTGAATCTTACATAGTCTAAAAACAGTTATACTTGGCCCTCTGAGTATGAAGAATCTCTTTCTCTAGAGTCAAATTACTTCATGTTGGAAACATTTTTGTAAAATTTGCATCTGAGACTGGTGAGGTGGTTTAGCAGGCAAAGAAGCCTGAAAAATGAATTTGATCATTTAAACAAGTATGGAAGAGGAGAAGCAACTCCCCTAAGTTGTTCTCTGATGCCCACATGTACTCCATGGTACACACACACACACACATACACACACACACACCACTAATAGATATTATATCAAAGTTTTTAAAGTACATATGTATTAAACCCTTGCAGACTTCTTTTTATTATTATTATGTCAGACAATAGAGCACAAGAACTATTTGCACAGCAGTTAATTTATAGTAAGCACTATGTGTATTTTAGAGATGGTTTCAAGTATATAGGAGAACGTTGTACACAAACATCCTACCATTTTATATAAGACTTAAATGTCACAGGTTTTATGTACATCAGTAGTGAGTGAGGGTCATCTGTGCTTTCATATAATAAATGTTTTATTATCTACTATACTGTACTTTTATTTAAATTATAGATTCAGCCAAAAACACATGTATAGGAAATATTCTGGGAAATTTTGAAGGGATAATTTTTAAAAGACAATGGAGAGGTTAGCCTTTTGTTGGAGACTTGTTACAGAAAAGATTTACCATTCACAGAGAGACAATATGATAAAATTTATCATCAGAACTACCAAGAGTCCATAAAATAACAGCCTTTTTATCCATCAACAAATGTCTGCCTTCACTCAAGAAAATACCTATTCATGCCCTTTGGGTGAGAAAGCTACAAGATCACAAATTAATGTCTACCTGGGAAACAGAAAACACCCACTATAAATTTTTAAGTTAATTATGTTTACAATATTTAATGTGAAATGCAGAAAGAGGCTGGATAAAAAGCAAATCAAATACAAAGCACATAAATTTTCAGTATTGTAACTTGAATCTGAAACTGTCTCCCACAGGCTTAAGTTTAATTATTTGTTCCTAAACTTACAGAAGTATTTGAAATGCTCTTCATGAGGCAGAGCCTGCTTACACGAGTACATAATTAAGAGTGGGCTTTTGAAGCTCATGCCTGCTCTTGGTTCAAGCCTTGGTCACTGCTTCCTGGTCTGTATCCATTGAGCAAGCTGCCACCCTCATGTTCCTACTGCCATGCCTCTCCTGTCCCACTGCCTCTGAAACTGTGAGTCCAGATAAATATTTGTTGTCTTTCATTATTCATATTAGGCATTTTGCTTGCAGTAATGCAATGATAAGTAATCAATCCAGCAGTCACTTATCAGCGTTAATACAAAGTGAATTTGGTTTTTTTGCCTTTAAATGCAGAATTTCTTAGTAAAATAGGAACAATGTGGAATCAGGTATTGTTGTATAAATCCATATTCTTCCATCTCAGCTTCCCATTGTTCTGGAATGTAATTCAGTTGCATTATGGGTCAGACACTGAACATTTAAGCTGCATATGTAGAGAAAAATGTTCTCAACATTCTTCTATAGGCACCCACATTGTTGGTTTTCTATAGACTAAAAACAAAAGGGGAGAGGGATTTTCTGGGGTAAGACACCATGAAATTTCATCATAAGGTCATAGTTTTGTAGTGTAGTGCCTTCTACATATGGGATTCTAATACTCCAACTGAACTATGAGTAAAAAGAAAAATAAAATATTAAAATAAGAGTAAGTTACATACATTAATGTCTGATTGGTGATATGGTAGTTAGACTGGGCATCATCGCCATAAACACATTGTTTCAATTCCTGGCCCATAGGAAGTGGCAATACTAGGACTTGAGGCTTTGTTGGAGTAGGTATGACCTTGTTGGAGTAGGTTTGGCTTTGTTGGCAGAAGTGTGTCACTGTGGGGTTCAACTTTGAGGTCTCTTATACTCAAACTATACCCAGTGTGGGACACATTCTCCTGCTGCGTGTAGATCAAAATGTAGAACTCAGCTTCTTCTCCCGCACTAGGTCAGTGTGCGCTCCCCATGCTTGTTGCCATGACAATGGACTAAAACTCTGAAACTGCAAACCACCCCAATTAAACATTTCCTTTTATAAGAGTTGCCATTGTCATGGTGTCTCTTCTCAACAATAGAATCCTAACTGAAACAGTGATAGTATTGCCAAGGTTTACTGAGCATGTTACAAAGAAAAGGACTCAATTCTGGTACTTTGTGTTAAAACTGGTAATTAATGTGAGAGAAGCATGGTCTCTCCATTTAATGGGCAAGAAATGAACAGACATGTTATAGTGCACAAATCAGTCTTCCAATCCAGGGCATCAGTTATAGAGACAGGGTGGGAGGAGAGAGAGGGGGTGCTGACAAAGTGGGGGGATAGTAATGTTTTGTGGGAATTACCTTTCAACATCTTAGGTGCCCTTTCTTTTGCTTGTTGAATGGCCTGGCATTTGGTCACATCAGCTGGTAGGTGACTTTAACCCATAAGGCCCTAGAGGAGGTGGACACAATATGAGACAGAGGTGTCACCCTATCTGACATCTGTAAGACTAAGGGAAGAGTTGGTCATCATCAAAAGTGGCCCTCAAGTTCCTAAAACACAATCTAAGCAGCTAGTGTAACCATAACCCACATAGCAGTGCTTCTGTCTATAGGAAAGCTAGTGGGGAGTCTTAAAATGCAAACTTTAGATAAAATATTTCTAGTCTAATAAAGTTCAAATGTGCATTTAGTTACTCAGTTGAATTCTAATTTTTCTGAAGTACAACTGATATACAGGAATCATTTATGGAGTACCAGAAAGCTCCATTTACAAAAAAAAAAAAAAAAAAAAAAAAAAGGTTTAGTTTTGTTTTGCTGGGCGTTAGTGGTGAACGCCTTTAATCCCAGTAATCAGGTGGTTGAGGCAGGCAGATCTCTGTGAGTTTGAGGCCAGCCTGGTCTACAGAGCAAATTCTAGGACAGGCCCCGAAGCAATACAGAGAAACTCTGCCTCAGGAAAACAAAAACAAACAAACAAACAAACAAAAAATTGTGTGTACATATGTGAGAGACACATTGAGTTCTCTAGAGCTGGAGTTAAACAATTGTGTGCAATCCAGTGTAGGTACTGAGAAACAAACTTATGTCCTCTGCAAGAGAAGTACATGCTCTTAACCACTGTTATTTTGACTACATTTGAACATGATATATCAAATAAATCTCTTTCACTTCTATGGAAATCCCACATTTTATTAATAGAATATTTAATGTAAAAATCAAAAAGTAATCCATATAGGTTACAAGAAGCAGGAAAACATAAAGATACAGACATTTCAAAAGATAAAGGTATTTTAACCTGTAAAAAAAGATTATTAACATGGTGAATAATGGGGAATTAAGTCCTTATAGCTAATGAATGCATTTATTACCCCTCAACTACCATTTTTAATGAATAAAATTAAACTTTAAAACAATAATGTCAAAGTGAAGCTCTTCTGTTATTTAAACAATTCCTCTGTGGACATTTGGCCTAACAATAAATTCTGTTTCCGTATTATTATCTGTAGACCTTTGTGTTAAGACAAAGTCAAAAACAGAGTTTGGAAGTAAGTTTTCCAGATGTCTTTCAGTGTTGTATGGTATTGGTGTGGAAAATCTTGATTCAATGTTCAAGATTCAAGGTGCCATATATATATATATATACATGACACATGCTTTCTTAATTCCAAATTTATAGCTATCTGTTTTTTTCTGAAAAAGAGAAATCACATTTTTTTTAAGAAGATCATTTGTAATTTATATTTATTTCAATTATTCCTCATCTTTAATATGTGGATTTAATGGCATTTCATCATTACTCAATCAATAATTATACTTAGTAGACCATAACTAAACTGCAGATTATATCAAAAAATTTATGCAATTATTAATGAAAATGCTAAAGTGTATATAGAAAAGTTCATTGTTTATACTTTATGCTATTGATAAAAGCATTAATGAGGTATTGACCAAAATAATTTAAAACACTGGTAATTTTTGTTCTTTGTGTAACTCTTCTACAAATATAGGACATGTATGCCTCTGAGTGTCATAGCATAAATTTGTACTCATGGCACAGAATAGATCCAACACAGGTAATATCCCTTTAGTCCTGTATCATGCCAATTTTCTTTATCAAATACTTCTAAGTAATATCTATGTAGTTTATCTCTTTTAATAAATTAAATTGTTGGTGATATATTATTTATGATTTATTGAAGCTTGCCTGAGGGTTCAGAAAGCAAAGCCAGCCTCAAGCTACAGAGATCATGCAGTGGTTATAACTCACCTTTAGTCCCAGGATTTAGGATTAATAGGTAGACAGATTTCTGGGTTCAAAACTGTCTTGCCAGAGAGTGAATCAGAGTTCACGCCTTTAATCCCAGGATCTGAGAGGTACAAGAGGTATAGGCATTCAATCTGAGAGTTAGTCTCCAGCCATGTTGAGGAGAGCATAGCAGTGTGAGTGAATCTGAGGAGCAGTGAAGTCAGGAGCAGTTTGAGGATTGCCCCTTTGGTCTGAGCTGAGGTAAGAGCTGATGGCTGGCTGCTTTGCTTATCTGATCTTCAGTTTGAAGCTTGAACCTCAATATCTGTCTCTGGATATTTTATTTATCGTGTTACATTAAATCTTTCAATAAACATTCAGGTAAATGCAATTAGCAATGATTGAACCCAAAATCATTCTTTACAACCTATTTACTCCCCAGGTATTTTAAAAGAGGTTCCCTATTTCATCAGCACTCGGCATTAGAAACTTTTACTGAAGCAGGTGAGATATATGCTCCTTAATGTTTAAATTCAGTCTGAATCCCTTACCTTTACATGAAAACATAATAGCTAAAATTTGGTAACTCTTGGGGAAAATGTATTTGTGTGTATGTCCAAAGTTAAGTCAACAGCATTTTTCTGATGCAAGGCCACAGGAATAAAAGTCGTCCAGAATAAGTTCTTCCTTCAAATTAACTGAGAACACTGGAATTGAGGCTCTAGAGGAAAACTTGCTTGTATTACTATCCCACTCTACTTTTTAATAAAACGTTCATCAGATAGTACAACTTCCTTTGGCATTTTGAATAATAGGCCCATTATCAACAACATGTAAATTTTTTCTCCTCCCAATGAATTTTTTGAAAAGCTTAGTCATTACACTAATGGAAAACACCTTCCAATAATCAGAGAGATATGGCTTTTGCAATGACAAATTGCTTAAAGCAAAACTAAAGTGTTTGCACAATATTTCTTAAGCTGACAAATATTAGGAAATTTGAATATGCAAATACAAATACATCCTCTGAATGTAGGTAATACTTCATGGCTAAAAGCAGAAAACTTTAGGTGAAATAATAAAACATTAAAAATCAAAAGTGTACTCTATCCACAGTCTGAACTTCAGAATTTAGGCTTTGTTAGATGCCAGTTTTTAAGAAATAAATATCTATTATTTATACTAAATTAGTTCACAGCTTTGTATATTTTGATGATGCTGCAAATTTCTAAAAGCATTTCAAACTCATTTTATTTATAGTATACCAAAGATACTATATTTATACAAATATTACAAATTGAAAGTATTACAAAATAAAATATTATGAAACTATTGATTTTTCAATATGTTTTCAATCTATAACCACAATTAATCAAAGATCAATAAAAAAGTTAAATGTTTGTAAAAGCCTTGCCATTGGAGTAAAAACATGGGTGTTAGGTTATCTTTCTACCGACTTAATCATTAATTCTCAAATTATTTTGCTTTTCTAAACGTCCTTTTGCTTCCTCCTAAAGGTAATTCAGAGGCTAAAGGGCCTATGTTACAGGCATGCTTACTGTAAATTAAATTTTAATTGGTGGTATTGCTAATTTTACTAAGGACCTACATTTACAGTTAATAATATCCTTATGATGGTAACTTGCATCTCTCCTATCTCTATAAACCCACTTATTATTAGATTGGAAGGTAGCCCAGGACCATACCAGAATTTTAGCTTTCACAGCCTTTCTGGTGATTAAAGTGCAAAGTAAAGTAACTCTTACTACACAGCCTTAAGCGTGATAGCATTTGCCTACATATAATGGAAAGTGTATGAATATGTTTCTCATTCTTTTTCTCACTAATGGAATATTTGGTATTGTTAGGGGTCGATGCCAATAGCTAGGGTTGGGTTCTCAGTTTGCAATTCTAAGAAGCTATTAAGAATATTAAACAAGAACAGCAAACATGAAATACAAGGTAAAATATGAAATGTGACCCCTGAGAGACTTGGGTACACATGATGGACATTTAGAGAAGAAATGGTGATTAGAGGTAAGAAAGGGACAATCTGGGAGAAGGGAAGTTTAAGTTTGAATATGGCCATCATTGAAGAACAATTTTAACATGTTCAAAGATAACCAAATACTGGGAGAAAACATGCACACACAAAAGCTGCCTTTGAGATGAATTTCAATTATTACAATTCATTAATGGTTTCTCTGCTACTTAGGAAATCAGGATTTCAAATGAATAGCTCCACTATGCTCTCTATACGGAAGAAAAACTCAGTCATCCCATTTATGTAAGCAAGGTTGCACCTTGCCACAGTACTTCCCCAGTAAGTTTCTGCTAAGTTAATAAATTACATAATGCAAGCATTCTTTATGAGATATTTGTTTTTGACATAAATAAATAGTATAAAAAGCACCCAGAAGTTGTCTGCTTTCTTTGCCAATCCAGGCTTGTTTAGACTGAGTATGTGTGGTAAATAAACTGATGTGGCTTAGGCATTGTGTTAACCTTTGTGAATTAACACTCAATATACAAAACAACCTACGCCTATTTACAGACACAACAAAGGACAAAACCCACTTTCAAGGAAAATTATCTCTCTTGAATTTAGTGTCAGGAGGAAACCAAAAATATTTCAAATGCTGATTTTTGTGAAGTAAATTCCTGCCACTGGGGATTCTGTGGGAAACATAAATCCAATGGTTTAGTTTAAAGTTATTCCAACTTGGTAGTGCATCCAAGAAGCTGGCAGAAATGAACCTAAATCCTACAAAGGGGAGTTCTGGTTTTATAAATTAAGTTCCAAGGGATGTGAGCTTAAATTAAGACCAAACTAAATCTACCTGAAAACAATACACCATGTATAAACAAAAGAAAAGACAACAGAAAAGCTGACAAGAGTATTTTAGAGTTAGAAATAGAGACAGAGACTATTTCAGCCTCAATTTATCCAACATATACAGAGTGTCTTTTGGGTGGCAAGTACCCTGCTCTAATGTACATCAAAAAATAAAGCAAGAAACCCCTGTCAACAGTGAACAGTGGATGGAATGTTGCTGTTCTTTTAGCTTTAAGACATAGCTGGCTATTGCAAGCATGTTTTCCTGCCAGCCTGTGCCCAAAGCTGCGCCAGCCCCAAATAACACACAGAGACACTGTATTAGATATAAAGCTGTTAGCCTGTTACTAGCGTTTCTTATTGGCTAGCTCTGTCTTAAATATTAACCCAATACTTATTTTTTAACTCCATAAATTATGGTTTATCCTCCACTATAAACCAAACAGTCTGCCATGACCTTTAAGCACCCTATTTTAACACAGATAGAACTGATAGAAAATGACAACCACACAAATAGGGTTACAATTTTTAAAGAAAGGATTGGTTTTTGTTTTTTTTGGTCCATGTTTTCTACTAACAAACAAGTTACATACTTTTCCCTCATATTAACCCATTTCTATTATTCTAAGTATTTCCATGTGGTCTTATCTTACTGGAAAGAGGGTCCGGAGTTCTCTTTGGATCCTACATCTTTAATCTCCTTCTACCTCTCTGTGAATCCTCCTAGTCTCCTAGTCCCATCTATCTTGATTTCCTATTGGCCAACAGTGCTTTATTCATTAACCAATAAGAGAAACATATTTACAGAATGACATCTCAAATCATCTTCTCTTTTCTGTCTAAAATAAAAAGAAGGGTTTAAACTTTAACATAATAAAATATATAACAAAATAGTTATCAATTAAGAACCACAGTTAACAATATTTAGTCCATTAACATTTAGCAAGATTTAAAGAAAATATTTTATTATCTATTCTATCTTTGTGAATCTAAAGTCCTATATGTAACTTTTATTTAATCCTAACTAAGGAAAATTATAACCATAACTATCTGTTTTCAACTCCATCAAAGACCACAAAAGGAAAATATATAAACTATAGAAATGACAGAGACAACTCACTGCCTGGTCACTTACCCAAATTTCTTCTGTAATGTTCCATCTTCAGGCTATAGGCCATAGTGTGTCCGACAGACTCCTCAACAGGGCAGGAAACTAAACTGTCCACATGTATTGGCAGTTTGTCAGTCATTTTTCTCTGTGTCCTGAAGAATATCTGGCAGAGTCTTCCATGAAGCAGGAACCCTGTAGCAATGTCCATCTTGTATCAGCAGTCACTTTCCTTTGGGTCCTGCATGTCCAGTTTATACAGCATAAAGTCAAACAGTCCAGACAAGAGCAGTATTCTTGACCAAATGGATAGTCTTACCATATTGAAAGCAAACTCCACAACTAGTTTCTTTGATGTTCATCTTCCTTTCTGATACAGGTGGTATTGCTAGGAACAGTTGTCTCACTGTTAAGACAAACCATAAACCATTTTAAATGCCATATTCTGTAGGTCTTTGAAAGGTTTGAAGGATGCCTATCCATCTCAAATACATCTATATATCTAGAAAACTTAACTTACATTATAAGTTTTGACTATTATAGGTAACTATCTATAATCTGTACTGTATTATACATTAAATTTTTAAATGAGCTATATAAACACAATACCTAAATAAGAGGAGAAATATACATATCACAAAATTGACCTTAAATTGTATCAATAAATGAAAATCCATTCCAAAGCAAAGTATTTATATCTATACAATAATCCACATTTTAACTTGAAAGAGATTGGTAGTGGTCATTAACCATTTATAACCAACCCCATATAAATGAAAACAAATGTTTATAAATAATATTTGGGAATTTGGGTGTCATCCTTTCCAAATTACTTCCTGTTGGTAGGGGGCGCTGTCATGGGGATCCTAAGAAGAGGCAGAAATCCTGGCTGTAGTGGTCTGCAAGGCTGACTTCTCCCAGCAGTTTTGAATATTGGATCACCTGAATACTGCTTCAGGGGGTGCTGCTTGATCAAACCATGTTAGTCTGGAAGGAATCCATAGCTTATCATTTTCTATGGAAACAAAAATAGAAATCCTTTTCCTTAGCAATGTGCTCTTGTACTTAAATTTTGAAGTCAAAGCATTTTTAAAATACATAAATTAGATTAATCTAGCAGCATTTTTTTAATAGTTGTTGTTATTTCCTCAGCAGTCAAATAATATAAAGATAACAGAATAGCATATAGTATCCAAAGTTTCTCATTGCTTTCCATCTTTACGTAGATTTTTATTACTCATTTTTTTCCATTTTTTATTTACTGAGACAAGATTTCTCTGTGTAACTTTGGCTGCCCTGAATTCACTCCATAACTTTGGCTACCCTGGAATTCATTCTGTACACCAGGTTTACTTTAAAATCACAGAGATCTGCTTGCCTCTGCCTCCAAAGTGTTGGAATTAAAGGAGTGTGCCACCACACCCAGCTACTCTCTACAGCTGCTCATACACACCATTTAATTGTTAACAGCACTTCATAAAAACTGTGTGGGTTTTTGTTTTTTGTTTTGTTTTGTTTTTGATTTTTTTCTTTTTTTTTTCTGCTTATGCTGAGTCAGAAAACCTGCCTTAAAGGAGCCGTGCAAGTCTCTATCTCTAGCAAAACAGAGCCCAACTGAGAAAAAAGCTGCTACCAAGAAGCCTTGCTTGTCTCTGTTCTTTAGTTTCTAAAACCCCTTTTTAAGCTTTTGTCAAGTTTTAAGTGAAAGTTCTCCATTGTACATCGTGGTGCCATTTTATTATGAACACGTTTTCCCGTCTGCCTGGTCTCTCAGCCATGCCAGCCCCAAATAACACACACAGACACTATATCAGATACAATGTTGTTGGTCTGTTACTAACATTACATATTGGCTAACTCTGTCTCAAATATTAACCAATTTCTATTAATCTAAGTATTTCCATGTTGTTTTATCTTACTGGAGAAAAGGCCTGGCATTCTACCCTGTTGGTCCTACATCTTGAAACTCCTCCTATTACTTCCAGAATCCTCTTTGTCTCCTAGTCCCGCCTATCTTGCTTTCCTATTGGTCAACAGTGCTTTATTTATTAACCAATAAGAGAAACATATTTACAGAATGACATCTCCCTTCAACTGGCTTTCATTTATGACTTGGGAATCAGGTGGTATCTCTCCTTCAGACTTAGGAATGGGCTGAGTAGGGGACAGGAATCAGTTTAAAGAAGCAGAAACAGAAAAAATGGAGGACGGTCCCTTGGAAGTTGACTTATACTGCCTTTGGCAATTTTTTTTCAACTGATTGCTGAAGTCTCTTGTTTTGCTTGTATTTTTGGTTTAAGCTTCTTTTCTTGATAACTTTTTCATTTTAAAAAGTTTCTATTGAATTACATAGCATTTAACACAAATGACTCCATTTTGTTTTGACCTTCTAGGGCCTAGGCTAGCACAGAATGTCACTGAAAAACAATTATGTTCCATATACTTTATTAAACAATAGATACACCTAAAATTACTAAAAACATGTTTTGAAATACAAATTGTAAAATATCCAAATATAAGAGAGGGCTCTTAAAAGTAAGCAATAAGTAATAAAAAGTCAAGCTGCCAACATAAGAAACTAGTTCTAAAAGGACAAAATGCATCTTATAGAAATAAAAGTCTTTAAAATTAAGTCTCACAAAATGTTGGAATTAATTTTTAGATTAGAGATGGCTGTGCTCTAGATGTGATATTCCATGGACATTTTTGTACCAGTCCTTGTTTTACCTTTTCTCTTGTTTCCTGCTATTCTTCATCCTCAGTATCTCCTGCCTAGACAGAAGCTTTTCATAAGCTTAAGACTGAACATCAAGTCCATTGTCATTCTTCCTTTGTTCAGATCTTGCCTGGACCTGAGTGCTTCTAATGTAGGTAAGAGCTTCCTATCCACGGTTGCTTTGCTTTGCCCTAACTCAACATGAAAAATCCAGAGCAGGGGTGTTTCCCAGTCCAACATTCCCAGCAGATGGAGGGAAGAATTGAAAGGACACAGCAGGGAATTCCTGCTAGTAGCCACAAATGATGGTGCTACAATCTCTGCCTAAGGATGTACGAAATTGATTTGAGTGAAATAAAATTAATTTGGAAACATTTAGACTACACCTCTGTGAATTTATCTCCACCTGAACCTGATGACACACATATTCCTTTGAGTATGCATTTTCTGTTTAGATAGTTTTTTCCTAGTTTTGCCTAATTTTGGAGAGTTGTGGATTTGAAAATGATTTCCCCTGGTCTCTTTATTTGCTGCAAACAAATTTTACTTTGTGTGACACCTATTCTTAGTGCTCTGTTCCTAGGTGATTGCCTCAAAGAGGCAGACTCTGAACCCAGTAACAAAGGTGCATGTGAGCAGCAACACTAGAAGTAAAATAAGAAAGACACATCTGTGAATGAAACGGTTATTGAATAGATAAGAAGTTATTGTGACAACTTTATATCTATGACCATAAAAATGTAGATAAAAATTGATAATTGGTAGAAATTTCTTAACTACCTAAAACTTGTTCAGTAATAAATAGGAATGCCCATGCCTCATAAACATTATAATAAATGATCTAATAGTTTAGTATTTTTCCCAGACTAGTTTTATTTTGATTAGGAATGAAACCAACTAATCAGATATTTATCCATATTATGACTATGTTATAAATTAAAGCACTTTCTAACTCATGTATATACTTACTGTAGCTTCAGTAAGAAAACCTAATGAAGACTTGAAAATAAAATTAAAGCAAAACATTATTTGCAAACATTGGTGTAAAAGTCCTAGCAATACAGTAATGAACATATGTCTTCTAATCTGATGACAGTTATCTCAGGAATGAAAGCTTGATTCAACTTGAAAAAAGTTGAAGTAATTTTCCATCTCAAAAGAGAAAAGGAGGAACAAAACAATTGTTGCTATAGATTCAAAGGACAATTAGCATTCAAGCAAAGAAGGATACTTGCACAGATAAAGAAAAACTGACCTTAAAAACCTACAGAACCCCATTGTTGAGATGCCTACGTTTCTCTTAGCATTGAAGAATAACATTCCTATCTCCAACAACCAAGAGCTTTTATTTTTCTGTTCTTAGCAGTGTATTAAGATAAAAGATACGAAACATTATTATTTAAAATATGCTTTCTATGCTGTGATAGCATAGAAAGGAAGAAATAATACAGTACACTGGGTCCAAAAGAAACCTGGGGCAAATGGCTAACTGAGGTGTCTATTAACGTATCAAAAAAGATGCTGTGTAGCTCTTGCAACATCACTCAGTATCTGTAGCTCCTCCTAGCACTTCTCACTCTACCTGCTAACCTACACATCTCCCTCCCAGGGCCTGGGCTTCTGTTTCCCTTGTTTCTCTTTCTTACATAACTTAATCATTTTGGCCTTGTGTTCTTGACAGGTGGGGTGGGATGGGGATAATGTTCTGTTCAGAGTCTCCTCTCTTGTTCTTCTGTTTTCCCTCCCCTCTCATGGTCTGGTTTATCTCCGGTCATATTCACCTAGACCCTGTCCTCTTTGTGTTTTCTTCCTTGTATCTTACGTAATGATTGTCTCCATACTTTAGGAATATTCTTGTTCACTTCCTTTTATTTCATTTTTTTCTCCACAAACGGAACATTATTTAAAGACAGGAGAACACAGCCGAAAGCCAATACCCCAGATGGACTCTGCCAGGTTCATTCCCTGCCCTACACATACTCATGGCAGAGCAGATTACATTGCCTTGAACAGGTAAGCAGAGAGATTGTTTTTGAGTAGACAAGACAAACTAGATGGCTCTAATTACTGGACAAGCAGATGTCTTACATTGTTTTGTTTGTTTGTTTGTTTTGTTTTTCCACCAGAAACCTCCCTTAATTCTCCAGGAATCTCTCTTAACCCACCCTCCAAGGGCAACTAAAAGTTTCTGTGTCCCAATAAGCCTCTCCACCTATTTAGCAATCCAAATCAGACCAAAAAGTCCAGGTTTAATGGGCACAAACCTCAGCATGGCCTTCCAACCTCCAGAGAAGAGATGGGAAAGAGAGACCTGCAAACCACACACCTATTTTCTGAGGGGCAGTTTAAATATTCTGTGGCAGTGGTCTTGATCATCTCTGGGGGGAGGGGTTATCATTGGGAGAGGGGCTTTCTGAGATGCAGCAGGGTTTGGAGGGAGATAAGGGAGAGAGGCTTGGTTTGAACTTTTATAGTAACAGGAAGGTCAATCCAGATAGCCTGTGTCAGCTCAGTCCCTGCCCTACTAACTGATGTATAAAATCTGCTTACTTTTTCACCATTTCAGTCCAATCTGTGTCACCCCCACCCCCAGGAACAAATAGCCTTTGCAGTTTGATCCCCAATAAGCCTTTCCACCAACAGAGCAGTGTGGTTTGGTAGTTCTCTGCACCACTGCTTATAGGCTTGACCTTTGACCTTTGGTTCACAGCAAGGTCAATGATACTTGCTTCTAAAATACTCAGCAGGGCTTCTGTTTGGGAGGTTAGAAACTCAAACTCCAGTTGACAGAAAATGGATCCCAGACTGGAAATGGAAGGGTAGAAAGGTTAGAAAAGAACTCTAAAATCAGCATTTCAAGTTGCACTGATCTTATAATTTAGTCTCCCCAAGACTTAGTTTGACGAACTAGAAAACTGAAATAATTCCCTAGGGATTTTATCTGGTAACAACCACAAGGGAGACAGTGTTTAGAATATCAGTTTCCAAAAGGAGAAGAGCTGGGTAAACACTTCATGCTGTCTGGAGATGATCTACCCTAGCAAATCAATGCAAAATTCATTTTCAAAAGAAGTAATATATATAAAGGAAATTTAACGCAACCTAGATGATGAAATTAGCAAATAAAATTGCAATCACCATAGAAATTATATTTCTAAGGATTTAAAGGAAATGTGTGGTCATAAAGATTAAAGATAAGAAATCTCGGCAGAAGAATGGAACTTGTTGAAATTATTAAAAATAACCCAAATAGAAGTTTAGGAAATTAAAACTACAATAACTTGAAATTACTTTTTTCTAAGCAGATAAGTTTTACAGGACATTATACATGATAGTAAAAATTTCAATTGCAGTCTATTGAAATAATGTAGCTTCAAAGGAAAGAAAAAATAAATTGAAATAAATGAATAAATCCCAATAAACCCTGGAACGGCATTAAAGATCTATGACATAATAATTGAGATGAAATGAGGAGAAGGGCACAGAATGAGGCAGAAAACAATAGCTGTTGAAAAATGGTTTGATATTTACAAAAAACAGGTGAAAACTGCAAGCATAAAAAATGTAAGAATCTTATCAAAAGAAAGATATGGGCTTGGATACATGGCCCACCAGTGTAGAGCACATATGATGTTACAGAAAATTGGAGTTGGACTCCCAACACCTTTTTCAGGCAGCTCACAACCACCTGTAACTCCAGCCCCAGAGGATCTGATTATATGAACTGGCAATATGACCTCTCCCTCTTGTAGTTAAGGGGAAGGTTTTTATTATACACATGAGAGAGAGAACAGCCAGAGAAATCTAGAAAAGTCTAGAGCAGAGAAGAAAAAGTAGTGGGATGAACATGGCCAGCAGACTGGAGCTGGTCATGAAAGGAATAGTTGCAGAGTTGATGGGAGAGGGGGGTAAAGGAGCACAGAGAGAGGGAGCAGAAACAGAGAGGAAGATGAACAGAGTGAGCATAGCCAAGATAGCAGGGTTATAAGGAGAATGAGTAGATAGGGATAGGGAAGCCCTAAACTGGAGGGGATCTGGGGATGATTACCTTCATACAGGGGCAATGCTAGAGTGAAGGTAGATATTTTATTTTTATTTGATTTTATTTCATGTTCAGTTTTTGAGAGTTTTATACATGAATACTGTATTAATTTCCATCATTTCTTGGCTCACTTCAGCACTTCTTGTGTCCCTATCCCACTCCCTCTCAAATTCATGGCCCCCTTCTTAAATTATCGTCTCCTCTCTCTCTCTCTCTCTCTCTCTCTCTCTCTCTCTCTCTCTCTCTCTCTCTCTGTCTCTCTGTCTCTCTCTGTCTCTCTCTGTCTCTCTGTCTCTGTCTCTCTCTCGCTCTCTCTCTCTCTCTCACACACACACACACACACACATGCACACATAAAAATATAACCCATGTTGGTGTTGCCCTTGGTGTGTGTGTGTGTGTGTGTGTGTGTGTGTGTGTGTGTGTGTGTGTAAGAGCTGTCCCCTTGGAATTGGATACCCTGTCAAGGGGCTCATCCTTGGAGAATACTGATTCCCCTACTTTCCATAGTTATTACTTGCCCAAATCTTTTCATCTGGGGGGTGGGACTTTTGAAATCTCTACCATTCATATTAGAATGTCAGCTGGTGTTGTCCCTCTACAGGTCTTGTTTAGGTAATGACATTCCTGAGATTTCATGAAAATAGCTCTCTTATCCTATAAAGAAGACACGACCTTAAAACAGAGTTCCTGACATTCTGACACTTAGAATCTTTTGATTCCTACAATATTCCCCAGGCATTAGGATAAGGAGTTATATTGCAGATCTATCAATTGGGGTTGGGTACCTTATAGTAAGTTGTTCTTAGTATTTTGCTCAATAGCAGATTTCTATCATAGGCTTCTTGGAGTTGAAAACATCACTTAGACTGTAGTTAGAATTTTATACTAGATTTGAAAAGAGGTAGCAGTAGGTTCCCCTCTATGACTATGTTTACAGCACCAGACTCGGATTCCTCCTTAATCTATCATTTACAAGGCTCTTGATTAGCCCCAAGATAGAAGGGTCATCACTGTACCCATGCCTGTTATTATTGTATTTGCTAGTCTTTACAACTGAGTAGGCTAGCGATTGCTCATTTCCTCCCCTGACAGCTTCCATAACATCTTGAGGTATGGTAAGAATGAATACTCAAGGAAGAGGCTTCCTGGCCTGGTCTAGCTTGACTTCTCCCGTCATTTCTGTGTAGTGTCTTTAGGAATAGGGTCTTACTTTCAAGTAGGGAGACAACAAAGTGCAACAGCAATGGATTGTATGTGTCTGCAGTCTCCCGGACTCCCCATACCAACAACTGGAGGGAAGGTTTCCTTCAATTCACTCTGGGATTTTTGTTAGCCATTTATGGCTCTTTGAGGGAGAATAATCATGCCACATGACATAAATTATTCCAAACTATATATGTATGTGAATGCCTATGTGTTTCTTAAATAAGTTCAAAATATGATACCCTGGGACTTCACAGAGGGAGACAAGGAAGGAATGAAAAAAATAACAGTGGTAAGGATGCTTGAAGCAACCTTAGGGGACATGGATATTTTCAAATGAGAGAACTACAGGAAACTACAAGGGGAAGTTCAGTATGGGATATTTTGGAAGATAACTTTACCTAACTTAACATTTTAAATAAAGATAACCACATTTTTTTGAAACAAAATTGTGGTCAATCTCAGGTATATTCCTGTAGACCTTGGGAGTTAAGGCAAGTGTTCTGAAAGCAGCAGAAGCCCCGCTAATCCACATGGAAGCTGCATTCCAACATCCTTTGGCTCCTTTCAGGATGTCCTGCCTCCATCGCTGAGCAGACCCAGGCCTCTTCCCCTCACCTTAAGGGCACACTTGCTGTCTGGGCTTTCAGGAGCATCTCTGCTTCTCTCCACCACAACACATTTGAGTTTCTCTTTCTGCTAAACCTGGTTCCAAAATTACATGACCCTCCAATTCTAGTGGCTCATACCTTCTGTTCCTTTCATTTTTCTCCCACTTAAATGATTGTTTTTTAGAAATAATAACTGTAATTTCTTCCCAGTAGAAAAAAAATTGCACACTAGAGACTACACTAAAGAAAAAGCACAAACTGACCTGAAATGCATAACACACCTGAACATTGGGATGAAAGGACTAGTTTGTTAAGGCTACCACAATGAAAGAGCAAAGACCAGATGGCTCACACAAGAAAATGTATTTCTTAGTTCTGTGAGCTTGAAATTCAAGACCACGGTGCCTCTAGTTTTGTTTTTACTGCATGTTATTTCCTAGGCTTTTAGATTGTCACTTCTTACCATGTCTTCTCATGTCCTTCTCTGCGTGCATGCATTTCTTTTGTCTTAATTTTGCCTTCTCCCTTTTCTTTTCCAGAGCAGCACACATTGGATAAGGTGAGCTAATGATACCCTGTAGTTATTTATCTTCTCTACATAGGGGATTCTCTACAAAAGTATCAAATGAATTGGAATTGTTTCTGTTTAGCAGAGGCAGATTTTATAAAACACATCTTTTGATACATTGGAGTTATATGCCAGCTGACCTCATGGAAATTCATCCTAGTTGTCAGTAAAGTTTTAACATGTTCTTTCTAGGGGATGCAGGAGAGTCTGTGTAATGGATGTACTACAGTATATTCCATCATTCTCTTTAATTATCATTAATTTCTCTTCCATTTTCTTGCTGTTGCCAATGGCATAGCACTAGAAACAGCTTTACAAGCTAATTATATAATTTATTTAAGATAGACTCTGAGAGTTGTACTATTGAGTCAAAGGTTAGATATATATTTAAATTTTAAAATTCCTGCCAAAGGATATATAACACTTAATATTTCCAGCATGATTATTAATGTATTTTTTTCTGAACATCTTTGCCAGTAGAAGAATTATAATCAATTTAACTCTCTGCCAGTCTGATGGAGGTAAAAAGAGAGTACACTGTTGCTAAGTACAGGAGACTGAGTGTAAGATCTCTGACTTTAACACTGGTGTAATCATGAAGAGGAAGCATGCATGTAAAGAGAGCCCTCAAATTGTTCTCTTTTTACAAGGCAAATCTACCTTTTTAGACACTGACTCTTGGATGCTCACACGGCAGCCTCTTCTTTGGTATTTATTGAACTCTCAATTTCTTGAACTTTATTCTTACCTGAACCATTTTCTTCTGAAATATTAGGTATACATTGAGGCCTACTGTAACTCACCAATATGAATGCTTCAGTGATCCCTCGGGCTAGAAAAGAAATGCCCAGTTATTTATTAATGGCAAGCATACATGGTCACCAGGCAGTAGGCAATGTTCAAATAGATTTATATTTGGTTATATGTCTCTACATGTTAACATAGGTCCAGTATGAGAATCCCAGTTTCCTTCAACACATTAATAGAGCAATTTAATTTCTGATTCTAACAAGAGGTAAACAAGAAACCAACTATTAGAAATATTTTTAATAAAGTATATGGATGTATGCTAGCGAACAAGTTATATGAAAATAAAATCAAAACCAAAACCAAGCATATCTGTCATTGAGTGTGTGCTGATTTTTATTGTGGTTTAATAAGGATCAGGATAAACAATTAGGCCGAATAGATGTTTATTCAGGGAGAAATAACTCACAACTTAGGCAGATGAACGCAGCGGGCTCCACAGGATCCTAAGCCTTCCAGGGTCCACCAGCAAGAGAGAGTCTCTGACCCCTCCTCAGCCTTGTCCCCCAGGTCATGTCAAGCCCTGCCTCCACCCCCCAATGGGCGTGGTCTAAGCCACAGGTGCAGACAAGGTAAATATCTCACTACAATTTCCCTTTTAGTCTAAAGAAAAGATTTGGGCCTGATACAAAACTATATACAAAACAGTGAATAACAATTGTGCTCTAAGAAAAGGAAAATCGAGAACAAAACGACCTACATATCTAGTCCTAGGGTGAAGGCATAATGGAGTTTACAATAGAGTTATCCTAAGCTGGAAAGCTTAAGTCTAGTACCTAATTTATCTAAGTAGGAAGAGAGAATAATACTTATGATAGTTTAATCTATAACCTCATCAAGACCTGAGAAGGAAAATAGCGATACTAGGGTAGACAGGAAGTGCGGATGGGTAACTTCCAAAAGATGCAGCGAGGACAGAAACAGCAAGCTACCTGGATAGTCACCCAAGGTCTCACAGCAATGTTGGTACAACCAGTTTTGGCTAAGGCCAAGAGTACTTGACAGACCACAACAAAAGCAGGGAGGTAGAAAGGCTGACTTACCCTGACTTGGCAAGGTTCAGCAGTCTTCTATGTTTGTCTCCTGCAAGCATATAGGACAGCATGTCCAAATCACTGGTCAAGGTGGGGGCAGTTCCTTGTCCAAGAGGCCATTAGCCAAAGTGAGAATGAACTCCAGAAGGAGCAACAACAGTGTCCAACATACTTTTGGGAAAGTGCACGGTGCTGTCAGCAGCAACAGTGTCTCATCTCATAGGTGAAGGAAACATGGGTGAGGATAATCTGTAATACTCAGGAACTTAGCTAAAAAACCCGATTAAAACTTCCTTGAGAAAAGCAAGGATACATACCTAAACACTATAACTATGCACATGTAAATTTCTAAAGTAAAGGTAGAGCAGAAATGACTAGACTAGAGGTAGAGCTCTAAAGGGCAGCAAGATAAATATCCTAAATTGTATCAATATACAAAATGTCTTGAACACAAGCAAAGTATACATACATAGAATATGGCGAGAATAATGTGCAGAAAACATAAATGGAAAGATTTCACACAATATGACAAAATGTAATGTACAATTTTTCCAGTACATAGGTTACCACAGATAAGAATATATAACCATGTAAGCTGTAATACTAATATCTCACTCTTACTAAATAATTCACAAGAAGATAGGCTAATCTACCTATATCCATTCTGAACCATACCTTTCCTAACCATATCCTATTCCTGTCTAAAAGAGATAACCAAGTCTAAATATCACCTTCCATACCCAACCCCAAGTAACTAAAAACAACCCTATGAAGATGAATATTATTCCTAAATTAGGAGGAGTCAGCATGTAGAGCCTGGTGAGAGCAGATGCGGGCCCGCCACTCTCAAGTTAGATGAGCCACGTGGAAATACTTAGAATAGTAGAAATGGGTTCATCATTAAGACAAAGCTAGCTGATAAACAATGATAATAAGTGGCCAACAGCTTGTATCAAATACAGAGTCTCTGCATGTTATTGGGGACTGGCATTGCGGCGGGACCGGGCAGGCTGGTGAAAAACTTACACACTACAGTTTTTCATAGTAAAGATATATTCAACATGGCTTCCTTTACATACATTATCAGAACTTTAACAATCTCTCAGATTGTTAAATACTGGACAAATACTGGATGATTCTACTTACATGAGTTATCCAAACAGTTGTATGTTTAGAAACAGTGAGTAAAATGGTGTTTGTTCTCCTCAGGGAAATGGGGGAGGGAAAATTGAGAGTTTTATTCAATAATTATGATGTTTTGGTTATGCAAGATAAATCAAAGTTATATATATATCTGTTATCCAGTATTGTTCCTCTAGTTCACAACACATTAGACATTAAGCCTGTAAAATGTTATCAGACTAGAATTAATGTTCACTGTTTTTCCTTTAATAGCGAGTACCCAGTACTTAAAATTGGTTGTCGAAAGACTACACATACTAATTCTAGCACACTATTAAAATATGGCTTTAGCATATTATATACATTATGTTTAAAGTCTTACAGTATATTATCTAATCTAGATCTAAAAGATAAATTCTGAGAAGGCATATGATGTCTATAATTTTTGGATATTTGTTGCCTATATATTTGAAAAACAGCAAGTTTTTGTGAGAAGATAATGGGCATTTCATATCTCACAGTATAATATATATTACACAATCCATTGTTTTTATAAGTTTATTTTAAGTGTATGTGTGTGAGCCTGAGTGTATATATGTGTGCCATATGAGAGCAGAAGTCAGAAAGGGCATTTGATCCTCTGGAGCAGAGTTAGAGAAGGATGTGAGCCACCATGTGCACCTGTATAACACAATCCAGATCCTCTGTAAGAACAGTAAGTGCTTTCAATAGCTGAGTTCCCTTTCCATCTACAGTTCATTGTTAAATTGTCTAATGGCATAAAACTTAACTTTACCTTAGCTTCCTAATAATAAACTTCTGAAGTTGAATGTATTATCTATGTAATTGTTTTAATTTTTCCAACTTCCTTCGAAATTACCATGAAGTGTTTAAATTATTTTTGAAATAAATTTTACTTCCACTTAATAATATCTATTTTTGTGAAATCTTTCTTGATCTTGAATAACTGAACAGTGTGAGCCTCAATAGTCATAAAACATTCATATGAAACTCAGCAGAACATATAGGATTCATGTTGTCATCTATTTCTGTTGACTGATAGCATAAGAACCAAGTCTCACCTATGAGTATTTTTTCCCCAGTGAATAAGTAGAATCAGAAATAAATGAATTGCTTTTTATTTAATGATAAAATTCATTAGAGCGGTTTTGAGTTCACAGAGTAATTGAGTGGAAAATATATATTCCCAAATGTTCCCATCTGGAACATCCCCATTGTCAACATTCTGCTCACAGAGCTACTTCTAGTATAATCAATAAACCTTCATTAACATATTTTGTGAATTTTGAATAATTATTTATATATTTTTACAGCTATTACTTAGCTGTGGTTTTTAAACCCCAAAGGCTGTTTTCTCTGGACCTGCAGTTTAAACTAAGCAAAGAAGACTTACATTTCTTTCTATAGTAGCACAAGGAGTGTCTTCACTATGGTAGGGATAAATCACTTACATTTATTTTTCAGCTAGTTCATTGATAAGCTTGAGTATCACATGAGAGAGCTGCATATGATGTGTCCTATTGCTCATTTACATTAACAAGACATTATTTTTTGAACATTGCAAAAAACAAATATATGTCCTTTGTATGACATTACTATGCTAGAATTTTAAATTTAAGTGTTAGCATTTATTATTACAAGAGGGGAAGTCATGTCTACCATTCTTGCTATTTTTTGTTTGTTTGTTTGTTTTATCCTGTACACAGACACACAGAAACAATAGCTTTTTTTCTACTGACTATTGCATGAACTGCAATTCTGGAAGCATTTTATTTACATTAAAATTCCACTTAAGACTGTAAGTGTGCAGAGTGGATGAAATCCTGAGTGAATGTGCATTGTGGGTATGGGCATAGCCATGTTGAGTGTCCCAGTGCCTGAGATCCATGGGAATGGTAAAGTCTTCCCTTGATCAGCCTCAGAATTATGTCAAAGCCTTCTTCTTGTTCAATTCCAGATGCTAAGAATGATTGATCTTTAGCTAAAACCAGTGTATACAATAACTGTCAACTACAGCTTCTACCTCCTGATGACTACAACTAAAACTGCTCCCTTACAGATACCTCCTGGCGAGATTAGATAATTCACCACTTTCTTCTCATTCAACTGTTCTCAATAAACACTCCTCATTACTCAAGGGCACATAATAAAAGTGCCAAGTTTCTGGGTCACTGGTGCATCTCCATCAGAGCACATGGCTCACCTGATCTGAGTTTGTCTGTACATGTGCCTTTGTTCTGTCCTTTTGTCATCCCCTACTTGCCCCAGTCAGGTAAACACCAAAGCCATACAGGTCACATAACATATGACAGTGTGCCTAAACCGATGTCAATATGTAGATATATTTAGAGGCCATAATAAATGATAATAATAAAAATATTTTTTTACAACTCATCATCCTTGTGTTCTTATTGAGAAATATTTCCATTTGGAAACATAATCATGAATATTTTTAATATTATGCCACTCAATTTCTGTTCTAATAGCAGGTAAACCTATAAGTAATCAAAACATATAAAAGTATCTGATGCTACTACACATTTTTAGTGGCTCTGCAATATTCAATTCTTTCAAAAGATGAAAAGCATGCAATGTATTTGTGCTCTCACTAACTTCCTCTGTTTACAGCAGTCTTGTTTCATATGTGGAGAACTATTCTCTCCAGACAAAATACTACCTTTGTCACCTAAGTACAAATGTAGATTAGTCGATGATTTGTGAGTGATTTGTCAAAATGCGCAAGGATAGATCAATTCTGTTTACAGGATACAACACTTTCAAACATCAGAAAAAGTGAAAATACATAGTGTCTGGTTTACAATGAAGACTTAGTAGACAAAGTAAGAAAATATTATATATAATGTATAGGGAAAAATTTTTCAATTGCAATAGAATGAGAGGTGACTGACATGATTTAATTATTAATCAAGCACATTAAAATGGATCTGAGGAGATTGCTCAATTAAAAATGTACTATGAAACTAAACAGAGTTCTCAGAAAAAAAGAAAAATAGCTAAGAAGTATTTTAAAATTTTTGCCATCATGTCAATGCAAAATAAAATTACTTTGATATGTTGTCTTAGGGTTTATAGTTCTGTAAAGAGACACCATGACCCCAGCAAATCTTATAAAGAAAAGCATTTTATTGTGGTGGCTCATTTACAACTCAGAGTTTTAGTCCATTATCATCATGGCTGGAAGAAAGGCAGCATGGAGGCAGACATGGTGCTTTATCAGAGTCCTTTC
The DNA here is from genome assembly GCA_030556225.1 of Cricetiscus sungorus. NCBI lineage: Eukaryota > Metazoa > Chordata > Mammalia > Rodentia > Cricetidae > Cricetiscus > Cricetiscus sungorus. The sequence continues at coordinate 112,088,115 of JANBXA010000651.1, read as the reverse complement.
ATTTTGGTCCAAAGGCAATAGGAAGTGAACTGTCCCATTGGGTGTAAGTTGAGTATCTGTGAGACCGAAGAACCTACCTCCATTGTGACACACTTTCTCCAACAAAGCCACACCTACTTCAACAAGGTCACATACCCTAATAGTGCCTTGCCTTTAGAGGGTCATTTTCTTTCAAATCACCACAGATGTCATCTTATTCCAATAAAAATTGCTCAGACTAAAAACAAACAAACAAACAAACAAAAAACAACAACAAATGAAATGTAAAACAGCAAAAAAAAAAAAAAAATGTTGCCAGGTTTGTGGGGATTTGGGAAGTCCTGTACTCTGTTGGTGGGAGTTTTGGGGGCAGCTACTGTGAAAATCATTGTGAAAGGCTGGTGACCCAGTGTCCAGATCTGATGTGACTGGCTAATACGCAGGCCCATAACTAGGCCTGGGTTGACCTACCCTAGCATCTAATTCATCTAGGTGCTACTGGAGTTCATGAAGGAACTGGACCTGTGGAACGATACACACAATATCTCTAAGACACAGAATAACCCAGAAGAGCTCCAGTGAAGATCCAGTGAGGATTGTGTAACCAAAAAACAGAGAGCTTGAGCCAGTCCATAGCAATGGACAGTTGCCAGTCAAGTTGATGGGGAAAAGGGGAATACTACATGACACAATAAAGCCTCCAGTGCCATCAGGATGGATGGAGAGGTGACCACAGAGAGGCGGCAGAGAAGGAGAAGCAGAGATTTTTCTGTTTTGGTGTGGCTTTTGTTCTATTTTGGTTTAATAGTCACCTCTCCCCTTTTTTTTCTTGATTTTATTTGCTTGCTTGCTTACTTTGTTTTTGTTTTTCCTTAGTGGGGGGCATGCATAAGGGATGAAGGGGGAATATGAGGGGACAAGGAGATGAACAGAATTGGGATGCATGATGTAAAATCTCCAAAGATTCAATGAAGAGGTTTTTTAAAAAAGAAAATCACTGTGGCAGTCCCTCAAAATTCGAGAAATGGCTCTACTATGTAACTCAGTATTACCATCCCTGGTAATATATACAAAGGACTCTATTTCCTACGCTAGAGATATTTGCTTAGCTGTGTTCATTGCTCTATTTACAACATCCAAGAAATAAAAACAACTTAGATGTCCTTCAGCTGATGAATGGATAATAGAAATGTAGTACAGAAACATTTGCTATCAAGTAGTTGGGAACCTGAGAAGAGCTGGAGGGTGCAGAGAGAGGTATAGAAATGGTTTCTCAAAAAATACAAATAGTTTAGATTTAAAAATAGAATTTAAATAGTTCTTTTCTAATAGTATTGAATTTACATGTCAAAATGTAGCAACAGGGATTACTTAGCTCAACAGTAAATAACAGGGTCTGTTTTGAATTTCTAGTATTGAAAAAGAAAAGAAAAATAACAAAAATACAAATAGCAAACAAAAAATCCAAACAATCTTGTAGTACCAGAAAATTTCGATGGCAAATTTTCTCATACTTTTGAGGAAGAAATGATAGAAATGATACTTAATGACAATTCAATTCACAAATGTAACCAAGGGCAGAGTCTTTTCCCAAATCTGGCTTTTGAGGACTGTATTATTTGATGAAAAGTTCAAGTTTTGTCAAAGAGGAAACTATAAACCATCATCACTAATCAATGTGCTTTGTAGCTAAAAATGCTTTAAAGTTGTAAGAAACAGAATTCAAATTAAAATAAGAAGACGATATATCATATCCAGCATGTTTCATGTTAGGAATACAATTAAAATATTTTCCACTTTGGAGTTGTCTTTGCCTGTAGACTATTTAAGCAACCCAGGGCATATAGGTATGTAAAATAGGTCTAAAATTAAACATTTTCCTTTGTTTGTTTATTTTTCTGTATGTTCTAGAACTTCCTCTGTAGACCAGGCAGACATCAAACTCAAAAGATCTGCCTGCCTCTGCCTCCCCAGTGCTGGAATTAAAGGCATGTACAACCAATGCCAGGCTCAAACATTTATTTTTATTAAACTGTGGAGATGGCAAAATATCTTGACTATTCTTGAAATATAAAGGACATAGATATACCTGTAGCTAAAGTACATGAGTAGAAATGATAAGTTTTGAATCCCCACCGCTGCTGATATAATAAGCCAAACAAGCCAAATGAATAAATCCAGGTTTAATCTGAGCAAAGCATTCCCAGGTGGCCCCAATGGAAAAGGAAAAAACCATGAAATGAGCCCATGAGGAAGGGCCTTTTAATGCCCTCCAGGGTGGAGCCACCAATGGAGGCTTTCTCAGGGGTAGTCTGGACTGAGGCAGTTCCAGGGAGGGGCAGCTGCTTGGCGCCCTGAGGTCAGGGTTTGAGATTGCTCCCTACCCCCTCCAGCTGGAGATTGTAAACAGGAAGTATTTGCTCACCTCTTAAGTCTATGGAATATGGTTTATTAAAACTGATTCCCAGTAACTCAGATACTTGAGAACATGCTGTTCTTTGCTCTAAAGTCAGCATAGGCCCAAGCTCTTAATTATCTCTACTAGCCTAGCAGCAACTCCAAAGGCTCTAAATGCAATCAGAATGCATATGTAATGAACTTGCCAGAGATTCTTGAATGATGCAGACTAAGTGCAATGCAAATGTGAAAGATAAAGACTTAGAAGAATGAACATGGGGAAGCTAGTTAAGAGGGCCAATGGCTATTGCTGATTTCCCTGGTACACATCCCCCAGATTAAATGAATAAAATTAGTATTGTTTAGCTATGCAGCTACTGGGGAATTAGAAGTGAAGCCATAAATCCGGGAAGGGCACAAAACCCAGTAAGACAGATTGTTGAGTAAAAATGTGAAATGAGTTCTAATTATAAACATTGGGACATTGCTTATTTCACAACCTGCTGGGTATTTTCAAGGTCCTATACTTAAGGGCTGTCAGCAAATCTATGTGGTTTTAAGAGTTGTGAAAATGGCTGCAAATCACATGGCTAGAAGAGCAAAAAAAATCACAATGAAAGAACACAGGGATTTTTTTAAATTAATTTTTTTTCAGTTGTTTTACATGTACACGCCTGCCCTCGCCAGCAAGGAAGCCACAACTCAGGGGAGATCTTCTTCTTGCAGTTTTAATCAGGATCCTTTAAACATCCTTCTGGCCTGCAGGGAGAGAGAGAGAAGGGGGACCCCTGCACAGGCTTAAATACCCTTGTGCTAACCAACCCCAGTGAGCCACGTGGACTCTGCAGATAGGCTACTCTAATGCGGAAGCAGACAGGCTGAACAGACTTAACCAATTAAGGGCTTGTTTGCCCAGAGAGTCTTCACCAGCGGGAAGGTGTAAGGCAGAAGCCAGCACCACTTTAAGGCGTGACACTACGCGGCTCTCTACAGTTCCCCCTTTTTGTTTTAATAACGCAACAGGCAAGGATAGTGGTCTGGTCTCCATTAAAGCAGTGGACATTGTAATGACCCTGAATCCTGGTAGTCAGCCAAGTCAGTGCCACACCCGCCTGGCATCTTTTTCCTGGAGGTGGGGCCTGGGACACCAACCCACTTGCAACCAGACTTGCCCTTCTCGGAGTTGCTCACTTTCAGAGCTAACTCGGAGTGCAGTGCTAAGCCATACAACCTGAGCGTGAAGGATCAATACTTGTTCATGACTGTGAGCCATGCTTGGGGAGACTGTCCTGCCTCAATGGCTGTAAATGCCTGGACAACCATAGCTGTATACCGCTTCTGAGCAAACCTCATCTTGCAAAGGCACCACAGGCCCACGAAGGAGAGAAGCAACAAGAGTACAGCCATGGCTCCCATTCCCGCCCACTCTTTCAGATGATCCATGGCAACGGGAACCATGATGACAATCCGGCAGCCAGTCCCGCATCCACACGTGTTGAATTCACTGCAATGATGGCCACTCGCAGCTGTGCCATTAGGTCATCAAAGTCAGCAGACCAATTTCCTAAAAGATAGCTAGACAACTGTTGCAACAAATTAGCAGCACGTGTAAAGTTCTTATACTGAATGCTGGTAACACATAAACCTGGATATTTCATTTCACATCCCAAATGGGCCAGCTGCCACAAGGTATCTATTAGCTCCTGCACAAGTTCAATTCTTTGGTTTACAATCATTAAACCTCCTTTTAGTTGAGCATCAATTGTGGATTGAGTATCCAAGACAGTAGCCATACTCTTGGACAACTCATTTAGCTTAGAGGCTATCTACACCGATGTACTCATAGCCATGGCAGCTGTGACTGAATCCACAATTGCAAAAGAGATAACTGTAACTATGGCTGCTGTAATGCCAAAATCTCTCTCTGCAGCCTCTACCAAACAGGCCACAAAATCTGAAAATGGTTTTATGGGGCCTTGTAGTATCTTAGTGAGGTTACCATTCACCTCTCCCTTATTGGGTAATGACTTCCATGCTTTTATGGCAATCTGATTTACTTGTTCAAGACTTAAGTCATTTCTGTAAGGCTTTCCAGATCTCAGGGCAAAAGGAAAGCCCTGTACCTGGGCCCCGCCCTTCCTCACTCTGATAAGGAGAAGGCCCAAAGGAAGGCATTGTTCCAGGAGGGTCCCTCCCCTCCCCACATCTCCATTTCTCCTCTCCCTTCCCCCTCTGCCCCTTAGGGGATTGTTTCTGAACTCCTTTTATGAGGGCTTGCAATTCTTTCTCAGCCCTGCACACTACCTTGATGTCTCCCTAAACTACAAACCAAGATGCAAGGGCATCGCATTCCCTCAGGTATCTTTCTAGTGTGCTTTTCTTTAAGTTTCTTTGACAAAAGTAGCTCCTGAAGAGCCAGAAAAATTGGACTAGGAAGTCCCCATCTTAAATATTTTACTTTTGGTTTGTTACAACCACTCACTCAATGCCTGAGACTTTATTGCCGCTTCCCCCCGCCCCCGCCCCCCCCCCGTGGTCTTTAACTCGGTCCCAACTTACCTGGGACTTTATAGCTCCTAACTGGAGACCTCATTGCCACATTACCGAGGGCCTTAATTTTGTCCAAACCAGGAACTTTATCGCTCCTTACCAGAGACCTTAAATCGCCTCTTTACCGAGGGCCTTAATTTTGGTCCCAACTTACCTTGGGAACTTTCCAGTGCTGCCCTGACTGCAAGAAGTTCTGATCTGAAAAATTCCCCATATGGGCCACCATCTGTACGCGCCTGCCCTCGCCAGCAAGGAAGATGCGACTCCTGGTAGATCTTCTTCATGCAGTTTTAATCAGGATCCTTTAAACATGTTGCTTCTGGCCCGCAGGGAGAGGGAGAGGGAGAGGGAGAGGGAGAGGGAGAGGGAGAGGGAGAGGGAGAGGGAGAGGGAGAGGGAGAGGGAGAGGGAGAGGGAGAGGGAGAGGGAGAGGGAGAGGGAGAGGAGAGGGAGAGGGAGAGGAGAGGGAGAGGGAGGGAGAGAGGAGAGGGAGAGGGAGAGGGAGGGAGAGAGGGAGAGAGGGAGAGAGGGAGAGAGGGAGAGAGGGAGAGAGGGAGAGAGGGAGAGAGGGAGAGGGAGAGAGGGAGAGGGAGGGAGAGAGGGAGAGAGGGAGAGAGAGGGAGAGAAGGGGGAGAGGGAGAGAGGGGGAGACAGGGAGAGAGGGGGAGAGGGGGAGAGAGGGGGAGAGGGGGGGAGGGGGAAGGGGAGAGGGAGGGGGAGGGGGAGAGAGAGAGAGGGAGAGAGAGGGAGAGAGAGAGAGAGGGAGGGCCCCTGCACAGGCTTAAATACCCTTGAGCTAACCAAACCCAGTGAGCCACGTGGACCCTGCAGATAGGCTACTCTAATGTGGAAGCAGACAGGCTGAACAGACTTAACCAATTAAGGGCTTGTTTACCCAGAGAGTCTTCACCAGTGGAAAGGTGTAAGGCAGAAGCCAGCACCACTTTAAGGCCTGGCACTATGCGGTTCTCTACATTATATACCAACTAGTTTCCCTTTCCTCCTTTCCCCAGGTTCCTCCCCTCACTTCCCATCTAACCACCCCCCTCCACTCCTCACCGGTACCATTTCTCCTTGGTTCCCATCCAAGCCTCCTTGGTTCTAAAAGGGGCAGGCCTCCTATGGGAGTCAATAAAACATAGCATATCAAGTTGAAGCAAGACCAAACTCTTCCCCCTGTATCATGGCTGGACAAGTCAACCCAGCATGGGGAATAGCCAGCTAAAGTTCCAGGAGCAGGTTTTGAGCCTATTTAGTTAAAAGATTTCCTTCCATCTTGGATCATTTTCTTTTATGGTTTCATTAGTTTGTGAGATTTGGTTTCCTTACATACAAAACCATGAGAATAACAATGTCCAGCCTGTAGGGTTTTTACAAATTTTAAAAGAGATGCTTGCTTGAAAGTACTGTCTCTCGTAGCTAAGTAAACAGCTTCTAAGCCCCAGGCAATAGGACACAGAAACAGATTAAGTCTTTTCTCTAAGGACTTATAATGGAGTGGGTAGAAAATTAATAAATAAGCAATTAATATATTACATGTTAATGGATGTCCGGGAGAAAGAGGAAATCACAATAAGGAAAATAGAGTGTGCCATGCTGTGTGGCCTTATCTTATAGGATGTCTAGTAGAGCTTGAGAGAGAAACCAGCATTAGAATAGACTTGAGAAACAAGGAGGTGAGCTGAATGAGCAATGAAAAAGTAAATTCACACAAAGCACAGAGCCCACTCTGTGGGCTCCTCAGGCTGTGAAATTCTTAAACTCTTGGTGTGCGGAGTAGCTGGGATTCTATCAAGCCTTCAGCAGTGTAAGCAGAAGCAAGTCCAAGAAGATCTTGGGGGAAGGCAGGCCAGTTGTGAAGGCCTGTAGGAACTCTTCTAAAACAAAGGGAACCAATGGAAAGTTTGACGAAAGTACATCTGAGAGTTTAGCCTGTCATTGGACACTGACTGACGTTTCTACTGAAATTTCCAATAGAGAAACATAAGAATATGAGTATAGAGAATGAATATTTAGTAATAATAATACCCACCTCATAGGTAGGTATAATAAAACATAATAATATATTAATATTATAATAATATATAATACATGTATAATCATCTGTGGCTGATTTTCAAGTACTAAGAGTATTATTTGTATGGTAATGGGAAAATCATCACAAGTACAGATCAAAGACATAAGGTATTTTAATACACAAGTTAAATATTTTAGTTTTAAATTTACAAGTATATTCTTAGATTTCACATCTATTGTTGTTCTCATAAAGAACAGAGCTGAGGTGCTCTGCATCCTCCCTTGTGAGTTTGCTATTAACTCTTGACTTGGCAGAGGAGGACATTAAGAGACAATGAGAATAAAGGCATGCATAATCTCTTGCCTTAGGTTCACAATGCCTCATTTTCCTAGGATATTTATTGATGTTACATTTTTGATTATTAATAATCAGTGAAATGTCTTTTTGAGAGTCCACATATTTGCTCCTTGGGAAGAAGGGAATAATAATGTTCATTTGGAGCCCGGAACAATTCAGGCATTAGCCCAGTGGAATGGTCAATCATGACCCCAGTATCACCATCACACACCCCAGCAGCTTCTGTCTGCATAATGCTACTACTTCCCAAGTGTTCTCTCTAATGTTCGCAGAAACCCTATCACTGATTATTTTCCTAAATAAAGGAAGGAGAATTTGTTGCTTCAGAAAATGAATGACTTGGCTATTGTCTCCAGTTTAGAAAAAAAAACAAAACAAACAAACAAACAAAAAAAAAAACAAAAACAAAAAAAAACCCGAGACACTGAAGCCCAGTAATGATTCTCCCAGAGACTCTTCTGCACACCATATCTATGGCTAGTTCCATGCAACTAAGATGGCTCTGTGTGTGATTCCGAAGAACTCTCTGTTTGCGTATTGTTCCCATCACTTTCCACCATGATTATAGACAAATGTCAAATAACTACACTAATTGCTAGTAAATATCTTTCCCACCACAGCCTCTTATTTAGCCATAATGATTGCGGACCTAAAAGCTTATAAATATTAGCACTCTGAACACTCTATACTTTGCATTAACTGCTCTGAATCTCCCTTCTTGCATAATTGCATCATGAGAAAACGTAAATGTTAAGTGTTAACAAGCATCACATTACTTGTAACAATAGAACACATTTTTTTTTTTGTATATTTGGTGACAATAGATGATGTTAGGAAGTGGGAAGCAGATCTGGGGGAGTCTTTTATGGGCATATAAAAGTTAAATGACAGAACCCTTTATAATCCTACCAAGATATAAACCCTTCAATCTAATGAGGACTAAAAGCTTCGTCTATATAAAACTCACTAAATATATCAGACTTTAATTGGCAAGAGATGGTAATGGAAAGGAGATATGGCTTAATTGGAGAGTTCTCCCTGAAAGAGAGTGGAGTATTGTCATTGCAATTATTTGGAGCTATTAATCCCGTAATCATCTGTTATTTTCTCTATATATACTGTATCAGGAAGCACTCTGTACTTTAAATGCTATGTTACAAAAATAAAATTCAAACAAATAAAAAGTTGTTAGTATTAAATACATAACTTTTATAAAACAAAATACCAACAAGCATTGTGGTATCTCTTATGAAGCAGGTCTTTATGAGACTAAGACCAGCCTAGTGAGTGGTAGGCCAGCCAGGACTACATACTGAGACCCTGTTTAAAGAAAATAAAATAAAATAAAACCTTAATAAAGCAACTATAACATTTTAAGCAAGAAATATACAATACTGTATTTCTATGGCAGTTGGATATTACATATTCATAAAGTTATAATTATCTTAATTGTAAAAAATACTTCTCATTATTTCCATTTTTCTTTTTATGGTGTACACATTTCCAGATTGCATGAAATCTTTGCTTTTTAATTAAAAATTAATGTGACGTTTAATACAGTTACTAATTTTCACAATTACTTCTGAAATATGTATTTTAGTATTATGTACTAAATTACATATCATTTAGTACATAGAAATATGTAGTCTGTATTAAATCACCAAATATGTATAGTTGATGGTTGCTTGAGTTTCTTTTAGAATTAGAGATAACATAAGATTAAATTAAAATTATTTTAATTCACATTGGATTAAAATCTATCTGACAAAAGCTATGCAATAAGATTATCCTCAAATACTAATTTTCTAGCATAGCTGGGAATATAAGTAAAAACTCCAAATATCCTAAGTGTATGGTCTTTTGAAATAATTAAATAATGTAGATATGAATTTACACATGGAAAGCTATTCAAAGAAGAGAAAACAGTCATGGTTAGAAAATTATGGCACAAATAGGACCTCATCTTGTCAAACATTTTCACCACAAAAGAGGAAAAGACAAAAAGATATTTCTGACACCCAGTCACCACTGGGTACAGAATGCTAACCAGGCACCTGTGTCCTGGAGTCTGGCCACTTGAGGTCAGAATCAGAACCACTGCTCATACTGTGTGTATTCCATAGAAGATAATATTTCTATCGACTTATTTCCTCACAGAGGACAAAGCACAGCAATTATGATACTTTCAAACAATAAATACACAAAAGAAATGTAACTAGCATATGATTATCGTAAATTATTTTATTCATTACTGTAGCTTTTGAATATAATTAACTTCTAAATATATTCTATTGTACTCATAGCTTAGAGTCTTATTGTCTTACTCAACCCTCCTAAAGCAGATGGAAACAAATGTACAGAACCACAGACAGATATTTTGTAGACAGTGAGAGACTCAGGATAATATTTGGGGAGATATTATAGGGAGTGACTTGTAGAACATTTTGGATAGCATAAATCTTAACAATATTTATTCTTCTGATAATGAACACACAGTACATTTCCACTTATTAGTGTTTTCTGTGACTTTTTTATGACTTTGTCACCTGAAATTTTCAGATATCCTATTGGTGAAAATATTTTGTCATAGCACATAACAACACTATTTGTAAAATCAGAATTAGCTTCTTGACAGGGAAATAAGTAAAGATTTTCCCAGCCATTTCCTCCAATTTCATTTCCCAGATAGAACCAGTATGATGTGTTAAGGATATATCTGTCTAGATGTTGTTATGTTCCATTTTAAAATACATTTTAGTACAAATTATGTTTCTATGGGAAAACTTCAGACATATAAGGAACTTTGCATTAGCACTATGTTTGCAATGCTTGACCATATTTAATATTCAGTCATTTTTCATCTCTTTGGCATAGATAAGACTGTCTTATTGATGGAAAGAGGAGTGTGAATAGGTGTGGAACCATGGCTTGGGCAAACTAAACATCCATGTGTCTTTTAAAAAGAGAGCCAAGTCTTAAAAACTGTAATTTTTATAAATAAGTATGTGCTTATGAAAAGAACACAAGTTTGTATTCACTCCGATGCACTCGGTCAGGAATTCAATAAACACTCATCTGTCTGGTTAGTGCCAGGACAATGAGCAGGAAGAAAGCAGAGTCCCAAGACTCATGCCCATGAAATGAAACTAATTGCATGATGTTGATGATTAAAATATACTGCATAAAAGCAAAAGTGCATAAAGTATGTTATTTTGTGGACTACAAAACAGATTGCCTGTTTACAGAGAAGTGGGCAAATCAGTACTCAAATTGATAGTTACTCATTTGAGTCCAAATTACTTTACTGAAAAAGTTTGGATCCTAAGAAATATTTCTAATATCCAAAACTATGAGTATTTACAGAGCAGAGAGCAGATGTCATCCTTAACTATTATTTTCACAAATAGATAAAGTTCATTAAATGTTTTTAAAATACATGCAAGTTAACATGTGTAGTAATATGCCACCAGCTAATAGTGGTGATTTCACCACTATTAGACCTAACTATATTTACTCAAATTAAGATGGCTAGGATGTCATTAAGGGCTATAACCTTATGAGTCAACAGTAAGTGTTCTCCCGTTGAAAGAGTGTTCTGAAATAGTATGATATAATGGATGATTTTAGCAAAATGCACATCTATCAACTATTATAATTAAAATGTAACACTTTATCTAGATACCTAAAAAAATCCCTTTCTGAGCATCTACTTCTCATTCTCCCCTTTACTGTTTTAATTCACATGTACCATCATAAACTCCCAGACTCTGTGGTTATAATTTATGTCAGAAACATAAATCTTAAGAAGGAATATCAGCAGTTCAAAGCATGTTCACATTCATTTAAAATGTTAGAAGCTTATAACATTTTGTGAATTATGATGGTAAAAATTAGATACTGAGAAGGATTTCTCAATGTCAGGACTTTTCTACACCTGTAATTCAATTGATTGAGCAAAGCAGTTTCAAAACTGTTACAAAACAGAATTTTACCACTCCTTGTAAGAACTCATCTTGCACTTATAAGGATGAAAGGACTCAAGTTTAAAAGACCGTAGAATGAACATAAATAATTATTAAGCTTGCTGGGCCAAAAAAAAAAAAAATAATCAAGTGACTTTGAACAGTTCCCATGTAGCCAGTTTTATTTATTTATCTTTGACAGAGAAAGATGATTGAGCTATAAAAAATGGTTCAATGGTAAAGAGACTATACTGCTCTTCAATAAAACCTTAGTTCAGGACTCACCATCAACATGCAGTGGCTAGCAATCACCTATAGTCTCCAACTTCTCTGGCCTTCAGATCAAATGTACTTATGTACATATACCATATGCAGACTTAAACATAATAAAGTATACACTTGTAAAAAGGAAATTGAATTACCAAACATTGATGCATATTCTTTTAAATCCCTAATACATACTAAATTGAGGGGCTCTTACTTTAGTGAAAGACTGTTCTTTGTTCTTTAGTAATTGGTAATACTAAATCAAAAATCATTCATAAAATAGTTGGTTTTGTACTAATGAGTCACACCCACACTCACACACTCATAGATACCTCTGTATCAGTTAATGATATCATCTAACTAGAATTTTCCAAGTGTTGAAGATCCTTAAAATAATATTCCTTTCTGTAATAGGAAAACTATGTTACTAAAATTCTTTCTTACCTAATCTTGGAATCACCTTTAGCTGTTGTTTTCTGAGCTATTCATTCACCATCTACCATTTTCCTCTTCTCATTTTGTTCTAATCTTGCAAATCTTTGTTACTTCCTTCTATACTTTTTTCTTATCATTTGTTGGTTAACATTTGTGTGAACTGCAGTTTCCCAAACATCTCTGTCACTCTTGACCTCCTATCCTCAACCATGAAAACTCATTACCTTCTCTATAAATCTACAACACTCTGTTCTTGATGCTTGTCAGTCAGGTTCAGGGTTGCTTTTCACAAAATACCACCAATATAATACTGCATTAATATGTTAAAATGAGAAATATAAAAACTTGTCCTGGTTGTTAATGGTTTCTCTACTTAGAGTTTCACAGAACTTGACCCAGTATGAGTTCCAGAATATACAGAAGAGTATAAATAATGGAATTAATGTTTTTGAGCACAGTGGGAAGTTTTGTTCTTGTTATTTTTTTCTTGTTTGACAATGAGATAATTTATATTCAATTACAACTCAAAGCCTAAAAGCTACTCTATTTGTTGGATTACATTATAGACATTTTTTTCAAATTGGGAAATTGAAATTATTGGAATAATGTGCTTTATTTACCCATAGTGAGAGTGAGTCTGGATACCTGATCAAACGAGTTAGAGTGTCAATCATTCTACTAAAGGCAAATGTGCATTACGACAGAGCAATTAAAAACATCTGTGAGAAAGACATTAACAAACTGATGGAATAAAATACTCCAGATTTTCTTTCTCTCGTGAGCATTCTGATAGAAGTGCAATGTACATATCAAATCATTTTGCGGGGAAACTTACATCTGGTTTATGGGGTTCCCCTATCTTTCAGAATGCAAAAGTATCCACATTGAAACCGGTAGAAAAAAACTCAGACAGGCTCCCCATAGAGTCACTGCTATCTCAGTGCCCTGTGATCAGGAAAGAATCCCAAACTCATGAATCCTGGAATCTGGATTAACAGAAGCTGCTAAGAACTAAGAGTAGTTCAGATTGGGACAAAGTGTGGGGAAGCAATCGAGATAAAAATCTTTAGTAAGGCTTGTTGATTAAGTTATTTCCCTTTAATGTATTTACTCTCTGGAGACTCTAAAGGTGACTATTGTCTAACACAGACACAAAACTAGAGACAAAAAAAGAAAAAAAAAGAGGAATGAAGGAAGGGAAGGAGAAAGGAAGAAAGGAAGGAAGAAAGAAAGAAGGGAAGGGAGGAAGGAAGGAAGGAAGAAAAAGAGAGGAAACAGGATCCAAACATAAAAATAAAGAACAAAGGAACTTGATACTGACTCTCAAGATGAAACCAGGATCAGTGAACTCTGACAGGTCATGAAAATTTAGCCAGTTGAACTCATAAAAAGAGTAGAATGTCCAGGGATGAAGAAAACCTTAATGTGCAAGATGAAGCCCAAGTACACAGGGGGTTCCTGAGAAGAATAAGAAGCAGGACCAGAAAAATCATACCTACACTTGTGACAGAAAACTTCAGAAATCTGGGGAGGACATAAATATTCAGGTCCAGTAAGCTTGAGCAAACAGCTTTTCTCAAGTCTCAAATATGACACCTAGGAATAATAATAAAAAAAAAATCTTAGAGTAGTTCACATATCCCAGGTTTACTTAGAGTCTCCAATTTTAAGAGAAGGACCCTGCTATTACCAAGATCTCCAGGATTTCATGCAGGGTCCTGAATATTGGTGAGACAATCATATCCACCAACATACCAACAATTTATTAAACCCATACTCTTGGTTACAGCAAGCTTCCTTCTTGTAAATTCCAAAAGAGAAGTTGATACTCTAAATGCTGATCTTCCTTTTGTTAAGATTCAGAGATTTGATTTCATTTTTGCATTTCTTATGCTTCATTTAAGAATAACCAAGAATTGGGTTACATTATCATCTTACAAATACAAAATCTGCTTTTTTGTTTTAAAAAATATAATTCCAAAATGCTACTGAGTTCATTTTGTGTTGGTTGTCTATTGCTGGACATGAGGATTATCCTTTAAGATTGGTTTGTGGACCCAGTAAGACTCCAATGGAGAAAACTATTTCTCCCTCTATGGACAGTTATCAACTGGAGATAGGTTAGGGGTGGGCCATTTATCTACATCCATTCTCAGTACTAAGACCATATCTGACTCAAGCATGTGCAGGACTTGTACATGTTGACAGTCTCTGTGGGTGCATATGTGCTTGGGTCCTGCTGTATTTAAACGGCCTTGTTTCCTTGGTGTATATCAGAGAGTTTAAAAGACTGAGAGCTATAATAAAATTAGATATGAAAAGCCTTTCTTTCCTTACTACTCCGTGCCTTTTAACACCTTTGTCTCTTTTTAAACCAATGAAAAAAAAAGTTCTCATAAGATAAAAGTGACGGTGGATGAGAATATGAATTCAGCCTTTTGCATGTAAAGAGGATTCCCCAGGAAGCCAGAGCTTCACATTTTTCCACCTGCATTCATTATGTGCAAGTTATAAGAGAAATGCAGGATAAAGCTGAACAAATACAAATCCCTTAAAAATTTCTCCAATTCATGGGACAGTAAATAACAACAACAACAAAAAAAATCAGAAGTTACAATCTTGCCACAAAACTAATATCCCACCAAAGAAACAGCAAAGTTTAATTCAAATGATTAAAATCTGCTCCTGTCAACAGTGCAAAGCCATTGAGCAATCTTTCAAGCTTGATTGTTACTGTAAACTCCCAACTTTTGTCTCTCCATTACCTTCTTTACTCAGTGCCCCAGCCTCCCTGGTGTCTTCTACTTAACCAAGATCAGCAGGTACCAGTGGAATTGCTTATTCGGTCTGTGTCTTGTGTTCCTCATTAAGGTCTGTAAGCTTGCATTCTTATTTAAAATAAGTTTGAATTTTCTAGTTATGTAAGGTGTGACCTAACTTCATTTTAACAGAATTGAAATTGCAGGTGAGTGGCTAATTAAAGACAGTAGTTTAAGAAGTAGAGGATATATTCCACACTTAGGAACATATAAAATAAAAATATCTTTACACTTTTTCATAACATTAGAATAAATATCATATGAAGAAGAACTAGTTTAATTTATTCACTTTTGTTTCTACATCATCATGGAAAGAATCTGCTTTCTACATTTTGCTAGTATGTATTCATTTTTCCTAGCCTCCTTAGCAAACTAAACAATAATTGGGCTAGTACCTTTCCCCAACAACTATCTGCTGTTCCAAGTTTAAGTTATTCAATAGTTATCATATTAATTATGCCTATCTGTTAAATTAGTCCCACAAGTCCCATAGACATTCTTTGAAATTAAGTATTCATTTTGTGTTTATGCATATTTCATCATAGCACATTGCATTAGGAAAAGCAGTCATAAAGACTGACTTTTATGATAAATAACCTAATATTCCCAGTCCTTTTATGCCTGCTTAGTCATGCTCATTTTCATAATGTGATGGGTTTCACAATAGGAAAACTGCTTATCCAAAATGCCAAATATCTGCTAACTGTGCCACTGATTAGAACCGTTTCCTAGACAAAGAACTCTGCCTTAAAGCCGTAGCAAGGAAGACAAAACCAAAGCCCCAGTACCAGCACTACTCTTCTTTGTTTACTTACAACATAAAAGTAAATTACAAATAAATAAAGGGACAAATTGACTTTATGATTTTGAACATTTGAACCATGGCACTGCTTAGATATTTCTCACTGACAAAAAAAAGTTCGAGAACAGGCTCCAAAGCTACAGGAAAATCCTGACTTGAAATCCCCCACCTCAAGAAAAGTGAGTATATACAATACTATCTTATAAAATTAAAAAATAGATATGGTATGTCGTATTTTGTGTACAGATAAACTTACAGATGTTTTCTTTTTAATTTTTTGTTTGTTTTTTTTTAAATTGGGCTATTACATGTATAAATTTAGTTTACATGGGGTGAAAGTCTAAATTTTCATTCATTTATCCAAGATTCACTCAACTGCTAATAACTAACTCCAGCATTTTTCTAAGCTCAAAGATAGTAGTGACAAAATTGAAGGCGAGGCAGTGACATCAGAGATCATAGGGAATTTGGGGAAAAGAGCTGAGATGGAATTACCTGCAAGGAAGTAAGAACAGTGTTCTATACCCAACCATAAGGTGAGATTTTTAAAAGTTGAAATGGAATCTGAGTAAAACAGTTTAGAAATGATACATAATCAGAGCAATTATAAGCATCTCCCTTGCTTTTATCCTCAACATTGCCAAAGGTAATGTGACAAACCACATTCACCTTGATAAGAAGGCCAGAAGGAAAAATGGCATGACTAGAAAGCAGAAGTCAGGGGAGTGGGACAAAAAGTAAAGATGCCTTTGCAAAACAAAACAAAACAAAACAAAACAAGATGCAAAACTAACTTTTTAAAAAGATCTTTTGCTTGTTTGTTTGATAATATGACCCTCCTTATTGGGTATCATTTTAGATCAATAAGGAAATACTAATATGTGTTTTTTTAAGTAAGAGCAAATAAAATCTTAACTGATAAAATTCCTAAGAACAACAACAACAACAAAAAGCATTAGGAGAATAAAAAATTCCTTGAAAAAGAGAGTTCAGTATTTATTTGCCTTTAGTAGAGATAAAAGTGAAAAATGAATGAATTTTATTTACTGAAATCAAATGTAACAAATATGCTTATGAAGAAAGTTAAGGAACTCAATATCTTATTTTCTACGTGGAAAATGAGCATATTTGTCTTGGAAGATAGCAGGTTAGAGAGTGTAGTGAGAAAGGACAGATAGGGACCTACTGATTATAGAGATCACCAGTTAAATTAAGAACCCAAGTCTTCTGAAATCCTAATGAATGAGTCAGGACAGCACTAACTAGCTGTCATCCTAGGTACTTCTACAATGCAACTGATTTGCGGATTATATGGTTAGAAAACACTTTTGACTTAATGCAAAGACTTGACCATATAATGGGTGATTTCATACAAGAAAAATGGGTAGAAGAGAAATAGATTAATCAATGAAGAAAGGAAGACTCTAAACAACAAAAAATCCCAACACTAAGGATTTTAACCAAGTTATTGATGTAATTGAAAATTAGTTTATAATGGTGATACACACTCAGGAGACGGAGGTAGACAGATCTTTGTTAATTCAAGACCAATGTGAGCTACATGAAATCTATCCAATCTAAAATAGAAACGCCATTGATCTCAGCACTTGGGACCCCACACCTTTAATCCTAGCACCAGTGAGGAATATAATGTGGGAGGAGACTGGAGCTCAGTGCAGTCTGAGATTTGGTGGAGAGCAGTGCAAAGGGGCAGTGGAGTCTTGAGTTGCAATCTAAGGACAGGATCGCCCCCTTGGTACGAGCATTGGTAGAGGTGAGAACTCTCTAGTGGCTGGTCCCTTTGCTTCTCTGATCTTCACCTTTAACCCCCTCCCAAAATAGTTCATACTGAAAACTTAATATATTAGAATACAATATTTTGTAAGTTTGTGACAGAACTATATGTATATATGGAGCAAACTATGCTCTTAAAAAATCAGATATTAAAATCATAGCCCTTCCAACCAAGAGATGACTATATTTAGAACTAATGTTTTTGAGATGGTAATTAAGTTATAGTGAATTTTTATAGTGAACTTACTATGCCCTGATTCCATATGACTGTCTTCCTAGTAAAATTTGGTGTCACACACACTCACAACTGAAGACCAAATAAAGCAGGAGAAAACATGGGCACTTATAAGGTCAGAAGAAACCAATTTGGTGAATACATTGATCTCTAACTTGTAGCCTCTAGAATGTTGCAGAGTGAATTTTCAACACTTCAGCTACTCAGCTAGTGGTATGTTTTGGAGGCCCAAGTAAACTAATGAGATTAGCAATAAGATCCCTGATGACAACAGTGAGGAACCACTGTAAAGTGACTCTTACCATATAAACAATGAGAGATGTTCATAAGCAGGGAGGCTGTAACAAGGAAAGTACCATGTACAGAGTCAAAACGTGTTGTAGGCTAAGTGCATACAGCGGGAATGATAAAGAACAACTTGATATTATAAAGTAAAATACAGAATATTTAAAAATATTGGTTGGATACATTAACTATGAAACGATGTTCATTTTTTCATCATTTTATAGTTAAGGGAAGAAGTACAACATGATAAAGTGGCATTTGCATTGCTGGCATGGCCCTAGACACCTTGAATAGATGTGCAAAGGAAACAAGAGGTCAGCTATAATTAAGTACATGCAGTATAATATCACAGTAGAATTGTTCATTATCTGGAGTGCTTGCAGACCATGGAGCTTTCTGAAAGGTCACATACAATAAATTTGATCTCAAAATTTATGGCCCCCAAACCCTTGATCATGTTAACACCATTCCGTTTTGTCTGTGTTTTGTTGTAATCATAATAAATTCTCTTAAGATATATACCTTTTATGTTCAGGTACAAATACCCTAAGACATGATTAATGCCTGGCCCTAAATTATACTTTTCTGTAGATGGGAAAACAATCACAAGTCAGGCAAGCTATCAAATCAACATTCACCAGAATTGCTTTTTCAAGGAATCAGCATAAAGGAAAATACTGAAAATTTGGTCAAGTTTCTATGGGAAAATTAGAAGGTAGCTCCCTCAGCCTAATATTGTGGCTTTAAAACTGTACTGCTAGGAGCTAGTGGTTCATTGGGCACAAGAGCGTGCCACCAAGCCTAAGGTCAGTTCCTGGAACTCACATGGTGAAAGGAGAGATGCTACTCCTGAACAATCTCCTCTGACCTACAAACACACCATAGCACAGGCAAATTTGGACACACACACACACACACACACACACACACACACACACACACACACACACACTACTTTACTGCTAGTATCTCTCATTCTCTCATGTAGCCTGAAAGTTAGAACTGTGAGAGTTGCACAGTGTACCATCTGTAGGTAAGAATTAGGGCAGTGGAAACTCTTTAAACTAGCACAGAAGTCATTTAACATGTCATCCCAGTATTGCAGGTAGTTTCCCCTCCTAATTTTGATTCAAACTTAGACAAACTAAGGCTAGATTCGAATATTGTGGGGGCAGAGGTTGTAAGAATTTGCATCTGGTCATGGTATTTCATCACTCGAACATAAGTACAAAAGCCTTTGGACCCTGTTTCTTGTCCACAGGTCAAATAAACTCTCTGAGATCAGTGATTAACACGCATTATCATAGATCAGAATTGAGAAATTATTAAAATGGATTTAGGGACTTAACCCTAATGTTTTTGATTTGACAGATCTGGAATTGTCTGAGAGAATTAGCATCCTAATATTTCTGAGGCAGGGTGATAACAATTGGTCTGGAATCACACTCAGAAAAGCTCTGTGCTAGAAAATAATGGTCTAATCTTTGAACACATTCTACAGTAGAGGATTGATCCAACAGTCACCAAGGGTCTGCTCCCTGATTAGAATTGTGACTGTGTTAAAAATAATAATAATAATTGCCATTATTATTATTAATAATCATCATCATCATATGAAAAGGGAAGTGATCTTAAAGAATTTAAGCTTAGTGAGAAAAACACATACTGATTATGTGTAAGCAATGATACAGACAGACAGACAGATACAGAGCATCATGGGAAAATATCTTGGTAAAATTTCCAAGTCAATGCAGTATTTCAAACAAGTGTTTTATTCAGGGGAGGGCAAGCCTCAGATGTTAGCTTTCAAGGTCACATTACCTGTTAAGCTAGAAATGTACAGAGACAAAATATTTAAAAAAAGAAATGCAACTTTTCTCTGTTCCTATCTTATGGAGGGAGGGGAGATTACCATCTCTATCAAATTTACCAACTGTAGAAAGGACAACAGAGCTCAGAGGAACTTCAGTCTCTGGGTTTTTACTTCCATATTTTAGATGCATATTTTGAGCCAGAAATATGAGCTCAATTCACCTCAGTCTGAAGGACAGCTGAACCAGTGTTAGTCCTAGACAGAATAGACAGGAAAATAGTGGAGTAGTCAAGGGCATAGAATCTCTCCCTATATGAATAACATCCATCCCTTGAAATCTATTATATGCTTAATATTTTTTCTCCCCAGTATTTTTCTTTAGGAGTACACATCTTCATGAAAATGATGAACCGATCATTTTTATCTTTCACTGGAAATTAACATACATGCAAATTAAATATAATATGACATTTACCATACTGCCAAGGTTCATGTGCTTATTACTATCTCTACTATAGTGGCTTGGAAACAGTATTTACATCCATTTCAGAACTTATATCTCTTTTAAGTTATTGCTGGTATTAGTCAACTGATATCTCTGAAGAATGTAAAGTGTGAACAACTGCCATCATTCAGAGATTATTTGGTAGAATATGCCAATTTCCTACTCTTAAAAATACATAGAAAACTCTTACATAATTCTAAAGAGTTTCTGAGGAGTCACATTAGGCTCATATAAAGGTAACAGCTAAATAAACACCAAAGTAGTTTGTACATTAAAAAACTGAAACATGTTGACAAAATAGATCTCTCTATAGGGATCTTTGATTCTTACAGAGCCAGAATAAAAACATATCTTAATTTTGAAGGGTAAAGAGTAATTCTAAAAACTGGCAGCACATTAGAAACATCTAGGGAGCTTTTCAAACTCCCAGTTCCCAGATAAGAGCTAATACCAATTAAGCCAGAGTATCTGGAATGGGAGCTTGGCATCAATATTTCCTAAGATACCCAGGTGGTGCTTTAAACTCAACAACAAAATTGGGAAACCACTGGTGTAAGGTAGCCATTTTATATCCACTACATCTGTTACAAAGTGGTTGAAGTACTCTGTAAAATTTTAAGGAGTGCTTGAAAATAACTCTTCTTTTCCTCCTGTCTTACTCCTGATGCCAAGAACAAAACCCATCCCATTTAATATCCATGACAAGCCAACACTGTCTGGCTTTAGAGAGGGGAGTAAAGAAGAAACGCAGATATGAAGGCCAAGGAATATGAGTTTGTCATCTTTTGTTATTAAGGGGATTTGAGCATTGTACAATCACCCCCTTCTTTGATTCACAGAGCACACACTGGTAAGGTATTGGTTCTATGTCCTGTAGTCTCTGAACACTGGCCATTGGATAAAGGTGAAAACTAAAGGCTCCAGGACTTTAACCCTGGGAAAGGGGTAATTGACAGTGAAATACAATTAGCCTTTCTTTCTGTGGAATCACCCAAAATCAGAGCTTATCCTAGTCTCCCAATGTCTTTGTTGTGCCATGGGAGTATTTATATTGTTCTCACTAACTGCTTTGAGTAGCTTCCCATAAAATGAAGCAAGTTTTCATTGTTTTTCATTGATCTCTGAGATCACTTCCTTCCTTAACAAAGGTTAATTCCTATTGTACACTATATACAAGATAGGATATTTAACTACAAGATGTATCTGTGTGTCTTTTTCTATCTTTTGACCTTTAAATTATCTTTTGACCTTTAAATTAATAATTTACCTATAATATAAAATATTTCTGATATTTACACAAAATAATAAAATATCAGACTTCAGATCAAAAGGGGATGATATGTTAAGACAAGCTAAACAAGTCAGCAATTTGCTACATATGCTGCTTAGAGTCTACCAAATAAAAACAAAACAAAACAAAACAAAAAAAAAAAACCCAAACCAAACCAAATAAACAAGCAAACCAAAAAATCAGTATCTGGGCTGCTTTATCTTAGCAGGTAAAGCCAGTTGTCACTGAACTGAGCCTGATGCCCAGAATTTGATTTCAGGTCCCACAAGGTAGATGGAGAGAACAGATTCCCTATACCCTACTGTACACACCGACACATGTACAAACACACACATGTTCAAAACACAAGTGTAATAATAATTAAAATAAAACAATATATGCAGTGGTTAAAAATTACCAATCATTGATCAATAGTCTTCCTTGTATACTCCACTCCTCTTATTAGCAGAGAGTTATAACTTGAATGTAGTGGTTAATAATGACTTCTTTTGGGTAGAGGGTGAGTAGAAAGTATTTCTTTTAGTTTACAATTCCCAAGACTATTCTATGGGGCATTCAAAACCTTGGGAACTTGAAGCAGCTAGTTACATCATAGAATAATGACTTCTTTTAAGAATGAGAGATAAATACTTATCACTCAGAAACATACCAGCTGATACTTAACAAGCTTAACTTATAGGAAGTTGTCATTCTGATGCACTGAATTTATATTTAGTTCTTTTGGTTTGTTCTGATTGTCACATATATAAAATTGTAGTGTTTATTCTACCTTTATCATCTAGTGAATATAACAGGATTTCTATTATCTCATTTACTTGCATAGCCAGGCTCAAAGTGGTCCAGCCTTCAATGCGGAGTGCAACATGTAAACAATGCAGGTAAAACAAGATAGTAAGATCTTCCAATAATCTTCTGAAAGGCATGCCAGTTGATAACTTTTCCTTAGCTCCTCTAAAGAGAAGCTATTAACTTCACAAGGGCTGAGAAAATCAAGTGAGAAAGGATAGTGCCAGCTTTCTGTGTAACAAAATGGAAAAACTTAGTGAAGGTGCCAGGAAGGATACAGTTGGCCACCCTACTCCTTCCCCAACCCCAAGTAGTTCATCATGATGTAACTGAGTCCAAGTTAGGAAAGACAAGCAAAAATTTCTAGGCTTTAATGTGAAACCAGGTGCAACACCCATCACAGTAAAACTGAGTCTTGAGGAAAGCCCTGTGACTTCTACTCTCAAGGCAGTACATGAATGTCAAGTCTAGAAACAGCATTAGGTCAAGAGCCTGTCTGGCTCCACTGTCCTCTCTCCTATCTCAGTGACAGAGCTATGAATCTACCTACTGAGAAGTAAGGTGCATAAGTTAACACAGGGCTTCATCTTAAAGCTATACCTAGGATCTGGTAAAACTGAAGGCTCTTTAAGGCCTGAGCTCACAAATGGAACACATAGATTAGCCTAATATAAATAGAGTCAGTTTCTAGCTGGGGCAGGCTCAGTTTCAACCAGCATCATTTTCAGACTCAGTGGGAGACAGGGAAAAAGCCATACTCCAACCAAGACTGTTTGGTTCCCTAAGGGTAGGACTCCATACCATTCAGCTTATCAGCATTAGCCAGACAACAGACTGTATCCACTGTGTTCCCAAACCTAAATTCACAAAGATATGCCAGGCCAATGTGTGCAAGTAGAAATCTAGACTAAAAAAGGCCTGTATCCCAATGAGGTGGACTTATGTAAGGGCTTATATGGCCACTGTGGTGATTTCAGCTCATCTCTTTGACTTTGTGAGATTCAATCATTCTGGGTGGCGAGGAAATTGCATTAATGACAAGGACCCTAATAGAGGGAATATGATGCAGTGGAAGGCTCTATTTTCTGGAAATGGGCAGAATAGGAATCAAAGCTTTGGCCTTGGATCTTATTGCTAAATTAGTAAAACCTGAAACAGTGTATCCTAATAGCTACCACACCTAGGCTTGCTAGATGATAAAGTCTTCTGAACAGCCTTGATTCCTGAGGAAGACATGTGGCCCCCTCTCCTGGATTTCTAGATAGAATCATTAGTATCAGGAGTCAATCCACTTTGGCAATAAGCAGCCTATAATGCTATGGACTTTGGATACACTCCAGTATTTTGATGGTACTGGAGGACTATGGACAAAGGGTACCATATAGATAA
Organism: Cricetiscus sungorus; assembly: GCA_030556225.1. Taxonomy (NCBI): domain Eukaryota; kingdom Metazoa; phylum Chordata; class Mammalia; order Rodentia; family Cricetidae; genus Cricetiscus; species Cricetiscus sungorus. The sequence continues at coordinate 112,064,432 of JANBXA010000651.1, read as the reverse complement.
GTAGTCCTGTTGAGCATGGGTATGACATAAGAGACTGAAGTTTATCTCTCATAATGACCTTGCCCAGAGTTGGGTTGCTTACTAGCCATGGGGAGGGCTCTATGGGCTCCAGAAAAGGTTTGAAGAGACAGAATATTCTTCCCTAGGAACATTGCTCAGTTTTCTAATCAACACACCAATATTACATTTGGAAGAAACCTAGACTGAGATTACTCTCTAACACCAAAACAGTGAAAACATGACAATAGCAAATCTGGCCCTGGGTGCTACTCAGGGCTGAAGTAGTCAAAGCGGCTATAAGCTCTTGAGCAGGCAGCAAATGAGGTCATGCACTAATAAGCACCAAAAGCATTCAGTAAACCATTATTCAAAAATACAAGGCCAGAATCGGATGGTTGAGATAGTAATCAGTTTGGGAGTACTATTACACAGATAATTAAAATATCAGTTTTAAGGAAACTCAGTGTGCTGGAGGATGATATAGAGAACTTCCAGTGCCCTAATATAGAAATTCTTCAAAAGTATACAAAAGGCTTTTAAAATAATCCAACAAACAGGAACTTTGGAGCTTAAAAAATAAAAAAAGCTTCTAGTAAAACTGAAAGCATGGAGAGTTGCATAAACCAGATGGAATAAAGAATGAATGAGTGCACATGAAGGGCATTTGCGATAATGAACAGTTAGGATGAAGTAAATAAAAAAGTAAGAAAAATTATGGAAATTTAGGGGCAATATTGAAAAGATAAATGTTTAGGTTTTTGGAATTGAAGGACTTCAGAATGCAAAAAGGGGCAGAAAGCATAAAGAAATAGTTAAAGAACCCTTCCCAAACCTGGATAAAGTCACAAATATAGAGGGTCCTATAGGGAAAAGTAGGAAAACCATATTTATCTCCAAAAAAATCAACAAAATATGATAACCTTATTACATCAGAACACAATACAATATTGTTCCTTACTATTCCATGGATTTTTACCAGAAGCTCAAGGGTTATTCAATACATGCATTGAGCATGAGACATCAAAAGGCTTCAGAGAAGACCCCTATCATCATTTTAAAATATACAAAAAAATATTTTGGGTAAAACTCTACATCTCTTCTGATAGAAAAAAAATCACTAAGAATGATTCTTATCAGAAAGATTAAAGATACATATAACACACTTTGTTCAAAAATGTCATAATGGCATCTAACGCATTATAATGCTGATTTTAAAAGGAAAATTGCATTTGAAGAGGACTAAATAATTTTCAGAAGTCTCAAGCATATTTCTCAGAAGAGGAGGCAGAAAAATCATAAAAGGCAGAAGTGGTGAATAACTCCAAAGAAATGGTGTTTTCTAGACGCAGCAGGTTGATACACATAAGACCTGCAGAAGCTCAAGGCAGACAAAATTACACCATTGAGGTGAATGTAAGAGGTGATAGTTGGGAAGTAGAGTAGAGGTGGGCAGGATGTCCCACCACTACCTGAGGAGCTATTGGCTTTGATAGCTGCTGGGAGAGGTAGTTTTCCTTAATGATGTATTCTCTGACGGGTAGACCATACTACCTTATACCTAAAGTAGCTAGGCAGTGCAAATTGGACTTGGTGGGTTTAAAAACAAGAAGAGAGAACAATGTTTTGGGTTACCCTGCTTGGACACCCCTTGAGGGAGGGGGTGAGAAGACGCAGCAACACCAATGACTCAGGCACCAGGAGTCAGTGAGTAGCAGAGTGTGCTGCAGACTCGTTTATTAAGGAAGTTAGGCCTGCCTTTATATCTCCTCCCAAAGTCCTAATGGCTCAGGTGGCGGGCTCTGCTACACTGTCCTATACTCGCTGGTGTCTCTGGGTCAGGTGTTTCTCTGTCAGTATCCCTGGGCATTAAGGAAGGCTTGGCAGCTTGGCTCAGGAAGGAAGCGCCTGATGCGCACGTGCATCACACACACGCTGTCCTGGGCACAACTGTGGCTTGGATAGACTGGCCGCAGTTTTTCCTCCAGAACACACAGATGGCCTGGAAGGGAGTTGGAGGTGGATAGAAGAGTAGTTGTAGGAGGCAAGTATGATGGAAGTCCACTGTATGAACTGTTCAAAGTATTAATTATCTTTAAAACAAAAAATCCTAAACATAAAGCAAACTAAAGATAGCAAGCTCAGGTGAGGATATGGAGAAAACTGAACAGTTATGCTTTCTTGATGGAAATATAAAAGAGACACATTGTTGTTTTCTAAATCCAGTTTTAGCATTCCATGCATTTTTTCTAGTACTTGGTTTTTACTAAAGAATAGCAAAGAGACATTTTCTGAGGAACTCCTCAGACTTTTCCCTGTTGATAAAAATGAAGGAGTTATAAGAACCTGTGATTAACTACTGCACAGATGTCAATTTGAGGATATATGATGGTTATAGCTTTGGAAAGTGTTGGGACAAGAATCATTAGTGAAACATCTTATTAGACAGTATCAGTAAGTAGCTTGATGTCGGCCAAACAAACCAAGAGTGCCGATGGTGATTAGACAGTCTTACAGGTAGGAATAATTTCTCAAATCATGGTAAATTATATCTAGCTCCAAGGTTTTAGGTTTCCCAGACCTGCTTATTTCTGCGTTCACTCATGGGACAACCTGCTGCTCCATCAGATCTTTGCTCCCTAATATTGGCCTTTGGTAGATTGACCTCTACAAGACGGTCCGTTGTGACTACTGAGCTATGTGTTTTCATTCTCCCTTCTTCCTGCCTTACTAAATGCCTTTGCAGCGAAGTTATAATTTGATGATCACAGTGCATCACATTCTAAATAGTGTCTCATACACTTTACCTACTTTGTGTCACAGGCCTCACACATCCATCACTCCTTTTAGCCTTGTAACTTCAGGCTCACTCATTAGGAATTTTTTGTTTTTTTCTCCTTTCTTTGACAAAACTTATACATTTTTTCTATGACAAAATTTTAAGGCCTTTCGTAGTTCCTCTTACTCCTTTTTGTTAAACATTATTTTGCTTTATAGAGTAAACTTTTAATATCCTTTATTTTTCTCATTGTGATTTAGAGGACATTTCTCACAGTGTAATTTTCTTGCAGCATTCTTGCAGTTATGGAAGCTTCTTGCCTGCCTCCTAAAGGTTAAGCACTATGATGGCTTACATTGAGTTCTGAGAACAAAGCTTGAACCAGAGCTCAGCAAGTTTGGGTCCCTGGTCACCTGCCTGTGCTCAGCTTTAAGTTCATGTCATTAAGATTATTCATGTTAAAATTCTGGCTTAAATATCCTAAAATTCATGTATATGTTTAAGAATCAACAGGGGGGATTGAAGCAATGGCTCTGCAGCTAATAGTATATAATGCTCTTGAAGATAATTCAAGTTCAGTTCCCAGAACCCACAAAAGTCAGCTCATAACTAACTACCTATAACTCCAGCTCCAGATCATCTGATGCCCTCTTCAAGCCCTAATATGGGTACCTCTGTTCCACAGTATTCATTTACATAGACATACATATACAAAGAAAATAACCATGATTTTTTTCTTTCTTTTTTTTCTTTTTCTTTCTTTCTTTCTTTCTTTTTTTTGTTTGTTTTTTTGTTTGTTTGTTTGTTTCTTTTTTTTTTTTTTTTTTTGAGACAGGGTTTCTTTGTGGCCAGTCCTGAAACTAGCTCTTGTAGAGCAGGCTGATCTCAAACTCACATCTGCCTGCCTCTACCTCCTGAGTGTTGGAATTAAAGGTGTGTACCACCACCTCCCTGCAAACATGATCTCTTTATCTTCAAGTTTTAAAAATAATAAAGTTAATTAATTTTAAAAATTGAAGGTAAAATCTGTCAAAACTGGAGAGAATTTGTCTCTAAATAATATTGAAAATTAGTTCTATTTTATAAAGCCTAAAACAAATGTAGGTTACATTGTGAAAGTTTTCTGGTTTTAGTTTGCACCATGGTGTGTGGGGATAAGGTTGGGGGCAGTTGCTGTGTTGAGCTAGAGTAGAATCAGCAAGTTTCCTTTGATCTCTAGTTTCTTCTCTGGTTCAATGCAGACACCCATTGCTCTGTGTAATGGCCACATCTGATCTGAAAAATTCCTGTTGTTCTTCGGATGTTTTTTTGGAGCAGCATGGAGTGCAGGGACCTGGAGTGAACTTCCTGGTTTTTCAGTTGTTACTCCACGTTGATACCACAGTCATGCCCAAAATCTGACCTAAATATCTACCACTCTGTCTGTCTGAGTGCCCTCTTGCAATTCCTGGTTAATGTTTCTTCCCATCTTTTGCCTAAACTCTTTCTCCATCAGGACCCACTTCTTTCTCAAGAGTGGAAAGGTCATTATTTGTAATACTAGATTTTGGTGACTGCTTAAATCTAAACCCCAAATAATTATTGATTATAAAATAGTTTGTTTTTGTATAATCTGTGAAAGTTCATATTTTAATCTCTTAAAAGAAGGAATGTAATTTTAAAATGTATAATTACTATGAAGAACTCACCATGAGCCCAGCACCCCTTTTCTGAGCTTTTGTGTGAATTATTAGTTTGAAAAATGTCTCTGTGATGAAATTGATCTTTTGAAGAATAAGTTAAGCCCTATTTATTCAAAGGGACGGTGTGTTCTAGTCTTTAAAACAATCGTGGAAATGTGTTCTTTGTCTGCAGTCCTGAGTTCAGTGGTAACAGAACTTCTCTAGTTAGGAACATTTGAGAAAGTGGATGAAGGGTATTCTGTTCCAAAGGTCACCATACACCATATGCTTCAGTACTAAGAAAACTGCAAGACCATTAAGGTTTACCTGTCCCAAGCCAGTCTGAACAGAGTGTAGAAAAATTCTGCCCTTGGAGATTTCTAAGCTTGTTCTTTTTGTTCACATAAAATGTAGACCAGGGACTGGTTGCAAATGAAACCATCATCCATGTCTGTTAGTGCTGGAAATATCCAGTATTCTCATTAGCTTATGAGAATCTTATCATAAACCCAGAATAAGTTAATGGTACCCTTGAGTGCCAGTCTGGGTGGGTGGTCATAGACGAAACACTGGTTTCTGGAGATACATCCTTCTATAGAGGCTGGTAGAGCTGTCAGGAGATGTATGCTTCTGGTTCTTTCTGCTGGACACCCCTGATTCACCTCTATACTTTTAGTTTATCCTTTTTAACATAACTGTAGTTCATTTGCCTCATTTGTCCTCAATATGTCTTTTGCTCCAATTATCATTATAAATCATTCCCATACCCACACTCTTCTCACTTTATTTCTGGTCTACAATCTCTTCCCTAGAAAGATGTTTGCTGCCTCAATGGGGGTAAATCCAAAGACATAAATAAATGTAAGCTATTCCAAAATAATAGTGCAAGCATATCAGGAAACTTCAAAACATTTTTATGACACATTTTAAAAAGTCACACATACAATACTTTAAAATTCCCATTGTAAATACCCAAATTAGTCACTAAGTTAAACAACTTCCCCTTATTCATTTCTCAACTTATTCCAATCATTAAAGTTAGCATGAATACCCATTTGCTATGAAAAGTTTCAGATGTTTTTCTACACATGCAAATAAAACATTTTCTTTGTTTCTCCACATAGAATATAAATTAGGTCACAACTGAAATGAAGTAGTTGTATGATTCACTCTCTCCTGTTGAGTCATGTGCTTATAGCATGGGATTATTGAATGGATAGCACAAGTAAACAATCATTTTTGAAACCCTATGCAATGAATATGAATGTAAACAAGAGACTATACACTACAGTAAAGAGCCCTCCTCCCAGTTATTGTTTTGTAGCTTCTTGAATTCAGTATATGCAATGTTAAGTCTAGTACAGGAAGAGGAACTTATTATAAAAGTACTTAAAGTTGGCCAGTACTGACAGTCTTATGAGGTCAGGAGGAAACATCACAGAAAGTCTTTCCTGGTTCCATTTCAGGCCTTTGGGAAAGCTACATCAATTGCTACGGTCCCAGGAAGGAGCAGTCAGTTGTCTTACTTCTTAATGTAACACTGTTCTCAATTCCATAGAGCACTAGGAAGCCTTAACTTTGCTATGCATCCTCTATCTTTGATGCAGTAATATTTTCCTGAGTGTGGGAGGACATCAAGCTATGAAAATACCCTTGGAGAGATTTGCTTATTAAGTTTAGTTTTTTTTTTAAAACTTCCTAGTACTTTTTTTATTGAACACCGGGAGGTTCCCTTTATTTTGTGGGCACATCTTGTTTTCTCTTTGTCTAATGAAGTTTCAAATGCTTTTTGATGAGCTATTAAGCTTGGAAAAACATAAACATCTCTGTAAAATCAAAAGACAGTGAAAATGAAGAGTGGAAAAATGCCTAGGCTTGAGAGTACACTTCATTACAGCCCATTATTTGGAAGAAAAGCCTGGTACTTAGTAGTTCATACTGTGTAAATAAAAACAAAAAATGATGGGGGGCATCTCTAAGAGATTTATGTATGATCATGATGGTGCCACATCATTTCAGACACAGTATCATTGACACTTAAAATGTGGGTCATTTAGTTAAATTTAAATGTCAAAAAATGTTTTAATAGCTCATGCTCCATATGTTGCATAGGACACACTTAACTAGAAACCATTGTATTTCACTTATGTGGAATTCAAATTTAATTGGGTACACTATGCTTTTTACTATGGTTTGCAACTCACTGGTGTATTATATTTAAAATATCAAAGGAAATATGCACACTGGTTCTATTATGTAATTCTGTATACATTTGTTCTAGAAACTAGTCATGTCTCAACTGCAAATGCTTCCTTGGGTTTCTATGAAGTAACTATTGGAGTAACTATTTCAGCCAGTCCATGTACCATTTTAATAACTCCAGTAGGTCACATTCGAGGGAAATGTCATCTGATTTACTCTTATAACCAGCTCAAGATGAATCTTCCTAGAAATGGCTGCACAGGGCTGATAGGGGAGTGGGTTGTGAAACTTGAGATTAAAGTTCATTTTCTCTTTGTGTTAAGTATTGCTTTCTTGGGAGATTTAACAGGAGCAGATAGGATCACAAAACTTCAGATAATGTTCTCAACTTCAAGATTTCCTTTTAGGGCAGCAGAAACATTGAAGCACAAATCCCAATAGGGAAGTAATGGAGGAGTCACTGGTTTCATCTACTGCGTGGGTTTTTATGTTTGCTTCTGTCTAGATGACATTTCAGTGTTGGGGCCTGTTTACGACCTTTGAAGCCTCAAACATTCTTTTCTGTGCTCTCTGAACACTTCACTCCCCCAAACAGAAATTTGGGGAGATTCTGCAGAAACATGAATTTTCTGGTCTGTGATTGGATCAGAAAGGAATAATTTGAAGCTTTTTCACCCGGCTCAGAGAGTTTTTGATGTATTAGAAGAAAACCGGTGTCTGGTAACACTAGTATTACAACATTCAAAGACAACAAAGTAGCAGGACCTATCTCAGGAATGGGAATGGCACTGAAGGAATTTCATAAACACTCAGCACCCATAAGGATGATCAGATATGCTGGATTAGGGTAAGAGTTTCAGGTCTATAAATGGGTGCTGTAAGAGGAGTTGGTTCATCTTGAGACTTACAAGCCATTCACAGGTAAACATGGGTGGGGTCTTCAGGTGGGGGGAAGTTTCAGGTAGAGCATACAGTTTATACAGAATTCTGAATGGATGAGTCTGTTTCTTGTTCTTAATTTGTACTCAGGCATGAAGTTGGAGATAGAGGAATAGAAGGCAGATCTGAAAGTGTGGAAGGGCTCTGATAAGTTTGGACTATGTCTTACAGATAGTGAGGGTACCCCAGAAAGTGTTAGACAGAGAAATGATTCTATCATGTGTTTTTAAAACACACATACCCTTAGACTTCTGGTATGAAGTAAATTTAGTTTATCATCAACATGGGCTGTAAACCAAGTTATTCTGTACATGGTAGATGATCAAAGTAAAGGTCAGTGAGTTGTTTGCTGTTCCTTCCTGTTTCTTATGTAAGGCTAAGTCTATGATGCTGTTCATTAGCTACACTAAATAATAATGTGAATCAGTGAACTCCAGAGATTCCATAGGTAAACACTTTCTTTGTATTATTTTAAAAGGAGTCTCAGGCATTCTGTTAGGAATTCCTTGCAGGATTTCCAGTTTTTTGACAACTAGCCTTCTTCATAACCCCCAATTTATGAGGATGAATGGCTTTTCTGTAGATCTTTGGGCAGAGACTTTTTAATGAGCTTGATGTGGTGACATTAAGTTCTAGATGCTAATTCAGTTCTGAAGGATAATCTTTGTTAAAATGGCACAATTGCCTACTGAACTTATTTCTGATCTAACCTTTTCAAAGTTGTATAAATAATTGTTGTTAATTAATAAATTATTAGAAACTAACTTTTTATCAGTATACAAATTAAAGAAATAAATCATAATTGCAAACAAATGCTTTTGTTACATATTCTTCATATAACTTTAATAACATTGAGACATGTGTATCCTATCAACTTGACTTTATATAGAACCATCAGGGGACACACCTTGCATTTTTCTTTATGGATATTTCCACAGAAGCTTATGGAATGGAGAAGATACCATCTAAATGTGTAGTACCATCTCGTGGGCTAGCACCTATACTCAATAACAGAGGAAAAAGGAAAAGGCTGAATGAACATAAAAGATCTATTCCCTCTGTTGCTATTCTGTTGAAATGTGAAGACTCCCAACAGCATTTCCCCAACAAAATGGGGCAAACTTCCCCAGTGTCTTCCCTCAAAATGTGAGCCAAATGAACCTTACTTCCCTTAAACTGTTTTGTACAGGTATTTATGTATTATATAGGTATTTATGACAGCAATGAAAAAAATGACTATGCAATTATTGGCTCTTTGTAGTGGATGTAACATAGAGTACCATCTGTTGTAAGGAGCAGCCCAAATAAAATCACATTAAAGCTATGAATAGAAACTCAACTTGAGTGAATTTGCTTAAGGTACATCGTTACTTCACATGATACAAACTTTCTTTAGCTACTTTTCTCAACTTACTTTGATCATCCTGAGGACACCATTAATAGCACTGTGGCTGCACCTTTAAGAAATGCACATTTTGATTTTATGCCTTCTTTGATGTGCTTTAGAGGTATGAGAAACAGCCACTGTATAATTCCAAGTCATGATGCCACTTCTGGACTGATTGGTGCCTAAATATTCATGAATTGGATTATTTTGTTTCTTATTCTTCAAAAGTCTTGTGAACAAAAATAAATCAGTTTAAGGATGTGGTGTAGAAATTCTACCTTCTATTTTGAGTGTGTCTCAGAAACTATCTGTTTGTGAAACAAATTAGATAGGAATCTTGAACAAAAATAAAATGTACACAGAGAAATTAACAAAGGAACAAAAACAAACCAAATGCAACACTGAAGGCATTTGGCAAAATTCATGTTTGATATGAATTTGAATATTTTTTCAAATAAATGATGTTGTAGACATAACAATACATGTTCTGTCCAGATTATTTTGTAATTTTATCATTATATGTGGCACAAATAATAAAAGTCCATTACAGATATTGGGGTACAAGCTGAAGATCAGAAAAGCAAAACAGCCAAGCCAGTAGCCCTTTTCTCTACCTCAGACGGAAATGGCAATCCTGTCTCCATGAATCCACGAATCCTTAGAGACAATGCTCTCCACGAATCCTCAGAGGCAAATCTTTTCCCTGTCTAGAAACTAAATCTCACATGAAACCCTTTGCTTTTTCCTTTTATGCCTCCCTAATGCTGTGAATTAAAAGCATGAGCTCTGTTACTCTTTTAGACTGATTCACTCTTGTGTACCCCTGGGTGGTCTTGAACTCACAGAAATTCATCTGCCTGTCTCTTGAGTCCTGGAATTACAGGTGTGTGCCACCACTTCCTGGCCTCTAGGTCTAGCTAATATGGCTGCTGTGACTAAAGTTGTGCATCATCACTTCTTGGCTCTATGGCTGTGGCTAGTTTTGCATTTTGTTCCCCAATGGCTTTATTAGATCATAAACAAAAAAAAAATATCACCACAATTATATATCATTTTAATAGAACACATTCTGTAGGATTTTTCAACAAACTTTGAAAGCATAAGTTTTTAACACTGTAATTCATTAAACTTACTTTCACAATTACAAAATTAGCTTTTCATGCAGTAGTGGCATATGCCTTTAATCCCAGCACTCAGGAGGCAGACACAGGGCAATCTCTGATCTACAGAGCAAGTTCCAGACCATATCAAGCTCCAAGGTTGAAAAAAAAACCAAGTATTAGCTTCTATTTAATATCATGTATGTTAGGAGATAACTCAGCCCACATCAGATGCAATTACATATTCTGTAAAAATTCTCAAAGCATTTGTTTGGACTATTGGGGGAATTATATATTAGAATATATTGAGAGGCTTAGGTACTTGTCATTTCTCAAAATATATGCTTCATCTAAAGGAGAATATTTTGCTAAAATCTTACCTTTTGGTCTGTTTGGGTTTGTATGAGAAATTCTATAGACCAAAATATATTTTGTTTAATTGGAGAATGAATTAATCATCTAAAGGATGGTCAAACTGATCTCACTGCTATACTGTGTAAATTGACCTTTCTGGGGACCAAACTTGATTTAGCACACATTTCTATATCATTAGTATATGCATAAAGATATTTGATAGGATGATTTAAGCTCCCAGATATGAATATTTGTACTGGGTACTAAAATGTTAGCATAGATCTAGATGCCTTAATCCCTCAGTCTCACTGAGGTTTACTTTTTGACTATGTGATATCTTACTTTAGGTTCAAGATTAACTTAAGCCAAATAAAATTGATAAAATGCATATTTAAATTCTACAATTACCTAGCTATCACACAGGACCCCATTAATATGGATAATTTTATATTCCAGTTACAAATTTTAAACACTCTTAATTGTTGTTCTTGAAATCTCTTCTGATTTTTCTAAACTGAGAAAAATTATGTTAAGTGGAGGTAATTATAACAAATTACTATTATATGTGAATTATGTTAATGAATATTCTTCAGCCTTAAAATTTTATTAGAATATAAAAAGTAAATCAAAGAAAACAATAAAATCATTTTCTCAATATGTCATGTTCTTTAATTTAATTTTTGTGAGTTACATAAAAGAATGATAGTATTTATATGTTATTTCCTATTCTAGAAGTGTAGAATTGTAGCTATGATAAGTTTAACATAGTATTCTTTTTTATGTGCCTGGACTGGGGCCAAAAAGATTGTTTAATCATGTCTTCTTTTACATATGTGTGATAATTTACATATAAGATAATTTTATTCAATATTATCTTACTTGACATTATGTCCTCTTTACGGACACTTATATTTTTTTATGCTTTACCTGTTGGTGTAAGTTGCCTATTACCATTTTTGTTATGTACATGAATGTTTATAAACTTACCTGATTTTTCTTTTTGGAGGCTTTTAAATTTCTTTGTATGTACCATTGCTTGCCTGATGCCTATGGGAACCAGAAGAGAATGTTGTATCCCTCAAATTGCATTGACAGACATTTGTGAGCCACCACATAGGTGCTGGAAATTGAAATCTGGTCCTATGCAAGAGCAGCAAATGCTCTTAATTGCTGAGCCATCTCTCCTGCCTCCCTGATTATTTTCTTAAGACTAGTTATTGGACTCTTGATTTGTAGCAGTATACACATCTTTAAAGGTTTTTATTATGGCAAAGTTTCTCTGTAGAAATGCTGAAATAATTCAAATGCCACTTGCAGACACCTGTGGAAACACAGAGTTCCATGATGCTACCTGACATTTCTGTTGTCTAAATTTTGTTTTCAGCCAGGGAATTGGTCAGTAATGTGGCTTCCTGGGTTATTATTTATGGATACTGACCATTTAAATCACTGAGTGGTTTTATTTTTTATAGTTTTTGTTCATTTTTCATCAATATGTTCTAAATATTCATAATAATGAAATGACTAGAATGTTTAATTATGTCCCAGGTAACTTCTAAACATTTTACATCTATTTAATTACACTCTCACAAACATTGGTAGGAGATCAGTCATATTACTGTTCCCACTTGACAAATAAGTCAGGATCTGAAACTATGAAATTTGCCTTCAGGGCTCACTCATAACCCTTGTAGAGCACTTTGTACTTTTTAATTGTTTTTAATTGCTTCATTCTGAATGCCAGGTTTAGAGTGCAGTAAAAACATCACACATACTTTGCCCGTATCTTTGAAAAATCGTTTTGCAACAACCTAAGTGAGTGACAGATTTCAACAAGTTTTTCTTTCATAAAATGTAGATTATGTCTGCAATAAAGATATGTGAGTCCCGTGATGAATCTCTGTGTTGTTGTGTTTATGTGTGTTTATGGACATTATGCCAAAGGTGAAAAATCAAGAAACTGGAGTTGTGTATAAGCCATGAGAAAAAGTTAGACAGAACAATTTACAAGTGAGTCTCTCTGGAGACTGAGGAGGGGTAGGGTTAATACTGATGCTAATGTGAGTTACTGCACTTCATCACATCCAGGTTCCATTTGATTAAAGCTTTTTTTTTTTTAATAAAAAGTAAATCTGCTGGGAACTCATTTTATATGAATTTGAAGCACACACATTTTCTTTTATGGATGTATATGAGTTTTTAAAATTCTCACTTTCTATATCATATTGAAATATCACACTTATTTTTCTTCAAGTAAAGGAAATATTCATAATGTTTCTAGAATTGCTCATTTTTAATCTTTGTTTTGATCAACTCATTTTATGTTCCTATTATTGTATAAGATATTTGATATCCTATACTGCTTCAGTCATATTTAATGTAAAGTATTTCAAAGGAAATTGAGATGAAGTTATTTATGCATTCCATTCACTACCCTAAATTTGAGAAGGTTCTGTCAATGACAAATAAATATTATTATTCAAGATTATTTCTCCCTCTTTTATCTATTTATGACCTCAGATATCCGTAACTGCATTTGTATATATTTGATATTAAAATATAATTAAATTATTTTCCCTATTTTTTCCTCCAATTCTTCCTATATACTTCTTATCCCGTCTCTCAGTTATTGACTTTTGTATCTTAAACAATGCTGTTTTTCTGTCTCTCTCTCTCTCTGTCTGTTTCTCTCATGTATGTGTGTTTCAATCTTTTAAAAACAAGTTTACTATTTCCATCCAATTATTTATTGGGACTCTAATATCAAAATGTGTGAGTAATGATAGCAGAAAAGATAGCTCATATTAGCTTAGGAAAATACATATAACCCATGTGATCAAAAGTGCAGTTTTGATTCACTTTCTATTCAGGATGAGGAATGTCACTCTTTTTCCTCAAAAGAGACTCCTAAAGCCCATAAAACATCATCATCTGGTTTCTGGCTTTCTGAAGTGCATGATCAACAATTTCTTCTATGTATTTCAAACATTTAATCATTGATGTGTGATGGGAGATGTTATTCTGTAAATATGTTTCTCATACTGGTTAATAAATAAAGCACTGTTGGGCCAATAGTAAAGCAAGATAGGTGGGGCTAGGAGACAAGGAGGAAAGGGGAAGTAGGGAGGAGGAGTCAGGATGTAGAGCATGGAGAAAAAAGATGCTGGCGACAGCTCTCCAATAAGATGACCACGTGAAAATAGAAAAGTAGAAATGGGTTAATAATTGAGACAGAGCTAGCCCATCAACAATAATGGTAACTGGCCAACAGGATTGTATCAAATACAGAGTCTCTGTGTGCTATTTGAGGCTGTCACGCCAGACCGGCGGCGGGCGGGCTGTCGGAAAACATACATGCTACAGATGTGTAACTGAGATTTTAATTTCCAGACTATTAAACTCTAACATATGCTATGTTTGCACATATATAGTGGCATGTGTTTAGAAAGTGTACATTTTAATCAGGGATTATACATTAATTTAACTATGTTAGCTGAAATTGCTACTAATGTTCTGCTTTTGATGGTCAGGTGTTGGTCACTTTAAATGGTTCTTCAGATCTTTGCAATAATACGAAGTCCTACAGATATTTGAGCTAGATTCAGGAATTTATTTTTGCAAATATGGAATCCAGGCTTTATGTGGATTAGTATTAGATTTGTTTTCATTTTTTCTTTTTTTTTTTGTACTGTTTGGAGTAAGGAAACATTCAAGCTGATGCTCATGGATTTTTTTTTCCAGTCATTTAGAATATAATGTCATTAACTTTGTCCCTTAATTTTTTTCAGGAAATATTTATGGAAAACCCACTACATTAAATACATTGATATATGTATATATGCACATAAAGATTTAGATACATAAAGGCTGCTATATAGGTACATTTCAATTCCCACTTGTCTCCATGGAAACTACAACTATCACCAGCTGCAGGTAGCATAGCAGAGGAATGGTCTTGCTGCTGCCTTCAAGGTTCCCACTAAAACCCCAGCGATATCCTGCCCACTGAAGTTCCTTACAGGGATTCCTCCGTGACAATGATGAGGATAGATCTTAGATTTGATTGGCTGCTAAAATAAAACAACATCAGCTGGATGACTAATCAACAATAGAAATACATTCTGCACAGGTCTCTGCAATGAGAAGGCCAAATCAGGACACTGTCAGATTCAGTTTCCGGTGAGAGCCTGCCTTCTAACTCATAGTTAGAACCTCCTTGTTCTGATTAACATGGTGGGAGTTGGGAGTTAACTCTAATAGGCTCCCTATGAAGTCTTTGATGCTATTCATGAAACCCTCACCTCCTCAGCTTAATCCCTCCCCCCCCCAAAGCTCACCATGAGAATTAGATTTTACATAGGTTATTTGTACAGACACAAATATTAATGAAATGTGTGTTATTATTCAGGGCTCCTCTCTCTCTTGACCTGTCCAAAATGTCTCAGAACTCCAGAATACTGCTCTTTCACACAGCTCAACCTCCTTCTCTACCGTTTTCAATGACATCTCCCTCGTCTTAGAAGATGTATTCCCATTAAAATTCTTTCAAATCTAATCCCATTTCAGCATTTTGTTATAGAGAATCTTAATTTACAAAACCTGAAAGAAATAATGGCCTGTAAAATATACAGTTCTATTTAATTTATAACTTTTATCTTTACTGTGCATAGCAGTTTTCATATTAATTAAATTCACTCAGTCAATTTAAATCTCTATTCTTCAGTTTCAGTTTCCCTTACAAAATAAAACTTTGCAGTATAACATTGAAAGCAGTGAGTGCCTCTGTTGGGAAAAATAATTTGCAAGAGATTTAGATTACAAATATTTATGATAACATAGCAAAGGGGTGATGAAAATATAGTTATAGCAAAATTTCAAATTACTGCTCTCAGTGTTCTAATAAGCCTGTTTTCTAAAATTATTCTAACAGCAGTAGGATATTTTTCACAAAACTCAACATTTCACCTCTTTATTCTTATATTAAATTCAATCTTTTTTCTTTTGGTGAGGGTGATTAGGATGAACTTATTTATTAGTTTATGTATTCATTAAACACTCTGTCACAGTACTCAAGCTAGGAGCTATGTCTGTCTCTCAAATATTAGGTCATAATTAGAACTAAACTTTGTTCTGTGTTGAATTTGACATTTGGAACACAAGTTTAAGTAAATGCCAAACTTGAACTCTGAAGATGTAGCAATTTCCTCTGTTTGAAATTGTTTGTCCTTTTTAGTCTTCACAAAAAAAAAAAAAACATTTATACAAACTTCTGGGGCTGCTTCCCACAACTAAGTTGTGTAAATTCAATATAACCACAAAATCCTACAAGAACAGGATATGATTCATACCTTGCTCGACTGTTAATTTCTGATTCTTTGAATTATTTTTACTTTACTCATGTGAACACATTAACTCTAACATCAACAATGACATCTTATCTGTCCAATGAATGTCTTTCCTTACTTTATTTGGTGTGGTCTAATGTAGACAAATTAAAATTATTTGTGTCAAATGATTCACATACCAATTTTAACACTGGGTGTTAATCGAGAAGGCAATTTCTATCACTTGGTATCACTGATCTTCTGAGTGTTAACTTTTTGACATCAATGACTATTGGTCACTTACCATTTCTGGGAACTTATGCTGACATTCAGTACTGTGGCCATCCTCAAGAGGGATACAATGTACTAATATAAGGTGCTCTTCTGACCCTTGTCTTCAGTCAAGATGATCCCACACTCTTTCTACCTCTGCTATTCCCATTCTCTAAGATTTTCAGTGCATTACTATAACAGAAATATCCTGTTAAATACCCATGCCAATTTCTTTGTAGTATCCTATTTATTACCCAACACATGATGAATTTATTTACAGAATTCTTATAGTAATGTCATGGGACTACTCAAGTAGAGAAAGGAACTTGAGTTATACAAAAAACCTACACTCATCCTATAATTATTTTCCCATAGCAAAAACTGTTCTACAAATGATCTCATAAATTGAAATTTACGTGTATAATTTTTAAACCAGATAGTTTATTGAACAAAATAATTTGTTGGCTGGTTATGTGGCTCACAAGTTAAATGCTTGTATTGTTCTTAAAGAAGACCTGATTTTGTTATCTGTCACTGATGTCAGGTGGCTCACAACTACTGTAACTCTATGGCCAGGGAGTCTGATGCCTCCTAAGGCAACTTCACTCATGTGTACATACTCAATGACAGACAGATGGCAGACAATTTTTAAAATATAATTTAAGAAGGATGAAAAGAGACATTTTTCTTCTTTCTCCAACATAAATAGGATGAATAGAAAAAGAAGGAAGGATAGGATCCACTGATCATGCCATTTTCTTTTAAACTTGAAATGCTCTTCAACTGAAGTTCATCTTGAGTATATGCACTTGAAGCCACCATGAGTGTGTGTGAGTGAGGAGCAATGGGAAAACTGATGTTTATTTCCAGGGCTTCCATACTGCACTCTGAAGGGATCCTTTTATAAAAAGATGCTTGTTCCTCCATGCTACAAATCTTCCAGTTGCCAAAGGGAGATGAATGCCCTTCTTCAAGAGTCTTCTTTAATAAGAGCCCTTCCTCCAACCATTATAGCTGACAGACCCATTATTTTCAGCAATAACAATAATTATTTTTTGTTTTTTCCAAGTTTTGAATGCTCATTTTCAAAGAATTATGCTATCCTGAGGAATTTGGTGCAGCAAATAATTGGTCTAGAAGCTATCATAATTCATTTGGAAGTTTATAGTATGCATAGAGAAATTTTAGTATAAATTCATCTTTAATCATTTATTTATTACAAATTACAGTATAAAATGTGATATAAAATATAGAATAATATATATTACAATAACATGTCTTAATGTATCAAACAAATTAGATTAAAATAAAAATAGAATAAAATAAAAAATTAGAATAAAATCCTGTTAGAGAAATAGAAATAGAATTAAGGGAAATACAGTAAAACACTTTAGTATAAAAATGATTTGCTGATATATTTTAGATGATATCTGTGTGTCCTATAGGTTCCCAGAAATGGTATAATGAAATCTCTGCTTGGTGTGTGTACATAATAGCTCTTCACTCTTCAACTAAGCCTGGGCTATCTCTTAGAAGTCAAGATCAATTTACTCTTCAGCTAGAGCACTTCAGCCAGTGGGTTCCTTTTCCCCCCCACTGTAGCTATTTTAGAACTGTATACTCTGCCTCTGCTGTTCTTCACAGCTGAGATGTTCATTTCCATTCTGTTACCATATTTAAATGGCCCTCATCCTTTAGAGCTTGACCTAGTTTTCAAATATTCAGGACTGTCTTTTTTAATCATGCTAACACCTGGTTATCATAACTTTCTGGAATAACAATAAAATATATTGTGCATAAAGATTCATTTAAAGATTTAGCCAAACACAATCTTTAATTTGTACATAATATATACATCTGTTTACTGTTGTCTGAAAATAAAATAGTGTTATAGACTGAATGCTTGAGTCCTTCGCATTTCATTGTAGAGTCCCTACCCACATTGCAGTGGTATTAAAAGGAAGGCTTTTGTAGCTAATTAAGTCATGAAACAGAACCTGCAGGAATCCTAGTAAGTATCCTAGTTAGCATCCTAGTAAGATTCAATAGGGTGGCTTCTCTTTCTTGCCTCTGCTATGAAAATAAAGCAATAATTATGCAGCTTTCAACATGGAAAGAAATTCTTACCAAAACCTCATCATGATGGCATGTCTGTCCAGGAATTCTAGCTCCAGATTGTAAAAAAAATATATTTCTGTGATTACAAGCCACCAAGTCTGTGGTAACTTAATATAGTAGTCAGAACTTACTTACTAATATAAATACTGAAGCTTTTAGAGCATAGGAGTATTTAGTAAATAATGCTGCCTGGAATGCTGCTATGAATATAGTGATAATTAAGAAGAACTTGATGATAAAATAATGGAAAGGAATAATTCTTTTCTGAAGGTGGGATACATTAAGTATTATCAGATGACAATTAACAACTGCGAAACTTTTAGGAAATAGGTTTTTATATCCCACAAGTCTTAGAGCCAGTGTTGTATTTTGCTAGAATGAACAGTCATTGTGGGCTAGGGTTTGAAAAATGCAAAGTGTGTATGTTCTTGTCCTAGTATATCTCCCTGAAAGTGTCTGTTGCTGTGCTTAATGCTAGTATATTAATTGTTTAGAAACTTAAAAACCCAAATAAAAATGTAAATGTTATCTAGAAAAACATTTTAGCTGATATTATTTTATCAGAATACTTAGCCTACTTGCCAAGCCCTCTCTATGGTATTAAAATAGACAAAGATGGGAGAAATAAGTAAGGTAAAAGTCTCTGAGTATGCAGCTCTGTGGAAGGCAATGTCAGGGGAAACATTTTGGGCACCAAGTCTATGCAGCAAATGTGCTGAATATGTAAGAAGGAGCAGAGTGCTATCTGACATAAAACAGTGGGCACAGAGAAGAGCTTTTGAGTGAGCCAACTCTGTTCTAGAGCAAAGTGTGGTGCATAAGTTCGATAAGTGTTAGTAGGCCCTTCTATCTAGTAAAGATTGAAGATGTCTTAATTGTAGAATGAAAGATACTACCTTGAAAGAAATGTTTCTTCACCATTCCTATGTGCCTTGCAGAGCTACTTGCATCACTAAAACTACATTCACTTAAATAACTTGAGTTTTTTCTTTTATTATATGAGTAAATGGATGTTTCCTGAAGTCTCATTTGATGTTCATTGTTTTTATTCCCTGGACAACTGTTCTTATTAAGAAAGCCCTTACTTGAGCCTGTATTAGGAGGTGTAATCTCTATCCTTTCAGATTTTTCAGTTTGACATTAAGATCTTTGATCCATTTGGAATTGATTCATGTACAAGGGGAGCGAGACGGATGGAGTTTCACTCTTCTCAATGCAGATATCCAGTTCTCCAGTGTATGTTTTTGTCCAAATCAGGTGGCTAGAGGTTCAAGGACTTACGAGGGTTTTCAGTTCTATTCCTGATTAATATGTCTGCTTTCATGACAAAATCCTGAAGCATGTACTACCACAGGTTTTTAGTAGAATTTGAAATTGTGATTAGCGATGTCTGAACAATGTTTTTATTGTTGAGTATTGTTTTGGTTATTAGGGTTTGTTTTGCTCCCAGATAACATTTTTTCCTATTTCTGTAAGGAATGGTACTGGATATTTTGTATTTAATTTTTGAGCTTATATTTATAACATTTTTTTTCTTTCCCTCTCCTTTCTCCAAGCCCTGCCATATATCCCTACTACATCTTTTTCATATCAACACCCTATTTTTTAATTAATTGTAATATGTACACCTTGACAGTAATGAACACTCTCTAAAGGGACTTATGACCTACTCAGGAAGAAGGAACCTATGACTTATATGTTTGTTTTCTAGGCTAATGTCAATGAAATTCTTTGGAGAATATAAATGGAATTTTGGGGGATTCTTTCTTTCTTGGTACATTTGACATTGGTATATGGGAAGGGTACTGAATTGGTTGTCCATATTTTGTAACCTGCCATTTTACTGAAATTGCTTGACAACTTTATGAGTTTTTTGTGGAGTCTTTCAGAGTGCTCATGTGCTGAATTACATTGTCAGCAAATAGCGAATACCTTATCCTTTTTAATTTCTTCCCTTGATTTACTGATGTAGCTAGGACATCAAGCACTGTACTGAAAGGAGTAGGATATTTCTTATTCTTTATCTTAGTGGAAATGCTTACATTTTTCTCCATTTAACATGAGGGTAACTATCGTTTTGTCATACATGGCCTTTATGATGTTGCAATATTGTTCCTCTAACCCGAGTATTCCCAGAGTTTTAAAATGAAGGGATGTTGGATTTTGCTACAGGCATTTTGGAATCAATTAAAAAGATCATGTAATTTCTGTCCTTGAGTCTAATTACACGATGAATTATATCTATTGACTTACATAATTTGAACCATCCCTAATCTATGGAGGTAAGCAACTTGATCATGGCAAATAGATTTTTTTAATGAGTTATTGGGTTCTGTTGGCAAGCATTTTGTTGAGAATTTTTGCATTGATACATTCAAAATTTCTGTATGGCAAAGAAAATTGTTAATCAACTGAAGAGACAGCCTTCAGAATATGAAAAACATCTTTGACACCTACTTAATCTGACAAAGGATTAGTATATAGAAATATACAAAGAACTCAAGTAACTAGACACTCCCAAAATGTAATAGCAATAGGCAACTCAAAATGTGGATAGTGGATATGAAAAGAGTTTTCAGAAGAAATACAATGAATAACAAATATTTTTAAAGGTGTTCATCATCTTAGTTATCAGGGAATTACAAATTAAAACTATCAGAATGGCTAAGATGGAAAAAAGGACAATAAATTCTGGTGAAGGTGTGGGAAATGGGGATCCCTTATGCATTGACAGTGGGAGGGTATATTCGGGTAATTCCTATGGAAATTAATATGGACGTTTCAAAGACACTAGCTATACCACTCCTAGACATTTATCTAAAGGACTCTTGTTTCCTATTACGGAGACACATGTTTATGCATTTTCATAGCTGTTTCATTCAAAGCAGCTTGGATATGGAAACAACCTTGATGTCTACCACCTAATCATGAATAATGAGCATGTGGTGCCTAGACACAATGTAATTTTATTCAGTGAATGAATCTGAAATCATTAAATATTCAGGTAAATGGACGACAGCACCACTGTACACATGAACTCACTTTAGGTAACCTACACAAGATCAAATCAGTCAGCATACTAAAATGGGGGTGAAAAAGTTCACAAGCCAGTACCACTGACCAAAGAGATATGGGCAGAACACTTAATTATTTCCATCTTTAAAGGTGTGTCTCCTGTAGGTAGACTACAGTCCAGTAGATAGCTCTACATACATGGGTAGTGAAAACTGGACTCAGAGTGTTATTTCAATAAACAAACAAAATACCCACTCCCCCCAAAAAACTAAAACAAATAAGATACTAAGATGTGGAGAGTAGATCTAAGGGCAGTTAAGGGGAGGAGTTGATGGTGAATATGATTGAAATCCATTGCATGAAATTTCGAAGAATTTAAAAATTAAAAGAGAAAATATGTTAAGAAAAAAGTGATAAATTAAGAACAGTTGATATATCTCTATATGCAAAAATATTGTACTAGTGCAGCATATACACTTGAAATATCTTGTGCATTTTCATAGTAAGTGTTGAGAGCCTAGAGGCATGACAGTGTGGTTAGGAAAAATTAGTGCTCTGGTACAGGACATGTGTTTGGTTCTGTACACCCACATGGCTCACAACCATCTGTAACTCCAGTTCCATGGGATCAGACATCCTTTTTGACTTCTGTAGACATGCTACAGGTAGATATAAATGTAGTCAAAACAGTCATATTCATAAAATAAAGATAAATATTTCTAAAACATGAGTACAAATTTAAATATATATTTTTCTCAACAGAGTCATAAAAATGGTCAACAGATGGAAGAAAAGATACTCAAGGTCATTACTTACTGGGAAGATGCAAACCACAGACTTAATGAGATGTCACTTCACATCTGTTGAAATAGCTATAGCAAAACCAGATAGATAGAGATTGGTAAGTATGTGGAGAAACTGAAGTTCATGTGTACAGTTGGCAGTAGTGAAAATTGATACAGCTGCTATGGAACCTGTTTAATTTTCTTAAGTGAAAACGAAACATTTGTGTGATACAGGAATCCCAGTTTTTACTGTGTATCCCTAATATTGACATCAGACTCCCACACCATTGCAGCTTTATTGATATTAGGTAAGGCAGACATGAGCAGGTAAGGGTAGTACAACAAATACATGAATTGTAGTATTACTAACCTTTCATTTACGGCAGTATGGATGAAGACAGAAGACATGACAAATAAAGTAAGCTAGTCAGGCAGAAACAAATATGATATGATTCCATTCATATAAAGTTCCTAAACTAAACCTTTTAGAAATGAGAGAGTGCAATGGTGGTTGTAGGCAACAAGGAAATGAAAAATAGAAGTCTGCCTTTAACATGTACAAAATTTCAGGTATGCATACTGTCTGATTTCTAGGAATATGTTGTATTAATAGTGTGCTGATTATTTACAAGATGCTGAAATAATTAGATACCAGGTTGCTTGTTTGTGACAGAGTAGTAGCCCTGACTGACATTGAACTCATGACAATTGTCATGTCTCAGCCTTCCAAGTGCTAGAATTACAGATGTGAGCCAATAAACTCTGTCTATTAAGTGTCTCATAGTGGATTGGTGGGAATAATGGCAATAAACTCAGAGCCAAGAGTTAAATAGTCTAAGAAAAAATGTACAGACTCCCACAAAACAATAGATGTTGCCCTGCTTTTTGCAGTCAGCCAGAACACATGGCATTTACGTAGTTAACTGCATTAACATGTAGTTCTGTTATCCTTCCCTCCAAATCAGAGTTTCTTTGAGCTGGTTTTCTTTTTTTTTTTTTTTTGCCCCAAACATTCATATTTTTGCTCAGTTTTGCCCACTTGCAAAATTTATGCAGTTTACTAGCACCCAGCTGCAAGAGACAAAGACAAATTTTGTGACTTTAGCTTCTTCAGGGGAAAAAATGCCTGCTAATCCAATAAAAAAGTATTAAAAGAGCCCCATCAAAATTGATACAGTTTGAAAAGTTACTCCATGAACACAAATAGATAAGAAATTGTTTTTTTTTATGTATAAAGAATTTAAGAAACTGATTTAGAGGATAATAATAATAAATATTTGTTACAAGCAGGTTTTTCCCTACTGGTGGGGCCTACTGCTGCACCAGCCCCAAATTACACGCTGAGACTGTATTTGATATAATTGCTGTTGGACAGTTACTAGCTTCTTATCGGCTAGTTCTGTCTTAATTATTAACCCATTTCTATTAATCTAAGTATTTCCACGTGGTCTCATCTTACCGGCAAGAGGGCCTGGACCTCTGTTCTTTCCACACTCTACATGCTGACTCCTCCTTACTACTTCCTCTTTCCTCTTTGTCTCCTAGTCCCTCCTATCTTCCTTTCCAATTGGCCAACAGTGCTTTATTCATTAACCAATACAAGAAACATATTTACAGAATGACATCTCCCATCAAATATTTACAGTGCTTATTTAACATATTATGATCCAAAGTTTTAATTTTTTTCATTGGGAGATGGAGAGATATGTCAGAGGTTAAAGCACTTGGCATTCCAGAATGAAGACGTAAGTTTGAAACTCCACATAAGCCCATGAATGGAGGGATATGCAAGATAATAAGACCAGTCACATCAAAGAGTCCTGGTTAAATTGAGAGACTCTTCCTCAGTAAATAAGGCAGAGAAAATATCTGGTATAATAGCCATCAAAGCAGAGTCTCCACATAAGTATACGTACATGCATGTACACCTTTATGCATGTGTGTGAACATATCAACACATGCGAACACACACACAAAGGAGGGGGGTGAGAAAAATAAACCAATGGATTAGTTTCCAGAACTATGTTCCAACTTCAGGGCTTTTCATGTGATGGGTGATTGATTGAAAGACTGTGTTTTAGCTGGAGGTATACTGATTTTACCATGCTTGCTTCTTTTTTTGTACATTTTCTGTGTCCTTGCAATTTTTTTTCTAGGTCAAAATCCTTAGCTTTGGGATTTCTCTTATCCCCTTTTCTGTCTTTTGGTGCATAACAAACTTTTCTGTGAGAAGTCTATCTCAAGATGCTTCCCCAGGGCACCATTAAAAGGGGAGGGCAGTGGGTTCTCCCTGCTCATTCCCTGAGTCACTTGCTGGCTATATGTGTCGTGAGGTGAGTCAGTGAAGGCAATTCAATCTGACAATACTATCTCATGACCAAGAATCATGTAAGGCAAAGAAAGAGGCTAAATGTGCAGATAAGAAAGAATTAGCCTCAGGGGAGTTTATGGGATGCAGAAACTAGGCAAAGATATAAACAACTGCATTACAATGGAATAATGATGAAAACTAATAATTACCATGGAAACATGAAGGGGCAGATTCATTTTCAGAAGAAGCTGCAACAACGGTAGTCAGAGCACATAAAAGGTAAGGCTTAGAGTGTGGGAGTGACTTAGGTAGAGGCAGGGTGTGGAAGGATTATCTTACGGTGGATCCAAATAAAAAGAGATTCTGTGTGAGAAAGAACCTAATCATCAAAATAGTTGGGTGTATTAAATAAAACACTGACACCCAGCAAATGCAGACTGTGTAGTCCCCTGTGAAAAGATAGATAGGAAGTTTGGAGAACACTAAAAAAAGTGACCCATGGTTAGTGCTAAGGTGTGTGTGTGTGTGTGTGTGTGTGTGTGTGTGTGTGTGTGTGTGTGTGTGTGTGTGTGTGTGTGTGTGTGTGCGTGCGTGCGTTTCCTCTTCTGAGGAGACAATCAATACCCTAAAAATTCTGGGAATTTACCTCTTAGACTTTTAATAAGATCATTGTTATTTAGCTATTAGAAATTATATTCTTTTTAAATGTTCACATTCAGGGGCTGAAAGAGGTTCATATGTTCCACGTGGTGAATTGATGTCATTCTACACAGCAGATGTGATGTCCCTTGAGGCTCAGTGCTTCACAACTTTCAGATGTATAATGGCAAGCATCTTGGAGATAATATGCCAGACAAAATTGTTATGAAAGGCACAGTAAAATGAGACTTCTAGATGTCTCTAGCCCTCTCTTCTTTTGTTTCTCCTGGAACTCGGTGGTTAGAATCATACCCGTGTTCAGTAATGATAGCAGCCCGCTCTAATTAAAGCCTTTACAACAACAATTTTATTCCAAACATGTGTGTGACTGAGTGTATTTTTTAAATTAATTTTCCACTGCTCCTTTGTACAAATTAGAGTTTCATCATGGTATTTTGATATATAAAACACAATGTTAGAAGCCAGAGTTTCTGACAAAACAAAAAACAAACAAACAACAACAACAAAAAACACACTACTTCCTCATTAAAATTTATACCACAATAGATGTTTACAAAAACAGGTTTAAATTCCAGAACAATGAAAATCTTAACTGGTTTATTAACATTAAAAGTAAAACCATACTATTGTAGAAGGAGAAGTGTAAAAACTCTATTATCTTAATGCCACATGTGTGCTTTGGAAAATATTAGATTAATAGTGTGTTTTCTTCAAATGGAGTAGAAGGATGCTTCTACTCTCCTTTACCTCACTGCATACTTTAAACAAATATGCAAACTTACTGGAGAGCACTTATATCAAAATTGTATATTATTATAGTATTAATTGAATGTTTAATTAGCCACATTTCTGGCTTATCATCTAGGATTATATCTATGTGCTATAAGATTCTAACAGCTAAATAATTTGTGCCAAGTATTTTGCAAGTAGCCTATAGAACAAATATGGGAGGCTTTGAACTATAATACTTAATAATTACAATAAGACCCAACTATCATCATAGAGCCTTCAGCCAGTAATTGATGAAACAAGATGCAGAGATCAACAACCAAGCACCAGACTGAGATCCAGGAATCTAGTCGAAGAAAAGGGAGAAGGTAATATATGAGCAAGGGAGGTCAAGATCATGATGGAGAAATCTACAGAGACAGCTGACCCAAGCTTGTGGAAACTCACAAATTCTAGGCCAACAGGTGTGTAGACTCCCAGAGACTGAAGTAGGGATGTCACTCAACCTTAATGCATGGGAGAGGAACTTGGCCCTGCTTCAACTTAATATATCAGACTTAGTTGACTCCTCATGGGACCCCTCTCGATAAGGAGGAGTGAACTAGTGAGGTGTTGAAGGGAGGCAAAGGAGTGCGGGAGGAGGAGTGGGAGGGAAAACTGTAGTTATGCAAAATTAAATTTAAAGGAATAAATAAATTATATAAAAAATAATTGCAATAAAACCAAAACAACACAGAAATCCATTCCTATCTGTATTCCAAAGTTTGTTGGAACAATTATTCACCACTAAGCCCATGCTAAGACACCATTACTTCTTACTGTCATTCATTCTACTTCCTAGAATATGTTCCAGACATGTCATCCTTTCAATATCTTCTTCATAAAGCATTCTGAGGATAATACATTTTAAAATAATTAATGTAGTCTAAAAACGTGCTTTTCTAATGCCCAGTCTCAACATAGACTTCTCAAAAATAACTTTCTTAGTGGATATTTTTCTTACAAATTTTCAATTATCACATTCACCTTCAGAGAATTCATTACCAGTCTTCCATTTCTCTAGCTAGTGACTAAAATGGAAATCATAAAATAAAGCACATTATAGTTCACCCTCAGATTCTTTCTCATTATAGTCTCACAGTGAGCCTTCTTTTCTCCTGTATGTTTTCCCTGTTTATGTTTCACTTATAGATTAGTAATAACATAACTTCAATACTAACCGTGGTGTGCATAGAGGAAAACAAGATGTGACACTTCAAGCACAATTTCATCTTTCCCAGAATAACATTTGCCAATCATTATGAGAAATAATAATGGCTTATATCAAAAGATAAAATAAAACTAACTCCAGCAAAGTATTAAAAGGAGTCTGTCTATACCATAGCCAAATGGTATGAGTTGCAGAAATAGGAAATGGGTTTTAATATCTAAAAATCAAACAATGTAATCACCATCAAATATTGTATATCACACAAAAACCTTCATGATCTGAAATAATATATATATATATATATATATATATATATACACACACACTTCCTCAACCTGACCAAGCACATCTATGATAAAACAAAATGCAAATAGTTAAGACTAAATGCTTTCGATGATAGGAATGTCGAAAGTGTACTCATTTTGTTCTAGTTAGTCTCCTGGTTCTGTGATTAGCAACTTAGGGAAGAAAGGACTTACTTGACATATGCATCCCAATCAAGTCAAACACTGAAGGAAGTCAAGGCAGAAACTCAAAGCAAGAACCAGGAGGCAGAATTGAAGCAGAGACTACAGAGGAGTACTGTTCTACCCAGCCTGCTCTTATACAACCCACAACCAAATGCTCAAGGATAGTGGGCTTTCCCCATATCCCATAGTGGGCTGGGTCCTTTCAGATTAACCCTTAATTACAGAAATGTCCTATAGTCTTGCCTAAAAGAAATCTGGTTGGAGGCATTTTTTCTAATTGAGATTCCCTCTTCCAAGATGACTCTAGCTTGTGACAAGTTGGTGAAAACCAACACACACACACACACACACACACACACACACACACACACACACACACACAAACACACCAGAGACAAATAAAGAGCACATTGTATGACAGACTTCCTGCAGAAACACAGCACACACTTCTACTAAGCCTAGAATGAAAACCCAGTACAAATTCAAGTAGCAAATGCAATAATGTCCAAACTGGTGAACTAATGAGATTTTGTTGGATTAATTAACACAAGAGCATGTATATGTGTGTGTATGTTGAGGGGTGCTTGCAAGGAGCAGCATTAACTCAAACAGGTATACGTCACCAGAAAGCCCATGCAGTACAGATGACAACTCTTGTACTTTTCACAGGTTTCAGGAATCTCCACCTTCCAAACTATTTATTTATTTATTTATTATTTATTTATTTGTTCGTATGTTTGTTTGTTTATTCATTCATTCATTCATTTCTTCCTGCAGTTTGGCTGCCAAAGTGTCCAATCCCTGAGAATTTATGCTCCTTTTTTATATTATTAGTAGGGACTCAAAAAGCTTGTATTCTTCCCAGAAATGTAACCTGTTGTTTACCTTCTATATGCCACCTGAGCTTTCCCTTCCTAATGTTTCAATTTGACAGGAATGTTGGAATTAATAATATGCCATACACCAGAGCATCTATTCTTTTCATTTATATTTAACACCCAGAGCAATTAAAGACTATGAAAAAATAAAATGCAAAAATTGAACATAAAGAAACAAAATCAAACCTGTTAGCATGACAAAATCTTTTATATAAAATCCCATGTAATCCTAATTAATGAATTTGACTAGGTGTCAGATAAATCTGATGGAAGTTGAATATGATGAAGTGTAATACCTATTGATGTCATAAATAAACATTAAATTATATTATAGCCTAGTTTATATGTGTGAGTGCCTTGCAATCATTTGTGTCATAAATTAATTCACTGCCTCTCTCATACATTTTCTCACTACCCTCTCAACTTCCCTTCTTCAACCTCATCCTGTTTTCTGAGTTCCTCACTACAGATACATAGAAGTTCATGATCATCTTAAAACTCAGCCCATTTGAAGTGCCTCCTGGCCCCCAGACCTGGACATTCAGTATCAAGGGAGTTTATTATGGCTCCACCTCAATAAAACTGGTAGCTGTAAACAAATATTTTCTTCATCCCCTGAACTTTTAAAAACACATCCTTGAATATTTTTAAAGCATTTCAAAAACTGGACATATTATTATAAATAATTAACATGCATGTGATACGTAAATTTTGTGATATCTTTTGTTGGTAAGGTATATACATATAACCAGTGCAACATACTGGTATCACTAAGTCCATTATCTCTCAGTTTTTACTAATAAAATATAATATATTCTAGCCAATTTGAATAGAAATGACTTTGTTCCAGAGAAACTGACGCTATGGGTTTGTTTGCTTGTTTTGTCTTGTGCATATGTGTCTGTGTGCATGTGTGTCTGTGTGCATGTGTGTGAGAGTATGCATATGTGTACACATGTGTATGTTTGTGTGTTCATATAAGTGCATGCCTGTGTGTGTGTGTGTGTGTGTGTGTGTGTGTGTGTGTGTGTATGTTAGTCTGAAAGTGAATACATTCCAAGGTCTCAGGAGGTCTCTTGTTCCATGGGTTCTGGTCTTTGGCATAAGAAAACACACAGCATATTAATTGCTGGTGCATTGTTCATACAACTTCTTGAAAGAGTGTTCTAGAATACCTCAAAGTATCCCTCTTAGCAGATGTGTCTTTCTTGTGGTTTATAATTCAGGTAATTTTAAAGTGATGAGGCACTTAATAGAGACCATGAATTTTGTGACCATAAACCTCATGACCTTAGTATTTTCTCAGGAATATAAATTTCTAGATCAGAAGAAATATTAGGCAAGTCAGTACAAACCCTAAATAAGAAATTTCAGAAGACATGAGTACAGTTATTACAGCTCTTTGAAGTGTGGAGGAAAATAATATCAGAACTATAGACAGAATATGTGTTTGTTTCAGTAAGAACAAATCTCTATCTATTAGGAAGCGCTCTAGCTGCCACAAGAAGATTTGTTACTCAATTATGTAGCCATACGGAGGACTTGAGGCAAGATATTGTTGCTAATACACCAGGCAGAAATTGGTATAAAAGTCAGCTTCAGTGATGGCCAGTTTGTGTCTTAGTGCTCATGTATGACCTCCATTAGTTCTACTGTCCACCTCATTAATGAGCTCATGAAGCAAACTGTAAGGTCATTGTGGAAAACAGCTGATGGATATCTTTAGAGTAGTTTACTTTATCTTATCCATTTAGCTACTGAGTACAAGTGCAGCAGCTGGATGAGAGCAAAAAGACAAAGTTCCCCCCCCCCAGACTTAACTCATATCAAGGTGAAAACTTTCCAATTATTTGCCAGTTCTTCATTCTGTCTATTGAAATGTATTTATTTGTTTATGCTGTATGTATATTTATAGTTGTGTGCATGAAGATTATAGGAGTTGATTCTTTCTTCCAACATGTAGATTCCAGGGCTTGAGCTCAGGGGGTCAAGCTTTGTGGCAAGGGACTTCACCTGCTGAGATACTTTATCTGTATTAGATTCCCCATTTACATAGGGATTGTCCTTCAGACAAATTAAATTTCAAAGAAAGAATGCTCTACTTATAAGGAAATGGGGAAATTTTGTAGAATAGGAAATGTACATGATAAATTTTTAATTTTATTGGTCTATAAATATATATATTCACTAAAAGTAGAGAACTTAATATGAATATGAATATGACCTGAATGACAGTAATACACAGGAAGTTTAATCACCTTGAATGCTTGCACCAGAAAGAAGGGAAATCTTTAAATTAATATTCAAATTGTTGAGCTTAATAATTATTAAAAGCAATAAATTAAAAGGAAAATAATTGAAGCAATTTTTAATAATCATAGGTGGAACAAATATAGTTTCAACAATTTCAGAATCTGCTTCTTTTGAAAGATTAAATATAACAAAATTGAAATAATTTGATAAAGACTCATTATTTTTAAATGCAACATTAATTTAGAAAAGCATGTATTCTAGTAGGTAGTAGAAGAAATGCCTATAAAAAAAAATCAATGCCTATGAACTAAAATGAAAATGTAGTTTAAATTCCTGAAGAGTTTTTATCAAAATTACTCAAAGAGAATTAGAAATGTCAGCTCTTTTTGTAACTGCAAAACTGAGTCATTTGATTAACATAGCTCCTTACAAACAAAAGATACAGTTGATGTTACAAATAAATTTTACAAAAGATGCAAGTAACTGATCTAAATTCTCAATAGCATCTTCATAGAAAGCCAGCTGAGGCTAGCAACTTTGTTCTATAAACCCAATTACTTGAGGGGACTGAGGCAAAAGGATCACAATTCCTAAACTAGAAAATGAGTTCAAAGGCAGTCTGTTCTGAGACCTTATATCAGAAGTAAATAAGTGCTAGAAACATAGCTCAGTTTTTGCCTGGTAATGCATTCATCTCTAGATGCAAATGATACTCAAAAGCCCCTTTCTGGGGGTTTGGAGCAATGTAGAGGAAGAAAGAGGGAGGAGGAATAAGTAACACTAAAAATAACACTAAAAAAGCACTAAAGAATCATATTATTTTATGTTTATTTAAAATTACATATTATGTATATGCGTATATATATATACAAAATGAAGTTATTTTACTTACTTTCATAATAACTAAATATTTATCATAACTATTTATCAAAAATATGTAACTGTTTAATAAAAATCTTAGTGCTGGGTACTGGAAATCTTCTTCCCAGTTCTTGGAGAGGTGTGCTGGAGACTCAAAATTTTATAAGTTATTGCCATTGCTCCTGATTGATACCAAGAAATTGTAGGTAAGGCTTTATTGCTGAAGACACCACATCCTTCAGATACAGGACTTGGAAGAGATGAACTGGACATGACCGACAAGCCTCCTTTTTGAGGACTAGTTCTCATAGTCTCCAAATATGCTATGAAGACTTCCCAGGGTTAAAGTATTCAGTGCTATTGCCCAGCTGTGAAGGCAGTGAACCACAAAAATGATTACAAAAATATGACACCCCAAAATGTTCTACTATGGAACTGGGGGGCAACCAACAGCCATGTAATTAGATTTCAGGACTGCTCAAAAGGCAGAGAATTTATTCCTGGCACTATAAACCTATGCGTAGGGAAGTCATGGACCTTAGACGAGAACCCACTACTACCACTTCCTACACATTGTTTTAACTGCACTCTAAATATGAATCCATATATCTACAGGCAAGTGAGGCTCTTGTTCCTCAACAGATAAGCTTTTTTTTGTGGCAGTTGGAGGCTAGCATGGAGTCCCACAACCAGTCAAATTTCAGAGGACACCTGCCTTTTGGTTGTCCACAATAATTAATTAAAGCTCCAACACAATCCCTACAATGGCTCAAGGAACACCATGGAAAGTAGGAGTTTTTAGAGTCAAGGTTCCAGGGTATCTGCTTCAAGGTAGTGGCTTCTGTATATTATGGGAAAGCTATATTCATGACATCTCAACAATATGGCTGTCTGAAAAAGACCCAGACAATGAATTACAACATTAGTTGACAGGTCAGTGTGAATGGGAATAATCATGAAAGGCATCAACTATAGATGAAGACCTACAGGAAACTCATGGTTACTGAGAAAAGAATCAGTATTCTGCAGGGGTGAGTCCCCTGTTAGGATATCCAGTCCCAAGAGGTCAGTCATAGACACATATACATAGGAACAACATGAAAGTAAACACACACACACACACACACACACACACACACACACACACACACACACACTATTGTATAGTATTTCATTGCTGTTGCTAGTATTTTTTTTAAATTTCTATTTAAATTTGAAACAAGCTTGTTTTACATGTCAATCCCAGTTTCCTCTTCCTCCCCCTTCCTCCCCCCCCCCCCAATCCCATATCACATCCCCATTCTGCTCCTCAGAGAGGGTGAGGCCTTCCATGGGGGATCTTCAAAGTCTGTCATATCATTTGGAGCAGGGCCTAGGCTCTCCCTGTGTCTAGGCTGAGAGAGTATCTCTCTATGTGAAATGGGCTCCCAAAGTCCTTTTGTATTCTAGGGATAAATACTGATACATTACCAGAGGCCCCATAGATTTCTCAGGCCTCCTAACTGTTACCCTCGTCCAGGGTTACTCCTATGCTGGCTTCCCAACTATGAGACTGGGATCCATGAATTCTCCCTTGTTCAGGTGAGCTGTTTCTGTGGGTTTCTCCAGCCTGGTCTTGACCCCTTTGTTCCTCAGTCCTCCCTGTCAACAACTGGGTTCCAGGAGTTCAGCTCAGTAGCACACCATTTCTTAAGCTAGGTAGTTTTCACACAGGAATATACAGTATCATTGTCATTCTATCCATGTATGTATTTATATATGCAATGCATATTTTAACCATGAATTGACTTTTTGTTTTTATTTATCCTGTGATTCTCAATTCCCCACATATCATACCTGATTTTAAATTTTACTGTTATTTTCTTCACATCTTTCTTCAGTTTGATCTATTCAGGTCTGAAGTTGACAGCTGTGTTATTCATATGATCCTGCACATCAGTGGTGGCTATAGGGAGTTTCCCTGTTAAAAAATGTTGTGTGATTATCTGTCAACAAAGATATATTCTTATTTATCACCTTCTCTTTAGAAAGCCACATTGCCTGGAACAAATTTTAAACTTTCGTTCAAAATCCTAAAATACAACGAAACATCCACTCCTTGCCTAGTCATGAGCTCATCAAACATGAAAGTGGCTTAATGCGAGGTTAAGTGCACAGCTTTTCCCTCAGATCCCCCAGCACGCAACCCTTTAGGATATTCTCTAGTTGACAGACTAAATCTTAAATTCCAAAATACCGCATGAGTCAGTTTTAGAAAAACTATTCAATGAAGTTTTATTGTACATTGTGGTATCATTAGGTATGAAAAACAGCAAACAACACATGGCTTTTTGTTTAGTGTTTATAACACATTTCATTTCTTGAAAATTGTTTCTGCAAGGAAATTGCATAAGCTTTGAATACATTGACAACTTTCATTCAAAGAGTGTATGGTGAAATAGTCATAACTTGAATATTTTGGAAGAGTAATGAGGTAGATTAAATCCCAGTCATTATAGGAGCAAAGCACATTTCTTATCTCTTTTGCCTTCTAATAACTCTAGATATAATAACTAGGCATCACTTCTACAAATACATTACTCCTTTGGAAGACAAACTAAAAGATAGATACAAGACACCATCTCAGTCAGTATTTCTTTCCACCTATTGGAAAATTGCAATTTTACCCTAGACAGGACCCTTAAG
Organism: Cricetiscus sungorus; assembly: GCA_030556225.1. NCBI lineage: Eukaryota > Metazoa > Chordata > Mammalia > Rodentia > Cricetidae > Cricetiscus > Cricetiscus sungorus. Next base: position 112,030,441 of record JANBXA010000651.1, on the reverse strand, counting down.
TTATCAAATAACTCTAAGCCAAATATTTAACAGGAGTTTGGCTGGAAGCTGCTCAGGCAGGAGTCATGATGAATTAATTACAAAAGAAGTGTATGAGTAAGCCCTTCACAAGCAGTGATTGAAATAGTGTGCAGATACTCTGGGTTGAGTATGTGCTTTGATAAATTGAACTTCTGCAAGGTCAGGAATCCATCTGCCCACATGCTTAACTGTAGTTCACAACTGCATTTCCTGAGCATCTGGTACCTACATCTGAAGATTGCTACCCTTTCAATCTTCTCAGAGTAAATGAAGTAGTCTTTTTAAAATTTAAATTATATCAAGTTCTGCCTCTTCTCTCATAACCATTGACAGTTTGGTGTTTCATTTGGGATACTGGCCAAATTAAGTATCATAGCCTCAGGGCTCTTCATTAACTGGCTAGAACCTTACTTTAAGACAAATTTTTCTTTAGAAAAACTGGCTAATTTCACAACCACATGTACATAGACACATGCACACAGTGAGTGCTCTGTAAACACTCAAAAGCTCTCATCTACTTCAGAACTTGTCCACATTTCAGGGCTTACATGTCTTGATTGAACCCTTAACTATGTCTACCAAGCCATCAGAGTTGAGTCTGATAATGACTTCCTGACTTCTCAGAAAAGCCAACCATCACACTCCAATAATATTTAGATCTATCCCCTTTACTCGCACAAGTTCGCCTTTCACAGTACAGATAAATTAACTGTAAAGTATAGCCTAATTGGAAGGATATATACTAACATACTGGAAAACAAATCTGTACAAAATGCATCATAATTATAAAATAGTTAATCATGCCGTTCATTGTACATGAGTAGCTTTTGTATAGCTGAGTCCATCATCTTTGAGAGAATGACTTAAAGGGAGAAAAGATTGATTTTGTCTCTTGTTTTGAAAAGATTCAGTTTATAGTTTCTTCTCCCCTTGTTCAAGAGCAGAATATCATGGTGCTAGGAACATCAGAAAGGGACAGGACTTGGGACCAGAAAAGAACTTCAAAGACCTTCCCTTAAGACCTACTTTCTTCATCTCTGTCCTATGTCCCCAAACTTCCACAAACCTTCAAAAACCAAGAGCTAGGGTCCATGATTTTAGCACAGGACATTTAAGAAATTTTTATATAACTTCAAATAAAAGTGTTTATTTGATTGACTGTTCCTTTCATTTAAATATTGTAAGCTAAAAATCTTTGAGGACCAGAGCCTCTTTGTTTTGGCCATTATTGCATCCTTCGTTGAGACATTACACATAATCTATTACTTACTAGTTACAATAAATGTATACTTTTTATAATTAAAATAGTTAATGCTAAATATGCCATATTTTCAACACATGCCATATATTTATTTGGTTGGTGCTTTGGCCATCATATCTGGGAAAATTTTAATGGGTATTATCCAATAACTTTCTAATCTCTATGTTAGCTTAATATAAATAAGTGCTCAGATAGGTATAGTAGTTTGTTCCTATAATCCCAACAATTGGTAAACTGAGGTAGAAGAATCATGAATTCAAGTACAGTCTGACCTGCATAGTGAGTTTAAGATCAGTCTGGGATACATGAGATCCTTTCTCAAACAAATTGAACAGAAATCAATTATCAGTAATATTTTTAATAAATAAATGTCTTATGTATAATTGCAGTACAACCAAATGAAGTCACTTTATTTCCCTACTCTATATAGACAGTTATTTCTGGACTTTGATCTTCTGTGCCATTGACCTATCTATTGGTCTATTTATTATAATTCCTTTAAATCTGAGCATTATTTCTTACAAATTTTGATATAGTGCTCTTACACACCTCAGGTTACAGCAATCCATGAGTATTTCATGAATGAAAGAGTTTTGTAATATAGTGGACAGGACTGAATTTAGGGCTTTGAGGCATATGAGGCAAATACTTTACTACTGATGCATATCCTTATCCAATTTAGTATTTCTTTTCCCATTACTGCTTGCTATTCAACAAAAAGGTAGATTCTTTACTCAAAGTTGTAAGCGATATTCACTGTTCCATCCTTAGTAAGTTTGTTTATTCTTTGGAGTTGAAGTTGTGGAGTAAAAATAATTTTATTTTTTTTTATTTCTGTATTTACTTCATTAATGTAATCAGTTTTTGACACTTATACTATCAGGTTACTATGTTAATAGTTGTATGTTGTTCACTGATATATTTTCAGACACTGAAAAAGTTCATTCTGTAACTACTATGCTGAGAATGTGTTATATTTTTAATAATGGGATTTTATTTTATTGATATGAAAATACTTTTCTGACACACTCTGTAAATGCAGTGTATACAATTGATTGACTCTTGAGTATTAGAGAACTCCTTCATTCCTGAGGCAAATATCATTTGGTTATGATACATTATACATTTTTATATACCACTTAGTATCATTTTCGAATATTTCATGAGGATTTTTGCCTTGCTGCATGATGGATTTTGCTCTGCAGTTTTCAGTGTCTTTACATGGAAGTTTCCATGTGATTGATATTTCTTTCTTATAAGTAGATATAATTCATTAGTGGAAACCAGCTCTCCTGGAGAATAATCACTGTGCTTTAAAGTACAGAGAGAGTGAAATACATTTTTTACAAAAGATTATTTTTCCCAGTTTGCCAATCTAGCCTGTACCCTTCCATTTCACTCACATATTTCATGGTACTCTCTAATATAATGAGTAGAAGTGAAAATAGAGGATGAAGACATCATCCTGAACACTTCTCTATGTATTCCATTCTCTGCAACGAGAGAACTAGCATAAAGAGAGATGGAATCTACTAAGTGGGGTCCCAGGCATGGTGCCAGGATAGGAAGTCAGCTGTTCGATTCTATCCCATTCAAGTGAAGCTTTCAAAGGTCAGCTTTACCTGGGTGGAGAAAACAGAAAAATATACTTTCTTTCAGATAAAAGGGGAATTCACTAACTCTTGAAATAATGATGCAGGGTGTCACACAATTTTCTTTGTGTGTGGCCTATCTTCCTAGTTAACGAAGGGAGAGTTCAGCAGAAATTCCTAAATCTTTAATACGCTCTCTCCACCTCCCAAGCCTGGCACCTTTATCATCAGAATAGACAAATCTATAATTAGTTCTGACTATTGCCAGTTATCGTTTAACATTTTGCCTCCTTTTAATTGAACTAATTTAATGGTACAGAAGTTTAATTCTAAAATAAAGATTCCAGTTAGAATCCTTAATGCCTACACATTTTTGAAAACTCTGTATTCAGCAGTGATAAAAGGGGCAATACAAAGTAATAGTTGTTATCTTTCAAGTAGGAAAAACATAGGTGCAAAATGTAATCCTTGTTTGTACATCTCACCACAGGAAACAATGTAGCATGGGTTCCTTGTTACACAGTTACACTGCCTTACTTTGGCTTTGCCTCAGTCCTGTTTCCTAGCACTGTTTACATTACCAGGTAGACTGATTTAATGTTTATTTTGAAGTGTGAAAGTAATTTGTAGCTCTTCTTGGTAAGATTTATAATTATAAACATGGTCATAAATTATTTATTAGTATGTGTAGCGAGATATTCACCTTGTCTGCACCTGAGGCTTAGGCCACGCCCATTGGGGGGCGGAGACAGAGCCAAATGTGAGCTGGGGTAAAAGGCTGGGAAAGGGTCCAGCTGCTCTCTTAGGCTTAGGATCCAGTGGAACCTGCCGTGTTCATCTGCCTATGGTGTGAGTTATTTCTCCCTTAATAAACATTTATTCGGCCTAATTGTTTATCCTGATCCTTATTAAATCGCAATAAGTATGCTTTCTTTTCTTTGCTATCCGAGAGACCTTATCCCATGACTTTACTCTTAGGCTGATCCATAATGTCACTAATGATCCAATAACAATCAAATAACAAATTTAGTTTTAAATCTTTGTCATTCATGATCCTTAGTAGAAAATGAATTCTGTTTTGCTCTCTCTTAGTAGGAAGCTTTTATGAACATGTTTTCTAAACTCTTGGTGGGGATATCCAAAAATGTTTCTGGTTCTGCCCTAGTCAGGTTTTTAGAGTATCAAACTGTTACAGACAGATGCTGATCCAAGGGAAAAAATTCCATTCTGTCACAATCTAATCAGAATTTTCAAAGGAAACCGCAAACCAAATTCTGCATAAATGTCTTATATAGTCACATTATATTGGATTAACAGGGATCATGTACTGAATTTTAGGTATAAGGGAATCTGAACCCCCGTGTTCTTATTTTCAATATTCTGTTCTGAGAAGTGGTTTACCATGAATGAATATGAATCATCTACAGTGTAAAACTTACTTGCTGAAAATGTTCCTTGTCTGAAAAATTAAACCTCAAGCCAAATAAATGCCAAAATAGAAAGTAGAATACATCATGAGAGATGCATGAAAGCTTGGGAATTTTCATCAATTACTTAACTAAAGTGGCAAAACTCAAATTGGTGCACTCTTCCATAGTGTGTGGGTAGTAGAATACATGAAAATAATAGTTAAGATTAAATTCATGCCTTCATTGATTTATTCAGTGAGAATTTTGCTTATGTCCATCACAATTGTATGGAATTTCATGATGGTCTATGTGAAATTTGCAAATGACTGTATGAGACAATTATAAATAAGTTTCTGAACAGGCAAAGCAGGTATTCTAACTTAAAACTATGAGAACATCTCTAAAGTGGTTAGATTGCTGAAAACTTGGATTGTCTTCTGCTAAATGGGGTTTCTGAAAAATGACAGAATCCTTTAGTGTTCTAGAGCTGATATTGTTGAAGGAACATCATTTTCTTTACCCATAGTCTAGTTCCTTGTCACTATGGCAGCTTTCATTGGCAACACTGGGGGAAAAATGGCGGTGGGACAAAAAAGAAAACTTCCAAAAACATAATGATCTACCTCCTGTTCAGACTGTCTCTCTTCAAGGGTTCCTTTGGTAAATAAGTGCACATTACAATTTAATAAGGATCAGGATAAACAATTAGGCCGAATAGATGTTTATTAAGGGAGAAATAACTCACAATATAGGCAGATGAACGCGGCAGGTTCCACTAGATCCTAAGCCCTCCAGTGTCCACCACCAAAAAGAACACAGGCTGACCCTTTTCCCGCAGTTTACGTCTGGCCCTATCTCCGCCCCAATGGGCGTGGCCTAAGCCACAGGTGCAGACAAGGTGAATATCTCACTCACTAAAAGCACAGAGATATGTTCATGTTCAGGACCCATTCTGAATGGCACTTCTCCACATCCTCAACCTCCAGTCTTCTTTTTATTCTTCACAGTGGCCTGTCCACATAATGACACTGTTTACCAGTGACTGTTTCATGCTTCTTCTAGATAAAGCAGATAGCAAAATATTAAAATAGTAATTCAGATATCTATGTAGTCTTATGCTTATTGGACTTAGATAGTATGCATTCAATAAAATTAAAAAGAAATTGTTAATCAAAAAGTTGAATTACACTAGTTGCAAAGACACAGACATGGAGAGAGAAGAGAAAACACAGACACTGAACTCATGCCACTACAGCCACCTAATTTTTTGGCAAAGATGCTAAAATGTAACATTAAAGGGAAGATAACTTGGTCAAGATACAGTACTTGGAAATTGGGTGTATACTCATAGACAAAGTCAGCTATAGCTCTTTCATACTACACAAAAATCAGCTAGCTCCAAATGGATCAAAGATATTAATGAACTGAAACTCTAAAGCTGCTAGAAAAAAATTAGGAAAAGCTTCCAGATATAGGCACATGGGAGGATATTCTGAATAGGATTCTTGCTACTAAAGAAATAATACAAAGGACTGATAAATCAAAGTTAATTAAAATTTAAAAGCCTCTGCACAACCAAGAAAACAGTTAATCCACTGAAGACATGTGATGTAAGGTAGTATAGCCATGATGAAAATAAGTTTGAAGGCTTCACAAAATCTAACAATGCATCTATTATATGATTCAGCTACACAACTCCTGGCTAGTCCTTCGCAGGGTTCTAAATTGGCATAAAACAGAGATATTGCAGGTGCAATACCTGGTACACTATGCACAACAGCTATGATTGGTCTGTGCTTGCTGTTGTCAACTGGACACAAATGTAGCCATACCCGGTAAGAGGGAATCTTAATTGAAAAAATGACCTTATAAAATTGTACTATAGGCAAGTGTGTGGGGCATTTCTTGATAAGTAATTGATGTGGGAAATCCACGCCCACTGGGAGTAGTGCCATTCCTGGGTAGGTGGTCCTGGGTTGAATAAGAAACCAGGTTAAGCAAGAACAAGCCAATATAGCACATTCTTCAGTGGTTTCTGCTTCTGTTTTCTGTACCCAGGTTGCTCCCTTCATTCCTGCATGGGTTCTTCTCAATATACTGTGACCTGGGTTATGTAAGTCATATAAACTCTTTACCTCCCATGTTGCTTTTGGTCATGGTGTTTTATCACAATAATAGAAATGTCAACTACAACAGGAATCAAGCTTGGTATGGAAAAACTGACTAGGTAAAGAAAATAAAAATCATAAAGAACACGGAAATATTGTCACTTTCAAAGAAAGTGGATGCAGCTGAAAATAATTATTTTAAACAATTTACCCCACTCTCAGAAGGAAAAACACCTCTTTTCTCTCATGTGTAGTTCTTCAATTTTATATAGATCCAAAACATTATTAATTATGTGTTACATGAAAGGAGATGGGAAAATGAGCAAAGAGGGGAGGTGGTCTAGAAAAAGGTGTCAGAGAAATATGATGTACATACAATAGGCACCTGCATAAACATACATTTTAAAAAGAAAAGTTGATACTAATAAACAAAATTAATGAGAGAAAGAGCTTCAGAAGGAAGGTATCCAATATCACTGCTACTCTTTTGTTCTGCTTTCACAACACTTTCCTTTATGCCAGGGTCTTTTAAACAATTGAACTTTGGTAGTGGGCCCATGCAAACACTTTTGGGGTGTTTTGTAAGGATGAAGAACACCTGCAAACTTTAGAAAAAAAGAGTATTTTGTGAACCCTAAATAAAAGTAGCTTGAAACATTGGTATGTGAATCACATGAGGTTTAACATTGGCTTCTACAACATATTTTAAGATAATTTTAGTGTTTTCTACACCTTTCTCCATTGAACATTTATCATGTTTGTTCGGCTTTATAATCCTGAATCCAAGTATGTTTTTCTGTATTACAGATGTTTGCAATAATGTGTGGCTGGTGTACATTCTAACAATGGAAAATCCTTTGTAACGGGAAATAGTTTCAAGTTACATTACCACAGCACAAAGAGAAGAGGTTGGGAAGATTTGTCATGGAGTCATTTGAAGAATGACTATGAATTCATACAATAATCCCACACATCAAGTGTCTCACTGTATAAACACATGTCTCACTATGTAAACACACTAGGGGGATGAACTGGGGAAAGGGAATTTGAAAAGAATAAGCTCAATAAGGCATTAAATATGAAACAGACTAAATAAAATTCAATGTTATATTACCAATATATTGCACTGATTGACTAAGTATAAAATACAATACTAATAATTAGAATATAAGAAGTTTAAATCTTGTTACTAACATTGTTATATATTATTTCCACTTTTATCATATCAATACACTCGCAATTAAATTGAATTGATTATGTATGCTTGACTATACCATACACAGGTGGTAGTAGTTATTAATAAATTTTATACAAAGTCAAAGAAGACTTGTGTATAGAGATAATTTATGATATTCTATGCATTACATACAGTAAATACATCTACATTGGGCACAAAGAAAAATAAGACCTGCTTTTAATATTTAGAGTGAAAATTCTCAATGACCATGATGAGATTTATGAATATAAGTAGTGTATAAAAATTGGTTTATTTGAATGACTAATATATCTTGCTATAAATGCCCCCCCAGCAATTTATAACGGTTGCCAGAACAAGTGACACATTGGCACCAATGGATATTAAATAAAGTTTGTTACAGTAAGCTATAAAAGGGTTTCTCAAGGTGAAGGGCTCAGAATCTGGAAGGAGAATAGCCAAAGCTTCCTTCAGAGATTTAGGGCCCCTTTTAGGTCCTTATTATATGGCTCAAGATGAAATCAGGCCAAACACTGGAATGACTAGTCAGCCTGGAAGAATGAGTTGCCTGCAAAGGGTCTCTATAATGGCTACTTGACACCCTGACACACAGCTTAAAGATGCCAGACAAGGCTCTACAAACATAGCCCACCACTTCTTCACAAGAATAGCAGTGGAAGAAATCTACTCTTTTGTAAAATGTGGTCAAATATCGAGTAAAGTAAGTCAAGCTTCAAATTGGAGATGTTTATATAGGTCTAGCAAATGAAAGGAAAAAAGCAACTGTTGGAAAAGTTAAGAACTGTCAGGGCCTGAGTCATGCCTCAAGGGGACATTAGAGTAGGGGCCCCAGGAAGGAGTTGGGTGTACTAAAATACAAACTCTTTGGGGAGAGCATGATTTAGACGAGCTTCAATGAACTGAGGACATTCATAAATAAAATATAAGGTCACAGAAAATTATTTCACCATGGAAAATGTCTAACAAGAGTAATAGTGCTTATAGGAGAATATAATGATAATTACCTTTAGTACAAAAATATTTAAAATCAAAGAGAGATTTGTATATTTTCTGAGATATAAGGTCAAATATTTAAAATCTATTTGTTACTATTTCTTGTGTTAAATGTTCTAGTGTATAGAAAGATTGCTATCTTAAAAAACAGCCATGTTGTCTTAATGTGGAAAATAATTTTTTTTTCAGGAAATTAGGCACTTGGTAAGAAAGACTATATAACCTTTCCTTCATCTAATGGTAATTTGGTATTTTTCCTCTAAGGTAACAGAAAACCCCTTGTGTCTCTTATATCAAAATAGTTGTTTAGAAGGTTGGGCAGTCCTTAAGAGGTTTAAAGAAACATGTTCTATAATTTATTTTTTCATATTCATGACAAAAAAATCCAAATTTTTTACTTACTATCTACCTAAATTTTATACCTACCCAAAGAAAACATTCTTTTCTGTAGTGCCAGGGTTGAATCAAACCAATATTGCTGACACAGACTATTCTTCTAGTTTTAGACCACATCAATAAACTGTCATAGCGCAGGAGACTCAGAGGGATTAATGCTAGCTGTTGTGTGCTTTATGGGAGATAGTTCCTGTGTATATTAAAGGTTGCTTTTTTAAAAATTGAGAAACAGTGATGGAAATCGATATAGAAATATTTAGAAACTATTAAATATTACTTCACTAGATAAAAGATGATCCTTACATAGGAATAGTAGTTTTTATTCCTACAACTCTGAGGATACTATGAATTTACTGAAAAAAAAATGAGCCCCCAAAGACCTGAACAGACTCTCAAAAAAAAAAAAAAGGATAGACAGATGGCATGTCATCAAATGAAAAGATTCTGCACATCATATGCCATCAAGGAAATAAAAATTAAACAGTTACACACCTATTAGGATTGCCAGAGTCCAGAATACTGACAATACCAAATGGTGGCCCAGACATGGAGTGACAAGACCCCTCACCAGTCCTACTAAGGGTTGTGGAAGACTACTGACACTTTTGTAAGAAACTCGTCCTTTCTTATGACAAAAAAAAAAATGATTCAGGAAAAGAAAAAGCTATAGAATGAGTACAATATCAATCCGTTTAAATAACTACACATTGTTTAAAAGAGCAGTGGTTGCCAGAGACAACGGAAGGTAAACAGAAGACAAGTATGACACTTGGTGTTCTCTGGTAGTAAAAATACTGTCATAATTCATATGTCCCACAGTGCAGAATGTACAGCACCAAGAGTGAAGCTACTGTGAACCATTACTTTTGGCGTGATAAAGAGATGTTATTGTGTGTTCATCTGTTATAACAAAACTACCTTCCAAAGGGGAATTGTTGACAATAAAGGAGGCTATGCATATGTAGAGGCAAGAAGGATATGGGTGATCTTTGTGCATTCTGCTCAGTTTTGCTACAAACATTTTTAAAATTTGTATTTCTATTGACTTGTGGGAGTTGAAGGCACATATGGAGACCAAACAACAACTTCCTGAACTTAGTTGGTGTTCTCCCTCTACCATGTGGGTCCTAGGGATCTAACTCAAGTAATCAGTCTTGGCAGCAAGCATCTTTATACACTAAGCCATCTTGCTATTCTTGACTTCTGTTATTTTAAGTAACCCATAAACTGAACATTACTCTAACAAAGGTTTTTCAAAATAGTTTGCTTCACATGATAAATAGTAAACAATGTCAGTTACCTATTAATTCACCTTAACAATATGTTTAATTCTTGTCTTCCAGGCAGTAGAATACTTTGTGAATTTGCCTTCCAACAACATCTGTATATCTACTGTTCAAATAGAGGGATACTTTAAAAAATGCCTCTGTAACATAAGCACTATGAAACCATAAGCACTATGAAACCACATAGTGCAGTTTAATAGCACATCTGAACAAATAATTATGCTAATTAATGATATCATAATGTTCACTTGAGCAAGTTAGCTAGTGAGCATCTAATCCCCTGAATTAGTTATAGTTATAGCTCCTCCCCTGAATCTCAATCCATTTTCTTTTTACCCAGACGTTTGATATAAAAAGGAATAGAATGTTGGAGGAGTCAGCACAAAGTCATAACTTGTACTAGAAAATATAGTTCAAAATCTATGTCCCTTAGCATTGTCATCTCTAAATTTTTATTTCCTTGTGCTTCCTGTATCTGGTTCTCAAAGTTGTCCTTCAATTAAGTACTTCTCTGTTTCATTTGTGTGTTTATAATGTATTCTCCAGATCATATATTAGAGCATCAAATGTGCACATTTAAAGTTCCTGGGACTAATCTAAAATTATAATTCATGAAAAGCATTTAGTATTAACTGAATATTATTAAACAAATACAAGCTTCTGGGTTTTTTGTTTTTGTTTGAGTTGCCATTTATAATTAATATAAAAAAAGCATTTTTTAATATAATAAATAGTAGGTTGAGAGAATGTCAAATGTCACTTACTGAGGCATATGACACACTTTCAAATACTGTATTACATATACACAAGTCCTGTCATTTCTGTCACAGTTAAATTATAGCCAGCTGTGTCTGGGACGATATCAAGTGGCAATTAAAATAGCACCAGTAATGTTACTCTACAGGGTGGTACAGAAAATATTTTATGTGGTAAAAGCAAGAATTATATTTAGATGGATGGGATTTATATTCCACATTAAAAGACCAGATGTTCTGAAAGATTAATCTCTGGTGCCACCATGTCTATTTGTGCATAATATTGGACACAGTATGGCTTGTTTTAGTCATATTCCTACCTTGTGCAACTTGATTCCACTAAACTGTGGTCATTCAAGTATATCCTGAGCACCATTGTTTCTGTAGGTTACTAAGAGAAATTCTATTGCAACTGGACTCTGTAGCCAAAGAAGATCTTAAAAATTATGTTGAAACTGTACATTTTTCTCTGTAATGAAATGTCACAATTTAATGTACTTTAACATGTTGTAGGTATTTATAGGAAAAAATGCATTACTTATTGAAATTAACTATAGACCTTGTGCCATAAAAACCATTAACCATTGGAGAACAAAATACACATTTGTGAACAGGAGGAATCATTTTATGTGGGTACTGAATATTTGTCTCAAGCAGTAAATAAGATCATAGTCGGGAAAACACAATTTTTAGTTAATGTACTTTATTCAATAGCCTAATGTGATTATTGTATAGACACAGTAGATATAAAGTTAGTATTTATTTATTTATGTACTGATTTATTATTTTTGCTACCTTAAATGTCTCTGATAGAATGCACCCAGAGCACCCTCCACAGCAATATTGCACAAAACCAACTTATAGAACTCTATTCTTTACCACATTTACCACGTGTGACATTGTTTTTAATAAAGGATAATGCAACACTTTCTCTGCTTCTAATCATCTCTTTTAACCTGAAGTATTTGTGGTGCTGATGTTTTTGTCTCAGAGTTCTCTAATTTAAGAATATCCCAGAAATCTCTTTAGAAAATATGAAGACCAAGGAGCCTTTTAGAGATGCTATGACACACATTTTGTTCTGGGACTACATGGAGTCTGGCCAGAAATTCCAGGTAAGGATGTCCCAAAACCAAATTATCCATGCCGATGCTTATCAGCTTTTCCAATCACTATCCTGCTTCAGGACAACAAGGTTTCCTGCAACCAAAACTCTAGAAAGGAACACTCAGATCCGGTGTTGGTATGTGTCATCTGCAACCCTACTCACAGATAACCTAGAGACTGCATGGGGTTCTTTGATCACTACCTCAGCTAAAGAATCCCTGCATGCTTCCACCATACATCCACATGAGGATAGTGTTCCATCCGGTCCCCTACTCCCAAATATTACTTCCATTTCCAGTGTGATCCCAGTCCTTGCCATCTAAGAGCCATCTATAGACCCCCCAAAAGCCCTTTCTAGATTCCTGAAGATCAGCAGCCTGCAAAAGATTTTCTCCTCATTTCAGGAGTTGTACTCACCCCTGGCTGAGGTCACACCATTTATGACACCCCGTTTGCATGTCAATACACAATGGCCCTGTGACTGCATGCCCAGCAACATTTAGTTAACTGTCAACAACATGACACTTTCAGTTAACAGTAAACTAATATTCAATGTGAATTTTTTTCAACAAAAGCATAGAAGAAAGCTTGCCAAAGCTAGAAAGAGAGAGAGATGACTACCAAGATACAAGTGGCATACAGAACAGCAAGTGGAGAGGATTAGAAACCCCCATATCACTTAGCCATCAGAACACTAAATGTGTGGAACAAAAAACAATATTGGCAGCTTCAAGACAAAAAGTTTGATGTTATTGCTCTTAATTACCTATTAGAACTTGATAGCAAGACAATAATTGCAGCAAACATCACATACTTGAGCCATGGAACTTGGAACATGTTACTGACCTGCAAGTTTCATTCCTATCACCTTCCTTCCATAGTCATGAGAGGTGCTGTTACTTGAGAAGAAAAAATACCATCAGTCTTACCCAGCTGTGACCTTAATGAGTTACAGCCATGACTATCCTGACAAGAGGTGCCTACTAATATAATAGCCTCACAAATATTATGGGGATTATTAGTTACTTTCTGGTTGGATTTAAGGCCTACTCTATGAAATGGAAACCATACCTTGCACCAGTATTGAGGCTAAGAACCCATGGCTGCAGAGGTCATAGGCCTAAGGGCAAATCTATTATATGTCCACAGTACTAAACTGACTTCTAGTGACTTATCATTGTACTCACAGATTTGCATATTCCAACATTCATCAGTAAATCTCCTTAAATACTGTTACTATAGAAACGTACACTTTCTGATATATATTCAAAGAATAGGAAATAACAGAGTGATGAGCCCACAACTGGACATCCATAATATTCCACTTTCCCCAAGACTCAATGATCTTAGAAGGGAGGTAGTGGAAACAGTGTATTAGCCATAGAAAAAAAAGTGCTTTTCACACCCATCAGGGCAGTTGTACATATGAACACCAAGCAGCTGAAACATATTCACAAGACTTGTGTGAGTTGAAGCCAGGAAAAAAAATCATAGAGAAGAAGATAGGTAGAGGAATCATACATTTCCACTCCTAGTTAAGGAGCTGGTGGCATTTTACAGCTGCTGGGAAAGAAAGAGTCAACTTTCTTTAAGGCTCTTAAGTCTTGATAGGTCAACCACATTCAAAGGAAGAATCACATCAAAGGGCAACACAAATTGAACTCTGTTTTAAAAAAGAAGAAAAAGATAATGTTGATGTTGGATGGGTATTGGAGAATTGGGGAAGGTGTGGATGTGATAAAAAATACATGGTATGAGCGTCTCAAAGAATTTTTTTATTGGATTAAAACAATCACAGTTTCTACTTTATTTTTTTCATTTTGCAATTTTTTCTTATTTTATATATCCAACCCAGTTCCCTCTCCCTCCCTCACTTCCTCCCATGCACTCCCCAACCCCTCCCATCCCATCCCCCCTCCCACTCCACAAGGAGGGTGATGCCTTCCAGGAGGGATCAACAAGTCACTTGGAGTACAGTCTAGGCCCTCCATTCCTGCCTCTAGGCTAAGGGAGTATCCCTCCTTGGGGAATGTGCTCTCAAAGTCTTTGTGCACCAGGGATACATCCTGGTTCCAGTGTCAGAGGTCCTTTAGACTGCCCAGGCCTAACTGAGACCCACATTCAGGGAGTCTGAGTTGGTCCAATGCTCATTTCCCAGTTACCAGTCTGCAGATGAGCTCCCTCTTGTTCAGGTCTCTGTGGGTTTCTGTAGCCTAGTCTTACCCCCATTTTCTTATCAGTCCTCCCTCTCTGCACCTGGATTCCAGGAGGTCAGCACAGTGTTTAGCTGTAGGTATCTGTTTCTGTTTCCATAAGCTACTAGATGAGGCTCTATGATGGTAGATAAATTAGTCAACAATCTCATTATCAGTAAAGGGCATTTAAGGTAGCCTTTCCACTGTTGTTCAGATTGTTATTTGGGTCATCGTCATAGGTCTCTGGACATTTCTTAAGAGTCAGTTTTCTCTTCAAACCTACAATGGCTCCCTCTGTTTTCTTTTTTGTTTGTTTTGTTTTGGTTTTTTGTTTTTGTTTTTGTTTTTCCTCTCTATTCCTCTCCTGGCTCAATCTTCCCACATGCTCTCCTCTCCTCTCCTTCTCTTCTCTTCTCTTCTCTTCTCTTCTCTTCTCTTCTCTTCTCTTCTCATTATCCTAACTTCCTCTCTATTAACTGCCCCTCCATTCCCAATATGCTCAGGAGATCCTGTTCCTTATTTCTTGTGTGAGAGACCTTGTATGAATCTCTTAGGTTCCTCCTTGTATCCTAGTTTCTCTGGTGGTGTGAATTATAGGCTGGTGATCCTTTGCTCTATGTCTAAAATCCATATATGAGTGAGTATATACCATGTCCCTCTTTTTGTGACTGGGTTACCTTACTTAGGATAGTTTCTTCAAGTTCCATCTGTTTTCCTGCAAATTTCAAGGCTCCATTGTTTTTTATTTTTTCAGCGGAGTAGTATTCCATTGTGTAAATGTGCCACATTTTCTTTATCCATTCTTCAGTTGAGGGGTATCTAAGTTGTGTCCAGGTTCTTGCTATTACAAATAATGCTGCTATGAACATAGTTGAACAGATACCCTTGTTGCATGGATGTGGATCATCCTAGAGTGGAATTGTCGGGTTCTGTGGTAGACTGATTCCAATTTTCCTGAGGAACTGCCATACTGATCTCCAAATGGCTGTACAATTTTTCACTCCCACCAGAGGTGGAGGAGTGTTCCCCTTTCTCCACATCCTTTCCAGCAAAACTTGTCATTAGTCTTTCTAATTTTAGCCATTCTGGCAGGAGTAAGATGGTATCTCAAAAGTTGTTTTGATTTTCTTTTCTCTGATGGCTAAGGATGTTTTTTAAATTTCAAATTTAAAAATTTGGAACAATGATATACCAATGAAGAGGTCTACTTGAAATAGCAGCAATGGGACAATATGGCCTGCAATAACCCAAACTCCTATTTCTTTATCTAGGGAGGATTTTGCTTGATGCAAGGCAAGAATCTATGCACTGAGACTGAATTGTATCAACACAGAAAACCAGGTGAATTACTTTCAGCATTTTTCAGCCTGTTCTCTGTTCTCTGGTATCTAAGTTAATTGTGCTCAAGAAACTTCTTACTTATCTAAAGTCTTTCTACTGTCACTCCTCTAAATTTTCAAAATTCTCCCTCTTGTTGGTGATGGTACTAGGGTTTTCGATAATTCTGGTGCAGTAGAGCTGAACAGCCATCACAGTGGGTAAGATCCACTGTAAGACAGAATAGTGCCACACAGACCAGGAGTTGGGAGTCAACCTAAGAATTTAAAAGATGGCATACAAGAGTCAGCAAAATATGTGTATAAACTTACTCACAATCACAAATACAACCACTATGGCAAAATAAGGATATATTTAGATATAAACACTAAGGGGAAAAAGAATGTGACATGCAGTCATCCTCCTAAAGATTTTTCATGGCATGTGCTGTGTCAAATGAAAGAGTTAAGTCAACTAAAGGAATGCCTTAGGACCCATGTGAAAGGTGATTCAATATCTTATAGAAATCTACTATGTAAAACACTTCTTTAAATCAAAAGTATAAAAGGAGTTCAGGGGAACCTGTGTGGGTAGATTATGATGCTGCTAAAAGCCATAGGTTATTAGACAAAAATCCAAGTGCCAAGTATTGGATACTAACTTACAAAGTTTGGCCATAAGGTCAATCACATTGCTGTGGGTTGCTCACCAGAACTAGATAATAAAACCCTATTGCTGAAGTCAACAAATACTTTGTTTGCAAAAGATAAAGAAATAAAGTTGGAGCTGATTTATATTTTCTGCTGGATAGCTTTCATAGTTCTTGCTGTGTGAGAAAAGTCATCAGTGGTTTTACCAAGCAATGGGTGTATCCTGTTACAGTGTGATTCTGCAAGGAAGATGTATCCACTAGTGCAATATTAGTATGATCATCTTGACCGTAACCAACTGTTACTATTTAGGAATTTGTACTGGCCCGACTTTGAAGTTCTGACAAGATGCACCCTCAGCTGCTGCCACTAAGAGCACCACCTGTGCACATCCATTATGTTCCTTCCCACCTCCCATCTCTCTCTCTCTCTCTCTCTCTCTCTCTCTCTCTCTCTCTCTCTCTCTCTCTCTCTCTCTTTCTCCTACCCCTGGAGGCTGGTGTACCCCCTCCACTTTCCCCTTTTTACAATCTTTCTTCTTGATTAAAACAAAACAAAACAAACAAAAAACCTTGAACCTTGAACTTTCTCAAGCTGCTTTTTTTTTTTTTAATTACAACACTTTCTGATTAAATTTGTGGTCCACACAACAGGAGTTAATTCATACCCAGTACTGTATGCCTGGTCAAATACTCATGGCTATGGTCATAGGCTGTAGTGGAAACTTACCACCATTGAATTGTTAAATAGACATTGTTGTACTGTGAAACGGAATTATACATATTTATGTATTCATGTGGCTAGCGGTTATTACAAAGACTCATCACTGGCCATTTGGACAATGATTGACTGTTGAGTGTTTAGAACTAAATGGGTCATCTATATCATTTCCCCTACCTGGTGATCAGAAATTTCATACAAAATGGAGTAAAAAAAAAATAAGTATGAACTAAAGGGCAGGGTGTATTGTGAAATGCTGTCTGTAGACCTGGCATGGCAGTTGTTCTCATGGGCTCACTGCAGCCATATTCAAAAGGTCAAAGTGACAACTATTATCGCATGGATGGGAGAGGAACTCATGAGTTTCTATCCTTTTTCTGAGGAACCATAGCTAGATTCCCTAGTCGGCAGTGGGTCTGGATGGAGACTATCTGGAGGCTAGGGAATCTGTTCGTTTTCAGTGATAAAGACACTGTAGAGTTGAATATGCTCAAGTAAATAATTTCACATGCACAGTCATACAGTACAGCTGGTCCTGCTGGTGTGGATGCAGGTGAGCTGGCCCCAAAGGAGTGAGAACAGGAGGACTAGCCCCTACCTCTTGCTGCCTACTCATTGGGTGAGTGAGGCAAGGTGAGGATGAGGGAGAGCTGCTGGGCTGACTAACCCAGCTACCACTCAGGGCCAGAAACAGAGGTATGGGTTAATCCACCCCAACATCCATGCCATCTCTAAACTGCTGGAGAATGTGAAGGGGCCAGTACTGCAGACCCAAAGCTGCAGGATCTCTATGGCATAGAGCAACAAGAAGATATCCAAGTGGAGTTCCAGTGAGGGCCAAGTATCAATAGTGTAGCAGAACCCAGAGGCCTTGAACCAGAGCAATGAGTCATGGTAAAAACATTTGCCAGTAAAGCTCTATAGACTCATTGTGTTGCACTACACCTTCCAGGACAAGAATTTTTTTTTTAAGTTTTATTTTATTTTTTTGGGTGAGGGCTGTAAGGGCAGAGAGCGGATGGTTATGAAGTGATAGGGAGATGAATGGGGTCAGGATGCATGATGGAAAATCCACAAAGAATCCATAAAAAGTTAAAAAGTGAAATCTGAAAATAGTTTTAATTTGTGTTTCCCTCATGGTCAAGGATGTGAAGTATTTTTAAATGTTCTCATCCATTTGTGTTTCATTTTTGATGACTCTGTTTAGTTCTTTGGAGTAGTTATTTTTCTATCACTGTGGAGAAACACCATGACCAAGGCTGCTTAAAATAAAAGCATTTAATTGTGGGCTTGCCTACAGTTTCAGAAGTTACTTCACAATTATGGCAGGAAGTGTGGCAAAAGGCAGGTAACCTGTCATGGCAATGGAGCAGAACCTGAAAGCTCACATCTGATCTGAAAGTTGCAGGAAAGGAAAGAAAGATGGAAGAAAGTAGAAAAGAAGAGAAAGAGAGAGAGAGACAGAGACAGAGAGAGACAGAGACAGAGAGACAGAGAGACAGAGAGATTGATGTGAACTTTTGAAATCTCATAGTCCACTCTCAGTGACACACCTTCTTCAACAAGGCCATACTTCCTAATCCTTCTTAGATAGTCTACCTACTGGGAAACAAACGTTCAAATATGTGAGTTTACGAGGCCATTCTTACTCAGATCATCACAGTTCAATACCCCATGTGTAATTGTATTGTTTTCTTGATGTTCATTTCTTTTTAATCCTTGTACACTCTAAATATTAATCAGATGCATACTTGGTAAAGAAGGTTCCCATTCTGTAGGCTGCTGCTGCATTGCTCAAATGAAGGTTCCTTGGCTGTACAGAATTTTTGTATTTATAAGTTCTCATTTAACAATCTTGGATATTTATTTTTGTGCTATCTGTGTCCTGTTCAGAAAGTCATTTCATGTGACAATGAATTCAATTAGATTCAGGATATCTGGTCTCACATTGAGGTCCTTGATCCATTTGAAGTTGAGTTTTATGTAGGGTAATGGATGTGGGTAATTGTACTCTTTTATATGCAGAGAGCATACTTATGTTAGCAGTGGATACCAATTTCATAATCATGATCATGCAATCACTGTCCTAGTGAAACCTAGCTGCAGAGTCTCTATGACTTGGGCAACAGTAGGATGTCTGAGAAGAGTTTTGGTAAGGGTCCAGATTTTATGATCTACCAGAAGCCAGAGGCCTTGAACCTGACCAACAACACATTACACAATGGAAGATGTTTGGACAAATGGGCATGCTAAATGATGCACAACAGGTCTTGTGCCAGCAAGATGAATAAAGAGGTGATTGGGAGCAGGAAGGACAAAGGAACACAGTGTTTTGTTGTTGTTTGTTTTGTTTCTTTAATTAGTATTCTTATTTTTATGTCATTTTCATTATTCCGTTTTTAGTTTTCCTTTGTTGGGGGATGCTATAAAGGTGAAGGAGGATAAGAAAGGACTGGGAAATGTGTGGGATTGAGATACATGTTGTGACATAAAAAAAATAAATAAAAATTATGTTTAATTTAAAAAAAAAGTACTCCAGTATCAGGAATGAGTTACTTCTTTTTGAGTTGCTAGCCAATGGGGTCACATAGACCTTCAAGAACTATAGGGTATTGCCAATAATTTTGGGTACTCTATAAAATTTGATGATAAGATCTCTTTGCTAAAGATAGAGTCACAGAATATTGAGTAATTGAGCAGGTAGATGAAGATAGGTGAAGACCTGACGTTTTCATCCCTATTGGCAGGTTTAATGGTACTAGTTGCTTCTCATTCTACTCTTACAGGAGAAAATAGACCTTTAATGTCACCAAGATATGAACCATATAAGCTACAATAATTACCACCCCAGCAAATATGCCCATTTGTACAATAGTGGCATGAATAATATAAGAGCTGTCAACCACATTTTTATTGAGTAGAGGGCTATATTCCATGAGAAAGAACGCATACTGAGGGCTATTACAGACACTAGATATTATGACTACATAGGTCCTGGGTTCTGGCAGGGGCAGGGGGGAGAGGTAGTCAATACTATTGTTTTTGCTAAATGACCATAATATTTTCAATGACTCTTAATGACTTATTGCTATGCCAATGGATCAGAGCATCTTTCAACTCTCATCAGAGAAGCTTCCCTTCATAGTACACAGCACAGAAATCTTCAATAAATCAATGTGTCAAGAATGAGACTATGGTCAGCTCTATATAGGACATACATATCACACCCTTCTCCACCAGACCCAGGATCTTTTGAGAAGAGCTGGAGGAAAGATTGTAAGAGCCAGAAGTGGTGGATAACGTCAAAGGGATATTATTCTTCCAGACACAACAGGGCATCTCCACCATGAAATCATGGTGATTGTGACAACATGCACGCGATCTGTTCAAGTTCTACTGAGACAAATATCACAGCATAGAATGGGAATTTGGGCATATATTCTCACCATTAGCTGATGATCTATTGATATTTTATAGCTACTGGGGGAATGAGTCTGTTTTATTTTTCAATGATGTGGCCCTCCTAGGTAGACCACACACCAGGCAGGTGACACCTCCCAGACTAGCTGTGTCATACAAAGTGAACTCAATGTGGAAAGAAAATAAAGAGAAGAAATCTTGGGTTGCAAGAGAGATGGTAGTTATTAGTAGACTTGGGAGAGGAGGGTGAATGTGTTCAAAATGTTTTGCATGAAATCCTCAAGGAATTTGTAAAACTGCTATTAAAGTGTATATGTACTTGCTTGTTGCTCTTAAATCCACTTCAAAGAATTCACTCTTGTTTTTTAAAAATTAATGTTCATGCTTGTCATTTCCTGACATTTTCTTTCCAAAGTGGCTCTTCTTTAATGAGCTTTTGATTTTATGTTAACAACAAGACATCTTAGACATTTAAATATCTGTCTTTAATGTGAAGATAATGCTACCTAGTTTTCAAAAGTATACTTAAAAAGTGTAACTCACATATTTTCTATGTGAAGGGCATGTTTGTGATGGACTGATGTTGTAATATTTATTCAAAGGTGACAAAACACACCTTATAGTTCTGCACCCATGAAATATTTCTTGAATACCAATTGTGCTTACTGTTCCAATGTGAGATTTTGACTGAACCAAAGATCTGTCTTGATGAACATATTTTCTGATAATAGGATTAAATAACAAGCAAATAAAATTGCAAAATAATATCAGGAAATAATACGCAGTACTAAGAAAACAAATCAAACCAAGGCTAGAAAGTGATATAAATTGTCACATGTAAAGTCCAACAATCCCATTCCACCCCCACCCCCCATCAAAATGACAAGTTATTTCATAGTCTCAAAATTTTGACAGCCAAATACTATATGTATTCAAATATAGGAAAAAGAGCTTAGGAACTTTTTTGGGCCTTGACAGCATGTGTTGTCAAGGCTGTATGTTAACAGCAATGCTTAGATCTAGTAATCTTTAAGAATTATTCTCTGCTTTTAATATCAAGTGTATCTGAAAATGTGAGAGAAATTAATAGACTCATGATTACTTCCAATTCTGTTTTTCTATGACATGATGATATGCTCTTTCTTTATGAATGATAATTAGGAGAAAGTAAGGGTGAGAATAAAGTTCTTATAAATCTTAAGTTTCTACTGGAGCTAAGTATTGTGGGTATCAGAATTTGTTATTCAGAGAGCAACTTTTAAAAGGGTGGAAAAATAAAATATTACATAAATTGCATGGAAGAACTAAATCCCTAGTTGTTTTATGCATTAATATCCCTAGATGAGGAATGTTTGAATATTCACTATAAATCACAAGCAGCAAGAATCTATTAATTGTCTTACGCTATCCAGGAGTGCAATTATAATTAAAATATACCTAGCCTCATAGACTGTGCATTATGGTTTTTTAAAAAGAACAACTGTGGAAATAACCATGTAATAGTAATGTCTCCTAGCATCATTTTAGGGTTAGTGTTAGAATGACATTAACGTTGTAGTCGCTTCACTCAATTGATATTATCTTAATAAAAATACTGTAGATATTAAGAGGCAAGGATTATTTCTTGGATGACCCCTACTACCTTATCTTGCTCTTAATTGCTCTAACACCTCTAATAGAGCTCATAATCTGCTTCTCTAAGTGTGTGGCAGTGGGTGGGGTGAGGGAAGTACTATTCCATACAAAGTATCACTTTGTCTTGGGCAGTAAGTTGGCTACAGAAAAACTGTGAAAAAAAAAACTGGTAAAATATGTTCACCAGGCAACAAGTAGTTAGGCTTGTGCCAAGGACCCAGCTCTCTCTGAAAACATAGTCTCTTCAATGGTTCAGTCTAAGTTGACAGAAAATTATTAGTTCATGATAGAATTTGGGGAATAGCTTCACTTTGCCTCACTGAGTTTTAAAACCAAAAAATGTGTAAGGTATCCATAAGTGAACTGAGAATGAGCTAATACAATTTCAGAGATGAAGCAGATCTACATTACTTAAGAGGTGACATGAACGTGAGGATATAAAGGAATTATTGTACAGAGCATTGCCATGGTGTTTATATTAAATAAAAAAAAATAGATCAAAGTGCCATGCATGGCAGAAAATAAGTGGTTAAAGGATGATAAAATAAATTGTCATGATGAAAAAAAGACATCTCACAGTAAAACTGACTAATGGACTGTCTACAATTATGTCTATGTCATATAATTTCTAAAATAATAGCATCTATTATGATGATTTTGGTACATGAAACATGATTATAGAAACCAAGAAATTGAATTTTAAGCTTGTTTGGTTTTACCTAATTTTAATCTAACTACATTTAACCAATGACTGTTGTGGAATGTTAGGCAAAGATGTGTAACATTTGTTTTTGCTGAATTTGTTTAAGGATGAGAAGGTGTGTTACTCTTTGACTGCCCACCTGAACAGCCAATAGCTAGGCAGTAGAGGAATAGACAGGGCTGGTGGGCAGATAAAATAAGTAGGAGGAGGGCTTTGGTGGGGAAAGGGTGAGAAAGAAGAAAATATGGAAGGAGAAGGAAAGTGAGATCTCTTGAGCCAGCCAGACACAGAGAAGAAGACACAGAATGAAAGAAAGGTTAAAAGCCCCAAGGCAAAACTGCGATGAGAGGAACAGGTTAATTCAAATTATAAGAGATTGTGTGACAAACACAAAATAAGGCCAAGCATTCATAACTAATAATAAATCTCTGTGTTTATGACTTGGGACCTGGCTGATGGCCCAAAAGAAAGCCCTGCTATAAATGGCTAACACACTTTTCACTGTTCTACAGGTTTGGGGAAACAGAGGTAGAAACCAGTATGTGGCTAAGTCTACCACTAAAGTGCTCTGTAGGATAGCATTGGATGCCTTCCTACATGTCTTTGTACCCTTCTTATTATTATCTATACACTTTACTACAAGTCCAATAGTACAAAGACTAAACAGAGCTGGATATGCTTGAGAAGCAGGCATTGGACATGCCATTGCAATTACAGGTTCTTATTAATAAAGAACTATTTATAAATATATACTATTTTTGTCTTTATAAGTGTATGGTCTTCTGTCAGAATGTTCCAAATGATTTTGTATGGAACATCACTTCCCAGAGTTTAGTATATGGAACCTTGGGTGTTGACAGATTCTTGCAGATGAAATGGTGGTTCAAAAATACACATTCAAAACATATAATTATATATTTGACATTTCTGCCTGTGCTGACACTGGCACCAACTTTACAGAAACACTTCCAATCAAAAGAGTGATAAGACTCTAAACAAATTTTAATTGCATTCTTCATTATCAAGCAATTACACTTTAAAAATAGTTGAGTTTATTGGAGAATATTTCAATGAGGCAATAAATTACTAATTCTATTTAAATTAAAATGACTAGTAAAATGAAAACCAGATTTAGTATAAAATAATAGATAAGAAAATTAGTTTTTATTTAATCTCAATCAAAACTACATTACAAAAAAATGAAATTTCAGTTTCGATGGCAATTTATACTTTGAAAAGCTTATTTTTTTCATACCCAAAATATTAAAATGGGTTGGATAAAGAGGTTACTTTATAATATGTCATGAAATATATAAAACTTTGAATGATTGAAAAGTCAATGAAAAATATTTCCCAAATGACTAATGGATAATGGTTCATGAGTAAAATATCAAAACAGGCTCATGGATTTTTATGAAACACAGCCATGGAAGGGCAAATACAGCTTCAGAATTCACAGCACCGCTCACTTGCAAGAATCTACAGCTTGTCAAATATACTATTTTCAATTATATGAAAAGGTTATTGAAGCAATTTCTGCTTGTTCAATTATACGCCTGTATGAAGTAGAATTCCACATGGCAACAGGAGATTGCTCACTGCAACAACTGTAGTGCAGAGTGTATCAAGAAACTGACAGTATTAAGACATCAAAGGGATTTGTACACCTGTAGGACAATAAACTTTTCAAACTCCTAATACTGAACTTTTAAATGGGTTTATCTTTCTGTAACAGCAGACATTTTCGTTGGCATGGAATTATTTCTAAATGAATCAAATACCTTATAAATGTGTGCCTTAATATATAACATTTACATTATATACAACTGTATAATCCACACAAAGACTCTTTAATGACATGCATCCCATTCCATACAAGGCTCAGGAACATCACAAAAGAAGGGCCAGAGAGGTTCCAAGAGTCCAAGGTTTAGAAGTGTTCCTGGAAAACAATATCTTCTCGACAAAATAGGGTCAGTATACTCATGAACTCAGTATGCTCGAACAAGACCAAGATGAAAATATTCCTGCATAGACAGAGACGGGGCTTAGGCAGCCCTATCTCTAGCTGATGACTATTAGCAGTTAATGGCTACTAAAGGAGGAAGAATCAGTTTTCTTCAGGGGTTAAACCCATGGTAGGTTGCCCATGACCCTACACTCTTGTTCATATTGGCAACACTAATTTAACTTTGTGAGTTCAATGGGTTAAAAAGAAAGAATAAAAGGGCATGAATTCTGGAGGAAGATCTGAATGGGGTCTGAGAGGGATTGGAAGGTAAGTAGAGAGACAAGAATACTCTAAACACATTGTACATGAGTTTCAGATTATCAAGAAGAAATCAAAACAGATGAATTTTAACAGGAAAAAATGTGAAGGATAAAAGAATGCTAGCCATAGTTTAAGAATACATAAGGAGAAAAGCTAAAGTAAAAGACTTAGTCATAGATAAATGAGAATGTGTTTTACTTTTTTACAACATGGAATATATAAGTGTTGATAGAAACAACACAGATGAAGAGAAAACTAAGAGATAAAAAGCCATGGTCCAAATTTTGTCAGCCCCAAATTCATGTTGACATCCTAGACCTGGGGTGATGATGATATTGGAAAGTGATTAAGTCATGCCGCCTGTGTCCCATGATTGAGATTAGTGTTCTTATAAAAAGGGACCTAAGAAAGACTCCTGGTTCCTTCCACCATGTCAGTTAGAATGTGCATAGGAGGTAGAAATCAGTCTTCATTAAATCTGTCAGCACTGAGTCTGTTTGACTTAATAAAAATAAAATTTTATGGTTTCTAAAGCACGTGTTTGTTTTGATGAAAATAGATTTAGCTAATATGATATGGTGTTAAAAGATGCCATCCTCCACCATTGAAGAGAAACTTTTAAGAGAAAGAGAAGAGAAGGGGAACTTCAGATCCTGGCCACCAGAGTCCTTAGGCCCTGCACTGAAACAGAGACAAATTGAGCAGCTTTGATGTACAGCAGAGAAGGTATGGCCATGGTTAGGTACTACAAAACTTTATCAGTGTTTCCCTGAACTTAGCACATCTTTCTCCATAATGTGGAACAGAGCAACTTGCTCAGACTGTCAAGTTCGGATCTAGTAGAGAGCTAATGAGCAGCTTTGGCACACAAGGGACTCTTAGGGGTGCTGAGGGGGGAGGTTTATTTGTTTGTTTTACTTGGCACACTTAATTGTCTATTTAATATAAAGCAAATTACGCTAATAACTTACTCTGGTAAATAATTGGTATGTTTTATAATCTTTGATGTCTGGCAAATGTTTAACTTAATTAAGCAACTTTACTAATTATAACTGCAAGCATAATTCTTTTATGAAGGACAAGGAGACCTTGGGGTAAAATATACCTTCTGGCCTAACCATAGAAAAACGTTAAGGGTAGCATCATGGGACTCCTTTCACCAGCGGTTGCCCTCATATTAGTACCTTTTCTCATACGGCAATGGCAGATTCTTGACAAAAACAGCCTATGGAAAAATGGGTTTATTTGGGCCCTTGGTTTAAGTGGATATGGTCCATAATGTTGAGGGGTCATGGTTGCTGTGGAGGCTTAGTCCACCATACCAGTTTGGGAAGTAGAAATGAGAATGTCAATGTTCCTTTTCCTTGTTTACTCAATCCAGGATGGGGCTTCCAACCTCTGTGAAATTCTACTGGAAATGCCCTCATACATGCCCAGGGGTGTTCATCTTAAGTGATTTCATATCCGGTCAAACTGACAAAGAAAATTAGCTACCACATGCCTCAAAGAGCATTGATGATGGCAGAAAAGTTAATATATAACCTTCATAATAAATTTGATCACATAAATGCATTAGCATAATGCTTTTGGTGTCTTATTTTGATTTTTTTGTTTGTTTGTTTGCACATTTACTTGTTGAGTCTTTGCCTGTGAATGTATATGTGTGTGTGATCATGCATGGTATGCTGGAGCACATCAGTCTTTCATCCCCTAGATAGAGGCAGGAGGATAAGAAGTAAAAAAATAAATAAATAAAATGTTATTCTGGAATTTCTGGAGTTCCAGACTATCTTCTTGGGATACATAAAACCTTGTTTTATGAAATAATAGTTTTGAAATAACTAAAAGAGATGATGTATTCCCATAATTGGATGCTTTTAATTTATCTTTCAATGAGCTATTGCCTCCTTCAGTGAGTTTTCTTTGATTTCCCAAGAGTTGATGAATGTCTCTCCACTGGAATCCCATACTATGAACAATAGAAATCAACTTAAGAACATGGTAATGTATGATGTGATCCTACCTTTTACCAGGTATATCACAGGAATAAGGCTCAGGTTGTCTAGCTAGGCAGCAAGCAACTGTATTCAGTCAGCTAGCCAGCCCTGTTTTTTTCTTGTTTTGATGTGAAATTATTGCTTGATTTTCATCTTTTTTCTCAAAATATCATTACTCCAAGGAATTCTAAGTAAGCATAAAATAGGGACACCTGAATCCATATTTATTACAGCACTATTTATAACAACCTGGTTGGGTAGTCAGACCAGGTGCCAATTAAAACAAATGAATGCATAAGAAAAAATTTGTCATTAGGAACAAGTTATGTCTTTTTGAGTTGGCCAAAGGGGTCCTACAGATCTCTCTAAACAACACGGGCTATTGTTAAGGCTGGTTATCACTGTCTATAATCTGATGTTAATGCTCTATCGCTGAAGGCACACAACTTACTTATATCATCAAATATGGAGAAATAGAGCTGATCTGCAAGTAGACTCTTTCACCCCTACTGACTAGCATACACAGTGCTTGGAGGTACATTTCAGGCTACTGGAAGAGCAAAGTAATCATCAGTATTATCTAGGTGAAAATCCTACAACCTACAACAGTGACCTACCTGTTGTAGGACCTACAACAGAAGACATGCTGATAAAAAACAAAAAAAAGCATCACAAATATTGTAGGCTTCTTTATTAGATTTAAAGGCCACTCCATGATACAGAACTGATACATAACTAAAGTGACCTGAGACAAGGTAGGTAATAGGCATAGAAAAGATTTCCTGTACTATTAGTCTGCTAAAGGAATAGAACAATAAAGTTGTTCCTGGTGACCTATTGCTTTATCCATACCTCAGAGCGTCATTCAGTCCACATTAGAGCAACTTCTTCCTGCAGTAGATGGGAATTACCAAAAAGAGCCACATCAAAACAATGTGCAGATGGTAGAGACTTGGGAACACTCAACTCTTAGTGGGGTGTCTTGGTCACAAGGCTCAGGGATCCATGCAGAATAGACAAAAAGATTGTAAGACCCAGAGGTTGCTCATGACCTTGAGGAAACTGTTTTCCAGGCAACAGGACTTATTCACAAGTGAACTCATAAAGACTATGACAGCATACACAGGTCTACACAGGTTTAAATACAGACAAAATCACAGAAATGATAAGGGAAAGTGAGCATAAGACTTCATTTTTAACTAAGAAGCTATTTGCAAGTAATATCTGCTGAAAAGGGGAGAAGGAAATATTTTCTACAGTAGAATGTCACTAGGACACTGTAGAACAGGCCCCATACCCCTAAGAAGTTGGCTACTACAAAATTGACTGCATGGCTTGTTTTGTTTTTAAGCAAGCTTCTTGCTTGTTTTTTGTTTTTTTGTCTCATTGATTTTTTTAAGTTTATTTTGATTTTGTTTTTCTTGTTATTTTCTCCATTATGCTTGTTTGTTTGTTGGGATGGGTAGGGAGATAGGTACTATCTAGGATTTAAGGGAAAAACATGATCAAACAACATAAGACAAAAGTTAACAAAATTAAAGAAAGGAGGGAAACTTTTCATACATACACTGCATAGTTTTATTCAGCCATGAAGAAGAATGCAACTTTGTCATGTGCAGGAGAAAGGATGGAGCTGAAAACACCATCTCTTAACTGCATTGAGTTAGACTCAGATACAGAAATGCTGTGTTTTCTCACACATGAAGAACCAATTTTTAAAGAAATGCTGTCATGAATGAAGTCCCCTTTCAAACACATGCATGACTAATTTCTTTTGCTGCAATGGAACAAGTCATTTTTCATAAGAAATATGTAAATAATCAAAAAGAAATAAAATTATGTAATTTACAAGTTGTGGTTCTGAGTAACTGAAAACAAGATCTTCAAAAGATGTTTTTCCCTCATGTTCATAAGGACAGTTTTAACTATAGCCCAATGACAGAAGGATGGATAAACAGAATGTGGCACATCCATATAGTAGAGTATCATTAAAAAAAAAAAAAATTCTGCCCTGGCCTAGGAACATAGTTTACTTCCTAGAGTGCTTGCCCAGACTGTACTAAGGCCGGGATTTAGTTAACAGTACTGCACAAAGCTGGTGTGGTGGTACATGCCAATAGTCTTCTGTATGTAAAGGCAGGAGTATACAGAGTTTAGCAAAGGTCACCCTGGCTACGTGGCAAGTCTGAGATACGTAAGACTCAACTCATTTTCCAGTTGACTCCTCCAGTAAGCTTTCCTTGATTTCTTGAAAGTTTGTTTTAATGCTTTTTCTATTTTGAACTCCATATCACGTTGTGCCAACAATTGCTTCAGAATATGACAAAAGAGAGAGACATAAGTATTTACTTGTTTATCTGCATTTCTCAAACAACAAATTTTCAGAAGACAAAGAAATGCATGCATCATTGTATTGTTATTGCCAGACACCAGACCTGGAACATGCCTTGCAACTAGTAAATGTTTTTGATAGAATTAAACACAGATGCAAATAATACAAAAAGCAATGGTAGGTTTAGTTTCAGGTGATTGTTCCATGCTTAAGGACTTACAGTTACAGTACAACCCAAGTTGTTCTTTCTTGTGTGGCTCCAGGAGGTTTTGATATAAAGATTATGGGACAGTCAAGAAATTTATGGTTCTTTATCATTTATTTAAGTAACTGGGATTCCATGTGCTGCCACTCATAGTAAGATCATTTTTAAATATATGAAATATTTTATATCACATTCATCCTCATTAGGAAAATAAAAGTTTAGTAACCCAAACATCTATTGGGCAACAGTGAATTCTTATAAGTATTTCTTTGAGTAGTTTTTACATTAGAAAAACAATTACTCACATGATTCTACCTTAGAAACTTTTGGAGGTTGCAGCTGATTTGAAATGATGTTTTTAACTACAAAATACATTAAATAGGTTCATTACTCAAAGATTAAAAAGGAATGTTCATAATAGACGAATTCTCCATTATTTCCTTATGACCCAGAAACAGAACTTCTACATGTGTAGGGCAGACACTGAAGGCTCTTACAGATAATTTCCAAAATGAGAGCTTCACTTAAATAGAATGTGTTTCTGTGATGCAGAGAACCTCTTTTTGGGGATTCAAATTTCAACTGTTAGCTGATCTCATGGCATTATGTAATTTCTCCTTTATTGAATCATGCCAAGAATCTTTTACATAGTATATGTATACATATTATATTCCTGTATTTTAAACAGGACTATAATTTTCAAAATAGGTAAGAAAATGCATGAATCCTATGCCTGCACCCTTACTTCACACAATACCTTACACAAGGTTGGTGTGTAGAGAAACCTGGATGCAAGAAAGTCAGACAACTGAGGGTTAGGCTATGGATATACACTACTTGCCTGCTCTCATCCTGTCAATCACTTTTTTCTACTAAAGGAAATACCCTCGGGGTGTTATTACATCCAAAGTAGAGGAATTGAAATCTTTCTATCTCAAAATAAGTGTACTATATCGGCATTAAGTCTCTACACACTCAAAAGAAATTCCCTACAAACTATGAAAATGAGTATTTTCACATTATCAGTAGTGAATAATGTGTGTCATATCTGTAGACTGTAGAGACACATGGTAAACATCCTGGCAAACAATGTGTGCCGGGCAACTACAAACACAAAGTATAGAAAGGCAAGCATGCTTGTTTTCCTATAATTGGGAAGCATTTATAATTTTTGGAATACAAACATATTTTCTGATTCCAACTTTTTGCCATCAGACCCTGATTTATTTAATTTTTTTTATTATAAAGGAGCTGAAGAGAAAAGAAAAAGGAAAATTGTGTCAATTAGATAAATATGGAGAGGTTCCAAAGCATAAACTCTGCATCTAGAATTAAAACATTTTTTTGAAGAGTTACTAACAGCAGAGAAACTATTTTAATATTGTGATTTTTGTCTGCAATAATTGTATAATTGTGGGGTTATACAAGGAAGGAAGCAAAGAAAAATTAAAACAGGCAGGATTTTGCTTGTTTTTTTCTACTGGTGAAATCTCAAAAAAAAAAAAAAGAAAGAAAGAAAGAAAGAAAGAAAGAAAAATTGAACTAACCTTGCTCAGGTTACTGAGTTGTGCACTTTAAAATTTCTGGATACTTGATACAAGTTTATTAACTAAATGACTGCTGTAATATTTGGTGTATTATAAGTGGGGAAGTTGTTTGGAAATTAAATACAAGGATTTCAGGACACTGAGATCAAAGGAAGGACAGCATTTTGTCCCAGTTAGATAGATGATATTTATCAAATAGCTCCACATATACCTTTTTCAGAATAGGTAAGTCTGGGCATAGTATTCTATCAGCACTGGGATTCATTTCAGAACTGTGTGCCCTCTTATGTGACCAGACACAAAACCTTTCTTCACCTGTACTTAGGGATAAATGTTGCACCTAACTAAGGGGATGTTTGTAAATATGAAAATGAAACAACACTTACAAAACACTGTTTAAAAGAAAACAACAACAACAACTTGAAGCCTAGATGCGGGGCATGGTGGTGCACGCCTTTAACCCCAGCATTCAGGAGGAAGGCAGATATCTGAATTCAAGGCCACAGAGATTTCAGGACAATGGCTCTTTTCTTAGTCTTGAGCACTACTTCCTGATTTTCCAACAATGCCATTCAGTCAGTCATCTGAATTGGAGTTATGGTCTATTCCTGTGAGACTAAGAGGAGGAAACAGTAGTCATTCCCATATTGTAATGGTACTTTCCTCTTAGTTTATTGTGATGTCATTATACTGTCCCCATATCGTTCTTTCCAAATGCTTCCTGAAAAGTTTCTTTAGTCATGATAAGACTCAGCATCAAACTGATCAATATAATCACTAACATGTCTACATAAAACATCTCCATTTTGAAGACAGAGATTCAGGAGGGACTGTGCTCCTTGGCCAGGTGTGTTCTCTGTTGAGGCATGAAGAAGGCTGTTGAATATGTTTTGATTATTGATAACTCAAAATGAGCACATAAAGTTCATGTTCAGCTAAATACTTTGCAAGTATTTGCAATTCGTGAATTACTGCTGTGATGCTCTGATTATAATATTCCTTATTCTTAAAATATCTGTGTTGTCAGGCAAATAAGAAATAGCATATAATATTATTAGAATGGACAATGTGTGACCTATTGATGTAGATCTAGGAACTATAACCAACATAAAGTCAGTGGAAAATTAAAGCCAAAGCCATATCATTAAGTATTTGGTCCATAGTGTGCATTTTATAGTGCCCATATTATCAGTTCACTTGGACGAACATCACCCATGACTGGTGACACGCCAGTTTATTATAAACTGTGATCCCTAGTCCTGTGATATTCTATGGCACAGTTCAGAAACCTCAGGAACTCTGTTGGCGATGCCTCAAATATGGTACAAAGTACATGACGAAAATCTTTCCCTTTCATTTTCTTGATTGTATGAATGTATCACAGCTTTAAAACACCTCCAGGTGGACATTTGAACAACTGCTTTTTCTTCTTTCATAAAATATTGGCATGGCCCTATGACAGGAAAACATTTGCTGTTGAGTATGTGCTATACAAAACTATCTCAAACCCTTGAGACTCCAGACATGTAATTCAGAAATAGCCAGCAACTTTGAAATTTTTTGAATCATTCTGAGTCTGAAGTTGAAAACAGAATTTTCTTTTATTTTTCTTTTGCAAATTCAGACCAGTTAGCAGAACCCCAATGGACTTTTCCTGTTCCAAATATCCTCTGGAATTACAGATAGAAGAACAGTTGCTAGGTAGCTAGAAGAAATAAATTGTATCCTTTATGTTTGTAGTCTGCCGGAGGAGATACCACATTTTGAAGCACTCAACTCATGGTCATGCTGAGAATAATCTGAGATGATGATGCAACATTAGAAAGTGACATGGAAAATAGTAGGGAATGTTTTTAAAGAAATATAGAATGAATGAGCACACTAGAATAGAATTTGATATATAAAAATACTATTGAAATCAGTATTTCTACATTGCACTATACCACACTAATGGACAGGAACCTCCTAGGTTTGATAATTTAAACTTAAAGCTTTGAAAAAGTAAAATCCAAGGAATAACATGCAGAAGAAACTGTAGAATATTCTTTACCAAGGTGTATTTCATAAAGTTTCCTAGAGGGTAGCCTCTCCACTGTTGCTTAGATTGTTAGTTGGAGTCATTCTTGTAGAGCTTTGGATATTTTTCCTAGTGCCAGATTTCTCTTGAAACCTATAATGGCTTCCTCTATAATGGTATCTCGTTTCTTTTTCTTTTCTGTTCTTTTCCTGTTTCCTCATGTCCTCCTCTCCCCCTCCTCTTCTCCTCTTCTCTTTCTCCTAACACCCTCTTCCCATACTCTCAATTTATTCAGGAGATCTTGTCCCTTTCCCCTTCTCAGGGGTGGGGGTGGGGCATGTCTGTCTCTCTTAGAGTCTTTCTTGTTTGCTAGCTTTTCTGGTAATCCCTTGCTCTGTGTCTAAAATCCGTATAGGAGCTACCTTAAATGCCCTTCCTTGATAATGAGATTGATGACTACCTCATATCCTTCATCCAGTAGCTGACAGAAGTAGAAACAGAAACCCATAGCAGCTAAACACTGAGCTGAACTCCTGGAATCCAGTTGCAGAGAGGAAGGAGTGAGGAGCAAAGGGGTCAAGATCAGGCTGGAGAAACCAAAGAAACAGCTGACCTGAACAAGTGGGAGCTCATGAACCCCAGTCTGATAGCCTGGAAAACAGCATAGGACCAACCCAGACCCCCTGAACTTGGTGTCAGCTCAGAGGCCTGGGCAATCTATGGGGCCTCTGGTAGTGGATCAGTATTTATCCCTAGTTTACAAATGGACTTTGGGAACCCATTCCACATAGAGGGATACTCTCTAAGCCTAAATACATGGGAGAGGAGCTAAGCCCTGGTCCAAAAGATATGATAGACTTTGAAGACTCCCCATGGAAGGCCTCACCCTCCCTGGAGGGATAGGGGGTTGGTGAGGGGAAGGAGAGGAGGGAAGGGAGAGGGGACTGGGATTGACATGCAAAATATGCTTGATTCTAATTTAAATTTAAAAAGGGAAACAAATGGTTCCTTTCCATGATAGATAAAAGGAAAAAAAGGGGGGGGGGGGGAGAGGGAAGTCACCGAGCATGAAAGAAGAGGGATGGAAAAAGAAAGGAGGAAAACTGAAAACGTATGAAGAAGATTCCATAGTTTAATAAAATGAGGTTAAAAATAAAATAGATAAAAATAGATAAAATAGATAAAAATTTCAGACTTTATTTTCCTTATATATGAGTTTATGATTATGTGAGAGGAGTATGTAGGTTATAGATTTCAGCTGCCCCATCCCCAAAAAAATGGCCACTGAAATGGCTGAAATGTATTTGGAAAAATGCTGCTATAGAACAAATTTTTATTTTTTATTTTTTATTTTTTTAAGAGATCAAGAAATTCTGGAAGGTAACCAAATCCTAGAATAGTCCAGGTCCCAGGTTCCTGGGTATACAGAAAGCATCTATCAAAGTAAATACAAAACCTTATAATACTGGGGAGCAATTATCCAATAATCCACAGGTTACAAAAATTTCCACAGAATTTTCTCTTTTGATTCTCAATACACCTTTTCAAAGTATCATATCTACATGCACAAATAAAGCAGTAAATGCTGATGGATTTGAGTAATTTAAGATCACATAAGTACTGGCAGAGTATCCATTTCAAATGTAAAATTCTCGAGGTCCCATTCCATCTCTCCTACTGCTGTATTGTTCATTGGTAATAAATAGAAAGAAAAACTTTTAGTTTTTTAAAAATGAAAAAAAAATGTTGAAGAATTTTTCTTAGAATGATTTGGCACATCTTCAATAGCAGGCTTTGTTTTTCAAGGGAACAGAACCACTCTATGGGGAGGGAGTTTCATCTCTTGAGAGTTAATGGCATGAAATTATGTTTAGCAAGCAGGGATGCTATGTATCACCTATATGTGGGCTAGGCTTGCACCACTTTCAAATGTCATTTAAACTGACAATTTAACAAGTGTTAAACATAAAGAAAATATAGCATGATAGGACTCTGTACAAGGTAACAATATGTTTCATAAAACTTTAATGAAATACTAACTAAAGTAGGTGATAGTCATTTTGGTAGGAATCTACTGTGATATACAGACATTGCCTTTCAATTCAGCAGTACTCTGTCCTCTCTAATAGTGCTTTTAAAAATAAAGGCTGAGATAAAAATGATTTTAATCAAAATAGGTTTGGCAAAAAGTGGCAAACCATCTTTAAGGGATATTGTGTAGCAATCTGACAGAATTAGAAGAAAATGTTTTGAAAAAGAGTGGAAATGTGAAGTTATAATCTAATTA